>CM068383.1:36847221-37480188 GCA_034770075.1 Aralia elata | reverse complement strand
TTTGGTAACCGTTTCGGCTGACTTGGTCCCTGTCTGGGCCCATAGCAGGACTTGTACTGTAGAAGAATCGTGCCCCCATTAAGAGGCGACAAAAAGATTCTAGTATTAAAGGAAAGGAATTCATAAAGGAATAGACTATTAGATGCGTGCGGAATGGTTCTGAACTTACGGGTGGCCGTGTGCCAAATATGGTATGGGTTGGTAGCACCAATCTCTCTTACTGGGAATAAGGGGGATCAGTGATGGCACAGGCGGTTGGGGTGCTGTGTTACGCGTCTTCGGAGGATCTAGACAATTGTTTTGAAACTTAACATATATGGAAGATGTGGAGGTGCTGGATGGGGGAGGGAGTAGTGCCAATGAAATATTGAAGTGGACAGGTTGTCGGCACAAATTCATGCTGTCGCCCGTTATTGGAGAAAGAATGCTTGGTAGTGTGCAGCTTGGGATGTCGGGCGCATATGTGTAAGAGGCCGTCCCGTTGTCCAGATATCTAGCGTAACCGGGTAGACCATAGTACAGATTAGCCGACCAGTTTGGTGCAAAACATTGCGGGTCCGCGAGCGCGACGCGAGGCCGGGGGATCTCGTGGGCCGGGTTAGAGGGAGTCGGGGGTTTTGGGTGGCGAGAGGAGGGGGCGGTAGGGCAGGTGAGTGGGAGAGGGGGCGGGAGGAGGGGAGGCGGTAATGGGTGGGAGCACACCGTATCTGTAGGCGCACAAATCGGAACCCGCGACTTAAGCCGTTGGCGGCTCAGTCCGAGTTGGTTTGCGCGTGTCAATGGGGTCGAAGAAGAAGTACAAGTTCCAGGATTGGCTGAGTATTGGGACCTGGGCGAGGCCGCCAGCTCAGCTCATGGGGGGTTGTCATGGATGGGAATTGGCAGGCAATGGTTGGGTGAATGTGAAAACCAGGTTGAGAATATTTTTTCAAGGGATTACACGCGAGTCTCGGAATGGATGGGTGTTTTATCAGTAGTAGGGGAACATGGTCCCTTGGTTGCATTGATACAAGTTTGTGGAAAATTGATGTCTCATGAAGGAAAAGAATAATGATAAGTTGAAAAGCATCCACAATTTTTGGTTTATTATAGATATTAAAGGATTTGGATATTGGGGGATTTGGATATAATTGTTATATTGCGATTGATATGGATAGTTGTGTGAGGTGGGCGCCGTGAGGGGAGAGGAGGGGAAATATGTCGATGTTCTATAAGGGGGATCTGGGGATATGTCTCTGAGATGGAATGATCTATGAGCGTAATAGCATAGTTTAGGGGAGCGCACAGTGATATATGAGGATTAAGGGGGGGGGTATTGGGGGGTGTGAGGGATGTAGGGGGGGGGGGTAATGAGGTAATGGTGGTGGTTGGATGTTGGAGTTGAATGGTAAGGTATTTTTGAGGGATGGAAATTAGGGGGGAGTGATGGTGAGGGGGGAGGTAAAGGTTTAGATGATAGGGGGTTTATGTGGGGATTTATGTGGAGGAGATGTGGGTGATATGAGTGTGGTGGATAGTTGAGTTGGGGGTGTAGTTGGTGGATGGGAAATTTTGTGGAGGGAGGATGTTAAATTGGTGGGTGTGTAGAATTTAAATGAGGTGGTGGGAATTGATATTGAGGGAGGGTTGGTGGAAGGGAATTGAGATGATATTTGGATAAGATATGGAGAGGGGGTGGGATGTGATGGGAAGTAGGGAAAGGGAAGGTTTGGGAGAGTGGGAGGAGTTGTGGGGTGGTAAGATTGTTTGTAGTGTTATGGATTTAATGATTGAGGGGGGGTAATGGGGGGTGTTGGGTTTGGTAGGGGGTGGAGAATGTTTTGTGGGGGGGGTATGGAAATGGGGAGGGGTAAAGGAATGGTGTAATGTAGTGTTGGGTTTGATAGGTGTGAATATGGTTAAGGGAAAAGTTGGGGGTTTGGGGGGGGAGGGGTTTTATGAAATTGAGGGGGGGTAGAAAGGAAAGAAATATGTGAGAATTAGAGGGGGAGTGTTTGGAGATTGGTTATGAGTGGGAGAATGGTAAGAGGGTTTAATGGGGTTGATAGGTTGGTATGTTATTTGTGGGAGGGGGGTTGTATTTGAATTGGTGGATTGGGGGATTGGGTGTGGATAGTGAATTATTGGTTTTTATAGAGGTGGGAATGGGGGGGTGTTGGAGAGGGGGGTAATTGAGGTTAAGATATGGGAGTGGGAATTGAATTTGAATTGGGGTTGGGTGGGGGTTGAGGGGAAAATGAAGAAATGAGTGTGGGGTGGAGATGAGGGTGGGGAGGTGGGTGGGAGGGATGGGGATGGGGATGGGGGAGGGGTGTATGTATTGAGGGGTGATGGGGGGTTGGGGGGTTTGTAAGTTTGGAGGGTTATGGTGGGGGGAGGGGGGGGGGGGGTTGATAAAGAGGGTGGTAAGTTAAGATGGGGGGGGGTAGATTGTGGGGGATTAGGGGGGGGGGGATGGGGAGGGTTGTATTATGGTGAGGAGGTATGGGGAGGGGTGAGGGGGGGGAAGTGTAAATATAGAGGATAATGGGGGAGGTATTGTGTGGGTGGGGGTAGGGTTGTGGGGGGATAAGGGGGGATGGGATATGTAGAAGTTGGGGAAGGATTTGAGTTAGGTTTTATAGCCTGGGGGAGATGGGGGGGTGATAAGTTGGGTTGTTGGGGGAGGGAATAGGGATTTATTGGGTTGGGGGGGGGGGGGGGGGGGGGGGGGGGGGGGGGGGGGGGGATTAATGGGGGGAATAGGTGGGGAGAAGTTAAGAGGAGTTATTAGGTTTGTTAGGGGGGGGGATGGTGGTTGGTGTGGGGGGGGGGGGGTGTGAGAAGGGAAATTGATTTTGGGGGAAAGGGATTGTATGTTAATGATGGATGTATTGGGGGTGGGGGGGGAGGGAGGGTGGGGGGGGTGGTGGGAGTGGAAATAGTGAAGGAGATAAATGGGGAAAGAAATGATGGAGGAGGTTGGGGGGTAAATGTTATGGTTTGTTGTGGGTTTAAATGGGAGAGGGGAATGTGTTGGGTGTGGGGGGGGGATAGGAGTTAGTGGGGGAGGAGGTGAGGGGGAGGGTAAGGGATATTTATGGAGGGGGGGATTGTAGGAGGTGAGGGGGGTGGTAGTGGGGGGTAGGAATTGGAGTGTGGGAGATGGGGAGGGAAGGGAGTGGTTGGTAGGTAGGGGGGGGAGAGATGTATGAAGTAGGAGTTGGGTGTGGGGGAATGGGTGTGATATGGTAGGTAGGGGTGTATTGTGGTGGGGTGGAAAAGGGGGGTGTGTTGGGTGTGGGGTGGAAATTGGGGGGGATGGGTGGGGGGGGTTTTGTATGTGTGTGGGTGTGGGGGTTGGTGTAATAAATTGGGGGGAGGGAAGGTATTAATGGGATGGGTGGGGGGGGGGGAGTTGAAGATTTGGGGGTTAAGGAGGGGAAGTGGTTGGGTGGGGGAAGTGGGGGAGTGAGGGAAATTGTTATGTGTGTGTGGGTGTGTGGGTGGGTGTGTGGGGGGGGGGGGGGGGGGGGGGGGGGGGGGGGGGGGGGGGGGGGGGGGGGGGGGGGGGGGGGGGGGGGGGGGGGTGGGGGGGGGGGGGGGTGTTGTTTGGGTGGTGGGTGGGGGGGGGGGGGGGTTGGGTGGGGTGAGGTGGTTTAGGGGGGGTTGTGTTTTGGGGTTTGTGTGGGGGTGTTTGTGGGTGGTGGGTTGTGGGTGGTGGGGGGTGGGGGGGGGGGGGGGGGTGGTTGTGTGTTGGGTGGGTTTTTGATGTTGGGGTGTGGTTGTGTGTGTGGTGAGTGTGGGTTTGGGGGTGGGTTGTTGGGGGTTGGTGTTTTTTGGTGGGGTGTGTGGGTTTGGGGTGGTTTGGGTGTTGGGTTGGTTGGGGTGGGGTGGGGGGGGGGGGGGGGTTGGGTGTTGGGGGGGGGGGGTGGTGGTGGGGGGTGTGTGGGGGGGGGTGGGGGGGGGGGGTGGGATGGGGGGGGGGGGTGTGGGGGGGTGGTTGGTGTGGGGAGTTGGGTTGGTGGGGGGGGTGGGGTGGGGGGGTGGGGAGGGGGTGGGTGGGGGTTGGGGGTGGTGTGGGGGTTGGGTGGTGGGGGGGGTAGGGGGGGGGGGGGATGGGGGGGTGTGGAGGGGGTGAGGGGGGGGGTGGTGGGGGGGGGGGGAATGGGGTAGTGGGGAGGTTTTGTGATAATGGGGGGTATGGGGGGGGGGGGTTTGGGAGTGAGGGGGTGGGGGGTAGGAGGGGTGGGGGGGGGGGGGTTGGGGTGGGTGTGGTGATGGGGAGGGGGTGGGGAGGGGGGGGGGTGGTTGGGGGGTGGGGATTTTGAAGGGGGGAGGTGGGGAGGTGGTGGATGGGAGTGGTGGTTGAGGGGGGGGGGGGGGTAAGTGTTTGGGGAGTAAAAGGGGGGGGAATTTGAAGTGGGGGTAGGGGGGGGGTGTATGGTTGGGGGTGGATTGGTAGAGGGGGGGGGGGGGTTAGGTTGAGGGGAAGGTTTAGTAGAGTTGGGAGTGGTGAGGGGGGGTTTGAAAAGGGGTTTGTTTTGTGGGGTGTGGGGGGGAGGGGTTGGGTGATGGGGTGGGAGGTATTGGAAATGGGTTGTAAAAAGTAGGGAGGTGTGGGTGGGGGGGGAGTTGGGTGATGAATTAGGATGGGGGTGGGATTTAAGTTTGATTGATGTTGGGGGGGGGGGGGGAGTTGTGGTTGATTTGGGTGGGTGTGGTGGGATGGATAGGGGAGGTTTGGATTGGGGGGGAGTTGGGTTTGGATGGAAGTGGTAGTGGGGTGGGGGGGGTTTTGGTTGGGGGGAATTTGGGGATATTTGTTTGGGGGGGGTTTTGGGTGTGTTTTTAGGGGTAGTTTAAGGGTGTATGGAGTTTTGTGGAGTGGGTTTGGGAAGTGATGGGTGGTTATTGAGGTGATGAAGTGGAAGTGGGGGGGGGGGAGTGGGGTTTATTTAGATAGGGTAATTTTTATGGATAGGTTGTTTGAGATGTAGGGGGAGGGGTTTGTGTTGATGAGATATGTGTTGTTGGTGTGAGGGGAAGAGGGTTGTAAGGGGGGGGGGGTTTGGGATGGGTTAGAGAGATGTTAGTTTGGATAGGGGGAGAAGTGTTTTGGAATTGGGGGAAGGGAGTAGTTAGTTAATATTAAAGGGAGGGGTGTGGGAGATAATTTAGATATATATATAGTATGTGTATGGATGGTTGGGTGGGGTGTTATGAGTGGTGGGGAGTGAAGTGGAATAGGTTGAGGGGGGGAAGTTATAAGGTAAATTGGGTTGATATAAATAGTGAGAGGGTGTGAGAGGAGGTATGAGTGGGGTGTGGTAGGGTGATATAGGGGTGTATGGATGGATGGTTTTTAGTGTTTGAGGGGGGGGGGGGGGGGGGGGATGATAGGGGAGGTGTGAATAGGGGAGTAGAGGGGTGGGGGAGATGAGGGTTGTTAGGGAGGATATGGTATTGAGGATGATAGTGGGTAAGGGAAGGGGTAATGTGAGAAGGTGTTATGTGGGGGGGGGAAGTTTTGGTGGGGGGGGTGTTTGGTTAATATTAGTGAGTGTGATGGGTGGGTGGTGTGATTTGGTTGGTGGGGTGGGTATGGTAGGGATATGGGGGGTGGAGGGGGGTGGGGGAGGGATTTGGGGTAACGGTGGGGGAGGGTTGGGGGGGGGTACTATGGTTGGTTGGGGGGAAGGTGGGGAGGTAGGATTTGTTTGATGTGATTTGCATACGGTGAGGACGATGAATTGTGAATGTATGTTGAGAGAGTACCTCCTCCTGAGGCGAACCTGTCGGTTGCTTATTAACTGGGACTCGAAGGGGTCTGCTCCCCGGAGATGGCTCAGGAAAAACGCACCACCCAAAATCCGCTCCAATCTGAAAAGGGCTTTCAAACGAGTAGATTTGCGAAGAATTTGGGGACCTTCCATGCCGAAAAAGCCCGTGAGAGTAAACCCTTGAGGATAGGTCAGCCTCAGATTAACCCAACGCAGGAGGAAAAGTAACTCTTCATGCCTTTTTACGTGTTATACGTCCTAAAATGTCATGATCCCATTCAATATCCATATATGCCTCTCCTATGACAAAAGAGATTACTTAACCCTCTGCGAATTGCAGGGAATTGTTGGGGAAGCATAAATAAAAAGCGTGTTTTAGCATTGGTTTTATTGCATTAAACGGACTACTAATTTTTGTTTTACAGGGAAAGATTTAACAAAGAACCCAAAGCACAAAAAAAATTACAGCTTTGTGCATGCAATCCATATCCTTTCAATTTCCCCGGACTAAACTTCGAACGCTTGTTTTTGTAGGGAATTGCTCCTCAAACCGTTCGCAGTCTAAGAAAAAGCCCAAAGATTCTACATCTGAAATGGCTGATCTTCCTAATCATGGTTCCACTATCTCGGGGAAGAGTTTGATGACTTCAGAAAAAACAGATGATGGAAATGGCCACGATGCTTAAAAGAGTAGTTCCTACTCAGACAGGATCCGCCAAGCCAAGGACCACATAACTTATTCCACCCACCAGGGGGTGGACCAGAATCCTCCTTAAAAATATTGTAAACCTGGGTAA
This sequence comes from Aralia elata, assembly GCA_034770075.1. Taxonomy (NCBI): domain Eukaryota; kingdom Viridiplantae; phylum Streptophyta; class Magnoliopsida; order Apiales; family Araliaceae; genus Aralia; species Aralia elata. Next base: position 37,473,629 of record CM068383.1, on the reverse strand, counting down.
GGATGACCAACCCTAACTCTAAAGGACGAGCCATAGTCTTTCCAAGGGCCGTTCCCCATACCTAACAAGACAGTGTATTACTATCCCAGAGGAAAGGGGGACACGGACGACCTTCGGAAAAAAAAAATGAGACACATGGAGGAGACCAATCCAATCTCTACGAGGCGATAGAGTCCCTGGGGGAGGGCGTCAATTACTCAGATCTGTGTGTTTTCCACCGGAACCAGAATTACCCAGAAAAGTTCAAAGGTCCCCGAGTTTGGAAACAATACATTGGAAAGGGAGGACCCCTACATCGCACTTGAAAATATACATTGGAGAAGAACTCTGGGTCTTATGCCGAGGACGAGGGGTTGAGGAGGATGCATCTATTCCAGGGAAAAGCTTAACAGGGGAGGCGAGGATCTTGGTATGCCCGCCTCTTGACAAACGCCAGGACCGGAATCCACCAATCTGGGAGGAATTGGCCCATACTTTCTTAACCCAATACAGCTTTCAGGGGCCCAGGAGGGCCCCTGAACAGGTTACCATAATGACAAAAGTTAAGAAGCAAGCCTAGGAGAGTCCTTTACGGGAATGATGCGCAACGATGGAGGGGCGATGGGCTCCGCGCCAATTGTGAACCCCCCGATGAGTGCGAATCGGAGATGCCGGTTGATGTGACTTTTGTGGACATTCAGGAAGCTACCGTATTATGAACGAGTGCATATCGGGTGATTGGGTAGGGCCCTTTCGCCGAAATGTTTATAAACACGGGAGAAAATGGTGGGACATGGGTTTGAAATCGGCAAAAATTCGGGGGGGATATCTTCACCGGCCTTTGGAAACGGGCTGCAGAAACAAATCCAAAAGCTGGTATAATTATGGCCGCACTTCCCGAAGGGGTTGCCAAAAGAGAAAAAGAGGGTGAGGACGTTTCCCTCATCCTTCAGGTGCTCATCCAAAAAGGCAGGAAAAAGCCATCTTCCGGGACAGGGTTGTTTAGACTGGGTTAGGGCCATGTTTTTTTTTCCCGACAAGCCCCAAACTTCACAGATCAAAGGGCAGAGGGGCGTAAAAAGATATGGAGGCCTCGCAAAAATCGAGTATTCACCCCAACTGCGGGGAGCTCTCGAGCTGATTTTTGTGCGGTATTGATGGGACCCCCCCCAAAAGAAGAAATTAATCAATTTGGCTCCCCCAAAGGGACCCGAAGGGAAGGGAGATTTTGACCCAAGCAAACGGTCTGCGGCCCTACCACTCGGGTTCCCCGGGGGTTCCCATGATACACAAGATTGTTGGACATTGAAAACCATATAATTCAGAACATGATCGACAATGGGGAGGAAATTGTGGGTGGAACAACCAGAACCTCCCCGAATGTTAAGGCAAAATCCACCTGCCAAGACATGATGGGGGGGGAGGTCAAATGTGACGGAGGCAAGATGAGGTCTGGGGGGCCGCCAAGATTGAAACTATGTGCATGAAAATTGAGGAACAGGGGAAATAATGATCAATGTGATTACATGATCATGGGAGTGCACGAGGATAGGCGCCCATCAGGTTGATAGGGGTAGGTACGTGAATAGACACGGAAGGACTGTCTGCCCTGGTCAAGTTGACGGGCTCCGAGGGCCCATCATCCTTTTGCGGGCAAGGCCGCAGCTTCCCTATCAGTGAGGTCTAAAGACTGTTTACCCTGGGGAATTATGGAGGGGGTAACGCCAGAGGGAAAGCTGGCCAGTTGTGCTTCTTGTGACGACCAAAAGGGGACACCCCTGTATACCTTCCCGGGCGGAAGTATGGTCCTTGAGAGCGGGCAAAGGGAAAAAAATGAAAGAGGATTTCCGAAAGAAAGGGGTCATAGAGGTTCTTTAAAAAGGATGATGGGTTTATCACCCGGGAAACGAGGGGGGATTCAGATTTTAAATGAGGAGTCAACTGTAACTTTACCCTCACATCAGTCATGGATCCTGGTGTTGTCATCCAAATTAAGCATTGCCAAAACCTTTGTACGAAGGTTCTGGAGGGAGGCATACGTGCCCAAAGGAAATTAGTGGAGGAAGGTTTTCGGCCAGCTGGTGGCGCCATTTGATGGAGAGCGACGTGATATCCTTTGCAGAATATTTTTTTTGAGTGAACGATACCCAAGGAGAAGGAAGGGGACACCGGAAAACGCGCTAGCATATTGCGGTAATTCTCCTTCGGGGTATATCCATGAATGGGGATATTGATTGATGGGGGATCGGCATTGAATATTTGTCCCCTCAGCACATTGCCAGAAGGATGAACATTAATCCCATAGCGGCCTACGGGCCCGTAGATCACGTGGTGGTGCGAGCTTTTACGATGGTTTTCCCGGAAGGGATTACAATTGGGGCAATAGAATTACCAGTGGAAATAGGTCCCTGTACTTTTGATATATCTTTCCCAGGGTCACTTAGTACATCACCGCCAGTTATAACCTGCTACTGGGGAGGCCGTGGATACACATGGCCCGGTGGCGGCAGTGCCTTTCTTACGCTCCCCACCAAAACAAATCAAGTTAATCATTCAATGGGAATCTGAGGTAAACAAATCTCGGCCGAATGTGAATGACCCTTCTCCATCCCAGGGGTGGCCTAACCAGTGATCAATGTGGATTGATGTCGGCAGGCACCAGCCAGTTTTCGAGCGCACCTAGAGATTAGACCCTCCCCAATACAGATGCTTGGGGGCTCCAGCCGTTGAAATCAAGGGTCTCTCCAGAAACTTACAGTTTGTTGCCAAAGGAAATGATAAGGATGAAGTTCCAGCCTTTGGACAAGGGTTAGGAAGAAGTAGTCAAAGGAATCCACCAAGCCCATTCAACATGCCCCATCAGGTTAGGCAAAGGCAGGTTTGGGGATAATCATGGAGGTATTAAACAGGGAAAGGCCGTGTTTAGTGGCATGGCCCCGATTCGATTGATTGGAAGCCCGGTGGTACCCCGGTCAAACAATAAAGCAGGGAAACTAGCGAGCCTGTTGTTGACTAGAGCAGGGGGGTATGAAGATTTGTCCCCCACAAATGATGAATTAGCCAAAAGGGGATAGTTTCCTACAGGAGGATTCGCCGGAAGAGTTCGAAACCCTAGTGCCATATCCCCGGACAATTCCCCATAAGCAATGAAGAGGGGACGGAATGTTTGCCACACTAGGAGCCCAAACAAAGTGTTGCCTATCATCGATTGGGCAAGGGTTGATTGATTATTCCTAAGGAAGGTATGATGGGGGAGGACTCGGGCGATTTGTGGCCGTGGTCATCGGGGAAGTGGTCCGTGGTATAAAGCCACCTCTCATCGAGCACATATCGTCATGGACCTGAACCATCGGACAATTGGACCTGTGAGGCCAATAATATCCAAACAAGGGTAAAAACCCGACTGTCAGGTCAGGGGGTGGTAGACCCCAGAGGATGGGGGAATTACAGGAAGATCAAGTTCTATGAGCATGGTTTGTTGGTTGTTTTATTTCTGCCATAATTATGTCGTTCCTTCGTGTTTATTTGAAAATGCGATCGTCGTGGAAAATGATTTATATATGACAAGTATTTTGTTTCATGTCAGGTGTACCAAATTGAGTAATCCTTGCCTAACAAACGATCTTTCAAATTTGAATGATGATTATGATTTTGACATTGAGCTGGATTTCGATTTGATGGGCATTGAGCAAGACGAGACAGATTACGACGATGCGCCTGACGAGATCAAAGGATGGGTCGAGGATAAACCCAAGCCCAATTTGGACCAAACCATCACCATTGATATTGGAACCCCAGACAAGCCAAAAGAACTCAAGATAGGGATAGACCTCGCCACCAGCCAAAAAGTAGAAATAGCTGAGTTGCTAGGCCAATATGAGGATGTCTTTGCCTGGTCGCACGAGGATATGATCGGATTGTCCACCAACATCGTGGTCCACCGGTTGCCCATCAAGGAGGGTTTCAGGCCTGTCAAGCAGAAGCTAAGGAAGTTGAAACCTGAGTGGAGCTTAAAAGTGAAAGAGGAGATCATTAAACAATTCAGGGCCGGAATCATTATGGTGTCCACTTACCCGGAATGGCTATCCAATGTAGTCCCAGTGGCTAAACCTGGAGGAAAGGTGAGGGTATGCGTGGACTACAGAGATCTAAACAAGGCCAGTCTCAAGGACAACTTCCCGGTGCCTTTCATACACATCCTGGTGGATAACACAGCCTAGTACGAAATGTACTCTTTTGTGGATTGCTTCGCAGGATATCATCAGATAATGATGGTGGAGGAAGATCGGGAAAAGACCGCATTCATCACCCCTTGGGGCACTTTCTGCTATAGACGATTGGCTTTTGGTCTCACAAACGCAGGGGCTACCTATCAGAGAGCTATGATGGCCCTGTTCCATGATATGATGCATAAGGAGATAGAGGTCTACGTGGATGACATTATTGTGAAATCAAGGGTAGAATCTGACCATATAGCCCATCTTAAAAAGCTATTCGATCGGCTCAGAAAGTATAATTTGAAGCTCAATCCAGCAAAGTGTGCTTTCGGAGTGCAATCAGGTAAACTCTTGGGATTCCTGGTTAGTGATCGGGGCATTGAGTTGGATCCAACAAAGATTAAAGCCATTGTGGATATGCCGACACCTCACACAGAGAAAGAGATAAGAGGATTCCTGGGAAGAATAAACTTCATCAGCCGTTTCATATCCCACTTGACAACTACGTGCGAGCCAATTTTCAAGTTATTGAGGAAGGGTGCTTCCCAAGAATGGAATGAGCAATGTCAGAGGGCTTTTCAGACCATTAAAAAGCAGTTGACTGAGGCACTGGTGCTAGTACCCCCAAAGGATGGGATCCCCCTGTTTATGTACATATCGGTTAATGCCATCGCGATGGGATGCATGCTGGGACAAAAGAATGAGGCAGGTAAAGAGCAGGCCATCTATTACCTCAGCAAAAGATTTAGCCAATGTGAACAGAATTACACTCCCATCAAGAAGACCTGTTGTGCTCTGGCCTGGGCTGCAGGGAGATTACAGCATTACCTCCATGGGCATACTACGTACCTGATATCGAGAATGGATCCCCTGAAGTATATTTTTGAAAGGCCCATGTTGAATTGTCGACTATCAAGATGGCAGTTAATCTTACAGCAGTTCGACATGGTATACGTAACTCAGAAAGCCATGAAGGGGCAAGGAATCGCAGATCAGTTGGCCGAGATGCCGTCGGGAGGGATGGAACCATTAGAAACTCCTCTACCGGGTGAAGATATATTCTGGGTATCAGATACGAAATGCAATGATGAGGGACAATTCTGGAAGCTGTATTTTGATGGTGCCATGAATGCTGAAGGGGCAGGAGCCGGAGCAGTCCTGGTCTCTATCACCGGAGAACAATACCCTGTAGCCGCTAAACTGCATTTCAGCAATTCGAACAACACCGCTGAATACGAGGGATGTATCTTGGGACTCCGCTTGACCCGCGACATGGGAGTGAGGAGGCTAGCAGTGTTCGGGGATTCAGAATTGGTAATCAGACAGGCAATCGGGGTGTACAACACTAAAGAGCTTCGGTTACTCCCATACCATCGTTGTGTTACCCAGCTGATGCAAGAGTTCGAAGATATCGCTTTTCGACATATCCCCCGGGGTCGGAATGATTTTGCAGATGCGTTGGCAACCCTGGCCTCCTTAATCCGCATAATCAAAAGAAAAGACATTCCGCAGGTTGAGATAGCCGTACAGAATGCCCCGGCATATGAGGAACATGTGGCAGTGTTATCAGACGAGGTGGGGTTGACAAGGCAGCCCTGGTATCATAACATCAGGGAATATTTGAGAGATAGATCCATTCCCGACCAGGCGAGTCGAACTGAAAGGATGAGAATTCAAAAAATGGCGATGAAGTTCTACTTGAGTGGGGATTCACTCTACAAGAGGGATGCCGGTTTGGGACTGTTGCAGTGCGTGGATGAGACGCAGGCCCAAAGGATTATGAACGAAATTACATGGTGGAGTGTGTGGGCCACACATGAGTGGACCGATGCTGGCCAAAAAGGATTTTGAGAACAGGGGGCATTATTGGTTGACCTTAAAAGCTGACTGTGATGATCATGTCAAACGGTGTTACCAATGTCAGGCGCTACGGTAATGTGATCCATTACGCCCCCCAATGAACTGCACTGTATGACCTCCCCGTGGCCATTCTCAATGTGGGGAATGGACGTGATCGGACCAATAGAGCCCAAAGCAAGCAACGGGCACCGGTTCATCTTCGTCATGATCGATTATTTCACCAAATGGGTAGAAGCAGCCTCTTTCCCCAAAGTCACTCAGGAGGTTATCGTCGGGTTCATCAGGAATAATGTCATTTGTCAATACAGGCAACCTGAGGTTTTGGTCTCCGACAATGCTAAGAATTTGAACAACGCCCTCATGAAGGGATTGTGCGACCAGTTTAAGATCAAACATCTCAACTCTGTCATTTACCGTCCCAAAATGAATGGGGCAGTGGAGGTTGCCAATAAGAACATCAAGAAGATCATGGCAAAAATGTCTGCTAATCATCGGGGATGGCCAGATCTGCTACCCCTCACCCTGCTGGCATATCGAACATCAACGCGTACTTCTACAGGGGCAACCCCTTACGCTTTGGTGTATGGAATGGAGGCCGTCCTGCCAATTGAGGTTGAGATGACATCCCTCAGAATAATGATCGATGCTCAGATAAGCGAGGAGGATTGGATGCAAGATCGATACGACCAGTTGGCCCTCATTGATGAAAAGAGGGTGGCTGTTGTTTGGCACGGACAGTTATATCAACAAAGGATCTCTCGGTCATATGACAAAAGGATAAGACCTCGGAAATTCAAGGAGAATGACCTGGTGCTAAAGAGAGTCATGCCTTGCCAAGACGAAGCCAAGGGGAAGTTTGCCCCAAATTGGGAGGGACCTTTTGTGATTAAGAATGTGCTATCCGGAGGAGCCCTCATATTGCAAGAAATGGATGGTGAGACATTTCCACAACCCCTAAATTCTGACTCAGTGAAGCGATTCTACGCGTAAATCATGAATTCCCTTTTTCCTTTGAGAAGCGAACTACGTAGGACCTGATCTCCCAACTTGTGGGGGTACGTAGGCAGCCATCATGGCGCGGTCTGATCCATAAAAAATAATCCTTCCCCTAAAACAAAGCCAATCCCCAACAGCCCGATAAACCTGCCTAAACCCTCAAAACTTTCCCGAAACCAGCCGACCAATCCTTTCCATACCAAATTGACATAACCCTGATCAAACCAAACAGTTAGCCAAAGTCTGAAACTCAATCCAATGAAATCGACAGGGGTACGGCAATATCTGTCAAATCTCCATCAAGACTTGAGAAGAGAAAGAAAGCGAAATGTCAAAATCATGATCAACCGGATAAAATGATGATCCAATGAAGGGCAACGATACAACAAAGAGGGAAAATCTTTTTGTTACAGGATTTCCTTTTCAATAACCGATGAAATTAACATAGTCTATGCAGGAAATAAAACAATCTACAAATCTGCAACTAACTGAAGCAGGATGGATAAGGTGGTGGATAGATCTGAGGCATCAGTATCCCCTGAAATCTGCTGTCCCATCATGTCGATGCGGTCCAACAAGGCAGTGGCTCGGCTGACAGTCCCAGAATGTGCATCTATGACTGTCCTAGCCTGAAAAACAATGGCATCTCTGTCAGCTATGGCAGCATCTCTGGCTACAATAGCAGCATCCCTCTCAGCAATGGCGGCATCCCTCTCAGATTCAATAGCCATCAAAGACAGTCGGATCCGGCTATGTTCAGTGTCCTGACTAGGGAGAGAGTCGACTGAGATCGAGTGATATATGGTATCGTCTGGGAAAGTCACTCCAGAGTCGTCAAAAGTCCCAGTCTGACTCACACCAACCGCAGCCGAATCTCCGCGCAACCATTGCACATAAGCGAATGTCTGGATGGGGCAAACTATCATTGTACTCGGCCAGGATCCTACGAGGGCCAAAGATCATATACCCGCAGTAGATCTCTCTCTGTCTGGGATGATGTAGGGAATCGGTTAGTCGGCCGCGCTCGTGAAGGGGTGGAAATCCTGTGTCTGATCAAACTGCCCCATCACCGCCATGGGATGATAAGTCGTCACACCCCTCAAGCCAGCAATGGGAAGGAAGTCCAGGTCGGGCACATGAGTCAAGAAGCTCATAAAGGAGCAATAACCCGAATAAACCAGGAGATGAAAGGGATCCTCGATGACCGACAGAAATGCTGTCCAGGAGGCCGCATCAGTACAGCTCACAGGACGAAATGAAAACTGCGTGGTTATGTCATGACTGAAGCAAAACCCTCGGCGACGGAGGTGGCCGATGGGACTAAGATGACTCATGAACCACACATACAACAAAGTCGAGCTCCCTCGGAATACTCGGCCTCGGAAGGACTGACAGTATGAGGCTGACATATAAGTATCCGCCAGTATCATGGGAAGAATGGTGTGATCCTCCTGAAGGGCCCTAACGGCCGCGACCACCCGCATGTCCAAATGATCGGGTCCCGCGGGCAAGTACAGAAACTGAGAGGATACAGGCCATCAAAACGTCTAGCCTCAAAACGCCCCAGCGCTCCTCCGATACAGAAAAATCCCCAGAGAAGTGGCGAAAACTGTTAGGTGAGCCGAATCGGTTCAACCAAAAAGTGAAGAGGAACCAAGTGATCTGATGTGATCGCCGATAGCAGAACCGCCCTCCGCAACCCAGTAAAGGTCAAGAACTGACGGGCGCATGGGACCCAGATGTGATCCTGGCACAAGGTCTATCCAAAGGCAAACCGGTGAAGCGACCATACTCCTCGAGGGTGGGGGTCAGCTTCTACTGTCCCTAGCCTGAACACTTGACGAGCAGGGACCCAATATCTCAAAATACCATCCACAAAGCCCGCTGGCACCTGAAAGGTTAATAAGGACCGAGAATGGCCCAAAAGACCATCTGCGATGGACCCTGTCGGCCGGCGATAAACTGTCCAACCAACGGAGGAGGCTGCCAACCAACCCTGTAGGAGGAAATGGAATCCAAGCATACCACGACATCTGAGGACGTCATCTGTGAAAGAATAGTATCAAAAAGACTGTACAGGGGTCATTTTCTATCCATGAATAAAGAGCATGCATCGTACAGACAATAATAAAGCAAATGAATTTCATAAAGATAAAAGATAAAGAACTGTGCACAAATAAATAAATGAGTTCAGTACATAGTGCATGAAATGAAAAATAAATCTAAACAGGTACAGGTACAAAAGCCCTATCCTATCCTGATCTAGATAAAGTCAATCTCATCTATAAAGGCGGGATCCTCAAACTGGTCCCCTGGGGTCGCCGAAGTCGAGGGCCCAAAGTTCATGTCGGGGATGTATGGCCGCGCGGTGGCATCAGATGAGCTTGGCCCCGCATCATAACCCGTGCCATCAGGATCATAGGTATAGGCCTCCTCCGGGGTCTGACCTAACACCCGAAGAAATAGAGACAACTGGTCTACCTGACGGGTCAGAGTGGCAATCTGCTCGGCATGGGTAGGGCTCCGAACACAGGCTGCCCAGTCAGTCATCATCATCGAACCAGGGACCATATCCCCGAGGAAGAATGTGGCCCGAGTCTGAGGACCGATAGTGCGGGGCACCCACCAAGTACGGAAAGCATCACTCGTACTGGGACCCGTAGAAAGCATCCGGCCGTCCTCCCCTGCAAGCATGATCCCTGAAGGCTGAGAGTCCAGCGGCCAGGAGGTAGTGAAAGGAAGGGAATGCGGAATCCGGATCTCTCCTGTGACGCATCTGAATGCGCGCTCCCCCAGATACATCACCCATCCTCCAATACTCTGCAAAGTGAGGCGACGGGTGGAAAACTCGAACTCCGGGCCAGAAGGGTTCCCATCATCGAACCCCTCAGCCAAATGCTCGGAGAGATAGGGAATCCAGACGACATCTACAGCAGTGATCAGCTCCAGCTGGATGCGGCAGTGTGCAAAGCTGCCTGATATCGGGACCTCCTCCAAAGTGCTGTGATGCCACCGTCGGCCCCGGGGATAAGTATCAAGGCCGAGAGTAGTGACAGGCCTCAGGCATGGAAGACGCTCGTAGGCCCAGAACTGCGAACAGAAACAGTGAAAAGCATGAGTAACCGACAGACGCAGAAAGAAAAGAAATGAATTGACGGGAAATACATTAAGAAAAAGAAGGAAGTCTCACCAGCAGAAAATGATAGAACCCCAACCAAGCATCTGTCTGGCCCTCCGAACGTAGGCGCATACCGTGGAGGAAATAGGCAAAGGTGAATGACCCCCAGTCATAGTCACCGATGCGGTCCACATCTCTGACCGCTCCTACGACGCTGAAATGAATGGTGGAGGAGTTGTTCCCCAGAAAACAACCCCTCATGATGGTCAGGAACAGGCATCGTAGCAGAATGTCCCTGGTGCCCTGATCCGCTGGAATGGGCAGTGCGTACAGACCCCCAACAGCATCGACAGCCAAAGCGCCGGATCGAATGCCACGGGCCTTAAAGACCCGATCCTCAGCACCGACGCCCAATAAAGCCCGGACCTCCACAGGAGTGATGTCGAGATCTAGAGGAACGCGGGACCCGGCAAACTCTATGCCCGTAATGTATCTCCAATCCCAGGGGGTCAGCACAACCTCGCAGTCAAGAAGGTGAAGAGACTGCGTCTGGTGAAACCAGCGCTCTGATAAGGCCCTCATGTAACCCCAGGGGCACTGGCGGGGAATGATGGTAAAGAAGTGACAGAAGCCCCAAGAATCCACCACCGCCCGGTAGTCACTGTGCAAAGCCGTGTAAAGGGAGTAGATGTTGAACCAGTTGCCCCTCGGCTGAGTAAACTCCGGTACCTGGGGCAATCACCAATGGGTCAGTCCGGATAAAAGGAGAATTGGGAAATTGAGAATAAAATCAGAATAGAACCAAATATACCTCGTTAGCCACGAGAGATGCCGAGGGATGACGACTGAGATCCCGACCCAATAGATCGGGGATCTGCACAGATGCGCCAGACGGGGCACTATGAGGAGATGGAGTCGGTGTGCTGGAGGATGGTCCCTCTGCCGCGACCTCCGGAGGAACAGCCTCCTCAACGTCCGGATGAGCAGGACGAATGACAGCCTCCGCCAAGCGGCGAGCCTGACGGGTCCGAGGAGGAACGGGGGCAGGTGCAGCCCTACGACGGCGAACACCTGAGGTCCGTGATACGGAGGAGCTACTATGAGCGTCGGGATCCATAGCTGGAACAGAACAGGCAAGGAGGAAGGTAAGTTCCCTTTTGAATTATGTCACGAATATTCTAAATTCCTACCCACATCATATAATTAATGCAACATGATGCATGTTTATGGTATGTTTAAAAAATAAAAAAAAAAATAAAAAAAAAAAAAATTCGGCAGAGTTCCGTTTGTAAAATGGACATCCCAGGCATAAGCCAAACGTGTTTTCAATCAATCCAAGCCTCAAACAGATCAAAATTGCATTCATATGTGTAGTCACAGCATGTAAAGTACAGTAATGCATGATTTTCTTGCAGAAAAGGAATAACAGTATGTGGGACCACATCATGAGCATAAAATAGGACTCACACAATTCCTACATAGCATGTATATATGATAATACATAGCATAGCATTGTAAAGCATACATTTCTATCTCTAAACATGCAAATAGCCAAATGTATAGTAAAACGTTGACGAAATTGAAAAGTGAACGGTCAAAGTGTTACCTGTAGCGCGTAGAGCGATCCTACCGGAGCGGTTTTTGCAGAAAAGTTGGAGAAATCGACAAAAGGCCTTTGCAAACGAGCAAAATCGCAGGAATCTATGTGGGGTACGAAGTTGAAAGTGACAGATCTGGAAGTGGCGAGCCGCCTAAGAACCCGATCTTGGCCGCAGATCTATCTGCGGCTGGCCGCAGATCCATCTGCGGCTGGCCCTGGTGGGTCCCCTTGGTTCCCTTGCAGCCGTTTGATGTGTCTAATAAAAATGAATTACGAGATGGGTGACCGGCGACGATAACCGGCCCCGACAAGATAACCAACCGGCGACGATAACCGGGGGTTACGAGATGGGTGACCGGCGACGATAACCGGCCCCGACGAGAGGATCGACCGGCGACGATAACCGGCGATTACGAGATGGATGTCCGGCGACGAAAACCGGCTCCGGCAAGATAACCAACCGGCGACGATAACCGGGGGTTACGAGATGGGTGACCGGCGACGATAACCGGCCCCGACGAGAGGATCGACCGGCGACGATAACCGGCGATTACGAGATGGATGTCCGGCGACGAAAACTGGCTCCGGCAAGATAACCAACCGGCGACGATAACCGGGGGTTACGAGATGGGTGACCGGCGACGATAACCGGCCCCGACGAGAGGATCGACCGGCGACGATAACCGGCGATTACGAGATGGATGTCCGGCGACGAAAACCGGCTCCGGCAAGATAACCAACCGGCGACGATAACCGGGGGTTACGAGATGGGTGACCGGCGACGATAACCGGCCCCGACGAGAGGATCGACCGGCGACGATAACCGACGATTACGAGATGGATGTCCGGCGACGAAATCCGGCTCCGGCAAGATAACCAACCGGCGACGATAACCGGGGGTTACGAGATGGGTGACCGGCGACGAAAACCGACCCCGACGCGACCATCGACAGGCGACGATCACCGGCGCTTACGAGATGGATGTCCGGCGACGAAAACCGGCTCCGGCAAGATAACCAACCGGCGACGATAACCGGGGGTTACGAGATGGGTGACCGGCGACGATAACCGGCCCCGACGAGAGGATCGACCGGCGACAATAACCGGCGATTACGAGATGGATGTCCGGCGACGAAAACCGGCTCCGACAAGATAACCAACCGGCGACGATAACCGGGGGTTACGAAAGGGGTGACCGGTGACGATACGAGACGATCGACCGGCGACGATAACCGGCGATTACGAGGTGGATGTCCGGCGACGATAACCGGCTCCGGCGAGATAACCAACCGGCGACGATAACCGGGGGTTACGAGACGATCATCCGCATTGCGTTGATACCCTTTTACGAATATGATTGCATCCATTGCATCATACGTTGCATCGTAGGGCATATGTGTAGCATCACGTATGTATTGTCATCCATGTGCATTGTCATTCATGCATCGGGTGTCTATTCTTTATCTTGTTCATTTCATTCATCATTTCATAAACATGATAAAGAGGGGCAGCTGTAGACACCCAATTTTTGCGTTCCCTGTACTAACCATGACAGGAGGGCAAAATCGTCAATTGAACCGGCTTGCGGGAGTGAAGGAGTGGGCCCAAGGGCGAGCGCCCGACACCACCGCAGGGATTGGCAATCAAAGCTGATGTGATAATAAGGCCATCCGAGACAGACATCCCCGAATGAGGTGGCGCGTCTCCCGGAGATTCCCGGACTGCAAAATACGAGCCCTTCGACGGAAATCAACGGTATGGCACGGAAATCGAGACAAGGTGCGGAAAATGAGAAAATCAGCACAGTCAGCTGCAGATCAATCCGCGGCCAAGGACGGAACTCGAGACGGCACGGGACTCGAGCGCACGGGACTCGAGCGCGGCTGGGGGGAGAACCAAGGGCCAGCCGCAGATCAATCTGCGGCCAACCGCAGATCAATCTGCGACTGCCCTTGGCAGTCCCTTATCAGGCCAGTTCGCATACAGAAACAAAAAAAAGAAGGAAGAGGAAAAAATCCAGCAGCAGCAGCTCGGAAATAGGGAGAAAAACAACAACAAAATAAGGGCAATTAGGAGAGAAAAAGAGTGAAAAGAGTGAGGAATTGTACCAATTTTGTGAGATTATATCTCATATTTTCTACTCTACTCAATACACAAATTCCTACATATTGTGGGGATCATTTGCAAGGTGAAAAATCTTTTGTTTTGACATTCGATTGTACCATTTTTGCTAGGCTCTTGTTATCCGAATCATCTTAAATGTATCTTTTTTTTGCATTGTATTGTGAAATCATGGATTAGGGATTATTAGTGAGGGTTCCATTGGAACAAAATTCTTCCTAATAACCCGAGGATATCCAATTGGTGAAATTTCTAGCTTATTTATGGTGACTTCTTGGATGTAATTTATTTAGATTATCATTTTCGGATATCGTGGTGTATTAGGCAAATCCGTGTTGTTTAGTTTCGTAGTATTCATTTTGCGGGTATGTAGTAATCTTGGGTGTGAGCCTAGGAAGGCGACCCCGTGGTCCAAATCCGATGATGGACGTTTTGATACATGTAATGGATGCAAGGTACTCGTGTTGTTGTAACATGTAATCGTTGGGCCTTAAAACGACGCTAGAGCGAGAATCGGGTTTAAGGCCCCGTAATAGTAAAATATGTGATTGTTGGCGTTAGGGGATATTTTGATGGCTTACATGCCCATGAATAGCCCCCTACGCGTTTGATATTTAGTTCGAATTGTATCATCCAACAAAATGATTTCAAAACCAAAACAATCAAGATTTTGCTAAAATTAATCAAAGTAGGATATTAGCATCACGAGGCTTAAAATTCGGAAGTGCTAATGAAAGTCGATTCCTATTTACGAGAAGGTTAAAAGGAAGTTGTTTCCAAATGTCACAAAAAAATGGTTTTATAAAGAGAAATAAACGTTTTACTAAACCTTGATACATAGGGCGAAAGAGATTCTAGAAATTGCCTATCATGTATGAAGGCAACGTATAAATCTCGATTCCTATTTTGGCTAAGGTTTAACAAACTCACGTTTTACCAAAACAAACACTTAATCTCATAGCTTTTGTCAATTTAAAATCAAATCCTTCTCAATAAGAAAATAAGGCTTTCTCGTAAATACCGAAAAGACATTTTTAAGCACTCTCAAAACTAAAGCACGATTCTCCCTAAAAAATCCGAATGATTCTTTCATACAAACTCACCACAACTTTCATTTAGGCACACACAAACACACACACACGCATATACGTTTCATTAATTAAAAGGATAGGAAAAGCATCAAGATTGCGGTAACCGTATTCCACGGAAGTCGGGGGGTGCCTAACACCTTCCCCTCGCTTAAGCAAGCCCCCGAACTCTATGAATCTCGATTCGCAGACCATTTAATTCGGAGTCACACATGAGCCAGCGATTCATAAAAAACGAAAACTCGGATGAGTTGGTACATCCATTTCAAATATACCAACTGACGACTCTGGTTAATTGGCTCATCATAAAACACGATCTTTCAAAACCCCGTCGACATCAATGCCGACCTTTTCCCAAAATCACCTAAAACGAAAAGGCAAAAATAGGAAAAGGGAAAGAGACGAGAAAACCCGGCGCCGACAATGTACATATATAAAATGAGTGTGCATCATAAATGCTTATTCGGGAATGGAATGAGGATACATACCAAAACAAATTTATACAACATGAGATCGACTACCCAAAGACATGATATATTGTTGTGGATCTTAAATTAGAATGAGGTATGGTCCTATGCCATCCTACATATTTTAACTTATTCCTATGCCATCCTACATATTTTAACTTAGATCTGCACCAGCCTAAAGACAATAGATTCCTAAGGGTGGAATATGAATCATTGCATTATGCATGGTCTGCATATGCATTGGGACAAGTATACATCATTTTTTTTTTGCATATACATGGGTATACGCCTCTGTTCAGTTACCTGACCACCGAAAAAATTTCGCCAAAGTCTCTCCTATAATATGGACTATCCACATGCATAAGGGCATGCATATATGGCCATTTGTAGGCACTCAAGACATAAACCAAGAGAAATATACAAATTCCCAATATAATAAGACCAAAACTATAACGAATGGATGTAAAAGTAGTAAAAAGTACCAGAAAATTTAAAACTTGCTTTTCATTAGTAAAACGAATATTCTATATATCTCTATGAATCTGTCTTTGTGTTTATGGATGTCTTTGTGTATGTGTGTGTATATTATGTAACCTTCACAATTAGTTGCTCTAATATACGATGTTATTTGATTCATTGTTACTCTAGATTGGCGAAAGTGAAATATTATCTTTCTCTTCTGATATAAGTAGGAAGCTTAATGGGGAGACAATAACTTCAAATGGTTGCAATACAATATGGAACGAAAAGAGTATTTAATATACCGTCGTTCGACCTTAAAAATCGAATTGTATCTCTAATTTTAGAACGGAAAGAGTATTGATTAATGAGTTCCTCAAGGTCTGCTCTTGTATACACTTTAAGCATTTCCCCCTGTTAGGTGAAATACTTTTATACGTAGAAATGTTATCAAAAGTGTATTTATAACAGATTCAAATAATATTTCACAATTTTCTACTGAAATGTGGTGATTCAGAAATAATTAATATGCACTATCATAAAAAATTAAAACAAAAGAATAATATGCAATGCAGGCCCTGGAAACTAGTGGCCTCTAATAAAGGTGTAGATTTTATTGTGTACAGTTCCCCCTTTGAATTAGACAAATTGAGTAAAACTATCTAATTTATAAAAGAAGATGTTCTGATGACCATATGAAAAATCAAACTAGAAATACATACAAAAATCTTCCTTTCCCTTGACAGTAGTCCTATTTAGATCTTTTGAAGTCAATTTGCAAAAATCCTAATATTTTTGATTCAGAAATAATTAATATGGTTGCAATACAATATGGAACAGAAAGAGTATTTATTATTTCTTACCTTAGCTCGGTGGGGTGCAAGTGTGGGCAGCGATCGTGCTGGCGGTCGGTGGGGTGGCATGGGCGGCGTCCAACCGCGTTCTCTTCTCCCTTCTCTCTCTCTTCTCTCTTCTCCCTCTGTTCTCCCACTCTTCTCTCTCTCTTCTCCCACTCTTCTCTCTTCTCCCTCTCTTCTTCTTCTTCTTCTGTTCGACTGTGTTGCGGTTGTTCGATTGTCTGGGATTAAAATTCATCAGCGATCGCCAATAGTGACCGCGTGCGGTCGCTATTTTTTATTGACATGGCTGTATTAGCGACCGCACAACGGTTGCTATTAATAATTAGTCACAGCTAATCTTCCCGCCAACATTTGCGCCAATTTTTTGGCCACAAAATTAAATCAACGACCGATCAGCGACCGCATGCGGTCTCTGAAAATAACTAGCGACTAGATTAACCAGCGATCACTATTATTATCATTAGTGACCGGAAATAGCGATCGCTGAAAGTCTTTGTCGTTGTTGGCCATTTTCTTGTAGCGAAAATTCCCCTTTCAGAATAATTAAATTTAAGTCAAATTGTTAGGTTACTCATTAAATAATAATGGGGCAAAAGTGCAAACAAGCCTTGTGATTTTTTTCGAATTCCCACTTAGATCATGAACTTTTTTTTCTTCCAAAAGTGCCATTGACGTTACAAATTTTGGGTCAACTATGCCCCTGCCTTTGAAAAAAAATGACAGCTAGACAAACGGATG
The DNA here is from genome assembly GCA_034770075.1 of Aralia elata. Lineage (NCBI taxonomy): Eukaryota > Viridiplantae > Streptophyta > Magnoliopsida > Apiales > Araliaceae > Aralia > Aralia elata. The sequence goes on along the minus strand of CM068383.1, from coordinate 37,456,126 downwards.
TTAAAACCAACTGACGTGGCAAAAATAAAATTAAAAAAACAAAATCCAACTCATTTTCTCCCATTAAACTGAATATTCTCTCTCTCTAAACTATAACTACACCCCATTCTCTCTCTCTAAACCCTCTCTTCAATCTCCACCATTCGTTGATATTCACTCTTCTTTCGTTGACATTTTTAATAATTTTATAAAATAAAATTTGGGAAAAGGTGTCAGGCTTTTTGTTGAACGCCATTGCAACTCGCGTTGGACCCCTCCATTTTTTTTATTAAAGCAAATTTGTTAGACAACTTTTTTTTGTACTTTTTTTTTAATAAAAGCGAGAACTTTATTTTTGAACGCTGGCATTTGAACTTTTTTTTGTTTTTTTTTTATAATTTTGTAAAGCAAAATTTGGTTGCCAGGTTTTTTTTTTAACGCCATTTCAACTGGCGTTTGAAACCTTTTTTTTTATTTATTTAATTTTTAAAGCAAATATGGAAAGAAGTTGTCACGGAGCATTTGTTTGTTTGTTTGCACTTTAGAATAGATATGGCTGACATATTTGCTTTCAATGCTTTCTTTTCCAATAAAGGTAAAGTGCTTTCAATATTTTTTTGTCCTTCAGCTATAATCGTTTGCTATTTTACTATTCAATGTGACTGTAATATCAAAAAGTCCAAAATAGGATATCTCCAAAGTACATTGTGTGGAACTATTAAAATCTCTCATTTACCAAACATCACATTTCCGCTGGGACTAGTGAAATTCTTCTAAATTTATTTTTTTAAAACGAGTTTATTTTTTTTTAAAAAAATTTAACCAAGAAAAAATAAAAATAAAATCGGAAGCGTTATAACTATTTTGTACATTGTTTAAGGTTTTAAGTGATTGAGGTATTATTATTAATAATATTTTGTCAAAGTAAAGTCACATGACCTTACATGAAATGACTAGTTGGCAATTGAAATGACTATGAGCTTGAAGGAAATGACTATTGGGTCACGGGAACACTTGGCCATGTTATTTTTCATTTATTTTGACATTTTGTTTCAACTTTAAAAGGAGCAAAGTTCTTCTCATTTTATATCCTCTTTTTTAATCTCACTTTCTCTCTTTTATTGTTGCTCTTTCATCCTACTTACCCAGCATCTTTTAAACAATCTCACTTTCTCCTCTCTATTTCTTTTTTTTCTTCTTACTTGCAAATAGGCTCATGGCTGATAGCGACTGGATTCACCCAGGTCCTATTGATGGATCATTATTAACTCTTTAGTCTTCTCATCGTTCAGAAAATATATGGCAGGGTCAAGTATGTATTATTTATAATTATAATTATTATAATTATTATACTTATTATTATTATTATATATATTATTAAAATTATTATTTATTATTATTACTATTATTATTTATTAGTATTATTATAATATTTATTATTATTATAATTAGTATTATTATTTATTAGTATTATTATAATAATTATAATTTTTATTATTATAATTAGTATTATTAATTATTAGTATTATTATACTATTTATTATTATTATATATATTATAATTATAATTATAATTATAATAATTATAATTATAATTATAAATAGTATATCTTTTGGTATATTAGTTTCAAACATTAACTTATTTATATATTTTACAGGAGCCCCCCCCTTTAAATGTAGGCGTGCTGATGGGGTTTTTTCAACGGTGGAAAGATGCTCACCCTGATTTACGCATTATTCATAGTATTGCATATGCTGGATTTTATGGGGTATATAGAGTGGGACAAATTAGATATGATCGTGCTTTAATCACAGCCATGATAAAGAGATGGCGAGTGAAGACTCACACATTTCACCTTCCCATTGGCGAGAGTACTATCACCCTCCAGGATGTGGAGGTACTAATGGGTCTTCCCACTCTTGGATCCCCTGTGACACATACTTACGGTGGGAGTGGTACCATTCTGGAGTGGTGCAATTTAGTTGAGCATCTTCTTGGAAGTAGATCGACTCCTCATGTAGATATTAGTTCTAGTAGTCTTAGGTTAGGGTGGTTGTTAGAGTTAATAGATACAGATGTTACTGATTATACATTATCATACCATATTAGGGCTCACCTACTAATACTCATAACTAACATTCTTTGTGATTGTATACAAACTCGTGTTAAATTAAAGTTTTTTCCTTTACTAGAGGATGTAGGAACGGTGCATACATACAGTTGGGGTAGTGCATGTCTAGCGTATTTATATCATTATTTATGTTGTGGGACTAATGCATCTACCAGCAACGTCGCAGGTTGCTTAGTATTATTAGAGGTATGATTTATTTGACTTATTTGTTAATAACATATTTATACATTTTTTTAACTATATTGTGTAAATTGTTCTTGTACGGTTGTAGATATGGACTTGGGAGCGCTTTACATCTATAGCACCGTGTAGACAACCAGATCGTGATGACATGCTTACAGATATGTTAGCAGAATCTAGCTTATCTACACCATTTTCTCTGCCACGCAGGTCGTGGGGTGCAAGGTAATCGAAACTTATCGTATGTTGATATTAAAAATATTTAATTAATTATGACAATGTTATATTAGTTACAAAATAATTTTAGTATTGAATTCTTGTCTAAAGAAAAATACAAAATGATACGTAAATAGATAAGCTATTAACAATAACTACCCCTTGTAGGTGGAACGTGCACTATGTGTTGGACCGCGTTGCTCAACATACCGTGCCAATCTATCGATACAGCCTAGACACACTGGGGGATGATCAATTTGTTTGGAAACCATATACAGAAGATGTGATGAATTTGTTGTCAACATATTGTAGTACCGGTTAGGGTTTTTGGCGTGTTAGATGTCCACTGATATGTTTTGATGTGGTGGAATGGCATTATGCCGACAAAGTGCTCCGACAGTTTGGTATACGACAGTTCATACCTCGAGCGCAATGCCGACAGACAGCTCCGACAGTGTTGGCAATGTCGACTCGTCAGCAATATATGACGAGTCAACATTGCCAACACCTCCACCTGCACATATTCGGGAACCACGTAGAGGACTTCCGAGAGAGGCTAGAGATAGAGGGAGACCATGTGGCACACATGACCGAGTGCATAGATAGATTAGTTTAGATTTTCTTGGGCCTATCTTATTGAGTTGTATTTAGTATTGAAATTATAAGTATATATGTTAATGTTTTATTTTTTAAACAGTTTGAACTATAAAAATTACAAAAAAAAAATTATAAAAATTAAAACGCAAAAAAATATAGGATTATTTCAAATAGGATTAAGCAAAAGAAGGAAAGAAGATGTGAGGGAGAGAGAATGTTATGTTTTTTTATTAAGCAAAAGAAGGAAAGAAGATGTGGAGAGATAATGCCAGGAACCTTTTTTTTTAACGCCACTTCAAGTGGCGTTTGAACCATTTTTTTTAAAGCAAATTGGCAAGAAATGAAAGTTTTGTTAGAAACGCCAATTGAAGTGGCGTTTGAATTTAATTTTTTTTAAAACATCCTTTTCAAGGATTCTTCAAAAAATTATAAAAATTAAAACGTAAAAAAAAAGTTCTAAGGATTCTTCAAAAAATTAGAAACTTGACACCACTTCAAGTCAAATGGCGCTGGTGATTTTTTTTTAAAAATAAATTCCATTAAATTTTCAGATTGACGTTAAATAAAAAAAAAGTTGCAAAAGTGTCACATCTTTTTTTCCAAATTTACTATATATATAAAAAAAGTCAAACGCCACATGAAGTGGCGTTCAAAAAAATACATGCGACGCCTACACCCCATTTGCTTTAACTAAAACTAAAAAAAAAAAAAATCAAACGCCACTTCAAGTGGTGTTCAAAACAAATGTCTCTGACAACTTTGCCTTTAACCTTTTTTTTTTTCAAATTTGCATAATAAAAAAATTATTAAAATGTTTTTTAAAAATAGGTTCCAACGCCACTTCAAGTGGCGTTTGGATTTTTTTTTTTATAAATACTTTCATTTTAAAAAAAAAATTGGATAATTTTTTTTTAAAAAAATGGATAATTTTTTTTATAAAAATTCTTTTATTTAAAAAATAATTTGATTTAAGTTAATCAAATAATTTAATTAATGTAATTCTACTCCAACGCCATTTCAACTGGCGTAACTGGCGTTGGATTTGAATTTCATATCTAACGCCACTTAGTTTGGCTTTTGGCCTATATTTAGAAAGTTTGAACTTTTTGGATGTAATTGAGAAAGTTGAGTGAAATTAAAGCTAGTCTAGGAAAATACTCGCGTGAGGACGGAGAGCGGCAAGATTTTGACCAAGGAGGAGGCGGAGATGGCGGTGCAGTCAACGGATTCCGATGAGGATGGGCTGTTGGGTTTGGAAGATTTCAGCAAGCTTATTAGGAAAGGGGCATGCGGCGTATCAGAGGAGGAGGAGCTGAGATGGGCGTTTGGGATGTACGCGGCGGAGGGGATGAGGTGTATTACACCAAAGAGTTTGAAGATGATGTTGAGTCGACTCGGCGAGTCAACTTCAGTGAGTAACTGTGAGGTGGTGATTCGAAAGTTTGACCTTAATGGAGATGGCGTTCTCAACTTTGACGAGTTCAGGACCATGATGATGATGTACTGAGCTGAATGATCATCTGCATAACGGAACAGAGGAAGAAGAAAAGAGAGAGAAAAGAGGGAGAAGAAAAAAGGAGAGAGAAAAGATGGAGAACAAAGACAAAAGAATAAAACAAAATTATTACATTTTATTTTGGCCATGTGTCCAGTCTTGTCAGCCACGTTTGTCAAAGTGGCATATGTCCGTTAACAGGAGGGGCAGAGTTGACCCAAAATTTGTAACGTTAAGGGCACTTTTAAAAGAAAAAAAAGTTCATGGTCTATATAAGTGGGATTTCGGAGAAAACCACGCGGGTTTTTTTGTACTTTGCCCAATAATAATGTTATTGAGATTTGGAGAAGTATCAAGTACCAAATGAAATTTAAGAATTACAAGATTGTTTGTGATGTTTGATTAAGTCCAACTTGGCTCTCTTTTATTATACAACCCCTCTAATTTTACTTAATACACTAAATTTTTGTAATTTTATTATTGTAATTGAAATCAACATCGTTATATTAATGTTCACTAGTATAGTTGTTTCATAAACGAAAGTAATTCGACACTTTTTTACTTTTAAATAAATATTATAAATATAATTAAAATTAGATTTCTTTAAATTAAAAAAACGCATGCGCACCAAGTATTTATCCTTCCCGTGAAATTTTAATTCTCTGTGAGAATGAAGATGATTATTAAGTTTTAATTCCTGTAAAATAACGAGTATAGAGAATATTTACAAGACATAATATGAGGTGGGATCTGTAATCTTTGCCCATGTCCCGTCTCGTTGTCATTCCTAATGCAAACAAGTAAAATTTCTTTCATTTATTCATGATCTGTATCGTCAAATTGGAAAATCTTCGGTTTTAAAACACAAATAAACTAAATCTTACTTATATATGAAATATTATTAATTTTGAATAACTGTATATATATTATCAAAATAAAATTTGAATATTCTATCAAATTAAGAAAGCGGCATTAAAAAATTAAATCAATAAAAGATTATGCTACGTTCTAGTTAAAAACTAAAACACGTTAAAGTTTGATGTTTTTATAAAATAAAAATTCATATAATAATATTGAATTTTAAGGTAGACAATTGTAACAATAATATTCTTAACTAGAGTTTAATGTTAGTTTTGATCGATTAAATGTCATTGGGTTGTCAGACTTTTTTAGGATTTGTCTAGAAGATAATATATTCAGCGTTTAGATGTACAACGAATCATTAATGCATGCACATGCATGGTTATTATTATTATTATTATTATTATTATTATTATTATTATTATTATTATTATTATTATTATTATGTATCTTTAATTTTGTTTCTTGAAATATCACTCACCTACATGTCTACATCTTTTTTATAGATGAATAAAATTACTAGTAATAATTAACTTGGTAACAAAATTCAACGCCCATCACCTTACAACCTAGGTTGTCTCTTCTTCAATATTGTTGTACCAAACCTACAACCTAGCTAGTGAGACGTATTAATTAGCATAATATATCTTTCCTTACTTTTCTCATTAAGAATGCCAAATGTATATTACAAGAATAACCTAAGAATTTTAGAAGAGCTGCATTCCTTATCTTATACGGTCCTTCTACGGCGCCCGGGGACATTCAACGCCCATCACCTTACAACATTTTAGTCTGTAGAACACTGTTTTGTATATGTATCTAAAAACACACATAAATTACTTTTTTTTATAAAACTTTTTGTACCAATAAATCATCTAAATTATTTGAGAGTCAAAACCAAAAAAAAATAAAAAAAAATGGCGACCGGTCGCTAAAATATCGCCGGACGCCGGTCGCCCAAGAATTATTCTATCTTATATTCTATCTTTTTATTTTATGCATGTTTGATAATTTTTTTTAATGCTCGTGTTGTACACGCGAGACATTTTTTAGTGTTATACACACAATACCAATATTGATTGAAACTTTAAATATTCATACACATGTACATATGAGATACTGAATCAATTTTCACGACACAATCATACTTTGTTTTATAAAAATGTGGTTGATATTATCAAACAAAAAATATATTTAACAATAATTTTACAATTATTTTATGAGTTAATTAAATGCACTTTATATCTCCCAAGTTTATCTATTTTATACATTACATCTTATACTTCAAAATATGACATTTTGCATATCGCATTTTTAACGATCTGGCACATAACATCCTCTGGCCCAAAATTCGTTGCTAAAAGTACAAAATCAGACACTTTCCCATCATTTTTACCGACATATTTTGGGCTAGAGGATGTTATGTGCTGATTCGTTAAAAGTGCGGGATGCAAAGTGTCACGTTTTGAAGTATATGATGCAATATGAAAAATGAGGTATATTTGAGAGATGTAAAGTACATTTAAGTCTTATTTTATCAATATTTAATATCTTTTAAGTTATATTTATGTGTTCTCTAAAAAAATAAGTGATATTTATGTTCTGGCGACGTTATTTAGAATAGAATTCCCTCCATTATTATTTTCATTCAATTTCCCTTAACACATGACTTCAATACTCCCTCCATCCCAAATTATGCACTTTTAGAGAATTTTTGTTATACCAAAATAACTGCATTTTGATCTTTTATGGACTATTAAAGTGATTATATTAGTACAAGTTTACCATTTTCACTTATTCTTTCCCCTCATAAATGTTTAATCCCCAAATATGGAGAAGGTAAAAGGTTTTTATTTTCATAAAAATGTTGAGCTTATTTCTACCAATAAAAAAACAGGTGCATATATGGGGATAATTTATTGTGCACCAATTTCAAAAGGCTCTTGTTCCAAAAACACAATTCTATGTGTTTTTGATGAATAATTTTAAGTATAGGTATAATTGTACTTTTATTAATAAAATTGTTATAATAATTATATTTATTAATAAATGTGTAAATAGTTAAAAGTGTAGATTATATGAGATGGTTATACTTGAAGCAAGCCTACTTTTAGATAGTTATACCATATATCTGCTTTAATTTTTTGGCTGAAATTAAAGGCGTACAAATTCATACCAGAGTCGGTGAATGTTATATCCATATAAATCACAAATAATCTCTTCAAGTTAATTAGAAATACATAATATTTGAGAGCTAAAGAATATTTTGTAGGACTAAGTAAGTACGTTAATTATATTTTTAAATGCGTCAAATGTAAATTTTCTTACAGGTCTAATTATTTGTGAGATTGATCTCTAACACTTGTACTAATGTTTTTTGAAAGCAATATACATATATATATATATATATATATATATAGATATATATATATATATATTATTGATAAGGTCTTCTTCCCCCTTGACAAGATTTGATTATTTGCTCTTGAAGCTCACATTATTCAAATTTTACTTTTGTTGGTGTGTGAGAGTGTCTATATAAATATATATATGTGTGTATATATATATATATATATATATATATATATATTAATTATTGGCGCATAATCTTGTGTAATATATTCTATGTTTCAAAGAAAAAAGATTCATCAATTGTTAAAAAAAATTATTTTATATACTCTAATTATTGATACTAGTATAAAATAACGTAATATTCTCAAACTTAAAATTTTAATTTCATTATTATACATCATCAACTTAATTAGATCCACGGAAAAAATGAGACAAAATAAATTCTTACTATTTATAAATTTTCAATTGGGACTAATTTATGGAAGGGAGTGGGTAGTATGTTTCAGCAAAAGAAAGAAAAATAGAAAGAAACAAAGTAGTACTCCGCTTTAGCTCGTAATTAATGAATGATTATTACTCCAATAGGAATGTCCTTTTCCAAAAGATTAGGGCATTATGCAACCATAATATTAACACAATTAAAGTTTAATTAAGTGAGAATCAGGTGACAACATTGACTACAACCCACCTCTTTCGCAGGGAACGCGCTCAGCAACCCATCCCCATGTAAAATGGGTACTAAGTACTAAATTATACCCAAGAAAAGAAAATTTGAAATTCATATTGACATATACCGGATGAAATTTCATTTCAATTTATGAACTATATACATTCTTCATAAGAATATATTTATGTGCATATACTCAAAGTGTATAGTAAACAATACATCTAAAGGTAAAATAATAGTAAAAGAAGAGAGAAAATATTATAAAAAAAAGAGAGAAAATATTTTACTTTTAGTGTGTAGGAGTGTTACGAGCTAGGTAGGGATTGAAACATATGCATGCAACAGCTTAATTACTCATAAAAATTGTTGTTTTTATCTCAGCAATTAAATGAACTTTGTGAATTTAATAAATTAAAGGTACATAGATGATTAAATCAGTTTAGAAATATTAATGAAGAAAACATAAAATTGAAGGGTTTCATTCAATTTTGCATCAAATTCATAAGGTAAACAGTAAGTTACAACTAAGTAGCCTGATTATATTCCCTAAAAATGTACTCCCTCCATTTCAAAATTAGAGATGTAATTTGATTTTTGTGGTCAAACGACGACATATTAAACTTTAAATTAATGTGAATTTATTTAATTTTAATTGATACAATTATTATAATTGTATGAGGCATACCAATTTTGATAGTTTTTGTTATATACTATACAATTATAATAATTGTATCAACTAAAATTAAATAAATTCACATCAATTTGAAGTTTAACATGCCGTTGTTTGACCTCAAAAATCAAATTGCATCTATGATTTTAGAATGAAGGGAGTATATAACTGGCTAACAATTAAAGTACTCATTCACAAATTACTTGGCAAGTTTGTTTGTGCCAAAATACAAGAATAATTGACAATGAAATCAAGCATTGCATTAGCGATTATAGTAGTAATGCAGTATACATTTTGTCACATTAATTAACAAAGCTGCTAGTCAGGATAGAGAGTGATTTTAGTGTACTTGCTTTTTGTACAGAGAGTACGTGTGAAATCAGGATGAATGATTTCGTAATTGTACAAAATGCGAGCCTCTTTGGATTGTGTAATTTCAATAATAAAATTATTTTGGTCATTTGCTAAAAGAAAGATACAAGGTTGGATATATTAAGGCATACATAAATTGGTGTCCAATAGCTATCCGAACAAGAAAAATTACTTTCATTTATTAATGATTTATATCATGATCAAATTATAAAATCTCACAAAATTACTTTCATATATTCTAGGATATATGCAAGATATGAGTAAATGGAAATTGTTAGTTAAGTTGTGTTGAGATGGACTCGTACTTGTGCAGATCCGACTAATGGTCATTATGACAGGGTAGTCGGGGGTCTTGGGTTTTATTTAATGTTTGGGGCTTTATGGGTTTTCTAGTTACTATACAAATATTTTTTTGGTGTGTGGATTATTGTATAGTGTGAAAGACACGTATATGAATATATCAGAAAATTAGGATTAGTCAAAATTAGTGAACCTGGGTATATTTTGTATAGTACTTTTTTTTGTTCAACTTTAATGTCTGTGTGATTGATCGATACGATCTTAAATTTTAACAAGTTGGAACGCGGAGAAGCAAATTTGACAAAAATTCCTCTTTCAGAATAATTAAATTTAAGTCAGATTGTTAGGTTACTCATTAAATAATAATGTTATTGAGATTTTGAGAACTACCCAATACCAAAATGAAATTTAAGAATTACAAGATTGTTTGTGGTGTTTGATTATGTCAAATTTGGCTCTCTTTCATTATACATCCCCTCCAATTTTTTTTTTTTTTTTTTTTTACTAATTTGGGGGAGGGGGTTGAACCTAAGACCTCTTACTTAGCACGAGCCTAGTACACCAACTGAGCCAAAGGCCGTTGGTAATCCCCTCCAATTTTACCTAATACACTAAATCTTTGTGATTTTAATATTGTACTTGAAATCAACGTCGTTATATTAATGTTCAGTAGTATAGTTATTTCATAAACAAAAGTAATCCGACACTTTTTTACATTTAAATAAACATTGTAAATATAATTAAAATTAGATTTCTTTAAATTAAAAAATGCATGCGCAACAAATATTTATCCCTACATTGATTAAAATTTCCCGTAAAATTTTAATTTCATATGAGAATAAAGATGATTATTAAGTTTTATTTCCCGTGAAATGACAAGTGTATAGAATATTTACAAGACATGATATGAGGAGGGATCTGTAATCTTTGCCCATGTTCCCGCCCCATTGCCATTCCTAATGCAAACAAGTAAAATTTCTTTCATTTATTCATGATCTTTACCATCAAATTGGCAAATCTCCGGTTTTAAAACACAAATAAACTAAATCTTACTTATATATGAAATATTATTAATTTTGAATAACTCTATAATATCAAAGTAAATTTAGAATATTCTATCAAATTAATAAAGCGGCATTAAAAAAATGAAATCAATAAAAGATTATGCTCCATTCTAGTTAAAAACTAAAATACGTGAAAGTTTGATGTTTTTATAAAATAAAAATTCATATAATAATATTGAATTTTAAGGTAGACAATTGTAACAATAATATTCTTAAGTAGAGTTTAATGTTAGTTTTGATTGATTAAATGTCATTGGGCTGTCAGACTTTTCTAGGATTTTTCTGGAAGATAATATATTCAGCGTTTAGATGATGTATACAGAATCATTAATGCATGCACATGCATGGTTATTATTATTATTACTTATGTATCTTTAATTTTGTGTCTTGAAATATCACTCATCTATGCCTACATTTTTTTATAGATGAACAAAATTACTAGTAGTAATTAACCTGGTAACAAAATTCAACGCTCGTCACCCTACAACCTAGGTTGACTCTTCTTCAATATTGTCGTACCAAACCTACAACCTAGGTTAGACGTGTTAATTAGCATACCATATCCTTAATTTTCCCATTAAGAATGTCAAATGTTTATTATACGAATACATTAAGGCTATGTTTGTTTATATGGATTATAATTTCGAGATTATAATCTCAAGATTATTAATCTTAGGATTAAATAGCCTTAGTCACATGTTTATTTTTTATCGGATTCTTCATGGAATAACTTAAAATAATCTCATGTTATGTTTGTTTTTTTCAGAATTAATTAAAGGATTGTATAAAAAAATATTGTTTGGACTATTATACTTTTACTAATAATAACATATTTTAAACTATAATTTACACTTGTTGATACGTCAAAAAATGATGAACAATTAATTATAAACTTTCAAAATCTATTTTCTATCTATCTATTTTAAGGTTTTCTAAACTGTTATAAATATTTATTATAAATATATAAATATTGTTTTCAGTTAAACCATGTAACTACTTTATCAATATTAACCTATTATTATTAGTAAAAAATACAATAAATAAATAAATTTCATTAAGTCAAATACCTGAACACTACGGGGAGCATTAACTATAGCACTGCAGCAGTATATTGGAATTGAATCGAAAAAGGTAGATCAAACAACATTCAATCAATTACACTTTAAGGATACGTTAGTCATATTTAAAAAAATAAATGTTAGTTTTGTCCATAAATTTTTAATTCGATGGGATTATAATACTTAGCTAGACATGATATTAAATAATTCTCTATATTAAGTCATTTTATAATCCCTGAACTAATAGTTTCAAGTCTAAATTTAAAAACAAACGAGACACTTGAGATTAATAATCATATCCTAAGTGTAATCCTTAGAAACAAACATAGCCTAAGTATTTTAGAAGAGCTGCATCCCGTATGTTATACTATATCTTTTTATTTTATATATGTTTGATAATTTTCTTTAATGCTTTGGTGTTGTACACGTAACACCAATATTGGTTGAAACTTTAAATATTTATGCACACGTACATATGAGATACTGAATCAGTTTTCTTGACACAATCATACTTTGTTTTATAAAAATGTGGTTGATGATGTGATAAAAATATGTAACTGCAAGTGCACAGTGTCAAATTGAAGAACTGACAAGTACAGGTCGAATCCAGAGAGACTAGATTAATTTTAATGTATCCTTAATATCTATTTTAGGCGAATTAGAAATAAAGATTGAGAATCAATTAACTATAATTAAACTAACTAATAATAAGGAAGCAATCTAGGAATTCGAATCCATTAAATAATAAACATAACAAGTAATTCAATCTCTTCTATTTTTATAACTTAATTATGATTTTGATCTCCCTTCCCTTTAATTTAGTAATTTTATAATTAACGTGGGCGAGCATAGACTATGAAAATTTAAGGATTAACTATAACCCATCAAAACTTCTTTGAGCAAGCATGAATTATGAAAAACTCATATCTTAACAATAATCTATCAAAACCTCTTAATTAATTTAAAATCACATAAGAACTATAAAACGAAGGTATTTCAATGATGAAACATGAAGACGAAATCAATTAAACATAAGAGCATAAATAGTAGAAGAGATGAAAAATATTATCATGAATAATTATTTAATTTCATCTTCTTCCTAGATTAAAGAAATTAACTAGTCATTAAAGAATAAATAAACTAACTAAGATAAAGAAGAAGAAGAAGAAGAAGAAGAAGAAGAAGAAGAAGTAGAAAATTAAAAATAAAATAAGAAAACTCCCTTTAATTAACGATCCTCCAACAAGCGTACAATGAAAAATAATTTAATTTACTCCTACTCCTAACCTAAACTGATACATCCTTCTCTCTAAAACAAGAGACCTATTTATAGGAAAAATAAATTTGTGCCCTAATTTACATTCATTGAACTTGGCCTCTTTTGTTTCCTTTTTGATTTCAATCTCTGCATGGTAATCTCCCAAGAGTCCTTTTCCATGTAGGTTTCAACTTCTTAGTGGCAATCAACTTCTCAAAGATATCTTCTAGATTGACTTTCCTTTCTCTTGCTGGATTTGACTTGCACACCAAGATTGTTCCACCTCCTTTCTTTTCCTTGTATAATTCTTCTATATTTCCTTACATGAATAAGAGCATTAAATATTGCTTGATCACCAAGATTTTGACTTTATTGCAACAAAATATTAAATCCTACAAAATAAAATAAAACATATTAATTTAATAAACTAATATAATTAAAAAGACAAAATTAGGGATAATAAAATGTATGAATTATGTGTCTATTAAATATCCCCATACCTAACTTTTGCTCGTCCTCGAGTAAAATAAAAAATAAACAAAAACTATACTACCCCATTTTCGTAGGAAACACGATTGCACTTAGCATGTGCAACAAGCCTTTAAACCCCAAGGTTACCCCAAGTGGACGAGTTGTGTCTCGTGAGAGTTTGCAGTGAATATACCCACAAAATTCAAAATTCAAAATTCAAAATAAAATATTTTTGGGTTCAACAAATTATGAAATCGAAAGAAAACTTCTAAGTATACATGGACATTATACATAAGCAAAATCAAATTTAAAATCACATTTTCACCTTATCAGAAATACTCAATCTTCATTTTAGACACCATCCTTCATAAAATTAATTCCATATGATGCATGCATTGTGTATGTGATGTAACTATTAGTAAGGATTTTTACCATGAAAATCAAGCAAATTCATTGTTTTTTTCTTTCCTTTTTTTTTTCATTTTTCCCATTCTTTTTTTTTCGTTCTTTTTTTGAATTTTTTTTTCTTGACTTGTGCAATGTCTCATTTTCTTAGGCTTTTCAGAGTTACCCATGTAGCGAGCGTTGGACCAATGACTCCCAAACCAGTTGGCTTTAGGGCACTAGGTGTAGAGACACCCCTAAGGGCTTACTAACTCGAGTAACAAAGGCCACAAAATTTGACTAGTCAAGCTGCTTTTATCCATCATACTTTTCAGCGTGAATATCGATGCTTCCTGAGGCTTGGATACCCAGTTATTTCGTTCAATGGACATTGAAGCAATTATTTATTTCTTTTCAACTTTTTTCCAACTTTTCTTTTTCTTTTTTCTTCAAATTTTTTCTTTCTCTTTTTTTTCTTGAAATTGCTCAAATCATAGTTTATACCCCACAACTAAGAGTTAGTGCGAACGTGAAGTGCAAAAATGCTTAGGAACTTTATTTTACTCAAGATGGTGTTTCGAACTAAGATTTTGTATTTTATTAAAGGTTCAAGAGTTCTAAATCTTTTAATATTACTCATGAGTTCTGCTCCACAGATACTTATTAGAATTAATCCAACTCACAAAAAGTCAAACAATTTTTTTTAAATTTTTTTTTAAAACAAAAAAAAAAATCTTAAAAATTTTCCTAAAAAAAAAAACAAAACAAAAGGAAAAAATAAAAAATATCTAATACTATAAATTTTTTAATTTTTCCTAAATTCCTAAAAATAAAATAAAAAAATATAATACTATAATACAAACAAACTCCCCCCATACCTAAATCATGCATTGTCCTCAATGTATGCAAATGAAAAATAGAGAACAAAGATGTGAAAGAATTGTACCTTGTATGCGGGGGTATTGGGCTGCAAGAAAATGTGGTGAGAAAGAAAACAAATGTACATACCTACGAATTTCATATATCCTAAAAAGTATGTGACTACAAATGAATGATAAAAATGGACAAGTGAGTGTGAACTTTTCATGATTTTCCGGAGGTCTAGGAAAATGAAAATAGTCAGAATTTTCATCACGATTGTGCTTAAAGTCTACCTTGGGAAAATATTTACGAATATGCTCAAAATGTGGACGAATTGGTTCAAATGTATGTTCCAATTTGGGTGACTTATGTGAAATGGATCTTAACATTGCATTGACCTTATCTAAATATTCCGATTCATTCCAATTTTGGTCAAGATGATTTAAGAAAAAATCAATTGGATTTTCTTCAATCATGAGTCTATTTGCAATTATTTCTTGGGTCATGGACAACTCTTGGATCATGTTTACTTTTATGGGTTGGTCTACAAAATCACTCGGTTGTTTTTTAGGAATAAGTCTTTCAGGATATAGAGCTTTAGGCTTATAGACTTGTTCAACCGACTCATTAAATGTGACATGATCAATTTTAGGCATAGACTCATAATTTTTAGACTCCTCAAATTGGTTTGACTCAAAGTGTGTAGAAGTAATTCCAAAATTTTCATTTTCCTCATCATTTCCACAATCATCACGATTTTTAAAATTAACCTCAGAGTCACTAGAAAATTCATCCACCTCTTGTTCATTTATTATGGTGGCTAACCGACTCATTTGAATTTCTAGACGAGATATAGCTTGATTCGTGTTAAATTGATTTTCCATTAAAGCTTCCATAATTTTCTCTAAGGTATTTAATCTTTCCTCTTTTTCTTTTGAAAATTCTTGTGGATATTGAGGTTCTGGATCCGAATATGGATATGGATACGGATATGGATATGGATATGAACTTAGATAAGGATTTTCATAAGTTGAAAAAAATTGATTTACTTGGTGTGCATTAAAATTTTCATAGGGTTCTTGATTCCAAGAAAAATTATTATTCCAACTATAATAGGAGTCCATCTTTCCACAAATCACAAAACAAATAGATAACTTACCACGAAAGTCACACAATAAAAATAAAAATCCTAATTTTATGGTTAACCTAAATAAAATCTAGACAGCTCCTAACTGTTCCAAGTTACACCTTAAGGTCCACAAAATTTAAAATTAATCACACCACTAGCCAGGTAAGTGTAAGAACGGTGGGAGTCTCTCCGTGGGTACGGTGACTAATTAAATAACCACACGTTCTTTAGGCGTTTGCCTTTTGAACCACTTGCCTAGACACCAGTAGTTTGATTAATTAAAAATTCAGCCTCCTCTTGGAGTTTCTTGTCCTAATTGAGCTCGAGAGTCCTAGGGGCTAACGTCTACTTGATTTTATTAGGTCAAGGTTATGCAAAATGCAAGTTGGGTTGTTTGTGGGCCAAGGAAGGGTGACGAAATCCCCACCTTATCTTATTACAGGTTTTGCCCTTAAATTAAATTACAAATGAGAATGCACAAATAAAATAAAAAACTGTAAACAAATAAAGTGTCCTAAAACTATGTGAATTACGAAAGAAGGAGAAATTTGACGTACCTCGATCCTCCAGCAATCACCACAGTTTATAATTGACAAAAAAAAATAAAAATAAAAACTTAAACAAGATGTGTTCTACGTGAGTGAATGCATGTATGCGGCAATTAGTTTTCTAACTAACAATAAAAACTAAAAAAAATAAAAAATAAAAAAAAAATAAAACTAAGCTACTATTTTTTTTGAGTTAAGATACAAAATACCAAGAATAGCGCAACAATAAAATCTTTATTTTTTCGCTCCTTCGATCCACTGCGATAATCCTGGAAAGAAAAAAAAAATTAGAGTTGAAAAACTAATACAAATAAATAAATATTAAGGGATAAAAAAAATTAATTCTAGTCCCCGGCAACGGCGCCAAAAACTTGATGTGATAAAAATATGTAACTGCAAGTGCACAGTGTCAAGTTGAAGAACTGGCAAGTACAGGTCGAATCCAGAGAGACTAGATTAATTTTAATGTATCCTTAATATCTATTTTAGGCGAATTAGAAATAAAGATTGAGAATCAATTAACTATAATTAAACTAACTAATAATAAGGAAGCAATCTAGGAATTCGAATCCATTAAATAATAAACATAACAAGTAATTCAATCTCTTCTATTTTTATAACTTAATTATGATTTTGATCTCCCTTCCCTTTAATTTAGTAATTTTATAATTAACGTGGGCGAGCATAGACTATGAAAATTTAAGGATTAACTATAACCCATCAAAACTTCTTTGAGCAAGCATGGATTATGAAAAACTCATATCTTAACAATAATCTATCAAAACCTCTTAATTAATTTAAAATCACATAAGAACTATAAAACGAAGGTATTTCAATGATGAAACATGAAGACGAAATCAATTAAACATAAGAGCATAAATAGTAGAAGAGATGAAAAATATTATCATGAATAATTATTTAATTTCATCTTCTTCCTAGATTAAAGAAATTAACTAGTCATTAAAGAATAAATAAACTAACTAAGATAAAGAAGAAGAAGAAGAAGAAGAAGTAGAAAATTAAAAATAAAATAAGAAAACTCCCTTTAATTAACGATCCTCCAACAAGCGTACAATGAAAAATAATTTAATTTACTCCTACTCCTAACCTAAACTGATACATCCTTCTCTCTAAAACAAGAGACCTATTTATAGGGAAAATAAATTTGTGCCCTAATTTACATTCATTGAACTTGGCCTCTTTTGTTTCCTTTTTGATTTCAATCTCTGCATGGTAATCTCCCAAGAGTCCTTTTCCATGTAGGTTTCAACTTCTTAGTGGCAATCAACTTCTCAAAGATATCTTCTAGATTGACTTTCCTTTCTCTTGCTGGATTTGACTTGCACACTAAGATTGTTCCACCTCCTTCCTTTTCCTTGTAGAATTCTTCTATATTTCCTTACATGAATAAGAGCATTAAATATTGCTTGATCACCAAGATTTTGACTTTATTGCAACAAAATATTAAATCCTACAAAATAAAATAAAACATATTAATTTAATAAACTAATATAATTAAAAAGACAAAATTAGGGATAATAAAATGTATGAATTATGTGTCTATCAGTTGATATTATCAAAGAAAAAATATATTTAACAATAATTTTACATTTATTTTATGAGAATGTTATGTGCTGGTTCGCTAAAAGTGCGGGATGTAAAATGTTACGTTTTGAAGTATATGATGCAATATGCAAAATGAGATATACATGAGAGATGCAAAGTTCATTTAAGTCTTATTTTATCAATACTTAATATCTTTTAAGTTATATTTATGTGTTCTCTAAAAAAAACAAGTGATATTTATGTTATGGCAACATTATTTAGAATAGAATTCCATCCATTATCATTTTCATTCAATTTTCCTTAATGCATGACTACTCTTCAATTAATACTCCATCCATCCCAAATTATCTGCACTTTTAGAGAATTTTAGTTGTACCAAAATAACTACATTTTGGTCTTTGCTGGACTATTAAAGTGGTTATATTAGTACAAGTTTACTCTTTACACTTATTCTTTCTCCTCATAAATGTTTAATCCCTAAATATGAAAAAGGTAAAAGGTTTTTTCTTGATGAAAATATTGAGATTATTTCTACCAATAAAAAAACAGGTGCATATATGGGGATAATTTATTGTGCAACAATTCCAAAAGGATCTTGTCCAAAATACAATTATGTAGGTTATAGGTTTTTGATAAGTAATTTTAAGTATGGGTATACTTGTACTTTTACTAATAAAATTAGTATAATAATTGTATTAATTTCTTAATAAATGTGTAAATAGTTAAAAGTGCAGATAATATTTTAGGATGGAGGAAGAATTGTTGAAGCAAGCCTACTTTTAGATAGTTATACCATATATCTGCTTCTTTGGCTGAAATTAAAGGCGTACAATGTAACACCCCATTCCCGAATAGGAAATGGAGGTCACATGTAAAACACAACAAAACTCAAAATAAGTAAACATAGCACTAATAACTTCAAAATGGTTAATAATTGATAATCCATCAATGTCGAATTAAATACAATTCTCCAAAAATTGGCATAATAATCATAACCTAAAATCAAATAAACCTATTCGGTCAAAGGTAGCACTTTTCACACGAAATCTTAAACCGTCTTTGCAAACCTGCCGAAAGAAAAATACAGTATGAGCCAAATGCCCAGTACGGATAAAGATGTACAAATATACTACAATATATAATGTAACCAAAAAAGTCGAATGAATGAACGAATGTGAATTACGAATGAATTATGAATATATCAAAATTAGTGAGACCAGGTACGAATGATGAACACTATCGAACGGACCACTATAGTCAAAAAGGATCTTAAACAAAATAAGGCTGAATCAAAGGTTTATAAGGTAATAATTTCATACTGAACTCAAATACAAATAGCCAAAAGCTAACAAAATATATACATCGGTACCATGATGTATACAAATAGTACGGGATAGTACGCATGACACATACGTCACTAATCCGCCAAACAAATCAAATCAAATCAAATACTGGGTCGACTTATACGTATCTTGAACAAACATATCAAATGGCCAAAGCTCACACTCATAGCAACATACAAAAAAGCTTATCAGCGACTGCCTATCAGCGACCGATTTCGGACGTTGATGCCTATCTGCGACCGCATGCAGTCGCTGATAGTTGTCGCCGATAATCTGGTCGTTGGTGTGTACATCAGCGATCACTATTAGCGACCGACGTATCCGCGACCATCTATAGCGACCGCTGCCGTCGCTAAGCTGAGTCATCGTGAGTCAGTTCTCGGGGGTGACGTGGCACACGTGTCAGCAACCATCAATAGCGATCGCGTGCGGTCGCTAATACCTTCGTTCTATCAGTGACCGCGTAAATGTATTAGCGACCACATGCGGTCGTTGATGTTTATTTTTTTTTTAAAAAAATTAGTATTTTATGGATTTCCCAAGAAAAAAATATATCTGTTTTGTACCTGCTTTATATCCCAACACACAACAGTATATATAAACATCCATCCATGATTTTATATCCCAACACATGCATGCACAACAATATATATAAACATCCGTCCATAAACAAAGCCATAAACCAACACTATATAAACGTTAATAAACCAATATGAACTAAAGAAATATATACAAATGTCATCTTTAAGTATCATACAATTGTCCAAAGAATGAATTTAAGAGTACAAGGCTTTAAATATGTAGAAAACAAGCCTAACTCCTCATGCATCATCGCCTAAATTAGTAGGATCCTGTAATTAACAAAAGAATACAATATGTTACATGTGTTGAAACTGGTATGACTTATGCAAAGCAAAGTGAAAGAAAGCTAAACAATAGGAACTATTTAAACACAAGTAAGACACAATAATATCTATATATGTATATATATATAAGTGACTAATTTGATTATAATATGTACTAAAATTACCTCGTCGCCATCCTGATGTCGTGCTGCTGTTGCCACTGTATCTGCTAACTCATCAAGACTCAGAGACTACAGATGTCCACCCAGTATACGAAAAAGATCACGATCTCGACAGATCGCTCTCACGCAGTCAGCAAGAGTATGGTAGGCTGGATGACCCGATGACTGTATAGACTGGGTAGCAGAGCTGCTTATGCCACTGATAGTCGGGCGTCGTCTTTGTCCTTAGCCTTTGACGTAGTTCTTCTTAACGACCGATGCCCTCTCCCACAATTCTTGATCAATCGGCGGACGCGGAGTGCCTTCAGGATATCGCTCGTTTATTAAGCTCTTATAAGTGTCCTGCCAGTAGGTTAATAATTAAATAGTTAAAAATAAATATAAAATGCTAGCAACAGGCCGTAAAAATTATATAAACAACATATCAATATTATAAAAACTTATTACCGCTATCTGGACAGCCTCAGGCAGACCATCCGGGTGGCGACGTACACTTCTGGCCACGTGATAGGCTGGCCCTGAGACTGAGCCTCCTACAAAATATAAACTCATATTAATATGTAAATATATGATATTTTACAAACCCTGACTGTAAACATAAAAACATTTTTCATTAAGCCAACAAGTTTGCTATTCATACGTACCTTAGTAGCAATACGCTGCACCTGTGATATACTATCGCCCATATACGTGCCTTTTGCTTTTTTGCCTTCTGGTGCACCTGAGGATCTGTTTGAGGCGGCAGTCTTGCGTCTCTTAACCCAGCTCATTGCTCTCTACTGGTCACACATCTCCGATCATATGGGTTGCGCGCACCACCAGAGGCTATGCTCATGCATATATTGCTCATCCTGTCCAGGATGGTCTATCTCAGCATTATGTAGGGCTTTTTGTCGTTCCTTGTTTAGATTATATTTGGTACGGACGACGCACTTCTGCTAGAACATTGTCTGAACAACTGATGCGTGCGTGTCGTCCCATCTATACCTTTTCTGCAAATAAAACAACAATACTAATATTAAAACGGTGATATTACAATAATTAATCTACTAAACAATATTATTTCATTAACTATATTATATGTCAAAATTTAAGAAAAAATATACTTGGAATTCAGCCCAAACTGCATCCTTGTGGGCGAGAGGTGTGCTCGCCCACGTAATCACTGGCGTAGGCTAGTTCTGTAAGCATAATTGTGAAATACACTTCACAATCATACTATCTTGAAAATCACTACAATATACAACAATTTGGAATAAAGATAAGCAATTTTAGTAGAATATTAAAAATAATTGACATTAGTATATATCTATGGAAAGCATATATATAAAATGCTTATATATAAACGATGTTTAACGTACGTGTTATCCGGAGGAGGACGAATCTGTATGAGAATCCGGTCATCCGGATTAGCCAAGGCCTTCGACACATGATTAGGACCCCAACCCAAGCCGCACTTTCGTTGCGCTGGTTCAGAAGACATCTTTTTCACCAAAATTTTAGGATGTTATTATGAGTTATATGATTTACATATACAAATAAAATGACAATAATGATGCTATAATTGTATAAAATAGTTAACTACAACAACTATAAATGAAAGTTCGAGAACATGTATATATGCAATTGTATGTAATACAAGTCAAACTAAACATACATTTTAATGAGAATCGTTGTTTGAGTCAGAATCATTTTGTTGACATATTGGAGATTCATAACCATTATTTTCTTCTGATTCAGTATCAGTGTCAGTCAATTACTCTTCCTCCTTAGTATCAATGTCATCTGGCACATGTACTAACTCGGGATCCAATTCATCAGGTTCATCTCCACCCTCTAACTGGATTACTTCATTGTTGTCCTCGATATTTATTATAGGAGGTCTATGAAGCATCTCCTCTTTGTAGAACTCTTCGTCTACTAATTGGACACGACTGCACGCGGGAGTATGAATTACAACTTGCCAATCTGCAGGCGGTCTATCTCTTTTCCTAACAGGACTAGGAGTGTAGTATACATGTACTTTGAGTTAGCAACACAAATAGTGCGTTGACGTACATGGACCTATGGAGGTCAATATCGACGATTCCATGTCGATCGACACGTATCCCTTTTTCTGAATCAAACCAACGACACTTGAATAAGTTAATATGACCCCCATAAGTACCCTTGTACGACAACTCGATGATTTCCTCCAACTCCCCATAAAAGGCACGACCAAGCTCATTGCAACAATCTCCTTGAACACACGCTCCAATGTTAGTTGTTCTTTTACCGCGAGCATATGTCTTTGTATGAAATTCACAACTATTTATTTTGTAACCATTGCGACTGACTTGGTCCCTGTTTGGGCCCATAGTTAGGACTTGTACATTTAAATGAATGGTTCCCTCATTAAGAGCCTACAAAAATTATATTAAGTTAAATGAATTAATAAATTAATACTATATATGTCGTGCTTAATTAACTTAACTTACTTTGTCGTTTAGCCAAAGTGCAAATTTTTTATCACGACTGAGTTGAATATCTTTATCAATGATGCTGGGCTGATTCGCTTTTAACTCATCATCGTATAATCTATATAATTTTATAAACATTAACATATTTGAATGTATAAGATTAATTGCAGGTTAAGATATAGGTCCAATAATTTAGAATCATTTTACATGTATACTTTACAAATTCGTCAATCTTCTCACAATTGAGAAAAATATAAGTATGTGCAGCATGTAATTCTTGCTCAAAGAAGAATATGCGCTTCCCTTTTCCATAAGCATGATCCAGTAGACCAAATATAGAAAGCCGACTATTTAGTTCAACATTGCCCTCATCATCATGTCTCGGGACTCGATTGGCCTTTGTCAAGACTTCGTCGGGAAAATAGTCTAAAACAAACGTAGATATCTCATTGAAACTGTATGCCTCACATATCTACCCTTCGACGTAAGCTCTATTCTTCACCTTCCTCTTAAGGTTTCCCATCACCTTCTCGAAAGGGTACATCCATCTATATTGAACTGGACCACCAACACGAGCTTCATAGGGTAGATGGATTTGCAAATGCTCCATGGAGTCAAAAAAACTAGGTGGAAATATTTTTTCAAGCTTACACGTGATCTCAATGATGTTCTTCTCAAGTACAGACATCTCCTTTTCATTTAACGTTTTTGAACATATTTCTCTGAAGAAATGACTAAGTTCAGTCAAAGCATCCCATATTGGTTTTTCAAGCAAGTCCCGAAATGCTATAGGCATTAGTCTCTCCATGAACACATGTCAATCATGATTCTTCATCCCTTGCAATTTGCCACCTGTGACACACTTTGCAATGTTTGAGGCATATCCATCTGGTAGTTTCAGAGACTTAATCCATGTGCACACATCTTCAACTTGCTTTTTGGACAATGTGTACCTTGCATGCGGTTTGACCATCCGACCATTAGGAGATTCATAAAGTTCTAATCCAAGACGCTTACAAATATCTTTCATGTCCAACCGTGCCTTATCATTATCATTCGTCTTGCCCGAAACACTCATCACGGTATTAAACACATTGTCGAACACATTATTCTCAATATGCATCACTTCTAGATTATGACGAATTAAATTTGTAGACCAATAAGGCAGTTCCCAAAAGATGCTTCTCTGAACCCAATTATGAGATACGCCAAACCTATCGATGATGTCAAAGGCAACAATCTTACCAAATGGGATGGCCGAAAATCTCATCATACGGTTACGCATCTCCGTCCCCGACAGTCGCGGTGTAGGTATATCATTCTCTACTTCCCATTTCCTGAAGTTTTCTCTATTTCTTCGAAATGGGTGATCTACCGGCAAGAAACAACGATGATAGTCACACCAGCATGACTTTCGACCATTTAATAGATTGAAAGACTTTGTATGCTCCATACAATATGGACAAGCCAACTTTCCATGTGTACTCCAGCCAGATAACATACCATAAGCAAGGAAGTCACTTATAGTCTAGATAACCGCTGCCCTAAGGTTGAAATTTATTTTCATGGAAACATCTCAAGTCTGTACTCCATCCTCCCACAATACCTTCAAATCGTTTATAAGAGGTCTCAAGTAAACATCTAGTTTCTTTCCAGGACTCTTGGGACCAGGAATCATGAGTGAAAGAAACAAGTATGGTTGCTTCATACACATCTAAGGAGGCAAATTGTACGGAGTTACAATCACAGGCCAGCAGGAGTACGGAACAGCTGAGTGGCCGAACAGGTTGAAACCATCAGTGGACAATCCAAGCCTCACATTTCTAGGTTCCAATGCAAACCCAGGATGTGATAAGTTGAAATCTTTCCAAGCCTGCCCATCTGTGGGATGGTTAAGTTCTGCATCTTTCGCTGGAGATTTCGCATGCCAAGTCATATGTTCAGCTGCTCTTGAAGACATGTACAATCTTTTGAGTCGATGTGTAATTGGAAAATACCTTAAAATCTTTAAAGGTATATTTGTCTTTTTTGTAGTCACACCCTCTTTAATAGGTCTGAACTGATCATGACCGCAAACGTGCACTTTGTCTTATTTTCATTTTCTTTATAAAATAACATGCAATCGTTCGGACATGCATCGATCTTTTGGTATCTAAGACCCAACTTTTTCACCATTTTCTTACAATAGTAGTAGTTATCGGGCAATTTTTTACCGTCAGGCAACATACTCTTAATGGCCTTCAAGAGCGACTCAAAACACGCATGGCTCATGTTGTGATCAGCCTTGATGTTAAGTAATGTCGCAACTGCAGACAACATAGTGTGCTTGGTACAACCATGACACAACGACTCGCTACCCTTGTCTAGTAACTTAAAGAACACTTTGGCATCAGAATTCATAGGTTGCTCTCTCCCTTGTTTCCAATCAAAATCCGGCCCTGCAATATCATGAACCATTTCATTCATACGATGGGTACCGCTGCCCAGATTGTGTACTTGTGCGATGCCACTATCTCATCTCTGCTCTTATGCCCACCAACATTCTTCGTAATTTTTCATGAACCTAGACACAAGTAAATGATAGTTTACCATGTCTCTGTCCATATAATTGACATTCTTAATTACACTTCAAACAAGGGCATCTTATCTTGTTCTGACCATTCACACATTCTGGGTGACTAAACGCAAAATCTAAAAACACTTGACAACCATTTCTAAATTCAGCTGTAGCACCTATCTCGGCACTTGACTTTCGTCGTCTCATCCAACTACGGTCTGAATAGAGGTCCATGATAACACGGTACCTACTGCAGACAACATGAGCTTATTAATGTATAGCATGGTCAGTCTCTCTTAATATACTTGTAAGCATACAACTCTCAGTATACTTGTAAGCATATGACTTGAGCATACTTGTAAGCATATGATTAACATTTAAGCATACTTGTAAGCATATGACTTGAATGAGCTAGCTCAATATGGCTGAGCTCTAACAACTTTCGGGGGGAGGTGAATGAACTAGCTCTATATGGCTGAGCTCTCCCCCTACCGGTCAGTTCTTGGCCCTTACGTACAATGCCCCCTACTCAGCCCCATAGGTATCCCCCGAAACATGAGAAAGACTAGGCTTTAGATGCTGCAAGGCACAATAAATGCACTAGTCTCAATACGAGCCGATGTACTTGTTTTATTTTATTTTATTTTATTTTTATTATTTTATATTATTTTATTTAGTGAACACGCACTAAGTAAATATTAGTTAGTTCATTATATTATTTTATTTTATTTTATTTTATTTTATATTATTTTATTTTATTTTATTTTATTTAGTATTGAGAAACACTAAGTAAATCATACTTAGTTTATGATATTATTTACAATATTTTATTTTATTTTATTTTGTATTATTTTATTTAGTATTGAGAAACTAAGTAAATACTAGTTAGTTTATTATATTATATTATTTTATTTTACTTTATTTTATTTTGTACTATTTTATTTTATTTTATTTAGTATTGAGAAACTAAGTAAATACTACTTAGTTTATTATTTTATTTTATTTTCTTTCAAAAGTACACTAAGTTTAAAGTTTCAAATGGACATGCTTTTATCCATCCAGTGCATGATTTATTTAGAGAAAATATAAAGAAAGAGAAACTTCAAATAGAGAGAATGATGATTGTAAAATTTTCAACTCAAGTACTCAATTGATCCATATAAATTTGACCAACTCAATAAATTGCAAAAATAGTATTGTACTAAAAAAAAAGCAATTGGCCAACTAACTCAAACTCATACAAATAACATGGACTATCTAGAATTAGAGGGGTCATGCATGGTCTACACAATGGGCTTTAGCCTATACTGGCCCTTCATTCCGCATTTAGAATTGCAATAAACCTTCTCCTCCCTAACATCAACTAGAATGTAGGAGATAAGTCGGCCAAAAATACTTCAAAGCAAACACAACACATGTTATGATCAGTCCCTACTCCCTAACATCAACTACAATGTAGGTGTCATTCACCTAAAATCATAAACATGGATACTTCTTCACTGACAACTTCTATGGACATTTTTCTGAACAAATTCATACATAACACAATTCACTTCTTCAACCTCTATTCAAAAGTACACTAAGTAAACTTATGAGAGAAAATTTTTAATTAACCTCATGAGGCATTGTACAGAATTTACAACGTACGTAAAATAATTGGGAATATCCCGATTACCTTGAATGGAAGATCTCTTGTACTGAATCTCTAATTTTCTTTCACCAAATGAAATTTCACCAACCTGCAATATAAACAAATAAGAAAGTTTCAATCATGTGAAAAAGAGGAGAAAGGCAATAACAACTTGAATTTTAGGATAAGAAAGAGGTTATCTATTGCAAGAGAAAGAACCATAATCAAATCTCGCACTACCATATTCTCTGATTTGGATACTTGAATAGAAGGGCGGCGGCAGCAGAGGCTTGGTCGTCGTCTCGCACTACCAGTATCTCACTAGAGAATTCAGTTCATTAGTTTTCACTAGAAGCACTTGGCTTTTGCATGAAGTCCTTATAAGCAATATATTCATATATGGTAGAACATAGGCTGGCCATTAAATAATAAAACTCGACAAATATTGTCAAATGCAGCGTGCATGCAGCCCCTTGAAATGTAAGCTTCTTAAGTCCTGTAACATTATTATTGAAGTGGTGGCTTTCCATTATTACTATGTATAAATAGCATTACCATTGTAGCTTGTGAAAATTTGGTAATTAAAGATTTCCAAACTAGTGCAGATGGGTTACGACCTACTTTATTCCATATGGTTTTGGTATTAGAGTTTGTCTTGAGAATTTGTGGGTCAAGTCTCTTAATTAGTTGTATGATAGTGTGCCCATTTGCATTTTATCATGTTCTTTAACTATGCTTATTAAATCAATTATTTATTTGTTGAACTTCATATGGGCCATGATGAACCGCGATTTCATATAAGGGAGGTTACATTTTATAAGAGCATGTATTTACAAGAGCATTGACCAATTATATCAATAGCATCTTACATTTCACTTTAGATTATGCCACACTCCAAAGTTCCAGGGGTCCAAAAATTTTTATAAATCAAATCTAAAATTGTGTTTGTGTTGGATATTGTTATTTGTTAGTCTTGGATATTTGTTTGTGTTGGATATTGTTATTTGTTAGTCTTGGATATTTGTTTGTGTTGGATATTATAAGGCATGAATTGGTTTGAAAACCTAGAGAAAAAAGAAAACATAATTAAAAAAAATTTTAATTTTTTAAAAGGTTATTTCCGAAGGAATTTTCCGTGGGAAATATTCCGTCAGAAATAACTATTTCCAACAGAATTCTCGACAGACTTATCCCCAACGAGCTTTAATCTGACTGAATTTTCGACGAAATTTTCCGTTAATTCCGACGGAACATTCCATCGAAATTTAACATGTTTCTTGTAGTGGGAGTTAATATGATTGAGTTGCGAATTTTTAAAACTAGGAATAAAAATAGTAACGGAAATTGGGACAGGTTGCGGCTTTCAGCAATTTTAGGCATGCAGATGACGTCAAATAACTTCTCTTCCTCTTTATAATTGTAGAGAACGAAAAATTGAAGAAATATGTTTTGGATTCACTCAATTCCGGCATCGTATGAATTAATTTTGATTTTTCTAATGGGTTGCAGTGCGTATAAGTATCCTATTTATAGATCCTTTTTTTTCTTACACATAAATACTCTTTTTGTAAGGTAAAAGAGGTGTTAAACTCGCTCAGGTTAGATTTTTTGGTAAATTATGTTGCATCATTTTTCTTGACAGTAAGGAGATGGAAGATTAAGTGTTTATTTTCATGCAAACATAACAAGAGGGTCAGCATTACAAAAGTTGATATTTGTTTTTCCGTCAATAATTGGGTTAACAATTCATCGATGAATTAATCGGGTTTGAATTACTATAAAAATATTTTTTTCTTTCTAAAAAAGAATTATTATAAAAAAATCATAAAGCAATATATTATTACTATTATAAATCAAACAAGACTATATATAAAGGCTATTCATAAATCAATAATTGGTATACTATTATTACTATTATAAATCAAACAAGGTTATTCATAAATCAATAATCGGTGCGTGTTCTGTTTGGAGAATCTCAATCAATCAATCCATCCATCCATGCTATAAATGTTAGATTTTGGGTATCCAAATGGGGCGCCCATGTAGGGTCCAACCCATTTGGTTTATTAATCAACTTGTCCAGTTGACCAAGTTAGTAACGTTTAAAAGACCAAGGCAGTAAGCCGTTTATATTTTAAACGTTACGTGACTGGGAGTTGGAGTATTTGCAGGGAAGTGGTTCAACCACTTTGACCTTTAATACCCACGTCTCCTCAGTTCACTGGAACATATTAGTTGGCCAAAAAACCAAGAAACTTTTATCAGAAACCTCTCCCAACACAGACCAAACCCTAACTGTTATGAATCGTGGATTTGTGTTCCATTCTCATATCGTAGTTTGGAGACACCGTTGGGTTGTAGAAGACGATTAATTGCAAGAGTTTTTCGCACCAAAGGCTTTCACGTTGCAAGAGATATGCCTTTGGTACTCCTGTTATGTGTAGACATGTGATAGCATACGTATATTGTTTCCTTCATTGGTATTAGAGCATGATTTATCGATCAAATATATGCTATGTATGATATGTTTGCATAATATTCTATGTATGCATGTTTAATAACTTAAAAAACATCATCAATGGCAACCTAAGTAACACTAAATGTTAGGGGCTAATGTTGTAGTATGTTGTGGCCCAAACACAGTGTATATGATTTGCATAAATTATGTTTAATTGGATATGTAATTTAAAATTAATTTGGAACCCTAGTTTACAAACAACCTACTTTGACCAACCATAACTTTCTGTGTGATTGTCCATTTCGAATGATATTAGTGTGTATGTGTAGTACACATTGTAAGCTTTCCAACGATATATCATACGCATAAATCGAATTAATATAGGCTGCGATATGGCTTCTCAAAGTTTGGGTCGCGAAATAGGAAATCTAGAAATCTTAGTTGTTGAAGGTTGAAGGTGAAGTGCAAGTTTCAGTCTCGGACAGAACTATGTGCACTACACCTCCCTCATGGTAGCTCTCAAAATGGTGGTTGAGCACACCATACGAACTAGTGGAGTAAGTTGATCGGAACTGTGCAAGTTGCGTCGAAAAATAAAGCTAGGAAAGCGGTAGGTGGACTGCACGTGCGTCGGAGCGCTGCAGCAGTCACGCGCCCGCGCTATGCGCGATTGCTGCTTATATAGCGTGCGTGTGGCACACGCCAAGCTGGTTCAACCCTTATCCTGCTCGCTCGATCCGATCCAACCCGTCCCCGGTCTTGACCCGCGGTTCCAACCCGATTCCGACAGAATTTAATTATTTTTTAATTTTAATTCCAAAAATTATTTTTATTAATTGATAAATACATGGAAATTAATTAAAAATAGTTATATAGATTACTAAATTTTGAAAATTTAACATAAACTAATTATTAGCATAATATTAATATTTCCACTAAGATTTTTGAAAAATTAATATATTTGGATAATTTTAGTTAATTTTTAATTTAATTATGCAATAGTTAATTAATTGTGATAATTAGCGTAATTATCAGAAAAATTTTAGAAAATTTTAGTAACCTTTTATGATGACAAACTACTATTGAAATTTTTTTGGAAGCATTTTAATGTGTTTATAGCATACTTGGTATATTAATTGAGTAATATTGCCTATTATTTAATTCCTTTGTTAATATTTTTTGGAATATTAATTATTAGTGCTTGGAATTAAATTACCATGCTGTAATTACACATGTACCCTTATTCATAGTGGGAGTGATTTAGGTTATATTAATTTAATTAAATTATTCCCTAAATTACATGTCTTACGCGATGAAAAATTAAGTTTAAATAATTGGGCATTTATACAGATTGTGATTTCTAAGCTTAGCTAAGTCTCCCTTTTATGTTTATGTCCCATTATTGTTATGTTAATTTAGTTCATACTGCAAAGATTTTTAAAACTGTGGTGAACAATAAATATCTCTAATTAATTCTTATATTTTAGTTCAAAATAGAAATAACTTTAAAACATATTATCGTAGACCTTAACCAAGAAAATAAATTAGACGGAGATAACTACGACGTGTGGCACCGGAAAGTCAGGATGGTCTTGGAGGTGTAAGAGGTTGAAGAAACCCTATTGTCCAAGATGATAAAACCGGAGGGTGAACATGCAAAGGATCCTATCAAGGTTGCAACCTTCGAAAGTTGGCGCAAAAATGACTATATCGCTCGCATAATGTTGTTGAGCTGCATTAACAATGACTTTTTGTTTAAGTATGAACAATACTCCACTGCACACGAAATGTGGGAAGCCCTCAAAACTAAGTTTATTGGCACCTCGTTGACAAGGCTGAAAGAATTAGCCATAAGAGTCGATGGTTACAAACACCATGATAACAATACCATGAAACAACACCTTCAAATCATGGCTAATATGATCCGGGAATTAAAATCTGGTGGGACACAATTGTGAGATGAACAACAGATTTCAACGGTGGTTCGCTCTCTTCTCGACAGTTGGGAACATATGCTAGCGAATATGACCCACAACGAGAGTATCAAAAACTTTAATGATATTCGTCATCATCTGAAGCTTGAGACTGAACGTCTTAAGGTTGTGAAGTCCTCCAGGGCATATGTAGCTAACTCAAACTCCCATAGAGGGTTCAAGCCCATGTAGGGGTGTCGGCAAACGCAAAAGAAGCAAATGAGGTTCTGGTAAAAAGAACAAATCAAAGATGACATGCTACAACTGTGGCGAGGCTGGATACTTCACTCGTGAATGCACTGAGCTGAAGAAGGTAATTCCTATTCCTAATCTATCTTTGTGCTTAGTATCAAGTACTGTTTTTGTTGCTCATTCTCTTCATATGTGGATTGTAGACTCCGAAGTAACGGACCACATAGCTAGAGATCAGAGTGGATTCGTGGAATACCGTCACATTTCGGCTAGAAGAAGAGTATACATGGGGAACAATTCTAGTGTGGACATGCTAAGCATTGGCACCTATAAACTAGAAATGCGAGGATGCTCAACATTAACCCTATATGACCTATACCGTGAGTATTTGTCTGATCAGTTTAAAAAATCGTGTGAAGAAAGAGGGATAATCAGACAACTGACAATCGCTAGAATTCCGTAACAAAATGGTGTGGCGGAGAGGAAGAACCAAACATTATTAAACATGGTTAGGTCTATGATGGCGCAGGCCAATTTGCCCATCTCTTATTGGGGTGATGCATTGTTGACTCTGACATATATACTTAATCGTGTGCCTTTAAAATTAGTTCAGTCCACCCCGTATGAAATGTGGACCAACAAAAAGCTCGAATTGGGCGGTATGTGGCTTTGGGGATCAGCGGCTTTCGTGCATAACACTTCTCATCAACATGGGAAGTTGGGCCCGAGAGGTCAAAAGTGTATCTTCGTGAGATATTCTAAACACTCTAAAGGCTATGTGTTCATTGGAGAGCAGCCTGATGGGACTGTATCTGAGATAGAGTCACGAGATGCGGATTTCCTTGAGATGAATTTCTCTAACAGAGGTGATGTGAGCAAGGAGATGGAGCTTTATAAGATAGCGGAAGATTTGGGCGCCCCAACTCGTATAGTAGAAATCGAAGAGGCAATTCCTTAGGCTCTTATAGATAATTGGTGTAACATGCCTTCGAGCAGTTCTCTTCTATCGAATGAGGAGTCTTCTGTTCCTTAAATGCGTAGAAGTCAAATGGGTAACATTCCACGTCATCTCTTTGAGATTGAGGGGAATGCCTTTGTGGTTGATACACAGGATGATGAGGAACCTCGATCTTATCGATATGCTCTATCATCTACTATAAGCGATAAGTGGATAATTATAACGGAAGATGAGATGGATTCCATTAAGACTAATCAAGTATGGGACTTGATTGATCTTCCACTAGGGCGAAAGGCTATTGGGAACAAGTGGGTTCTTAAAGTCAAACGCAAGGTGGATGGTTCCATTGAAAGGTATGAAGCTCATCTAGTAGCCAAGGGCTACACCCAACAAAAGGGAATTGATTACAAGGAAACCTTCTCACCAGTTGTAAGGTTTGCCTTAATTCGCCTCATCCTGGCGATTGTTGCGCATTTGGATCTGGAGTTGTATCAAATGGACGTTAAGATAGCTTTTCTCAATGGAGATTTAGCTGAGGAGATATATATGGATCAACCAGAGGGTTTCATCGTAGAAGGATAGGAATGCAAAGAATGCAAGCTCAAATGTTCTATCTATGGTTTGAAACAGGTGTCCATGCAATGGTATCTGAGATTCCATCGAGCCGTCATTAGTGATGGGTTTACAATGATCGAGGAAGACCATTGTGTGTATATCAAACAGTCCAAAGATAAATTCTTTATCCTATCGATGTATGTCGAT
Organism: Aralia elata; assembly: GCA_034770075.1. Classification (NCBI taxonomy): domain Eukaryota; kingdom Viridiplantae; phylum Streptophyta; class Magnoliopsida; order Apiales; family Araliaceae; genus Aralia; species Aralia elata. The sequence continues at coordinate 37,422,608 of CM068383.1, read as the reverse complement.
GACATTCTACTAGCTGGGAACGATAACGAGATGATTGTCGCCAACAAAGGGTGGCCGTCCTCTAACTTTGAAATGAAGGACATGGGGGAAGCAGCTTATGTTCTTGGGGTTAAGATCTATAAAGATCGCTCAAGGAAGCTTCTTGGTTTGTCTCAAGAGACTTACCTTAAGAAAGTTCTCGAGCAATTCCAAATAAGCAACTGCAAACCCATGGACACTCCTATTGCTAAAGGCGAAGCCATTGGACTGGAGCAATGCCCTACTTCTCCCGAGAAAATTAAGAAAATGTCCCATTACCCGTATGTCAATGTTATAGGAAAGCTAATGTATACAGTTGTGTGTACTCGGCCTGATATAGCATATGTAGTCGGTTATCTCGATCGTTATCAGTCAAACCCTAGGATTGTTCATTAGAGGGAAATCAAGAGGATCTTGCGATATTTGAAGGGTACTTTGGACTACATATTGTGCTATGGAAGATCGGACTTGCGATTGATTGGTTACTCCGATGCTAGTTGGGGGGATAATCAGGGGATGCACAAGTTGACCTCAGAATATGCATTCTTGCTACATGGTGGTGCCATCACTTGGTCTAGTAAGAAACAGACTTGTGTTGCTCTTTCGACGATGGAGTCAGAGTTTGTAGCATGTACGTCAGCTGTTCAGGAAGCCATGTGGCTGAGGAGATTCTTTGAAGATCTTCTAGTCGTCCCTCATGCTTTGGATCCTGTGACTGTTTACTTTGATAGCACGACGACCATAGATTACACTAAGGACCCCAAGTATCACGGCAGGATGAAGCACATTAACTTGGGGATGAACTTCATCAAAGATAACATAGAAAATAATGAGGTGATATTGGAGTACATGCCCATTGGCCTTATAGTAGCGGAACCCTTGACAAAGCCGATTCCCAAAGATGCTTTTTGTACGCATGTTAGTTCGTTAGGGCTTCGTAGGGTTTGATGTACTTTCTTATTTTATTGTAAATCACTCATTATTTGGCTTGTATTAGAGATATTCATTGTTGTTTCGAAACATTTATCATTTATGCGAGATTCATTTTGTTTTCACTTATGATTGTGTTCTTTTAGCGCATATGATAAATAATAATAGGTCACACAGTTACTATGCATATTGGATATGCACACACTAAATATATGTCAACAGGTTGATTGGCTCACTCATACGAGCAATCACCCTGGCGCTTTAAAAAGCGAGCAAGGTTAAGATAGTTCATTAATTAGCCCTTTGAGTAGCGAGATGTTGAAGCTTTAGACAAGCAATCAATTGGCTCTTAGTAGCGAGCAAAGTGAAACATTATATCGCCTTGGCATGTGCCAAGATGAGGTTAATTTAGATTAACCGAATATAGTATGACCCACCATCTATATTAAACCTGTACTGATAGCCGGATACAAAATTTCAGAGTTGGCGCTTGGGAAAGCAAACAATCTAGAAATTCGAGTTAGGCGCTTATGAAGTCACTAAACTAAGATCTGTATGACTTGACCATAGGACATATGCTCATATAGATGAGATTGTTTGTCGTGACATGATAACCGGACGCGAAATTTCAAATGTGGTGCTTCAAAAAGCGAGCAATTTAAAATGTTTGAGTTAAGCACTCTTGGACAACAAAGCTATAGAATAGTATATTGTGAGAGGGTTACATGTGTTCAGAGACCATGTAAAGGAGGTGAGAGAATGAATCCCTGTTTCCTTATCTTTTCACACTCTTCATCCTGGAATTGTGCTTTCTTTACCCTGTCCAGTAAGGTTGGACGAGTTTCCATTTGAAAAAACTTTTTCTCTGACTCTTTCGGATGCTTCACCTCTAACTCCAATCTTGTCATCTATGATATTAGTTTTTCTTGAGCCGTTAACATTGACAACTTTTCACGACCCTTCCTGCTTAAGGCGTCGGCCACCAGATTCGCCTTTCCCGGATGGTATAGAATTTCGCAATCATATTCTTTGATTAATTCTAACCATCGCCTTTGACGCATATTCAATTCTTTTTGTGTGAAGATATACTTCAGACTTTTATGGTCTGTGTATATCTCATATTTCTCCCCATAAAGGCAATGTCTCCAAATCTTCAAAGCAAAAACTACTGCTGCCAACTCTAAATCATAGGTCAGATATCTTTTTTCGTAATCTTTTAACTGTCGCGATGCGTACACAATGACTTTGTCGTTTTGTATAAGCACATAGCCTAGTCCCTTGTGCGATGCATCGCTATACACACAAAATTTCCTGTATCATCTGGTAAAGACAACACAGGTGCCACACTTAACCTCTTCTTCAATTCTTGAAAACTCTCTTCGCACTTCTCTGTCCATACGAACTTCACCGTCTTTCTTGTCAGATTAGTCAATGGGGTGGCTATCTTGGAGAAATCTTGAATAAATCATCTATAATATCTTGCCAATCTTAAAAACTCCTCACCTCTATCGGCGTCTTTGGTTGTTCCCAATTTATCACGGCTTCTATCTTTAATGGATCTACCGAAAATTCCATCTTTGTCAATCACATGTCCAAGAAATTGTACACGCTCCAACCAAAATTCGCATTTTGAAAACTTCACATACAACTTCTCTCTTCTTAATGCCTCCAACGTCACCCTCAAATGTTCCAAATACTCTTCTTGGGTTTTAGAATACACCAATATGTCATCGATGAATACCACCACAAACTTGTCCAGAAATGGATTAAACACCCTATTCATTAAGTCCATAAATGTCGCAGGTGCATTAGTTAAACCAAATGACATTACCAGAAACTCGTAATGACCATATCGAGTTCTGAACGTCGTCTTCAATATATCTTCCTTCCTCACCTTCAACTGATGATATCCACTCCTCAAATCTATTTTTGAGAAATACTTAACTCCTTTCAACTAATCGAACAAATCATCAATTCTTGACAACGAATACTTATTCTTAATAGTGACCTTATTCAACTTTCTGTAATCAATGCAGAGCCGCATCGATCCATCCTTCTTCTTGACAAATAACACTGGCACTCCCCACGACGACAGGCTCGGTTGGATATACCTCTTATCCAACAATTCTTGCAATTGGACCATTAACTCCTTCATCTCTACTGGAGCCATACGGTACGGGGCTTTCGACATAGGGGCAGTCCCTGGTGCTAAATCGATCACAAATTCAATTTCTCGATCTGGCAAAAGTCCTGGAAAATCTTCTTGAAACACATCTACAAAGTCTCTAACAACCGGTATTTCCTCTAGCTTTCCACCCACCTCCCGAGTATCGACTATGTAAGCTAAATATCCTGCACATCCTTGTCTTAACAACTTCTTGGCCTGTATCATTGTCAGATAACTCGCTTGTCTAGGCGACTTGCTGCCATAAAATACTACCTTTGATTTCTTCAGAGTCATAAGGTTCACACACTTTTTCTCACAATCAATTATTGCTCCATGGTTAAATAACTAATCCATTCCTAGGATCACATCAAATTCCCCAAGTCGAATTGGAATCAAATCCACCAACATCACATGACCCTTAATATCTACACGACAATTTTTGTGTACAAACTTAACAGGAATCACTTCCCTATTCGCAATTTCTATATTTAGAGGGTAACCTAACTCTTCTGGAAGTAATTCTAATTTTTTTGCAAATTCGTCGGATATAAATGAACAAGTAGCACCCGAATTAAATAATACGTAAGCATTTATGTCATTGATCGGAATGATACTTGACACCACATCCATTGACTGCACAACATCTTGCACTGTCATATTAAATGTTCGAGCGGTTGGTCGGGTTGGCGGTGCTGGTCCTGTGATGGTCCACATGCCACTATTGTTGCCTCCTCTGTTTCCGCTCGCTCCTCTTATCACTTTCTTTGGACAATCTCGAGCTAAGTGTTCCTTTGATCCACATGTGAAACATGCGCTTTTCTTCGGACTGGTGCAATTTGTTGCGATATGTCCCTCTAAGCCACAAATACCTTCTCTATTTTCGTAACCCATGTTTGGGCTTCAACCGGATTGGTAGTCCCTCGAAACTCTGGAGGTCCTACAACTTTAAAGTCTTTAAATGTCGTGGCATGGGTAGGAGTTTGATTCATAAGTGCGCCCATTAGCAGATTCACGAACTATTGCATCGGGTTCACGTCCGTTTCCCCATTACTATCTGTAGATCCCTCAGGGGTTGGTGGAGGTTGTTGTCTTCTTTTAGGCGGCATCTTACTGTTAAGATTTATATTATTAGCTCATTATCCATTTACTGGACACATTCAAGAGTTATCTAAGCAGTTATAAATAACACGTGACATATTTAATAAACATTGATATATATTCATACGGCGCGTTCAGTACATAGCACAAGCAACATATAACCATAATAATATTACGGAATTACATCATCATCATAACCCCTTACTTATATCAAAAGTTGGGATTTACATCTCATTAATAAGCTCATAAACATATATATATCATAACATTCCTCTTCTCACGACCTACAGAAGCATTCCACGTCGCACCGCATCATCGCATTCTTGGTCCATAATATGAATCATCATTCTGCGATCCATGACGTACCAGGGGTACTCCTCAAACTGTATAGGATAATGGTAGACTCGATCCTGAGCTCTTCCAATTGCAGTTTGAAACGCGTAATCTATCTCATCCATTCTTGCTTTCTTGGACCGAACCTCTGTGACGCCCCCATACTTGAGTACTTGCTACTACAAGTATGGTGCTCAGTATACACTTATTCAAAGTTTATTATACACTATTATACATTCACTGGTTTACATCAAGTACAATAATACAACTCAGGTCTTACTTACACATAATGAACTAATAGGATAATTCTACAATACCACCTTGTTAATTATTTAATTAAAAAATATAAAATTAATTATTTATTCTTCCTTGTTGACTTTACCCTTCCCTTTATCTTTTACACCCGATCCTTCAGGTTCCTCAGACTTAGCTGAAAACATGAAAATTTTACGCAAGAGTAAGCAACTAATTTGCTTAGCAAGTATATAAAATATCAAGAACTGAATGACAAAGGAATTGAATAATTGAATACAAATTAAATCAGAATAATAAATGAGAATAATGATTAGCACAATAATGAACAGATTTAAATTGACGAGCATCAAATAAATTTTCGATTTTGAACTGAGTGATCATAAGGACCAAGAACGTAAATGTCCCACAATTATATAAATTGTTGACTCTCCATCTCCACAAGCACTTTAGGGGATCAACCTATCGTACCCTATGTTATGCACAACATTATCTCCATACGTCAAATTTTTCGACAATAATATCCCCTTTATAAAATAGGGTTGTTCAACTCAGTCTAATATTCCGCCCAAAATAATTGGTTTGGAGAATAGATAATATAATTTCTTACTTTTAGAGTAAGCCGAAATAATGACTTTCTCTACAAATAAATCAGGGAATATTTAAAATAATTTAGAGTTCAACAATTCTTGCAAATATATTCTGAAATTTAATATCGCAAGATAACAATTAACTTGAACGAAATATTCAAAATTCAGGAAATTTTTATCAAAAGCATATAGATGCTTAAGAAACTTGTACAAAAGAATAAACTTGTACACATTAGGAAAACCTACATAATTCAAAAACTTGCAAAGAATAATAAATTTGCACAAGTTAGGAAACTTGCTTAAAATGATAGAACTTGCACAATATACAAAGTTTGTGTAAGTTAGGAAACTTGTCTGCTTTTCGTTGGCTATTTTCTAGCTCAATAAATTTTCCTGCAACATCATTATTCATGAAGGCCAAAAATATTAATTTAGCATTTCTTTATTTTTAATTATTTTATTCTTAGTTAATAATATATATTTGGGTGTTACAACTTTTCTTTACCATTCATTCTATTTACTGTTACTATTCACGCCAGAGCACTATTCATGCCGGAGCACTATTCATGTCAGAGCACTATTCACGATGGAGTTTAATATTTTATTGTCCAAATCATTAATATTAATCATTAAAAATTACATAGCCTTACATTAAAAGAAAAAAAAATAACTAGAAGCATACCTTCAATTTTTCTTTTCCTTCTCTTTCTTTTCCTCTTAAACTTAACTATGATTATTCTCACGTTCCTAACTTTGCTCTTATTCTTCTTTTCACAACATGATGGGTATTTATATATGCAACTTATGGTACATATAGATGTATTTAATAAATTAACTAGGACACACACACACACACACATATATATATATATATATATATGTGTGTGATAGATTAGCTGAATACATGTATATCTATCTATATATAATATTAAGCTAGCTTAGGCACCCTGTTATCTATACACACACACACACACACACACATATATATATATATATAATATGCTAGTTAGGACACATATGTCCTACCTAACTAAACAAAAAAGACTAGCTCCTTATTATATATATATATAGGTATATAATTGGTGAACTAGGAACAAAATGTGTATGCCAGCTTGTTAACAATTTTGCCTAATAATTCTACTACACTAATATACTAAACCAATCCATACTAGAAGCATATGATATTCCCTCGTTGAAGTCATTTTTTTTAACTAGGAGCTAGTAAGTAAGGAGGGAATGTATACTTATTGAATTGCCAACTTGATAATAAACATGTCTAACTTCTTGAATCTTTTCGTGTTTTTTTTAATTCCTATTTAAAACTGTAATAAAATTAAAATTTATCTCACAAAAATTGAAATGTACATTTATAAACTTCATTTGTAAAATAGAATGTCTCGAATGTTACATCCTCTCATTCGACACGATCCACGCGCCAATCACCTTCATCTATGTGTCTTCCGCTCTCGCTTGTTTTGCCGACTCCTCACTCAAGTCATCTTGCATGTTCTCATTCTCAGCCATTAACTATCCTCTCTGATATTCAGACTGTGCTAGTTTATATTCTAGCTCTACAATTCGTGTAGTGAGATCCTGAACTACTGTTTTTTTTGCTCTAGGATAGTTTGATGCTCTACGACTTGTTCTTCTAACTCTTCGACTCTATCTTGTAACTCAATATTTTGGTCATACACTATATCAAACATCTCAGCTCCGAATGAGGTAGGTGGTACCCCATCCGAATCTCCCTCGACTTCATCTTCTACCTCAATTTTCTCAGTTTCCTCTTCAGGATCTGATTCAGGCTCATACTCTAGGCCTACTACAGTAATCAATGGAGATTACTCCCTCGGTGCTAACTGCTCCCAAACTGTGTAAATGTCTTGGGGATCCTTTTCCCTAGTCTGACTGGGCTCTCCTATCTCGGCCATCCTGTCACCAAAATTTTAAGTTCTAATTACTACTCGGGAAAGCATAAGTCTATTAACAACAAGTAAGCACATAAGTCCTTTTGTTAGACATCTTTAATGAATTTCCTCAATTCATTCCTTAGAACTCAATAGAAGTTTCATCATCTGCTATATTTTCGTTTTCCTGAAAGGCTATATCCTAAGGTTTTCCCCACCTAAGGTTTATAACCTACACCTTTGATACCAGCCTGTGACGCCCCCAAATCCGGGTACCTTAACCTTCGGATTCGGTGCTCACGGTCCAACAAATACATCATCTAAACTACCCATTAAATAGGATAATAAACATCATATAAGATAATCCTTAATAAAAGGTTACATTCATAAACGTATCCTAGGTCAACTAACCTTTAATATAACATTATAACAGCAGAATATAATAAGTCCATTACATAATTCGTCACAAATAAAAGATAAACTAGGAGTTGTCTATTCATGCTTCTTGCCTTTGCCTTTGTTTGAAGATGGTTCCTCAGGCTTCTCATTCTTAGCTGAAATGTTTTATGCAAGGGTGAGCAATCAAATTGCCCACAAGTAGAACAATATATAATTGAGCAAATGTTTATTCATTGGAATCAATCAACTGATAATCAAAGGCTTGTGAATTTAATGGAATAATTGTCTATTAAATGAAATCATCGATATTGAGTTCTGTTGTATATACTGAGGGTCTCAAGACCACGAACTATGTCCTAGGTTTACAAGAATATATATTGTAATCTTTATCAGCCTAATGGCTGTGGACTATCCATCTCGTACTCCAGGTGATCAGCCCTTTGTACTATGTATTGTATACAAACATATTATCGCTATTGCGTAGTTCAGAATTATAGTTTCCGATAACATCTGCCCTTTATATAGGGTTGTTCATCTCAGCTTTATTATAAGAATCCGCAACAAAGAAAATTCAGTTTGGAATAACATTAGAAAGAATTCTAATCTTTTAGAACGTTCATCGACTACGTACTAGCCGAATCAAATGGGTTTGATAAATAATCAAAGATTTAATAACAACATCATCTCGAATAATTGCAATAAATATGTCATGATTCAATAATTTATATTTGAACGAGTATTATTCATCAAAGTAATGCTTTCAGAAAAGAATTAGAAAGCTTGCATGTCCATAGGAAACTCGCACAAATATGAAAGAATTGTACGGTTTAGGAAACTTTGCTTAATATTAAAGTATAAGCAAAAGTTAGAGAATTTGCCTTGCGCGTTCGCTACAAAGTTATGATATACGTTCCTCAAATATCCTATGCGACCAATCTACGAAAATGTCTCTCGGCGTTGCGGCGTTTGGAAATGACAGGACCCGCTTATCGCCCCCTTATGATATTTTACTTCAAAATATATCATTGCTCAAAATTCATTTCAATCCGAGTTATAAAACTCATTTTTGCAGTTTTTCTTTAACAAAACATTGTTCTTATTTTTATCATATCTCCTTCGTTACTCATTCGTTTTTGTTCGTTCTTACATCAAATTAAAGTTGCTACAGTGTACTTTAACACTAGCTAGGCCCTGGTTCCAGCTCCTTCTTCAATAAAAACAAATTTTTATTTTTTTAAACAAGGTCAGATTGCTACAAAAAAAACCTGGTCAGCTTTACACTCTCTCGCTAAAACAGTCATAACTAATTCGTTTCAAAACCTTTTTGAGCGATTCTTGCGCCCACGTGAAGCTAACTTTCGGGACTACAACTTTTATTTTTACACTACTTTCGAATTCTGAACACACAAGACCAGAAAATTTGTACAAGAAACATGTCAGAATCTGTCCATTTCTACATTTCAGCTTTACGCATAGGATCAAATTTGTTTGCTTTTGGTTTCACTTGTAAGTTGTTACTAGTTTGTTTAACACTTGAAACAACTTATATGAACTCTTTAACAACTCATGCAACCAAAATAACAACTAACCATGAAAATTTAAGAAATGAAGGTTTAAAGCTTTAGAGTTGATTCATTACCTCTCGACTCCTCTTTTGCTTAGCTAAAGAGTGTAAAATGCATGCTTAAACTCCTCCTTGCTTCTCCTTGATTTTCTGGACACTTTACTTCAAATTCACTGAAGACCCACTTCACTCTCTCTCTAGAAAATTTGAGTTTTTAATGGAGGTTTCGGAATTTAATGGAGTTTAAGGATGAACTGGAGGTGAATAATGGTTTGCATTTGCTAAATAACTCTTATTCTTCTTCCCAAGTCACAACTGGACTCCCTCCGATTCACCTCCCGATGGTTTCTCCGGTGGCATTCTCTTTCTCTCTCTACTGTTAGTATTTAAACTCTTAGCAACATGGAATGATCAAATGAAGAATGGGGTAAGTGATGTTACAATTGGGTTTATCCGATCATTATTGAGGAGATGAAAGGTCGGAGACGTTTGGGAGAGGAAAACGTTTGGTTGCCTGAGCTCAACTTTTGGTTACTCATGGAAATTTGCCTACAAGTTTCTTTCTCTCTCCTCTCTAATTGGTTAACAAATGTCATGCATGGTTTTCTTTTTTCTCTCTCTTCTTTAATTGGTTAATAAATGTCATGCATGATTTTAATGAATAAAAACAATAAACACCCAATTGCATTTCCGTAGCTCACATTTGTTCCCAAAAACTGAAAATTCATAACCCATTTATTAACCATTAAACCAATTTTTTTAACATTTCAAATGGGATTTTAAACTGGGTTTATTAAGGAATTAAATAAACATTTAATTCCTACATATATTTGGTCAACACATAAACACCAAATAAATTATTCTAAAATTAATAACACTCATTAAAAGATTTATTCAATAAATATTTATAACTATATTAAGAAATTTAACTCGGGTAACAATCGTTACATTGGGTATATCTCGAGCAACTTATTTTTCAATTCACATTGATAAAGAGGATTGAACACCACTTAGTGGAGGCTTCCTACCACCTCCCTTTCCACCATGCACTTTAAAAATGACACTGACGAGATATGCAGATCTTCTGAATTCTCCCAAGAAGGTAGGTCTTTTTTTCTTTCGTTAATTCATTGAATGTCTTTTATCTTTTATTTGTGTAGGATTTTTGAGATTTATGTATGCATATGAAAATTTAGGATGCAATTTATTTTTAATTAACAATCTGAATATAGATCAAATTATGGGCCAATCAAGGAACATCCCTGTGTTTAAAAAATTTGTCAAACATTCTCATCGCATATTGGATAAATTATTCAATCTATTATTTAAACTAGACCTAGCCCGTGCATTGCACGAGTTATCAACTAGTATTAAATAAATTCAAATTAATTTGAAATTTAATATGTCGTCTTTTGACTTCAAAAGTCAAATTGTATCACTAATTTTGGTACGGTGGGAGTATATATCTATAATTTTGAAAAGAAAAAAAAATTGAAATAGTAAAATGGTAATCTCACATACATAATATGAATTTGAGTAAAAATAAATAAAACAACTAAATATTAATAACTGAAAACTCATATTAATAATTGAAAAACAAATAATAAAATAACTAATGTTTGAAAATTAATATTATTTTTAGAAGGAAAAAAATAAATATTTATATATCTTATCTTTTCCTTAAACAAAAACATCTTATCTTTTTAATAGTACAAAACATCAATTAAATTAAAAGAAAAAAAAACTAACTCAAAAATACAAAACACCTTTAAAAGATATAAAATATCTTATCTTTTCCTTAAAACAAAATATCAATTCAAAATAAAAATAAATTAAAAGAATAAAAAAAGAAAACCAAATCCTCATCTCTGTTTCTGTCTCTAGATCTCGATGTTGTCCAGATCGAAGTAATGGGGGGCGCGGGGGGAGGGAGCGGCAAGGGGGGGTCTGTTTTCCGATGAAACATTACACCAAACAGTCGCAACATTAGTTGTGGTCGACGGCAAGGAGACAGGAAGGAGGGGGATGAAGATCGGCGGCGACGACGTCCATGACTAAGGTTGCGACAACATCCCCAATTCTTAGTTGTTGTTACCAAGCTATCTGATCATCTCAATTTGTCTCCGAGTATAAGGGTTGTGTCTAATCATCTCAATTTGGGTTTTATTTTGTTCTTTGTTGGATTTGTGTTTTGGATGGATTTGGGGATGGATAGATGGAAAGTGATGTTGATTGCATTTCATGTGAGGCATTTCTTTGTTTTTTTTTCGTCTTTGCTATTAATTGCATTCATGACTAGGATTGTATTTTGGCCAAAGTATATTAAACAAATGGGTGGGTATGCAGACAAAAGGTAAAAGGGTTTTTGGGTTTTGGGTGTGGCAATTTGATTTTAGTCAGATCTTCTTCATCATTCTAAGTTGGTACTTCGAGACCAATTCATCAATGGAAGATGACAAATAAGGGACTTTTTCATGAGGCGTGTGTTCTTGGTGTGTTAGTGCGTGTTTGGAATTGAAGATGAGGGAGATGAATTTGTTCTGAGACACCGCAAATACGATCAGAAATATATTGGGGAAAATCGATGTTTGTGAACCCTCGCTCGTTCACGTTGCAATTACTCTTGATGTTGAGTATCTCCGAGGTTCAAGCGTCGCCGTTCACTCGATTTTACAACATTCAATGTGTCTCTCATATTTTAGTTCGATCTACTTTCCCTCAGTTGAAACTTTTTTTTTAAGTCAAACCGTATTCTATATGGTCAAATCGTATACAATACTTATTTGGCCGAAAATTTAGTTATTATGGTCAATTATGTCCGGATTATGAAATTGGGGGCTACATTGTATGCAATTAGACACTTTATGTAGTAAATTGTTGGCCTAAATTTTTTGGGGACTGGATTATGAATATGGTGATACTTGATGCAACAGAAGTGTATTTAGCCATTTATTAAGAAATACATTTATTACACCAATTTTATTAGTAAAAGAACAATTATACCCATACTTAAATTTACTCATCAAAAACCTGCAACCCACATAATTGTATTTTTGGAATAAGAGCCTTTTGGAATTATTGCACAATAAATTATCTTCATATATGCACCTGTTTTTTTATTGGTAGAAATAAGCTCAATATTTTTATGAAGGAAAAACCTTTTACCTTCTCCATATTTGGATATTAAACATTTATGAGGAGAAAGAATAAGTGAAAAGGGTAAACTTGTACTAATATAACTACTTTAATTGTCCAAAAAAGACCAAAATACAGTTATTTTGGTACAACAAAAATTATCTAAAAGTGCAGATAATTTGGGATGGAGGGAGTATTGAAGAGGAGTCATGTATTAAGGGAAATTGAATGAAAATGATAATGGAGGGAATTCTATTTTAAGTAATGTGGTCAGAACATAAATATCACCTTTTTTTTAGAGAACACATAAATATTACTTAAAAGATATTAAATATTGATAAAATAAGACTTAAATGCATTTTGCATTTCTCAAGTACACCCCATTTTGCATATTACATTATATACTTCAAAATGTGACACTTTACATCTCGTATTTTTAGTGAACCAACACATAACATTTTCTAAACCAAAATCCGTCGCTAAAAGTGATGGGAAAGTGTCTAATTTTGCACTTTTAGCAACGAATTTTGGGCCTAAGGTGTTGTGTGAGATCGTTAAAAGTGCGGAATGTAAAATGTCACGATTTAAAGTATAGAATATAATGTGGAAAATAGATAAACTTGAGGGGTCCAAAGTACATTTAACTCATAAAATAATTGTAAAATTGTTGTTAAATATATTTTTTCTTTGATAATATCAACCACATTTATATAAAACAAAGTACATGATTGTGTCGAGAAATCTAACTCAATATCTCATATATGTACATAGGTATAAATATTTAAAGTTTCAACAAATATTGGTTTCGCGTGTACAACACCAAAGAATGTTTGGAGTGTAAAACTCATATTTTTCTGGCGACTTTTAACGAAGTGCTCATGCAATGTTCTGTGAGCACGTGAAATGTTGTTTGGATTATTAAGAAGTTGAGGACATCAAGTGTGACTTGTTATGGAAAGAAATAAAACTATACTTCGGTTTTCAAAATTATTTATTTATGGATACTTTGGGCGAGTGATTGCTACTTAATTATGGAAAGAAATAATTTTGAAAAATATAAAAAAAAAACATGTGCATATATGGGAATAATTTATTATGCAACAATTCCAAAAGGCTCTTGTTCCAAAAATATAATTATGTGGGTTGTAGATTTTTGATGAGTAATTTTAAGTATAGGTATAATTGTACTTTTACTAATAAAATTTGTATAATAATTGTATTTCTTAATTAATGTATAAATAGTTAAAAGTGCAAATAATTTAGGATGGATGGAGTTATTGTTGAAGCAAGCCTACTTTTAGATAGTTATACCATATATCTGCTTCTTTGGCTGAAATTAAAGGCGTACAAATTCATACTAGAGTCGGCGAATGTTATATCCATAAAAATCACAAATAATGTCTTCAAGTTAATTAGAAATACAGAATATTTGAGAGCTAAAGAATATTTTGTAGGACCAAGTAAGTACGTTAATTATATTTTTAAGTGTCATATGTAAATTTTTTTGCGGGTCTAATTATTTGTGAGATTGATCTTTGACAATTGTACTAATGTTTTTCTTGGTGTGTGAGAGTGTATATATATTAATAACTGGCGCATAATCTTGTGTAATATATTCTATGTTTTAAAGAAAAAAAATTCATCAATTATCAAAAAAAAGTTATTTTATATGTTCTAATTATTGATAATAGTATAAAATAACATAATATCTTCACACTTGACATTTTAATTTCATTATTATACATCATCAACTTAATTAGATCCACGGAAAAACAAGAGAAAAAAGACATTCTTACTATTTATAAATTTTCAATTGGGACTACTTTATGGAAGGGAGTGGGTAGTATGTTTCAGCAAAAGAATGAAAAAATAGAAAGAAACAAAGTATGCTTTAACTTGTAATTAATTAAAGAATGATTACTACTCCAATAGGAATGTCCTTTTCCAAAAGATTACGGCATCATGCAACCATAATATTAACACAATTAAAGTTTAATCAGGTGACAACATTGACTACAACCCACCTCTCTCGTAGTGAAAGCGGTCAGCACCCCATCCCCATGTAAAATGGGTACTAAGTACTAAATTATACCCAAAAAAAAATGAAATTCATATTGACATATACCGGATGAAATTTCATTTCAATTCATGAACTATAAACATTGTTCATAAGAATATATTTATGTGCTCAATCTAAGTGTATATAGTAAACGACACATTTAAAAGTAAAATAATAGTAAAAGAGGAGAGACAAAGTGTGGTAGAGAGACGAGAGAAAATATTTTACTATCATTTTACCTTTAAGTATGTCATTGGATTTATGTTTTGGGTGTGTATATAGATATACTCTTGTTTCTAAAGTTTCTTTCGCAACACTTGTAACTTGTAAACATGCTATTGATTGTAGGTATAAAATCGCACAGCAGATATAGAACCATTAATATATCTTTAACTTTTTAGACAGATTTTTTGTGGCTGTAGTGAGTTGCACCAAAAGAAATTAAAAGCTTTCAATTGTAAGCGACTGATTTAGCAAAACCAATATTAATGAAGGTCCATTTCAAGTGACTGATTTAGCAAAACCAATATTAATGAAGGTTGATCCATTGTCCAAGAAAAATTATGGCATTAGGGTATGGAACCAGCTAGAGTTAATTATTAATAGAATTAATATGAGATAGAGAGACGAACAACTTGTGCAGGCTATCTATAAAAGAATTCCTTGCGAGTGTTTGTGTACATGAAGCAGCTTGCTGGTGTTAATTCTAAGTTGCATCAATGGAGAGAGACATTCTTTTTCTTCTTGCATGGGCTAAAAAATACTTCTTTCTCATCATAAAGGCCAGATGAAAAAGAATGTTTCTCTCCATTGATGTTTCATTATAAGGGATGAGATGGAGAGAAACATTTTTGTTTCTGTTAATCCATCTGTTCTACAAAATTATTCAGTCAATCTAGTCTAAAAATTTTCTAGTCAATTTGCGAAATACAAAATTTTAAAATTAATGTGAATTTGTTTAAGTTTGATTAATGTAAAAGTTAATATTGTTAACTACATAAAAACGTTCACAAAATTTAAAATTTTGCAAATTAACTTGGAGTAATTATGCGCTTTTGTTTATCAAATAACAACTATAAGATTTATATGTTCACAAAATTTCAGGCCTAGATGGTGTTGCGTTTGTGTTCGCAGCAAATCCAGAAAAATTCACACTACAAGGTGCTGGGAATTTGCGGGATTTCCTCAAAATGTGCCAAGAACGGATGTGGAAAGTGATGTTATAATAGGAATAATAGATACCGGAATTTGGTTGGAGTCTGACAGCTTCAAGGATGAAGGATTTGGTCCACCACCTTCAAGATGGAAAGGAGTTTGTCAAGGATATAATTTCACATGCAACAAGTAAGTTTCGTTGCCGGCACCATGCATGCAAACATACAAGATTAACGTAATTTTGTGCGTGAAATTATTATTATCAGACTAGAATGTAAAATTGTCCCCTTAGTTTAATCACTTGTGACGGTGTCAATGTCCTTAATGAGTTGATAAATTTGATAAAATACCCCCTCAATATAAAGCTTGTAGTGTAAAATTATATCTTTTGAGTCAAAAAAGTACAATTTTACACTAATAATTGTACCTTGAGAGAGTATTTTTCTAATTAGTCAAATTCAAGTACAGACACAGGCGCAAACAGAGGGGACAGCTTTGCATTTAGTCATATTACTAACATAACAATTCTCAACTTTGCAATGCAGCAAAATCATTGGAGCGAGATATTATCTAAAAGAAGGAAACTTGAGCGATACAGAAATTGCATCTCCAAGAGACTCATCAGGCCATGGAACACACACCGCGCACGTCCACTGCCGCTGGGGGGATAGTTCCTTCAGCAAGCATGCTAGGATTTGGGCTTGGAACTGCTCGAGGAGGTGTTCCATCAGCCCGGATCGCTGTCTACAAAGTATGCTGGCAACGTTGTACTGATGAAGCTATTCTTGCACCATTCTCGGATGCAATTGTTGATGGGGTTGATCTAATTTCCATATCGCTTGGGCGACGCTTTGCTGAAGATTATTTAAAATATTCCATAGCAATTGGATCATTCCATGCTTTTCAACATGGAATATTAACATCATCATCTGCACGGAATGACGGTCCTAACCCCGTAATTATATCCTTGGCAAACTCCCTTCCACCTTGAAGGTGGTGGACCAAATCCTTCGTCCTTGAAGCTATTAGACTCCGGCCAAATTTCGGTTAATATTATTCCTATTATAACATCACTTTGACATTCGTTCGTCTTTGTACATTTTGAGAAAACCCATGAAATCCCAAGACCTTGTGGTGTGGATATTTTTTGGTTTTGCTGCGGAAAACAAGCGCAACTTCATCTACGCCTGAAATTTTGTAAACATATAAATCTTGTACTTGTTATATGATAAATTTATAGCTAAATCTTGTACACCGTAGCTAAAGGCTTTAGCCACGCAACCTACGGCGAGAATCGGCGAATGTCGATAATACCTATAGCTATGGTCATAAGGCCTATAGTTACGGTCGGCGACCCTCGCTACAGGCCTTTTTTCTAGTAGTATCAGATTTTAATGTTACATTCAATTAAATTATATTTCTTTATATAAATTTATCTCCGCTATCTGATTATCATGACTTCTAATTCCATGTCTCTATTTTATTTTAAAACAATCTCTAATTTAAAAACCCTCATAACTAAACTTAAAATAAAAATTTGAAATAATATATTTACCTTACTTGTTTGCCTTTCTTCAATACGTAGCAGTAAAGAATTTAACTTTTGGGTCTTCTAAAGTTTTCAAAATCTCTTCATGTCTTCACGAAAATTGTAGATCTCAAAAAGATACACGAAATAGGCTAAATAATTACTCGATTCGGGGTAAATATGGTTGAGTTACAAATTTTCAAAACTATGGCTGTAAATAGTGACGAGAATGAGGATATGTTGCGGTTTACAGAAATTTAAGGCATGAAAGATGACGCCAAATAACAAATATAAAAACTTTATATTTGTATTTTATATTTCCTCATAAAAATAATAAATTGTCAGTTAAGTAATAGTAAAATTATGATAAAATTATAATTACAAATTTGAAAAATTATGTCATTTCATACTACTATAAGAATATTTTTTTTGTAAAACAAAATTATTTTATAAAGGAGACCATTTGTGAGACTGAAGGAGTATTTCATTATCCATTAATTAGCTCTATAGTGGTTTATTGATAATTGATATACCAATTAATAAGGATATGATTCCTTTTGTAGTATAATCTTGTGATGAAATTTTCTTTTGTAGGTATTAGAGATCGTTATCTATATAGACTATATGATAACAAGATATGATTCCTCAACCTAGACCGGAAGAATTCATTCATGTGATTCTCCAAGAAAATACGGAAAAGGATAGGTTAGATATATAAAAATTTGATCTCGTCTCTTTATATTTAAATATATACTCCTCCTATAGATGATCACGGCTTCAAATTCTTCAAAACAATTCACCATACATCAAGAACAATATGTTTAGTTTAATATCTTGTTCATTCATTGCATGGCGTGGTTTTTATGTGTAGGAGAAGGAAGGAATAATAATTTTTTTAAAAAAAGGAGTTAAAACTATTTGAATGATGGTCATGTCCGGATAACCTCTAGTACAGACAGAAAAAGAACAAGACAAAAACGAAAAAGGAGAATGAGAAAGACTACCCTTATCCATATAATCCGAATATTTTTAGATGCGGATATAGATATATTCATGTTTGTTTTCAAAAATAAAATTTAATATCTATATTAGCATACATTATGTGACCATATTAGCAAGGCTGCTAACCTGCTTGTAAGCAATCAACTTGGCCTTGGGAAAATAGTTGAAGTAAATTGTGGTAGTAATGATTTTACTGTAGCAGAAACTCAAAATGTATATCCAGGCCAAGAAATTTTAATCAGTGTACCTCCTCCCAGCAAATTTCGTGATTACTTTGCAAAAACTGTCTGTAAGGGAGAATCCGATATTGGCTACGCTTATCTGTTCCAGTCAGAGGAGGGAGATGAATTGAGTTGCAAGGATAAATGCAAGATTCGGGTAAATGAAAATGGTTATTTACGCTGGATGTGGTGAAGCAAGTTTGGCAAAAACTTCCCCTTGAGAAATAATTAAATTTAGGCCAACATTAGTTGTTATTGTAATAACTCGAACTTTCCGGTAATAATCAAATAAGAATTTCGTGGATAAATTTTTATTTATTTATTAATTGTGATCTGTGTACATGTGCAGTATGAGAAGTATATGATTGCAGTGTGATAAATATATGTATATATTTATTACACGTATATAGTTGATTGAAAGAAATTTCTAGGTAAAAAGAAATTAGGAATTATTTAATTATGCAAATTTTATTGTATATATTAAATAAAGTATATTTAAATAATTTATGAAATTAAATTATTTAAATATAAAGAGGTGGGTGTTAAGGATATTAAATAAGGAAATTATTTCCATGTTTGTTGAAAAAGGAAATAACTAACTTAGGAATATCAAATTAGAATATTCATTGAATTAAATGAATTAAAATAATTTAGTATATTAAATTATTTTCGTGTGATAAAATGATTTCATTAAATAAATTATTTTATTTAGTGAATGATATTCATTCTATGGAAGGATAATAAGCAGCATATTATATACTAATTATTTTAATTATCGAGTAAAAAGTGATAAAATATAATTATGGAAAATATTTCATAATTATTAAAATAATTTTTATTATTTTCAAAAATATTTAATTATTTAATTTTCAGATTTATGGGGATACATTTATGCATAGTGTAGCATTATATGAAATGTACAGTATGCAGAGTATAATTTAATAAGCATGAGGAAGGAGCTTAGCAGGAGCTGTAAGTTTATTAGAATAATAGACCAACACCCAACCAAGCTAGGCTATGTCTAAAAAATGAGAATAAGCAGTAAGATAGAAACTAAGAAGCCCTCATTCTCTCTGTCGTTCCAAACCATTCCATTCCTCTATTCGTTCCAAAACAAGAATTTCCTAGCATGTTAGCAAATTACCAAGTACTCATGAAATTAAAGACGTGCAAGTCAAAGCTATAATCTGGAATAGAAGAAGAATTGGAGCAGGGGTTAATCATCAAACAAGGTAAGAACTAAAATCAATTTCATTTATAAATTCTTCTCTGTTCCTTTGTTCACTTAAATATTTAAATTGGATAGAAAAGTTATAATAACTGGGTTATGTGAGAATTAGATGAAATTGCTAGTAAATTGGACTTAAAACATGGGTGATTAGTAGTTAATGTGTGGAGGAATAAGGGTGGAGGATTTCTATATGAAATTCTAGTGAAACACTAAACAAGTGGTGAAGAAATCTATCAAAACAAAGAATGCGTACTAGTTGTTCGATAAAATGCATCAAAGAAGCTTAGAAGCTTGAAATGGATAATTACCCAAGTCTGGACATTGGGAAACATTCATATATGTATTATAATGTTATTTAAGCCATTTGTTGGAACCAGAACACGGTTGAAAGCGAATATGGAGCTAAACGAAATACTAGAAACAGTCGCGATCACGCACTTTTGAGGCTTAATTTGGGCCGTCAAAGATGTCCGAAAGGGATGGTTAGAATTTTTTTAAAATAGTTTACTATAGTGGCTATAATATATTCAAACTTGATTTTTATCGAACGTACATGTTAAAAGTTATAATTTCGCGAACTAGCTGCATGGCAAAGGAGGCTGCTGCCTGTGCAGCAGCGGCGTGCACAGCAATGTGCACCAGCCTGCGCCACCGCAACGTACAACGCGCACCTTCTTAACAGCAAATGCTAGCAGCAACATGGCAGCATGTGCAGCCGCTGCCTGCACAGCAAAGTGTAGCAGCGTGCATGCACAACAGGCCAACTAGCAACAACATCACCTTGATTGACAGCAAGGCACACAATACGCAGTAGCACGCTGCCTGCCAGCAGCAGCAGCACGCTGGCTGCATCAGCAGCAGTACGCTGACTGCTGCTGCAGCGGCGTGGCTTGGCGCTTAATTTTTTTTTTAAAGATTCACAGTTAAAAAAATAAAATAAAAGAAAAACAATCTATATATATAAATATAATATTATAATAATGAAGTACACAATAACACCAACAAGATTCACATTAAGCTTAGAATTTCTAAACTAAACAAGAAGATGAAATTACTTTTAGCGGACTGTTATACCAAGCTATCGAAACGTGATAGTATTTAACGCGTTAGTATACGAAAATGAATCTATACATGATTACGGAAGTTATAACTTATTTATACAAGTTATAATTACACTCGATGTATAAGATACGCTATGAATTTACTGAAGTATAAGATATATGCTATACTCATGTATAATAAATACGTGTGTTATAAGCTAAGATTTTAATGTACTCACGTATTACAATCACAACGAAACTTACCAAAGCGAAAACTAAGTATCATAAGCTAATAACGTGACCAATGTGGATATTTAATATATAACTATATAAGTTGTATATTCTGGATATATGGCTAATGCATTTATATAACTATGATTGTGTAGGATCCGTAAAAGCAAATTTAGCTGAACTTAATACAATAGACAACAGACAAGGCAAGTATCCTAATCTTGGTTATTTTTGAGCAAGTATCTAAATTCTTTACTTTCAAACAAGTTCACTTCTCTTGAGCAAATGTTTCGCGATTATATATGAATAATATAATGTTATATAATTTTATTCCAATCAGCTTCGAAAAATAGTGAAGGTAAGATCATGTGTACTTGATAAAATTCAATACACATTTGCAGTTTAATGAAGGTCTACGCTGTTTGTTCTGGCTAGACCCTAGATTTAACTATTTCAATTCTTTCATACTAAGTCTTGAAATCGTTTCAGAATTTATAAAGTTGTTCATCCTTTTTGCTTTTTGTTTAACTTCAAACTGAGTAGAACATCCCTAACTTGGGAAAAATTTTATATTGTGTCCTGAGGACGGTGACAGTGAACACAAGTGCTGTTCGAATAGATAGTATTGATCAATACAGGGCATAACGGGCTGATCACCCACCGTGCCCGTAAGACCAGACGATTCACAGATGGATTTCTGATAGAACCTTTTCAAGAAAAGAAAAACTAAAAGTTCATGGTCTTATGACGACTCAGTAACAGAATTCAGTATATCATTTCAAAAAGACAAACGAATCATACTGTTGTTTATGAATCGTTCAGTTGCTTTACAATATTTATTCTGCTATAACAACATATCTCAAAGAAAACATTTATTGCTTTGAATATAAATGTTTTCAGCTAAGCCAGAACGCATAGAAGGGTCCGGAAAGGATAAAGGCAAGGGAAAGCTACAGGAGTAATTATAGATGCTTGTTGTAATAGATAGACTTTTGTTTTAAAAATACAATATCTATCATGTAATAAAGATTCTAAAGGTCTTCGTACCTGGGATAGATACCTCTGATGTAATAACTATTATTATCTTTTATGATAAGCAGCTTGTATAAATGGTATCGTGTAGCACCAAGTATGGGTTTTTAAGTACCCGAATTTGGGGGTGCCACAAGTTGGTATCAGAGCTATAGGTTAGAAACCTTAGGATGGGATACCTTGGGCTATAACCTTAGACAAATCGGACAGGCAGAAAATAAATAACTCATATAGAGTTTAAAGAAGATGTATTGCGAAAATTCATCAGCAAATGAAATAAAAATATAACTTAAATAACACTGTTATTTGTTGTGTGTATTTATAACTTGTATTATATATTAATCAAGTTGTTTATTTATGTGTAGATGTCAGGGGAAGAGGTTCAGCTTGATCCAATAGAACCAGTCTCACCTCCTATTGTACCATATCCAACACCAGAGCAAGTGCCAGTGATAATAATTGATAGTGACTCTGAGTCTGATCCTGAAGAAGACCATGAGGAAGAAATATTGATGAAGGAAAATAATAATGTCAATGTAGAGCCTGCCATTATAAATATTGAGTCAAATGAGGAGCAAGATAACCCTAAGACAGGTAATGCCTTGACACAATTAGAGGCAATGGTTCACCAACTGATGGATTAGAATGCAGATTTAACTATTAGACTACAAACTTCAGAGAACCGTGCCCAGTATTATGAGACCCAGTTACATGAACTGCATGCAGACTTTCATGAGTTGAACAATATTAGGGATGTGGAGATTCAGGAGCAACAGATGTTCGAGGAACATGTTCGTACGCTCCAAAATGAATTGAGAAACTGCAAGGAACGAATAAATGCAATGAATCACGCGTATACTAATTCTATGGGACGTGTTCAAAAGGCAGTTTGGGAATATCCACAGGAAATAGGCCAGTTCAGTTAGTCCATCTCTCGTGCCCGAGTCATAGCTATTACAGAGGAAGAACGCGTGAACACTACTACTATTGGCCACACTTAGAAAAGATGTTTGTTGGTGAAACTATGTTGTAGATATGTGTACATATTTGTATATATGTCGTAAATAGTCGGTAATGTAGGTATGATCTAGAAATCCCATCTTTTGTTATAGTAATGGGATGTCTTTTGAGAATCCTAACTTTCTGATAAGGATTAAGGATTAGAAAATCTTTTGATACAAAGATAGAAAGAATATAGCTGGTAAAATGCTATGTGTAAGAAACTAGCCAGAGGAGCTAGTAGAAAGATGTGTACAGAGTTCAGATGTAACAAAAAACATGTTTAATATAATATTAAATATGTTTTGTAATGATTGTGTGTTAAGCATGAAATGAAATTGTTTGACACCTGTATTAGTTTAATAATAATAATATTATTAATTGAAACAAATTAGTATATAGCAACTGAATGCTAAAAGCCAAGAAAAACATGTTGAACATGAAAATGATGATTAAATATGCTTTATTGTAAAATATTGTTATCAAACATTGTATCAGAATGCCTTAAAAGCAAAGAAATTGTTTAATAATAATAGATTTTATTAAACAGAAAATGCCACCAAAGTGGAGAGGAAGAGGAATACATAGAACTCAGAGAAACGAAACTGAAGAATCAGAAAGTGAGAATAGAAATAGAAATGAAGCTCAAGAAAACCCAATGCAGCAATTTATACTTGTTGATGGGAGCTGTCGAGAATAGGAATCCCCCTCAACCTAATGCAAATGCAGATCCACCAACAGTTCATATCGCTAGCTTTAAAGATTTTAAAACTGTGGGACCCCCGGAGTTCAGAGGAACTACTGAACCTATAGAGGCACAGTCCTGGATTAAAGAGATTAAGAAAGCTTTTGAGATAGTAAGGGTGAACGATGAACAGAAAACTTCATTCGCTGCTTACATGCTAAAGGGGGAGGCAAATTTCTGGTGGGAAGCAAATAAGACCAGAGCCGGGGCAGGTGTGATTAGTTGGGAAAGATTTAAGGAGATTTTCTTTGAAAACTATTTCCCTCCTGGTATGCAAAGTAGAATAGAAATACGATTTCTGGAACTCAAACAAAATGAGATGACGGTAGCACAGTATGCAACAAAGTTTAATGAGCTGGCACGATTTGCTCCACATCAAGTGGACACCGAGGAAAGAAAAGCTAGGCGATTTGAGCAAGGCTTGAAACCTTGGCTATACAACAAGCTGTCGGTTCTACAGATTGGATCATTTGGTACGCTCCTTGAAAAAGCAATAATTGCAGAAGGAGGAAGTGAAGCAATGAGTCGTTTCCACAAAGAAAAGAAAAAAAAGGGAAAGATGGAAGGAACAATCAAGATGGAGACAGGTAGTGGAAGTGGAAATAATAAGAAAAGGAAATGGAACAATGTGGGAAATACTGGGAATACTCAAGGAAATCAACAAAAGAAGAAATTTGAACCATGTAAAAACTGTGGAAAGAATCATTCTGGAGTGTGTATAAAAGGAAAGATGATATGCTACAAGTGTGGGCAGGAGGGACACATCTCCCCTAACTGCCCCAATCTAAGAAAGATTTTTGGATGCTTTATTTGTGGGTCAGTGGATCACTTGGCCAGAAACTGTCCAAAGAAGGGAACAGAAGGAGGAACCAGTAACAAGGGAAATAGCAGTGGGAAAGCAACTACAACAGGACCAACTCCGCAGAATAGACCAACCGCCAGGACTTTTAATATGATGGTGCAAGATGCAGTTGCTTTAAAAGATGTAGTTTCAGGTATCGTTCCGATCTACAATATAAATGCTTATGTGTTGTTTGATTCAGGAGCAACCTGTTCTTTTGTATCACATGAATTTGCTAAGCGTTTGAATATGCCTTTGGTAAATTTAGAAACCCCCATGAACATAGAAGTCACCAATAAAGACGTAATTCTTGTAGAGCACATCTATAAGAATTGTTGCGTTAAGATAGGAGATCACAGGTTGAACATAGATTTAATTCCAATTCAGTTGGGAGAGTTCGACATAATTTTGGGAATGGACTGGTTATTTAATCACGGAGCGGTAATAAATTGCCAAAAGAAGTTAGTAAGCCTCAAACCTGCAAAGCAGTCACCGGTAGTATTTCACGGTAATAAATTGCCAAGGCAGTCTCGTTGTTTGACGATGATGCAAGCGAAGAAGTTGTTACAGAAGGGTTGTGTGGGATATCTAGCATATGTGGTAGATACCCAACAAGTGGGAGCAGATATAAAGCAAATTGCAGTGGTGAATGAATTCACGGATGTTTTTCCAGATGATCTACCAGGTCTTCCATCAGACAGAGAAGTTGAGTTTGTTATTGATATAGTGCCTGGTACAGCACCAATATCGAAGGCACCATACCGAATGGCTCCAGTGAAAATGAAAGAATTGATGATACAATTGCAGGAATTGTTAGACAAGAAGTATATTCGACCAAGTACATCACCATGGGGAGCACCAGTATTATTTGTGAAAAAGAAAGATGGATCGTTAAGACTTTGTATCGACTACAGGGAGTTGAACAAAGTAACAATCAAGAATAAGTATCCACTGCCCAGGATCGATGATCTCTTTGATCAGTTGAAAGGAGCAAGATACTTTTCAAAGATAGACTTAAGGACTGGATATCACCAGCTGAAAGTAAGAGATGAAGATGTTCCACAGACAGCATTCAGAACTCGGTATGGTCATTACGAGTTTCTGGTAATGTCTTTTGGATTGACAAATGCTCCAGCTGCATTCATGGACATGATGAACAGAATCTTCAAGCAGTATTTGGATAAGTTTGTTGCAGTATTCATAGATGATATTTTGATCTATTCCAAGACACAGGATGACCATGCAGTACATTTGAGAATAGTATTGGAAACATTAAGAAGAGAAAAGTTGTATGCAAAATTCTCTAAATGTGAATTTTGGCTGGAGAGAGTTCAATTTTTGGGACACGTGATCGATAAAGATGGTATATCTGTGGATCCGACAAAAGTGGAAGCAATAATAAATTTGGAACAGCCAAAAACACCGACTGAAGTGCGTAGTTTCTTAGGGTTAGCGGGTTACTATCGGAGATTTATTCAAGATTTTTCAAAGATAGCTACCCCGTTAACTAATTTGATAAGAAAGACGGTGAAATTTGTATGGTCGGAGAAATGTGAACAGAGTTTCAGGAACTCAAGAAAAGACTAAGTGAAGTGCCAGTGTTATCATTGCTAGATGCAACAAGGAATTTTGTTGTGTATAGTGACGCGTCGTATAAAGGACTAGGGTGTGTGCTTATGCAACACGGGAAAGTCATTGCTTACGCATCACGACAGTTGAAAGTA
The DNA here is from genome assembly GCA_034770075.1 of Aralia elata. Lineage (NCBI taxonomy): Eukaryota > Viridiplantae > Streptophyta > Magnoliopsida > Apiales > Araliaceae > Aralia > Aralia elata. The sequence continues at coordinate 37,396,407 of CM068383.1, read as the reverse complement.
TGAGAAGGGATATCCTACTCACGATCTAGAATTGGCAGCAGTAGTATTTGCCTTGAAGATTTGGAGACATTATCTGTATGGAGATAAATGTGAGATATATACAGATCATAAAAGTCTGAAATATATCTTCACACAAAAAGAGTTGAATATGAGACAGAGAAGATGGTTAGAGCTGGTCAAGGATTATGATTGCGAAATTCTTTATCACCCAGGGAAGGCAAATGTAGTGGTAGATGCTTTAACTAGAAAAGGTCGAGAAAAGTTGATGATGTTGACAACTCACGATGAGTTGATAACAGCAATGGAGAGAATGGAGCTAGAAATAAAGTTTCCGCATGAGTCGGAAGAAAAGTTATACATAATGAAAAGTGGTTCAACGTTGTTGGATAAAATCAAACAAGCACAAGTCAAAGGTGAGGAGTGTGAAAAGCTTAAAGAAAAAATTTCTGAAGGAAAGGAAACAAAGTTTAAACTTGATAATGAAGGGGTAATCAGATTTGAAAGAAGAATTTGGGTTCCGTCAATGCCGGAGCTGAAAGAAGAAATTTTACAAGAGGCCCATTGTTCAAGGTACGCGATTCATCTTGGAAGCACAAAGATGTATCAAGACCTTCGACAATATTTTTGGTGGCCGAACATGAAAAGAGAAGTTGCAGAATATGTCAGTAGGTGTTTGACCTGTCAAAAAGTCAAAGCCGAACATCAGAAACCAAGTGGGTTACTTCAATCATTAGAAATTCCTGAATGGAAGTGGGAGCATATCACGATGGATTTTGTGGTAGGACTTCCGAATACACAAAAAGGATTCGATGTTATATGGTTTATAGTTGATCGATTAACGAAGTCGACACACTTTTTTCCAATCAAGATCAAATATAACCTGGACCAGTTAGCCAAACTCTACATCAAGGAAATTGTTTCCCGACATGGAGTGCCAATTTCAATTGTGTCAGATAGAGATCCAAAGTTCACATCAAATTTTTAGAAAAGCTTACAAGAACACATAGGAACACAGTTGAGATTAAGTACGGCATACCATCCTCAGACAGATGGACAGAGTGAGAGGACAATACAGACTGTAGAAGATATGCTGAGAGCTTGTGTTATGGATTTCAAGGGAAGTTGGGGCGATCACTTACCTCTGGTAGAATTTGCTTATAACAACAGTTACCACGCTAGTATAGGCATGCCGCCTTACGAAGCGTTGTATGGAAGAAAGTGCCGAACACCATTGTGTTGAGATGAGGTAGGAGAGCGTCGTTTGCTAGGACCGGAATTAGTACAACAAACTGCAGAAATTGTAAAGTTAATACGTACGCGACTTATTACAGCTCAAGATCGGCAGAAAAAGTACGCAGATCAGCATAGACAGCACAGGGAGTTTGATATTGGATCGCATGTATTTCTAAAAGTATCCCCGTGGAAAGGAAAGATACGATTTGGAAAGAAAGGAAAATTGAGTCCTTGTTTTATAAGACCATTTGAGGTTTTAAGAAAAATTGGAGAAGTAGCCTATGAAGTAGCATTACCTCCAGAGTTAGAACACGTTCATAATGTGTTTCACGTTTTGGTCTTACGACCATATAAGCCAGATTATAAACACGTGATAGAATATGAACCTCTACAGTTTCAAACGGACTTAACTTATGAAGAGATTCCTATTCAGATACTTGATAGAAAGGAGCAAATCCTAAAAAATAAAATAATCTCTTCAGTAAAGGTGTTATGGAGAAACCACAATGCCGAGGAGGCAACGTGGGAATTAGAAGAAAAGATGAAAACAAACTATCCTTATTTATTTGAGTAGTTTTGTTTTACGATTCCGGAGACGAAATCTTTATAAGGAGAAAAGAATGTAATAACTCGAACTTTCCGGTAATAATCAAATTAGAATTTCGTGGATAAATTTTTATTTATTTATTAATTGTGATCTGTGTACATGTGCAGTATGAGAAGTATATGATTGCAGTGTGATAAATATATGTATATATTTATTACACGTATATAGTTGATTGAAAGAAATTTCTAGGTAAAAAGAAATTAGGAATTATTTAATTATGCAAATTTTATTGTATATATTAAATAAAGTATATTTAAATAATTTATGAAATTAAATTATTTAAATATAAAGAGGTGGGTGTTAAGGATATTAAATAAGGAAATTATTTCCATGTTTGTTGAAAAAGGAAATAACCAACTTAGGAATATCAAATTAGAATATTCATTGAATTAAATGAATTAAAATAATTTAGTATATTAAATTATTTTCATGTGATAAAATGATTTCATTAAATAAATTATTTTATTTAGTGAATGATATTCATTCTATGGAAGGATAATAAGCAGCATATTATATACTAATTATTTTAATTATCGCGTAAAAAGTGATAAAATATAATTATGGAAAATATTTCATAATTATTAAAATAATTTTTATTATTTTCAGAAATATTTAATTATTTAATTTTCAGAAATATGGGGATACATTTATGCATAGTGTAGCATTATATGAAATGTACAGTATGCAGAGTATAATTTAATAAGCATGAGGAAGGAGCTTAGCAGGAGTTGTAAGTTTATTAGAATAATATACCAACACCCAACCAAGCTAGGCTATGTCTAAAAAATGAGAATAAGCAGTAAGATAGAAACTAAGAAGCCCTCATTCTCTCTGTCGTTCCAAACCATTCCATTCCTCTATTCGTTCCAAAACAAGAATTTCCTAGCATGTTAGCAAATTACCAAGTACTCAAGAAATTAAAGACGTGCAAGTCAAAGCTATAATCTGGAATAGAAGAAGAATTGGAACAGGGGTTAATCATCAAACAAGGTAAGAACTAAAATCAATTTCATTTATAAATTCTTCTCTGTTCCTTTGTTCACTTAAATATTTGAATTGGATAGAAAAGTTATAATAACTGGGTTATATGAGAATTAGATGAAATTGCTAGTAAATTGGACTTAAAACATGGGTGATTAGTAGTTGATGTGTGGAGGAATAAGGGTGAAGGATTTCTATATGAAATTCTAGTGAAACACTAAACAAGTGGTGAAGAAATCTATCAAAACAAAGAATGCGTACTAGTTGTTCGATAAAATGCATCAAAGAAGCTTAGAAGCTTGAAATGGATAATTACCCAAGTCTCGAAATTGAGAAACATTCATATATGTATTATAATGTTATTTAAGCCATTTGTTGGAACCAGAACACGGTTGAAAGCGAATTTGGAGCTAAACGAAATACTAGAAACAGTCGTGATCACGCACTTTTGAGGCTTAATTTGGGCTGTCAAAGATGACCGAAAGGGATGGTTAAAATGTTTTTAAAATAGTTTACTATAGTGGCTATAATATATTCGAACTCGATTTTTATCGGACCTACGTGTTAAAAGTTATAATTTCGCGAACTAGCTGCATGACAAAGGAGTCTGCTGCCTGTGTAGCAGCTGCGTGCACAGCAATGTGCAGCAGCGTGCGCCACAGCAGCCCAGAACGCGCACCTCCTTAGCAGCAACATGGCAGCATGTGCAGCCGCTGCCTGCACAGCAAAGTGCAGCAGCGTGCATGCACAACAGGCCAACTAGCAGCAGCATCACCTTGATTGACAGCAACAGAAGCAAGGCGCACAATACGCAGCAGCAGCACGCTGACTGCTGCTGTAGCGGCGTGGCTTGGCGCTTAATTTTTTTTTTAAGATTCACAGTTAAAAAAATAAAATAAAATAAAAATAATCTATATATATAAATATAATCTAATAATAATAAAGTACACAATAACACCAACAAGATTCACATTAAGCTTAGAATTTCTAAACTAACCAAGAAGATGAAATTACTTTTAGCGGACTGTTATACCAAGCTATCGAAAAGCGATAGTATTTAACGCGTTAGTATACGAAAATGAATCTATACATGATTACGGAAGTTATAACTTATTTATACAAGTTATAATTACACTCGATGTATAAGATACACTATGAATTTACTTAAGTATAAGATATATGCTATACTCATGTATAATAAATACATATGTTATAAGCTAAGATTTTAATGTACTCACGTATTACAATCACAACGAAACTTACCAAAGCGAAAACTAAGTATCATAAGCTAATAACGTGACCAATGTGGATATTTAATATATAACTATATAAGTTGTATATTCTGGATATATGGCTAATGCATTTATATAACTATGATTGTGTACATGGGCGGAGCCACCCTTGGGCTGGGGTGGGCTCCAGCCCTCCCAGATTTTTTTTATCATAGTATTTATATATCCAAAGCCCAACTCAATAATAAATACATATTGCTTTAGTCCTCCTAGATTTAACATATTACTTGTAATATTAACAATATTGTAATTAAATACATGTTTTACATATGCAACTGGCTGAAAAATATAAAATTATCTAAAAAAATTGGCTCGGAGGCACAGCCCCCGAACCCCCGTTAAATTATTTATAAGATCACAAATTTTTTACCGCGTTGTAGCCCACCCAGGAAAAAAATCCTGGCTCCGCCCTTGATTGTGTAGCATCCGTAAAAGCAAATTTAGCTGAACTTAATACAATAGACAACAGACAAGGCAAGTATCCTAATCTTGGTTATTTTTGAGCAAGTATCTAAATTCCTTACTTTCAAACAAGTTCACTTCTCTTGAGCAAATGTTTCGCGATTATATATGAATAATATAATGTTATATAATTTTATTCCAATCAGCTTCGAAAAATAGTGAAGGTAAGATCATGTGTACTTGATAAAATTCAATACACATTTGCAGTTTAATGAAGGTCTACGCTGTTTGTTCTAGCTAGACCCCAGATTTGACTATTTCAATTCTTTCATACTAAGTCTTGAAATCGTTTCAGAATTTATAAAGTTGTTCATCCTTTTTGCTTTTGGGTTGAACTTCAAACTGAGTAGAACATCCCTAACTTGGGAAAAATTTTATATTGCGTCCTGAGGACGGTGACAGTGAACACAAGTGCTGTTCGAATAGATAGTATTGATCAATACAGGGCATAACGGGCTGATCACCCACCGTGCCCGTAAGACCAGACGATTCACAGATGGATTTCTGATAGAACCTTTTCAAGAAAAGAAAAACTAAAAGTCCATGGTCTTATGACCAATCAGTAACAGAATTCAGTATATTGTTTCAAAAAGACAAACGAATCGTAATGTTGTTTATGAATCGTTCAGTTGCTTTACAATATTTATTCTGCTATAACAGCATATCTCCAAGAAAACATTTATTTCTTGATATACGTTGTTGATCAACTTTTATTACTTGCTGAGCCATCAAATGCTCATTCTTGCTTTGAATATAAATGTTTTCAGCTAAGCCAGAACGCATAGAAGGGTCCGGAAAGGATAAAGGCAAGGGAAAGCTACATGAGTAGTTATAGATTGCTGTTGTAATAGATAGACTTTTGTTTTAAAAATACAATATCTATCATGTAATAAAGATACTAAAGGTCTTCGTACCTGGGATAGATACCTCTGATGTAATAACTATTATTATCTTTTATGATAAGCAGCTTGTATAAATGGTATCGTGTAGCACCAAGTACAGGTTTTTAAGTACCCGAATTTGGGGGCGCCACAGTTATGCACTTGTGACTCATGAAATGATAATGTGGTTGAGATTTTAACCAAAGATGAAATTTAAGAATTATTGTTTGTGATGTTTGATTAAGTCATGCAATGGAATTATTGTCTATTGAGTCATGATTTCGAGGAGGTCGTATATTTGTTGATGGCAATAGAGTTGCACATGGTTTACATGACCCAATCAATTGACTTTCAGGTTCCTAATTTTTGGATGAATAAAATTCATTTTAGGATTATGCCGCTTGTTGTATCTGATGGTTTGAATCAATAAATTTCTCAGTCTTTTGTCTGTCTTCTGGAAAAAAAAAGTCATGGAATGAGTGATATTACTTATTTTTTTAAAGATTGGATATATAGACGGATACAAAAATTGGTGTCCAATAACTTTGGGAAGAAGTAAATTACTCTCATTTAGTCATGATTTATATCACCATATTGGAAACTCTCAAAGTTAAAAAACACAAATATTAATTAATTTTAATGAGAGCTCATCAAAGATTAATTAATGGCATCTTAACTATATATAACAAGACAAGAAGTAGGGATGACAATTTGTCTCGTCTCCACACTGATCGGAGATGAGGTCAGGGATGACGAATCACTGAATAATTATATATAGGGTTAAAGAAGGGATGATATTTGTTTCTCCCGCCCTGTACCCGCCCATGAATAATTATATATTAGTTAAATTTTTATACTTTTATATGTTACATAACTTAAATAAATGCCCTTGTGTGTGTATATATGTGTGGGTGTGTGTGTATATATATGTGTGGGTGTGTGTGTATAAATATAAATATACATATGATTAAATATATTATTATTATTATTATTTTATTAATTTTATCATATATGCGTTAACATATGATCTCATTTTCATACATTTATCATTGTAAATATAATTAAAATAAGTTTTTTTTAAAAAAATAGAAAAAAGTTCGCTAAGTATTAATCTCCGCAGTTATTTAAATTCTCCATAAGAATGTGGATGGTTATTAAGTTTTATTTCTCGCAAAGAATGAACCGAGTATGAGAAATATTTATAAGACCGAGGATGAAGATAGGATGTCTAAATTTTGCCTCCGCCAAACTCCATTGCCATTGCTAGCAAGAAGAGGTCTTTTTCATTGTTCAACATGGCCACATGGGTGGCTTCTTCTATATCTTTACTTTTCTACAGGATTTGCAACAAATCTACTAGTATATCTTTAACTACTTATGTACCTTTAATTTTGTCTTGAAATATCATTTACCTACTCATGCCTACAACTTTTCTATAAATGAACAAAATTACTCCCTTCATTCCTTTTGATGTTTTAGGCAAAAAAAAATACAAAAATTAAAAAATATAATTAACCCTTTTTTGATTGATCAATTATTTAGATATAAAATCTTAATATTAATTATCTTTCTAAAATTCATTTAAAAGATTAATAAGAAACAAATTAACTAGTATTTAATGTGGAGATAATATTGAAATTAAGTCATTAATGTTTTTTTCTTAAAATCTACAAATGACAGATACAAAAATTAATATCACTCTCTAGAAAAAACGATAAAAATGAACAGAAGGAGCAGTAATTAGCTATTAAATTATACCATGTTGTAACAAAATTTAGCGTTTTAATTATGCTTTAATAATGACTAAAAAATAATGATTATTTACATACATAATGCCAGATGTGTATAATTTTATTTTAATTTTGTGTGGCAGTCTACGCACAAAAAAAAGAAAACAAAATAAAAAAATTAATTAAGAATCAACAAACTAAACAATGTTTGAACTTGCATTTAAGGAAGGATTAATACACCAACATGGATTACATTTCTTAAGAAAGAAATGAAGAATCAACCTAAGTACTATATTTTGGTACATTGATTGCCAAACAAAACATATGGTTTCTTCAAGTGCATGACTAATAATTGTTGTATAGGCATAATTGTTGTTGGTTTCAATCTGATGGATAACGCCTACCACCCTACTACCATATGTTAGGTTGACTCTTCTTGAAAGCAAACCTGCATTTAGATAGTTTTAGTATCTGCTTGTGTGGTTGAAATTAAAGGTGTATAAATTTACTCTAGAATCAGCAAATGTAATATTCATAATGATCACAAATAAGAATACTCTTAGGTTGCTAGACAATTTTTATAAAGGTTAATTAAACAAAACTTTAGTTAGTTATACTGTATAAGTTGTCAATACAATAATTATTGAAAGGTTGTCTAACTAAAGTAGACAAAATTAAAGTTGTCTAGTTTTAATACGCTAATATGGATGTCATTTTCTAAAAGAATATGTCATAATGTAACTATTATGATACTAATAAAATTAGGCCATGTTTATTTGCAAAAAGCATGTCTGGGATTGAATTACTCTTAATTTAACACAACTTAAAACTATTTAATCCTTTGATGATTAAAGACTGTCTATTAGTCCCTTAATGTATGACTATTAGTTCCATAAAGTCATTTAATAGCTTAAAATGGATAGGACTATAAATCTCCAACTCATTAGGAAAATGATCCATAAGACTATTTAAAGGACTGTTAATCCCCATCAGGATAAAATAATCTATGATAGTATTGAATTAAGACAAATAGTCTAATTTTAAGTATATTTTTTTACAAACAAACATGGCCTTTAAAGTTTAATAAAGTGAGAATTACACTACAAGAAAAAAGCCCAACAACGACCAAGACTATCTGCGACCGCCATTTTCGATCGCTAATACTTGTAACAGCAATTGCATGTTAATTTAGTCGCTATTGATTTTAGCGACCTCAAAACGGTCGCTGACAATATCTCCCTCCAAAAATTTGGCGCAAAAGTGGGGCGAGAAGCCTTATTGCGATCGGATTAGAACAGCGACCGCAAAACAGTTGCTAATACAGACACATATTTAAAAAATAGTGACCGCATGCGGTCGCAGAAGGCGGTCGCTGATCCTATTTAATCTATTAAGAACCAGACAGTCGGACATAAACGAAAAAGATGAAATTAAAAAAAAGAGAAGAGGGAGAAGAGAGAGAGGAGAGAAGAGAGGGAGAAGAAAGAAGAAAGGACTGCCCCACGCCGGCTGACCCACCCCACGCTGCCCACCCACACCGCCGAAGCTGCCCACGCCGCCCCATTTGCATATTTACGGGGGTGGTGATCTTTATGCCCATTTTACAGCCAAATCAATTGCATACATGTAATCCTGATTTAGTTCCTTATTCCTAATCTTTGGTGCATAATTAATTACATAAAGCTATCTCCACTGAGATATACTAACAGATTCACAATTGAGGTCAATCTATAGATAGTGGGCTGCTATTTCATATACATGTGTCATTTTACAACAATTGCATAATTAATTTATTTAATTATTGGTAGTTAGGTGCTTATAACTGCTTATAATTATAATAGCAAACTCTTACTATAAATTTTAGTGGTATTATAAAGAAAAGAAAAGAAAAGGTAATGTAAATTGGGGATGATTATTTTCATAAATTATTTAATATTCCCTCCGTCCTAAATTAAATGTCTGATTTTGACTTTTTTAGTCAAATTGACTATTATTAGAATTAATAATTAAGTATATATAAATAAAATTTTAAAATTATAAAAATTGGAGTTAATAGTAAACTGTATATACTTTTCTTTAATTATAATCTCTTCACCTATATTTCGAAAAGCTATTCCACAACCCAAATTTGTATTTTTACAGTTAAATACATAAAAACACATACACAGAATATAAGTGCACAATCCCCATCAATTAGCACAAGAAAATTCCTGAAATAAAAGTTACCAGTTGTTTGGAGCTCTGATCAGGTAGATAAACTTTGAAGAATTCATGGGGCCCATTATGTCACACACAAAACATAACATATACATTTTTGTAATAAATCTCAAAATATTTTTTTCCCCCAACACATGAATGCTTCATCTCTTGATGTCCTAAGATATTTTCTGTTTTCTGATTATTATATTAAGAGTAATAGTTTTCTTAATTTGCATTTGAATCAGTTTAATAAGGGTCTTAATCCTTACCGCTCATATGATATTGAATTCACTGAACATGGCGGGAGGATTGGGAAAGGCGCGGATGGAGCTGCTTTCATTTGTACCAACAAGTTTGACCTGGGTAACTATGTTGTAAAGAAGATACCGTTTAATCGTAAAAGTGAAGGCAAAGTTAAAAGGTAAAGCTTTTAATGTTTTCTTTTGCTTTAACTTTTTGCAGTTATTAAATAAGGGAGCTAATTAAGTTTTGTGTGTTAGGGAGGTTCAAGCTTTGGCTGCTCTACAACACCGCCATGTAATGCAGTACTTTCAGTTACATTTCTTTTAGTCAAATAACTATGTGGTCAATGATGACGAAGAATCACCAGAAATTTGGCTTAGGCCCTAGGTTGCACATCAAGGAAAATAGAGATTTATGTTTTATTCTTTGACTGTTCATGCTAAGTAGTATGCCACATGCTTTGGTGAAAGATTATTAAGGGGTTGTAACTACAATAAGTGGCTAAAAGTAGCTTTTTTGGCAAAATACAAAATTTTGTTTTATTAACAGTGAAACTAAAACCCATAATCCAAAAGATTTGGCTTATGAAAAACTACAAAGCTGAAATCACAATGCATACATCTTCCAACTGCATGTTAAAATACCACCACGATCATTGTTGTAGACAAGCAAAAGTTTGCCTTCTTTACAACCACTGCCCTCTTCAAACTTCAGCATTTTATATTTTAATGTGCTTCCTAGCCCCCTTAAACTCTAATTTAATGCTATCACACTTCCTCTCCTCTGCAATTTATCTCTTCCTCTAATTCATTTAGTTTCCCATACGTAGCTTTTCTAAAGTACTTAGTTTGATATGTTAGTTGCTCGGTTCTTACTGTATTCTTTGGTAATTGGCTTTTGGCTTAATAGTAAAGACAACTGAGGGAGTTTCTCAGGAGTTGATGTAATTATTGATCATTGTGTTTACTGATTTCCCCTCAGATATGAAACTAGGGACCATGTTGGAGTGTATTGTGAGAATCTGATTGAAATTGTTGAGGAGGCTGAAAAGCTATTGGGTATATCCCGAGCTACTTATTTTTCCATTCACATTGATAAAGAGGATGGAACTCACCTCCCTTTCCACCATGCACTTTAAGAACGACACTAACGAGATATGCAGATCTTCTGAGTTCTCCCAAGAAGGTAGGTCTTTTTTTCTTTCGTTAATTCATTGAATGTCTTTTAGCTTTTATTTATGTTGGATTTTTGAGATTTATGTATGCATATGAAAATTTAGGATGCAATTTATTTTTAATTAACAATCTGAATATAGATCAAACTACGGGCCAATCAAGGAACATCCATGTGTTTAAAAAATTTGTCAAACATTCTCATCGCATATTGGATAAATTAGGGACCTTAACAATAATATACAACAATTAGAAAATATTTACAAAAACAAAACATCGACAAAATAATTACAAAAATAACGCAATTTCTAAAATGTACTATAATATGTAATTGTTCCAAAAAAAAGATATAACAATTATACAACTACAACGATATTCATGTATATACACGTAAAATAGAAAAAAAAATGAATGTCGGGCAGATTCTCCGAATCTAGACACTAAAGAGAAAGCATGTAAAAGAACAGAAGGAGAAGGAAGCTGCCCCAAAATATAGGCCCGGTGAAATTGAGCTCTCACACATTAAAACATAATTTTGCAAGCGAGAACCCATTGGATCGGCCCTCTATCTCTCCCTCCCTCCATCAAAATAAATTTCATAAAAACAAAACAAATCAATACAACTGTAAATATATATATATATATATATATATATATATATATATATGGTAGGCCTATCTTTCTTTGCAAGAGATTTGAAAAGAAGTACAGATGCAGAGATAAAGATATGACCATGATGTTATTGTATGCCCGCAACGGAACGCGAGCCGCTACTGAGTTCATCTGAGCAAGAGGAAGAGAGTTACTTTCGTATTAAAGGTTGGTTACCATTGTATTAAGGGTTGGTTGCCTTTGTATTAAAGGTTGGTTACCTTTGTTTTAAGATTGGATACCTTTTGTATTAAGTTTTGGTTACCATTGTATTAAGGGTTGGTTATCTCTGTATTAATGTTTCGTTACCTTTCTATTAAGGTTTAGTTACCTTTATATTAAGGGTTTACCTTTGTATTAAGGTTTGGTTACTTTTGTATTAAAGGTTGGTTACCATTGTATTAAGGGTTGATTACCATTGTATTAAGGGTTGATTACCTTTGTATTAAAGGTTGGTTACCTTTGTTTTAAGGTTAGATACCTTTTGTATTAAGTTTTGGTTACCTTTGTATTAAGGGTTGATTATTTCTGTATTAAGGTTTGGTTACCTTTGTATCTAAGGTTACCTTTGTATTAAAGGTTGGTTACCTATGTATTAAGGTTGGTTACCTTTGTATTAAGGGTTGGTTACCCTCCTCCTCCTCAACTTATTTTCCATCACGACGACATAGCCGCCGTCGTCCACCATTTTCCACCCCTCCCTAAAGCCACCAGTAGTTAAATTTTACTACTGCAGCATCTGAACTTGCCATTAAATCCGTAACCACCACCGTCCCAACTATAATATGTAATTGTTCTAATTAATTACTTATAAGGATCCAGTTTTCCGTAGACAAGAAATTCTACTGAATTGTGTGTTGTCCAATGGAGCATAAAAGCCTATACAGACTTCAAAAACTTGTGCCCAGTGAGAATATTTGGTCATCAAGAACCTTAATTAACTAGGTCAAAAAGCCCACTACATAAACTTTGTCATTCTTGTGAAGCATGAAACTGGAATTGTTTGTGTCTCAACTGAAAGAGTCTCACATGAATCCTAATTATATTAATTTTGTAAATAAATATGAAAAAATGTATTACTTTTGTAATTATTTTATGGATGTATGATTTTTGTAATTATTTCTAGAAATGTACTATAATAATGTAAATTGTTCTTAAATTATTCAGTCTATTATTTGAACTAGATCTAGCCCGTGCATTGCACGGGTTATTAACTAGTATTAAATAAATTCACACATTAATTTAAAATTTAATATGTTGTCGTTTGATTTCAAAAGTCAAATTGTATCTCTAATTTTGGTACGGAGGGAGTATATATCTATAATTTTGAAAAACAAATAAATCTGAAATAGTAAAATGGTAATCTCACCTAAATAATATGAATTTAAGTAAAAAAATAAAACAACTAAATATTAATAACTGAAAACTCATATTAATAATTGAAAAACAAATAATAAAATAACTAATGTTTGAAAATTAATATTATTTTTAGAAGGAAAAAAATAAAGATTTATATATCTTATCTTTTCCTTAAACAAAAACATCTTATCTTTTTAATAGTACAAAACATCAATTAAATTAAAAGAAATAAAAAACTAACTCAAAAATACAAAACACCTTTAAAAGATATAAATATCTTATCTTTTCCTTAAAACAAAATATCAATTCAAAATAAAAACCAATTAAAAGAATAAAAAAAGAAAACCAAATCCTCATCTCTGTTTCTCTTTCTCTAGATCTCGATGTTGTCCAGATCGAAGTAATGGGGGGCGCGGGGGGAGGGGGCGGCAGGGGGGGTCTGTTTTCCGATGAAACATTGCACCAAATAGTCGCAACGTTAGTTGTGGTCGACGACAAGGAGACAGGACGGAGGGGGAGGAAGATCGGCGGCGACAACGTCCATGACTAAGGTTGCGACAACATCCCCAATTCTTAGTTGTTACCAAGCTATCTGATCATCTCAATTTGTCTTCGAGTATAGGGGTTGTGTCTAATCATCTCAATTTGGGTTTTATTTTGTTCTTTGTTGGATTTGTGTTTTGGATGGATTTGGGGATGGATAGATGGGAAGTGATGTTGATTGCATTTCATGTGAGGCATTTCTTTGTTTTTTTTTCGTCTTTGCTATTCATTGCATTCGTGACTGGGATTGTATTTTGGCCAAAGTATATTAAACAAATGGGTGGGTATACAGACAGAAGGTAAAAGGGTTTCTGGGTTTTGGGTGTGGCAATTTGATTTTAGTCAGATCTTCTTCTTCATTCTAAGTTGGTACTTCGAAACCAATGACAAATAAGGGACTTTTTCATGATGCGTGTGTTCTTGGTGTGTTAGTGCGTGTTTGAAATTGAAGATGAGGGAGATGAATTCACTACTACAAAACAGCAAATAGATAACGCGTAAAAAACGTTGCGGTTTTTGTCAGCAAAACGTCGAGGTTAAGGGTGTCATCTATTTGACACCCTTATACAACGTTTTAAAACGTTGTAGTTAGGCATCTTATACAACGTTTTTAACGAAAAAACGTTGTAGATTTGTCTTCCATAAATTAGTAGATGCTCGAAAACGTTGTAGTTTAATATAATAGACAACGTTTAGACACATTTATACAACGTTTATAATGTGTCATCTATTTAGACAAATTTTGTCCATAACGGTTTTTGCAACAAGAGACGACGTGTTTAAAATGTTGTAGATTGACTTGCAAATATTTTTAAAAAGAAAAAAAAGTTGTGGTTCGCTTATATTACCAGTACTAATGTCATGCTATATTACCACCTGCAATCTGCTAATGTCATGCTATATAGCCAAAAAATTCTCATTTAAATTTAAATCCAAAATGTATCAACAATACATTCCAATAATAACATTCATTTACAATTTCAAATTACTACATCCACCAAAAATATATTGAATTGTGAATTTGATTACATGCATCCACAAAATAAACCAAACTATCCATAAAATTAAGCTACTACCAAAGTATGTGCAAAAAAGCCTAGGTTCTCCCAATTATCCAGCAACTCTTAGTTTATTGCAAATATCACCTCTTCTGGCATCTTATCCAGAGTTCTCATCAATTGAATCAGTGTCTGGACCATTTTACAAGCAGAACTCCTGAAAATCAACATTTTCACGCAAAATGAAAATTTCTCAAGTTCAAATGCCAACTAATTAGGCTGAATCAACAGTACATCAAATTATTCAGATAGAAATACCTCATCTCATTTGGAGTAATTTCTGTAATGGAGTTACATTTGAATGTGCCGCCTTGCTTTTTATTTCCAATGCGATTGACATTCATCAAAACCCCTTGACTGTCAGCACTTGAGTAACTGAAAGAAACTGCAGGCAAGGAAATTACTCCATAAACGATTAATACAGACCATGCCTTCCCAACATCAGCCACATATCTCTGAAAATGAGAAATTGGAAGTAGATATCAATACTAGAACCAACAACATAATACATATATACTAAAACAATATAGAACATATATGCAATTGTATCAGTTTGAACAGGAAGTTTCTAATTTAAAAACGTCAAATATATGCAAGTGCCAAATATATGCAAGTGCCAAAGAGTGTTCAAACTTGAATAAAAACTGATCTCTACCAAAAAGAAATTAAAAAATAACACAGTACTATACGTAGCAACTTGTGGGAATAACAGAGCTAACAGAAACATATTTTCAGAGATTTCATAGAGCATACAGTTGTAGAATATCAGGGCAAGTGCCAAAGAGAACTTTCATATTAATAATAGAACAGTAAACAAAGACCAAAGTATTGTTTATTGAAATTTAATCCATTGTTTGTGTTTTTCTTTACGAAGTTTTTATACGAATACAAAACCAAATGCAATTTACAACACACACAAAATGCATTGCCATGTCTTATGTTTGCATATACTACTTTTAAACATAAATTTCTAAATATTAAAACTTGTCAAGTCAATTTTGATGCTTGTGGTATGTTGAGGTACATACAGCAGTGCCCTTCATGGCCATGCTTATGAAGTCTGTCCAGGTTTGCAGAAACACACAAAATATGTTGAAACTTAATACTTCCTTTAAGGTATTTATGCCAAGTTGGAGGGACCAAGATATTAAACTTTATATATCCAGGGACCAGGGAAATTCTAAACCCAATAATTATCAAATGACCCCATGTTTGTGAAGCTGTTAGATGGTAAAAATCATCAAAAATGTGCTACTGTGAATCACCACTAATTTTCACCGAAGAGATCCAAGTAATAATTATAATTGTTACCAAAACTTTGTTTCTTATGATGTAGCAGTTCAAACATGAGACTATCCGATGTTACTACTAAACATTCATGCATGTTAAAATGCATTCTGGAATAAATTTCCTAAATAACCATTAAAACTCAATTCCATAATATACACACTACATCAGTAGAAAATGAACACATGTACCAGCAATATCAGATGTTATAAGCAAAGAAAACCAACAAGAATACAACTCACAAGTTGCTACGTATAACAAGTTGCTGCTTATTGCTGCTTATGAGTGCATGGCACTTGGATTACTTTTTGCCTTGTATACACTTCAAGAATTGTAACATCAGAAAGAATTTTACAATGCAGTTTTCTGATTAGTACTTCATTGATATAATAAGGATATCCAATATCAAATATTGAAAAATTGCAGTTTTTTTAACTATTTTCTTGTGATAAACTTTTAAACAGGTAGCATCATCATGAAAGATGGCATCATCATCATCATCAGGTAGCATCATCATAAAAGTACTTCATGAACTTTTAACTATTTCATCATTGATTTCTGTGTTTGCAATAGTTTGTTCTAACACAAACAACTACAATTTAATTTATAAACTAAGAATAAGAATAATCAAGCCATTGCCACTATACTGCGAGTCTTGTTAGAAAAGATTTTGAATAAAGTGTAACCTGTGCAAGTGTGATATTGCATATAATAGCAGTATTTGCATTTCCACCCAATGCAGGCGGTAAAATACGTGTGAGTTTGCTGTCTTGATATGGAACATGACTCCTGCATCAAATAAGAAGAGATGTATAATATAATAAGTTAAGGAAGTAAAATGCACATGTGTGTTCTCCAGAATACCTAAACCTACCCTTGGCTCTCAGCACCTTCACTTAATTTCTTTATTACAGTACCAAGTCTCATCAGGCTTCTATTAATGTGGGAACCCTCTTTCAGACGTACACCTTCGGCACCAGTCTTTGCAGCACGCTCTGAACCAGCTAGGCCCACCAAGTTCTTGAAACAGATGGACAACAAAAATGGAGGAAATCAAAAAAAGAAAACAGAAAACACATGAAGAAGTGTATTATTATGCCTACAAGAATCGGACAAAGTCCATTATAGCATAATCAAAGTAAATGGAAGAGATAAGGAAAAATATTGAATGATTGCACACCAAAACAGATATACGAACAGCGTCACATGAACTCCCTGTATCATCATCTCTATTATCATCCTTACTCTCGATTATCTACGTCAATTGAAGAATAAGATTAATGAACTTAAAAGTTCTCAAATTTTATAATATTAGAACTTAGAAGGAATAGCAACTGTACCATGCGGAAAATTGTATGAGACCTACTGCTATAAACGTTCATATTTGTCTCTCCAATATGCCTCTGAGGTATAGAATAAATTTCAAAAGAATGAGCATCAAACCAATATACTATGCAAAATATTGCTAACAATTAGACATCCAAATAAGGATGATAATAACGAGAATAGTTATAGTTACTATCCAAAATGTGTAACTTGTTATAGTTACATCAATAGATTTATGTAAAATATACGAACAAAAGAAAACTGGGAACATCATAAGCAGGGTCACGTTCAAGTTGGGATGTAAATAAAATCTTTCTATTAATCTATTATGCTACAAGAACAAATACAAAATATTACCTCCCAGGCATAGTTGTTGATTTAGAGGTTTTAGGGCCACCCAATTTGCTCAAAATTTCTTTATCAACAACCCTTACAAGCTTCCCCAAATTCTTGTACTGCGAACTATAGTTAGAGCCCCCATTCTTAGCAATATATTCCCCAACACTGCAGATAAGCCCCAACCCCAACAAACACAATTAATTCCAGCATAATTCAACAAAACTACGACATAAACCTGTAACAAAAAAAACCTAAAAACAGAACAGAATCACTATCTAATCAAATTTCAGAGAAGAATAGAGCTGAATCCTACTTACTCGATTTCAAGATGCAGAGGCTCAGAATCGCCGTCTCTCAAAGCATCAACAAGCAATTTATCGTTCATGGCAAGGCACTTGACCAAAACTTTTTTTGAACCCTTTTCAGGGTTGGAGTATACAAATGCGTAGTTATCCTCAAACTCATTCCACCCATCAGTACCCACCTCATCTACACAACAAAAAAATCAAACTCAATCCTAATTCATAAAAAACATACACATACTATAAATAAATATATAGATATATAAATATATGTGATATTTTACCGGTGGAAGGAGAGGAGAGAGCATCGTCGGAGAAGGCAGGAGGACCGGGTGGGTTGGTGAGGGTGGCAGTAAGAACGTAGCCGTCAGCGAGTAAGGAGGCATGGATAGCGTAGGCATGGGTCGCCGGCTTGTGTGAGAGAGAGAGAAACGCGTGTCGCCGGTCGGTGAGGGGTCAGGGAACGACGGAGGAAGGAGGGGAGAGTGGCCAGAGGGCTTGAGAGAGCTCAGGAAAGAGGCGAGGAGAGAGAGTGTAAATGAAATGAGGCTGAACAATTAGGTTTTATTTTAAGTTTTTGCTTCCGCGCTATTTTTTTAAGCTCCGTGTTTTTTAGATAGATAACGTTTTTAAAAAAAAATGTTATCTAGTTAAAACTAAAAAAATGCCCTTTTAAATACATAACGTTTTTTCATATATATCTACAACGTTTTGTTAAAAAAACGTTGTGTAAAAATATACCATAACGTTTTTTATAAAAACGTTGTGGTTTTAGTGTTGTCTATTTACTGTTTTGTAGTAGTGATTTGTTCTGAGACACCGCAAATACGATCAGAAATATATTGGGGAAAATTGATTTTTGTGAACCCTCGCTCATTCACGTTGCAATTACTCTTGATGTTGAGTATCTCCGAGGTTCAATCGCCGCTGTTCACTTGATTTTACAGCATTCAATGTGTCCCTACTCCCTCATATTTTAGTTCGATCTACTTTCCCTAAGTTGAAACTTTTTTTAAAGTCAAACCGTATTCTATATGGTCAAATCGTATACAATACTTATCTGGCCGAAAATATAGTTATTCTGGTCAATTTTGTTCGGATTATGAAATTGGGAGCTACACTGTATACAATTAGACACTTTATGTGTAAATTGTTAGCCTAAATTTTTTGGGTGCCGAATTATAAATATGGTGATACTTGATGTAACGGAAGTATATTTAGCCCTTTATTAAGAAATACAATTATTACACCAATTTTATTAGTAAAATAACAATTATACCCATACTTAAATTTACTCATCAAAAACCTACAACCCACATAATTGTATTTTTGGAATAAGAGTCTTTTGGAATTATTGCACAATAAATTATCCTCATATATGCACCTGTTTTTTTATTGGTTGAAATAAGCTCAACATTTTTATGAAGTAAAAACCTTTTACCTTCTCCATATTTGGATATTAAACATTTATGAGGAGAAAGAATAAGTGAAAAAGGTAAATTTGTACTAATATAACCATTTTAATAGTCCAAAAAAGACCAAAACACAGTTATTTTGGTACAACAAAAATTATCTAAAAGTGCAGATAATTTGGGATGTAAAGAGTATTGAAGAAGAGTCATTTATTAAGGGAAATTGAATGAAAATGATAACGGAGGGAATTCTATTTTAAATAATGTGGTCAGAACATAAATATCACCTTTTTTTTAGAGAACACATAAATATAACTTAAAAGATATTAAATATTGATAAAATAAGACTTAAATGCATTTTGTATTTCTCAAGTATACGGGATTTTGCATATTGCATTACATATTTCAAAACGTGACACTTTGCATCTCGTATTTTTAGCGAACCAACACATAACATTTTCTAGACCAAAATTCGTCGCTAAAAGTGATGGGAAAGTGTTTGATTTTGCACTTTTAGCAATAAATTTTGGGCCATAAGGTGTTATATGTGGGATCACTAAAAGTGTGTGATGCAAAATGTCCCG
This sequence comes from Aralia elata, assembly GCA_034770075.1. Taxonomy (NCBI): domain Eukaryota; kingdom Viridiplantae; phylum Streptophyta; class Magnoliopsida; order Apiales; family Araliaceae; genus Aralia; species Aralia elata. Next base: position 37,376,746 of record CM068383.1, on the reverse strand, counting down.
TTTTAAAGTATAGAATGCAATGTGCAAATAGATAAAACTGAGGGGTACATAGTGCATTTAACTCATAAAATAATTGTAAAATTGTTGTTAAATATATTTTTTCTTTGATAATATCAGCCTCATTTTTATAAAATAAAGTATGATTGTGTCAAGAAAACTAATTCAATATCTTATATATGTACATAGGTATAAATATTTAAAGTTTCAATTAATATTGGTTTTGCGTGTACAACACCAAAGAATGTTTGGGGTGTAAAACTAATATTTTTCTGCCGACTTTTAACGAAGTGCTCATGCAATGTTTTGCGAGCACGTGAAATGTTGTTTGGATTATTAAGAAGTTGAGGATAGTGTGACTTGTTATGGAAAGAAATAAAACTATACTTCGGTTTTCAAAATTATTTATTTATGGATACTTTGAGCGAGTGATTGCTACTTATGTGTAGTGTACAGTCCATTACAAAATATAGGGCAAATAAGCAGTCCTTATTTCAAAATTATTTATTTATGGATACTTTTGATTGCTTATTTGCCCTATATTTTGTAATGGACTATACACATAAGTAGCAATCATTCGCCCAAAGTATCCATAAATAAATAATTTTGAAAACCGAAGTATAGTTTTATTTCTTTCCATAACAAGTCACACTTGATGTCCTCAACTTCTTAATAATCCAAACAACATTTCACGTGCTCACAGAACATTGCGTGAGCACATCGTTAAAAGTCAGCAGAAAAATATGAGTTTTATACCCCAAACATTCTTTCGTGTTGTACACGCGAAACCAATATTAGTTGAAACTTTAAATATTTATACCTATGTATGTACATATGAGATATTGAATTAGTTTTCTCGACACAATTATGTATGTGTGCAATTTTTTTAATAATTGTACTAGATGTTTAAGTTATGCTAAATTACAAAGGTATGTATATCCTGATTTTGGAATTTCATTAGTTACATGAAATTCACAAGACAAGATGAGATGAGCTATTCCATTCGGAAATCTTATTGATGTAGATGTGAATTGTAATAATTCTTAAATTGTGTTAAAGTGACGACGCCTTATCAAATAAATTAGGCAATTGATGGTATAAATTGCACTTCGTGTAATAACGTTGTTGTAAGTAGATGTGGTCATGATTTGCACCTCGTGCAATGATGTGTTGGTGATTATAAATATTAACGTGTTAGACCAATATTCGCACCCAATTAAAATTAACGTGCACCCATTCATCTGTAGGCCCAACGACCCACATGCTCCACGTCACCCAATTAAAATTGTTCACGTGTTTGACGTCGATTTGTAGTTTCTAATTATAGCCGTTCCTTCTTATTTTCAATGGTATAGATGGTGTATGTTCTATAAGAATCCATACCAAAATACATGTTATTGATCATTATTCATTAAACAATATATATATATATATATATATATATATATATATATATATATATATTACGAATATGCATATATCCGTATCCGCTTTAGACAAATATAAATACGGATAATATTCATTTTGATACGAATACGGATAATATTCGTTTTGACGCGAATATATATATAAATTTTTAGAGCGAATATCAAATATTTCGGACTCTATTTACAGTCATACTCTTTCTAATGTGTAAAACAAGACCATATACAAATAATTGTGCATAATTTGAAAAAATGTTAGGTATCACCATCATATCACGTTATATTTATTACATTTGATATCTATATTATAAAGTGGTCATGACTGCTTGGTAAGAGGAACGAAGCGGTTATTTTTCTTCATCACTTTTAATAAAATATCCATTAAGGGCACGTAGTAACAAGGGGTTGGGTAATACGTCCACTTGGCCGCAGATTGAAAGAGAGAGAAAATAGATTGAAAAAGAGAGAAAGGTGAAATAGTTATGGGGGTTGAATGAATGCACATGGGTAAGAGCCATCTTTTTTGGGAGCTTTCTTTATAAATTGCTAACAATCACCGTTTCATTTTCTTCACATACCAAGGCAAACTTCATGTGACGTGTTCTCTCTCTGTTTTCTTCTTCCTCTCGCTCTTTGCAAATATTATCTTAATTGTTTTTGATTTTGGGTCTTTTTGATTGGTAGTTGAAAATTTCTCTACATAATTGAGCTACTTTTTGTTGATTGGTTGACAAATTAAGAAAACCAAACTATTAATAGTAATCCACATAGTTCATCTAATTCTTCTTCCTCTTTTATTATAGATCTTTTTTGGGCCCAAAGACTCTTCATCACCTTCTTTTTCCACCAGACTCTTTGACTTTGTTTTTGGCTCTGTTTTCATCTAATTAAAGTTGTCTAGTTTTAATAGGCAAATATGTTTGTCATCCATATTTTTGAAGATAATATATTCAGCGTTCAGATGATGTATAATGAATCATTAATGCATGCACATGTGGGGTTATTATTGTTATTATTATGTATCTTTAATTTTGTGTCTTAAAATATCACTCACCTACTCATGACCTACATCTTTTTTATAGATGTACAAAATTACTAGTAGTAATTAACCTGGCAACAAAATTCAACGCCCATCATCCTGCAATCTAGGTTGACTCTTCTTCAATATTGTTGTACCAAACCTACAACCTAATTGATACGTCTGACCTAGGTTGTAGGTTTGGTACAACAATATTGAAGAAGTGTCAACCTAGGTTGTAGGGTGATGGGCTTTGAATTTTGTTATCAGCTTAATTATTACTTGTAATTTTGTTCATCTACAAAAAAGTTGTAGGTCATGAGCAGGTGAGTGATATTTCAAGACACAAAATTAAAGATATATATTTCAAGACACAAAATTAAAGATATATTTTTGACACAAAATTAAAGATATATAAGAATATTTTTTTGTAAAATAAAATTATTTTATAAATGAGACTATTTGTGAGACCGTAGGATTATTTCATTATCCATTAATTATCTCTATAGTAGTTTATTGATAATTGATGTAACAATTAATATGGATATGAATCCTTTTGTAGTATAATCCTGTGATGAAGTTTTCTTTTGTAGGTATTAGAGTTCGTTATCTATATAGACTATATGATAACATGATATGATTCCTCAACCTAGACCGGAATAAATCATTCATGAGATTCTCCAAGAAAAGAATGAAAAGGATAGATTAGATATATACAAATTTGATCACCTGTCTCTTTATATTTAAATATGTACTCCTCCTATAGATGATCACAACTTCAAATTCAGACGTATTTAGGTTGTTGGTTTGGTACAACAATATTGAAGAAGAGTCAACCTAGGTTGTAGGGTGATGCGCGTTGAATTTTGTTACCCGGTTAATTACTAGTAATAATTTTGTTCATTTATAAAAAAGATATAAGTCATGAGTAGGTGAGTGATATTTCAAGAAACAAAATTAAAGATACATAATAATAACAATAATAACCACGCATGTGCATTAATGATTCGATATACAACATCTAAACGCTGAATATATTATCTTCTAAAATATGGATGACATCCATATTAGCGTATTAAAACTAGACAACTTTAATTAGATGAAAACTGTGCCAAAAACAGAGCCAAAGAGTCTGGTGGAAAAAGAAGAAGGCGGTGAAGAGTCTTTGGGCCCAAAAAGATCCATAGTAAAAGAGCAAGAAGAATTAGATGAACCACACATTTTTTTTATGTGGATTACTAGTAATAGTTTGGTTTCTTAATTTGTCAACCAATCAACAAAAGTAGCTCAATTATGTAGAGAAATTTTCAACTACCAATCAAAAAGACCCAAAATCAAAAACAATTAAGATAATATTTGCAAAGAGCGAGAGGAAGAAGAAAACAGAGAGAGAACACGTCACATGAAGTTTGCCTTGGTATGTGAAGAAAATGAAACGGTGATTGTTAGCAATTTATAAAGAAAGCTCCCAAAAAGATGGCTCTTACCCATGTGCATTCATTCAACCCCCATAACTATTTTACCTTTCTCTCTTTTTCAATCTATTTTCTCTCTCTTTCAATCTGCGGCCAAGTGGACGTATTACCCAACCCCTTGTTACCACGTGTCCTTAATGGATATTTTATTAAAAGAGATGGACAAAAATAACCGCTACCTTCCTCTTTTATGACACGTTTAACCAAGCAGTCATGATCACTTTATAATATAGATATCAAATGTGATAAATATGACGTGATATGATGATTATACCTAACATTTTTTCACATTATACACAATTATTTGTATATGGTCTGGTTTTAGCCATCGGAGAGAGTAGGAATGTAAATAGAGTCTGAAATATTCGATATTCGCTCTGAAAATTAGTATCTATATTCGCATCAAAATGAATATTATCTGTATTCATATTAAAACAAATATTGTCTGTATTCGTATCCGTACAAAGCAGATATAGATATATGCATACTCGTATTTGTTATTATCCGTATTCATAATAAATATATATATATATATATATATATATATATATATATATATATATATATATGCACACCACACACACATATACATACATGTACATGTGTAAATCTCTCATGTAATATTAATATACAATATATGAAAGTATAAATATCTATTGATTATACATCTTTTATGACTAATTTATGATATAGAATATAATTTTTTTACATATGGATATATATATATATATATATATATATATATATAGTCTATTGTTTTATTTGGTTGATTACATCATCTCTAAGTATTAGTTGATGAAGCGAATATTTTTTTGTTATTAATTTAATATTGTACAAGACTTAAATAAAAAATTCAAACTTTTAAAATTTTATTTTGAACATATGAGGATACATATACAGATATGTGAATATTTGATATATTTATTCATATTATATTATATAAAACAGATATGAATAATATCCATATTTGAATATTATTCGTCAAATATGAATACAGATATTTTATTTGCATATCAGTCGAATACAAATATGAATATAGATATTAAATTTTATTTTTGAAAATAAATACCAATATGTCTATATTCGCATTTAAATATATGAATAAGTGTAGTCTTTCTCATTCTTCTTTTTCGTTTTTGTCTTGTTCTTTTTCTGTCTATACTTGAGGTTATCCGGATATGACCATCATTCAAATAGTTTGACTCCATTTTTTTTATATATAATTATTATTCCTTCTTTCTCCTACACATACAAACCACACCATGCAATGAATGAACAAGATATTAAACTAAACATATTGTTCTTGATGTATGGTTGTATTTCTTTGAAGAATTTAAAGTTGTGATCATCTATAGGAGGAGTATATATTTAAATATAAAGAGGCATGTGATCAAATTTGTATATATCTAATCTATCCTTTTCCTTCTTTTCTAGGAGAATCTCATGAATGAACTATTCGGATATAGGTTGAGGAATCATATCTTGTTATCATATAGTCTATATAGATAACGATCTCTACATGCTTCATATTTATACATGACACATAATTCACATTTTCTCATGGGTCGCATTTTATACATACTTCATATTTCTCATGTTGTACATTTCTCAAATTATATAGTTCACATGAAACAATTAACTTAAATCATCAACTAAATATTAACAATTATTATCACATTATTGCACAGAATGCGCATTAAAATATGTTCACAAGAATTTCACATAATATTAAAAATTTGTACATAACAACAAGTTCTGAAAAACTTACCTTGATCGTAGTTCAGCATCTACCTCATGCACATACAATATTTCTTTCTTCCGTACTTAACTGACCTATACGACACATAATATTTTTCATTAACATAATAATATTCTCATAATAACATTAACTTTCACCAATTACTTCCCGCAATTATCTTTTAATATTCCTGTTTACTTTTTCAATAATCTCCGATATTCGGAGTTACGTCCAAAAATTCTTAAAATCTTGGACAATCTCTTCTTCTTTTACATAAAAAAAATAAGTCTGCCCAGTTGTTGTAATTTATGATTGTTAAAGGATGTGATGGTATTCACAAATGATTCTTAAGCACTATAATATCGAAGACAAAATTAAAATGTTCATGATTCATTCCTCTAAACAGTTAGTTTTTTTTTTCCTCCTTGTCATTGAGTTCTGATGTTAAAATAATATATAATTGCGTCTTAATAGTATATATAATGTGTGTATCTTTTTCAAGACTCCAGTGAATGCCAAGGGATGTAATAGCAAAGTAACGCAACACAGGAGCAGACCATTTCAACGTCAACAGGAAGAAATGTACGGTAAGAGGGGAAAAGATAAAATTTTCTTTAAAAAAAAAAAGGGAAACTCTATATTATCACACTTTGAAGCCCTCTTAAATATACAGTATTTTTTTTCCCCATAATTCATAAATCCTTTTTAACAGTACAATTACAATTACTACTATTGAGTAAAGAATAGCAGAGGTCAAGGAAGGGGATTCCCCCATCATAAAGTGGCTATGTCCTTCGAAGTAGATCATCCAATAAGAAACATAGTGCTATAGTAGCAGTATTAATATAGTAGCAGTATTAATTTAAGTTTGATAGTTGTATTAACAACATTAGTTAGACAGCCAAGCACTTCTGCAGTGCCAACCTAAAAACACTTCCTAATACTAAACATATATTTACATGCGTCCCTGTGCATCAGTAATTAATATTAGTTAATCAATTAATTACAAGCTTCTCTACGCATCAGCAAAATTAAGTTATCATAATTATTATAGCAAACAGACCAGACCTGGAGTACTGCAGAGGTAAATAAATTGTTTTCCTGATGGGTCTCTGAAGGAATATAATTGCTAAGTATTGTATTTTGACTATCTCATTCTGTAACATGAAAATGAGCTATGACAGTAGCTGCAAGTGACACAAATAAATCACATTTTCAAATGACAGATATTATACATAGTTCTACCTGATATGCAAGCATTGTACGGTGAGCATCTGGTTTTCGTTAGGTCATCAAGGGCGGAGCCAGGAATTTTTTCCGCCCTGGGCTATCGCGCGGTCAAAAAACTTATGATCTTATAAATAATTTGACGGGAGTTCGGGGGCTGAGCCCCCAAGGCAATTTTTTTTAAATAATTTTATATTTTTCGGCCAGTTACATATGTAAAATATGTATTTAATTACAATATTGTTAATATTACAAGTAATAACATTATATATATATATATGCATACACTTCTTATTGACCCCTAATATTCTTTTTTAATCACAAATTTATTAATAAATATTTAAATTCCTTATGTTATGAAAATAATCTAAATTACATATGACATATTAAATAAATTACAACAACAAAAAATCATTAAAAAAACGCCTCTATTAGAATTGGTTTATGAAATTTTTGTTTTGCTCCCTCCAAATCTCCTCTATTAATCTGCTCCCTTAAGTTTATTAAGTTACATATTTTCCCCTAACTTTGGATGCAGTGGGTCTAGTGGCGGAGATCTAGAAACTAGAAGTAGAAGATGAATGAAAAGTTGAAGCAGAAGCTCTGCACCATACAGGGGAAATGTCAAATGAGCTTGTCTTGGATTTAGAATTAGTTTATGAAATTTTTGTTTTGCTCCCTCCAAGTATAACTCCTCTATTAATCAGCCCCCTTAAGTTTATTAAGTTACATATTTGGCCCTAGCTTTTACCTATAAAAAAAAAAAAATTCACTTGGGCTATAGCCCACCCTAGCCCATGCGTACCTCTGTCCTTGTAGGTCATGCATATTTTTTTATAATCTCAGCTGGCTCCACTAATTCCTTAATTGAGAAATGAAACCCACCTAGAATCAACATTAAATCAACAAGTTCCTCCACTTCACCGCGTTTAACAATCCGGCAACATTCTCTCTGAAATGTCTCTTTTGCAGCCCCATCAAACAACTACAAAGGACTAATCCCTAGCTTATGAGCACCACTCAACGCATCCACCAGTCTCCTAATCTCCCGTTTTTCTACCACTTCAACAACTCCCTTCGAAACAAGCTCGGAGTTGAGCAAAGCCACGAATTGGGAGGGTTTTACACCGGAAACAAAAACACTCTCGCAATTAACAGGAAATCGTCGAACTTCCCGTCTTGGGCGAGCTTGGAAGCGAGGTCGGCGTAGTAGTTGAGGCGATTCTGATGGCGGTGGAAAGTCAAGTCCCATCGGACGGTGGAGAGAAGAGGGCGTGATGTTGAAGTTTTAGAGAGAAAAAAAAATTAGTGGGAAGCGAGGGTTTGTGGGTATAATGCTGGAAAATACCAGCTGAATTGTGCACATGGATGCTGACAGGTAGGGCCTCTTATTAAGCATTTAGAGTTTACTCACGGGCTACTATTTTGGAAGGATGCATGCACATGCGCAGAGTTTTAAATTGCTAGACATTAGTGTTAGTAAGACCCACATGGGCTGTTTTTCCTCATAAGAAACAACTGGTCTCCACCCATCTTTTTGCTGATTTTTAAATTGGACAAAAATTTGATGTGGAATATGGCAAACGGGTCCCACACTAGTTGGAGCAATAACCGAAAATACCAGTTGAATTCTCAACTTTGTGATCCTATTTTGTTGTTGCTAAAATATCTCATTATCTAATTTAGTTAGTGTTTTTATCTTAGTTGGTTTCCTTTACCTAGCTTCATAATTATCTGGGATATTACAACCTAGGTCAGACGTATTAATTAGCATACCATATCTTTCCTTAATTTTCTCATTAAGAATGCCAAACGTATATCATACATACCTTCAAAAATTTAGAAGAGCCACATCCCGTATCGTATATATACCATATCTTTTTATTTTATATATGTTTTCATAATTTTCTTTAATGCTTTTGTGTTGTACACGCCAGACATTCTTTGGTATTGTACACGCAACACTGATATTGGTTGAAACTTTAAATATTTATGCACATGTACATATGAGATATTGAATTAGTTTTCTCGACACAATTATACTTTGTTTTATAAAAATGTGGTTGATATTATCAAATAAAAAAATATATCTAATAACAATTTTACAATTATTTTATGAGTTAAATGCATTTTAAATGTCCCAAGTTTATCTATATTGCACATTGTATCTTATACATCAAAACGTGACATTTTGTATCCCGCACTTTTAGTGATCTGACACATAACACCTTATGGCTCAAAATTCTTTGCTAAAAGTGCAAAAGCAGACACTTTTCCATCACTTTTACTAACGAATTTTGGTCTAGAGGATGTTATGTATTAGTTCGCTAATAGTGCATGATGCAAAGTGTCGCGTTTTGAAGTATATAATACAATATACATGAAAGTCCAATAATAATCTAAAATGGGGGGTTGAATAGATTATCACTGTTTAAAAAATTTATCTTAGCCTTTTTGAATTTTTAGTTGATTAATTTGTAGTGTAAGAAATTAATAAACAAGATAGTAAAAATTCAATCACACAATGCAAAGATATTTATCTGGTTCACAACATAGAGCTCGGGTATGTTGCTACGTCCAGTCTCAAGCTCCTCTCCAGGACTTGAGATCCTATTACTCCCAGTAATAAATACTCCTTCAATAGGCGAAGAAGCCTTTACAAAGTTTTAAAGATAAACTAACAACTAATCACAACTAACTATTTTGGACAATAAGCTCCCAACTCCTTCCACAAGCTTAGTTGTACCTTTCTTTTGAGTTCAGTTCTATTCTATGATCTGATCTTGAAACAACAGTCTCTTCTTTTCCTCACAAGTTCACTAGAGACCCAACTCCCAGCTGACCTTTCTAAGACTTTGGTCTTGGTCAAAGAATTACTTGTTTTTCTCACAAGTACATAAAACACTACAACAAAAAAGCTTATCAGCGACCGCCTATCAGCGACCGGTATCGGTCGCAGATAACTATCAGCGACCGATACCGGTCGCTGATAAGTGTCGCAGATAATCTAGTCGCTGATGTGCACATCAGCGACCACTATCAGCGACCGACATATCTGCGACCGTCAATAGCGACCGTCGCCGTCGCTAAGCTGAGTCATCCTGAGTCAGTCCTCATGAGTGACGTGGCACACGTGGCAGCGACCGGTATTAGCGACCGCATCGGTCGCTAATAATGGCTTTATATCAGCGACCGCACAAATGTATTAGCGACCGCATGCGGTCGCTGATGTTTAATTTTTAAAAATTTTTTTTTGCAGTATTTTATGGATTTCCCAAAAAAACTGTACCTGTTTTATATCCCAACACACAACAGTATATATAAACATCCATCCATGATTTATATCCCAGCATATGCATGCACAACAATATATATAAACATCCGTCCATCCACAATGCCATACATCAACACTATAAACATTAATAAAGCAATATGAACTAAAGAAATATATACAAATGTCATCTTCAAGTATCATACAATAGTCCCAAAGAATGAATTTAAGAGCATAAAACTTTAAATATGTAGAAAACAAGCCTAGGTCCTCGATCATGCATCATCGCCCAAGTTAGTAGGATCCTGTAATTAACAAAAGAATACAACATGTTACATGTGTTGAAACAGGTATTACTTATGCAAAGCAAAGTGAAAGCAAGCTAAAAACTGGTATACCTCATCGCCATCTTGATGCTGTGCTGCTGCCCACGCCACTTGCATCCGCTAACTCATCAGGACTCAGAGACTGCAGATGCCCGCCCAGTATACGAAGAAGATCACGATCTCGACAAATCGCTCTCACGCAGTCAGCAGGGGTATGGTAGGCTGGACTACCTGAAGACTGTGTAGACTGGGTAGCAGAGCTGCCTGTGCCACTGATGGTCGGGCGTCGTCGTTGTCCTTGGCCTTTGACGTAGTTCTTCTTAACGACTGACGCCCTCTCCCACAATTCTTGATCAATCGGCGGATGCGGAGTGCCCTCAGGATAACGCTCGTTCATTAAGCTCTTATACGTGTCCTGTCAGCAGGTTAACAATTAAATAGTTAAAAACAAATATAAAATGGTAGCAAAAGGTCGTAAAAATTATATATACAACATATCAATGTTCTAAAACACTTATTACCGCTATCTGGACAGCCTCAGGCAGACCATCGCGGGTGGCCACGTACACATCCAGCCAATTGATAGGCTGACCCTGAGACTGAGCCTCCTACAAAACAAGTTCTCATATTAAACTTGGTAAACATATAATAATTCTACAAACATTGAATATAAACAACCTTCATAGTCATACTTACCCTGGCAGTAATATGCTGCAACTGTGATATACTGCCGCCCTTGTATGTCCCTTTCGCCTTGTCGCCTTCAGGTGCACCTGAGGCTCTGTTTGCGGCGGCAGTTTTTGCGTCTCTTGACCCAACTCTCAGCCCTCCATTGATCACAACATCGCAACCCATGTGTCCTGTGCGCACCACCAAGGGCTGTGCTCGTGCATATACTGTTCACCCTCACCCGGATGGTCGATCTCAGCATTGTGCAGGGCTTTCTGACGTTCCTTATTCAAATTAATCTTTGGTTCTGGCGGCACACTTCTGCCAGAACAACGTCTGAATAACTGATGCACTCGCATCGTCCCATCTATATCTCCTCTGCACATAAAACAACAATAATATTAACACGATAAGTATACCATTAACTAACAACAACGCTAAATAAGTTGGTAACAACAACGCTAAATAATTTTATTTCATTAACTATATTATCTGAGTTAAATTAAAAAAGAAATACCTGAAATTCAGCCCAAACTGCATCCTTGTGGGCGATAGGTGTGCTCGCCCACGTAATCACTGGCGTAGGCCAGTTCTGTAAGCATAATTATGAAATGCACTTCACAATCTTACTGTCTTGAAAATCACTACAATAAATTTATTTTAATATTAACGACAATTAAATACATATATAGATGTAGAACAATGGAAATATAAAAATTAAAAGAAATGATGTTAAACGTACGTGCTGTCAGGTGGAGGGCGAATCTGAATGAGAATCCGGTCATCCGGATTAGTCGGGGCCTTCGGCACATGATTAGGGCCCCGACCCAAGCCGCGCTTTCGCTGCGCTGGCTCAGAAGACATCTGCAAACAAAAAATTATAGGATGATATTATGAATGAGTTATATGATTTACATATACAATTAAAATGACATGAAATTTTATGAAATAGTTAACTACGACAACTATAAATAAAAGCTACATAAATTAATGTATATATTAATTTTACAAGTCAACCTAAACATACATTTTAATTAAAATCGTTGTCTGAGTCAGAATCATTTTGGTTACGTATTGGAGTTTCATAACCATCATCTTCTTCAGATTCAGTGTCAGTGTCAGTGTCAGTGTCAGTCAAAAACTCTTCCTCCTCATTATCACTGTGATCTGGCACAAGTATTGACTCGGGGTCGAATTCATCTGGTTCATCCCCACCCTCTAACTGGATTAATTCATTGTTGTCTTCCATAGTTATCACCTCAGGTCTATGAATCATCTCCTCTTGGTATAACTCCCCGTCGACTAGTTGGGTACGACTGCGTGCGGGAGTATGGATTACAACTTGCCAATCTGCAGGCGGTCTATCCCTTTTCTTAACAGGACTAGGAGTGTAGTACACTTGTACTGTTTGAGTTGGTAACACAAATGGTGCGTTGACGTACGTGGACCTATGGACGTCAATATCGACAATCCCATGTCGATCGACACGTATCCCTTTTTCTGAATCAAACCAGCGACACTTGAACAAGTTTAATATCACCCCCATAAGTACCCTTGTATGACAACTCGATGATTTCTTCCAATTCACCATAAAAGGCACGACCAAGCTCATTGTAACAATCTCCTCGAACACACACTCCAGTGTTTGTTGTTCTTTTACCGCGAGCATATGTCTTTGTATGAAATTCACAGCCATTTATTTTGTAACCATTGCGGCTAACTTGGTCCCTGTCTAGGCCAATAGCTAGGACTTGTACATTTGGAGGAATCGTTCCCTCCTTAAGAGCCTACACAAATGAACATATATTTATTTGAATTCATAAATAAATACAACATATGTCGTGCTTAATTAACTTAACTTACCTTGTTTTTTAAACCAAAGTGCAAATGTTTTATCACGATTAACTTGAATATCTTTATCAGTGATGTTCGGCTGCTTTGCTTTTAACTCATCATCGTACGATCTATAAAACATTATAAACATTATCATATATTAATATGAGGTTGAAGGATAAGATTTAGGTTAAGTAAATATGAATTTTACTGGAATACCTCACATATTCATCAATCTCCTCGCAGTTGAGAAGAATGTAAGTATGTGCAGCATGTAATTCTTGCTCAGGGAGGAATATGCGCTTCCCTTTTCCATAAGCGCGACCCGGTGGACCAAATACAGACACTCGACCATTTAGTTCAACATTGCCCCCATCATCATGTCTCGAGACTCGATTGGCCTTCGTCAAGACTTCGTCGGGAAAATAGTCGGAGACAAAAGTTGATATCTCATCGAAACTGTAAGCCTCACATATCGACCCCTCGACGTAAGCTCTATTCTTCACCTTCCTCTTAAGGTTTCCCATCACCCTCTCGAAAGGGTACATCCATCTATATTGAACTGGACCACCAACACGAGCTTCATAGGGTAGATGGATTTGCAAATGCTCCACGGAGTCAAAAAAACCAGGTGGAAATATTTTTTCAAGCTTACACGTGATCTCAATAATGTTCTGCTCAAGTACAGACATGTCCTTTTCATTTATCGTTTTTGAACATATGTCTCTAAAGAAACGACTAAGATCAGTCAAAGCATCCCATATTGGTTTATCAAGCAAGTCCCGAAATGCTATAGGCATGAGTCTCTCCATGAACACATGACAATCATGACTCTTCATCCCTTGCAATTTCCCACCTGTAACACACCTTGCAATGTTTGACGCATATCCGTTTGGTAGTTTCAGAGACTTAATCCATGTGCACACATCTTCAACCTGTTTTTTGGTCAATGTGTACCTTGCATGCGGTTTGACCATCTTACCATTAGAAGATTCATAAAGTTCTAATCCAGGATGCTTACAAATATCTTTTATGTCCAACCGTGCCTTATCATTATCCTTCGTCTTGCCTATAACACCCATTACGGTGTTAAACACATTGTCGAAGACATTCTTCTCAATATGCATCACATCTAGATTATGACGAATCAAATTTGTAGACCAATAAGGCAATTCCCAAAAGATGCTTCTTCAAACCCAATTATGCGACTCGCCAAACCCATTGATTATGTTTGAGGCAACAATTTTACCGAATGGGATATCCGGCAATCTCGTCACTCGGTCACGCATCTCCATCCCCGACAATCGCGGTGCAGGCATATCATTTTCCACTTTCCCTTTCCTGAAGTGTTCTCTATTTCTTCGAAACGGGTGATTTACCGGCAAGAAACGACGATGACAGTCAAACCAGCAAGGCTTTCGACCTTTTGATAGATTGAAAGACTTTGTGTGCTCTATACAATATGGATAAGCCAACATCCCGTGTGTACTCCATCTAGCTAACATACCATAAGCAGGGAAGTCACTTATAGTCCACATAACCACTGCCCTAAGGTTGAAATTTGTTTTGTGGAAACATCCCAAGTCTGTACGCCATCCTCCCACAATACCTTCAACTCGTCTATAAGAGGTCTCAAGTAAACATCTAGGTTCTTTCCCGGACTCTTCGGACCAGGAATCACGAGTGAAAGAAATAAGTATGGTTGTTTCATGCACATCCAAGGAGGCAAGTTGTATGGAGTAACAATCACAGGCCAACAGGAGTACGGAACAGCTGAGTGGCCGAAAGGGTTGAAACCATCAGTGGACAGTCCAAGCCTCACATTTCTAGGTTCTAATGCAAACCCAGGATGTGCTAAGTTGAAATCTTTCCAAGCCTGTCCGTCTGCGGGATGGCTAAGTTCTCCATCTTTAGCTGGAGATTTCGCATGCCAATTCATATACTCAGCTGTCCTTGAAGACATGTACAATCGTTTGAGCCGATGTATAATTGGAAAATACCTTAAAATCTTATAAGGTATATTTGTCTTTTTCGTAGTCAGACACTCTTTATTAGGCTTGAACCGATCATGACTACAAAACGTGCACCTTGTCTTCTGTTCATTTTCCTTAAAAAACAACATGCAATCGTTCGGACATGCATCGATCTTTTGGTATCCAAGACCCAACTTTTTCACCATTTTCTTACAATAGTAGTAGTTCTCGGGCATTTTTTCACCCTCAGGCAACATACTCTTAATGGCCTTCAAGAGCGACTCAAAACACTCGTGGCTCATGTTATGATCAGCCTTAATGTTCAGTAATGTCGCCACTGCAGACAATGTAGTGTGCTTGGTGCAACCATGCCACAATGGTTCGCTACCCTCGTCTAACAACTTAAAAAACGCTTTGGCATCAGAATTCATAGGTTGCTCTCTGCCTTATTCCCAATCAAAATCCGGCCCTGCAATATCATGAACCATGTCATTCATACGATGGGTACCGCTGTCTGGATTATGTACGTGTGCGCTGACACTATCTCTCCTCTGCCCATGTGCCCACCAGCATTCTTCGTAATTTTTCATGAACCCAGAAACAAGTAAATGATAGTTTACCATGTCTCTGTCCATATAATTTACATTCTTACACTTCAAACAAGGGCATCTTATCTTGTTCTGACCATTCAAACATTCTGGGTGACTATACGCATAATCGAGAAACACCTTGCAACCAGTTCTAAATTCAGCTGTAGCACCAATCTGGGCACTTGACTTTCGTCGTCTCATCCAACTACGGTCTGCATTGAGGTCCATGAAACCACGGTACCTACTGCAGACAAGAATTATTGTATTCCCCTTGTTAGAGATTTCTAATTCAGTCCAATGTCATTTATGATGCTTACAAATACATATAGATGTATATGTACATATATGACAAGATTGTACACAGTATGAGATCGACTAGCCAAAATGATATATTGTTGTGCATCTTAAATTATTCGTTAGTATGGTCCTATGTCATCCTACATATTTTAACTGACACATGCACCATCCTAAAGATAATAGATTGCTAGGGGTGGAATATTAATCATAGCATCATGCATGGTTTGCATATGCATTTGGACAAGTCTACATCAATATACGCCTCTATTCAGTTATCCGACCAACAAAAAAATTTCTCCAGAGTCTCCCCTATAATATGGACTATCCACATGCACGAGGGCATGCATATATGGCCATTTGTAGGCACCCAAGACACAACCCAATAGGCATATACAAAATGTTAATTGAAATGATTCATGTCTTCTATACCCTGTCATTTCGGTCACATTTGCAAAATTTGTGACCACTAAAGATATATATTTAATAAATTTTTGTTTCGCATATATCCCTAAAAATAAACTGTTTTAGCTTTGTAATATGGTATAATAATCAAATTATGATCCAAACTTTAGGATATTATGTCATTTTAAGCTATAATCAATAAAAAGAGGACTCTTTTGTGGAACTAATTTTTTTTTGAAAAATGGTACTCTTTTGGTGGAATGGTTACAATTTTTATACATTTTTTTTATGAATTCAAATATAATTAGAATCAGAATTTTGAAGTTTCCAATCCTAAGTAGCAATTAAAGCTGATCCTAATTTAAATTCAAGAATTATTATTAAATGGGGTTTAAATAATTTAATAACTTTGTTATAAAGGAGGGAACTCAAGTAGAGTTGATTATTCTTTCTTGTTTATAACTTTATATTTGTGATAGTAATTGAAAGTTAAATATAAAAGTTAACTTCATATTTGTTTCATTAGATGATGAGATATAAAGATTTATAGTTTTCATTCTCACAGAGAAAGTTAGTCTAAAACCTTAAGACTTAAACAAACTAAATATTCCTTCCATTTCACATTAGAGTCCTATTTATAAAATTTGTAAATATTATAAATGCATTTTTTAAACTACATATTCATTAATTACTAAGGGTAACAAAAACAAAAAACAAAAAACAAATGAAAAGCAAAACATTATTATTTAAAAAACAAAATGCAGAATAAGAACAGAGGATATTTTTCATCATCAGAATTTGTTCATATTTCATTTAGGATTTAATCCGTACTCAAAGCCATAGCATTCGCATAAATCTGATTCGCATAAATCTAATTCGCATAAATCTAACCCAGCCAAGAAAAATGAATAAATCTAATTCCCATAAATCTAACCAAGCCATAGCATTCGCATAAATCTAATTCGCATAAATCTAGTTCATATTTCATTTAGGATTTAATCCGTACTCAAAGCCATAGCATTCGCATAAATCTAATTCGCATAAATCTAACCAAGTCATAGCATTCGCATAAATCTAATTCGAAACAGGATTACTTGTAATCATGATTCAAAACCAACCCAGCCAAGAAAAATTCAAAGAAACTACCCTATAATAAGATTATATCTGTTTATTCAAGAAAAAAGATTATAAATCTGATTTAGATTGTACACATGCATCTGAAATTCATACCTGAATATGATGGGGCGGCGTGGGCACAGTGGGATGGGTCAGCCGGCGTGGTGGGACGGCGTGGGGCCACTCCTGATGGGTCGGGTCGGCGTGGGGCCACTCCTGATCTCCTCTCTCTTCTCCCTCTCTTTTCTCTTCTCTCTCTTTTCCGTCTTCTCTTTTCTTTCTTCTTCTGTTTCGTTTATGGCCGACTGTCTGGTTGCTGATAGATTTAATAGGATCAGCGACCGACTTCTGCGACCGCGTGCGGTCGCTAATTTTTATCTATGTGGCAGCAATAGCGACCGATTTGCGGTCGCTATTAATATTCAGTCGCAGTAATGCTTCCCGCCTCATTTCTGCGCCAAATTTTTGGGGGGAAAATCTTTCAGCGACCGCACGTGACACTATCAGCGACCGATTGCGGTCGCTAAACTCAGCAGCGACTAGATTGATTTGCGGTCGCTAATTGCGGTCGTTGTTACGAGTATTAGCGACCGAAATGGTCGGTCGCAGATAACCTTGGTCGCTGTTGGACCATTTTCTTGTAGTGAAATAAACTAACTCTACCCTTTTTCTTTTACAAATGAGTTTGACAGAAATATGCTTCTTGAATAAGCAGATACAATTAAAGATCAAGTAATTATATAAGAGTACAATGACTTTTATATATTTGTGGAATGTGCTTCTGTGTAAGCAGATATATAATGTTAATGCTAGTTTATAAAGAAATATATATTCTTTATAATAAAGAATGTGTTTCTATGGATTTAAACAGATATAACAGTTTAATCAATGCAACAAGTATTATATAAATATGAATATAAGATCAAATACTTGTAATGACAGATATCAAGTATAATAAATAAATTAGTTAAGCAATACTTGATATATCAAATAAATTCGTTCTACTCAAAATATATATGATAATATATTTTATCTATTATGTGAATATTAAATAAGACCACTTAGAACTTCAAACACCGTTTGAATAATATTCTTTGTTAAAAGAAATATTTTCAAATATCGGTATCTAAAACTGACCGAATTTAAGTTTTCACAATTGATACTTATATAAATATTTTTGATAGATCA
Organism: Aralia elata; assembly: GCA_034770075.1. NCBI lineage: Eukaryota > Viridiplantae > Streptophyta > Magnoliopsida > Apiales > Araliaceae > Aralia > Aralia elata. The sequence goes on along the minus strand of CM068383.1, from coordinate 37,358,202 downwards.
CTCGATTTTAAATACCGGTCGGATAGATTTCCGAATTGTTTCAGTATTTAATTGTTGATCTACTTTACAATATTTATATAAATAAGTAATATCAATAAACGATCACTTAGAACTTCAAACACCGTTTGAATGATATTCTTGTTTAAGGAATACCCTCAAATATCGGTATCTAAAATTGATCTTTTAATTGATTAGAATAGATGAATTATAGATATATATTTAAATGTGTATAACAATTTGAATTCAAATATATATATATATATATATATATATATATATATATAAACAAGTATGAGATAAAGCAAATAAGACAGCTTAATAATCTCAAATACTTTGACCAATCTTTTCTTCTTCAGAATGCTAGAACTTTGTTAGAAGAAATAGTGAAAGCTTCTATAGATAAATGTAGGTAAGGAGAGTGAGAGCTTTTCTTTTGCTTTGTAAATTGGCAAATTGGAAATGAAGAAAAACTTCCTATTTATAGATTTTTAGAAGTTGGGGCAAAAAGGTAATTTGAAATTCTGATTTTGAATTTAATGGTCCAGATTCGTTTGATAGAAAATAAATGGTTCGGATCAAATTTAATCACACGGATTGGGCAAGCCAAAAAAATGTTTACAACTTTTCATTTGCATGTCAGTGGTTAACAGGTAAAGGTTTTAAAACCTTTACTTTCCTTTTGGTAAGCATGCACATGCCCACACACAATTCCACAACACAGCACACACACATGCACTTTAGTTAAGTCCATTTAAGCACAACACATGCATGCACACACGACATATATATATATATATATATATATATATATATATATATATATAATAATTTTTCTTTTTTACCCATAAAAGATTTTAGAAAAATCATTTTAAAAAAAGAAATAGGAATCTCCTTGCCTTAGGAAATGTTACTATATGAATTAATTTTATTAAACACTTGATATTAGTTTATCAAGGTCATACATTAAATTCAATCAAGGATGAAAAATATTTTAGTTAATATAGATGTATAGAAGAAAATAATATAATATTATATTCCTATGGAGAGGATTCTACTTTATTTGACCTTTTTAACTTAATGTGTTATCATCAAAATAAAGCTATCAGATTTGGAGACCTATCAATCTCCCCCTTTTTGATGATGACAATAAGTAAAAAATATTTTCTATTAAGACTCCCCCTTAATATATGAAAGCTCCCCCTTGAATTATGAATCAGTTTTCAAAACTTTTTAAATATTTGAAAAACCTATCACATAGCTTGTGTACCTGTGCAGTTAATATTTAACCTGATACATATTCAACATATAATAATATAGGAAATACATTTTAAACATATAATAATATATTTTCTTCTCCCCCTTTGTCATTATTAAAAGAGGGGGTAAAAGTGACTGCAAAACCTGCAAAAAGGTTAGTAGTAGAAATATTCTTTTCAGAACCTGCAGAAGAGATAATGTCAGAAGAGATAAGATCTGTTAATAGTAGTAATAGTTAGTTTAATATTTAGGTACAGTCATCCCAAATAGTTAGTAAGTACTTAAATATATATATATAGGTACATTTCTCCCAAATAGTTAGAATTCTTCCAAGGAGATAAGAGAGAAATGTAAGCCGTGGGATGGAAGGGGAATATCCGGATGGGTTTGATCAGTTTGATCAAACTTAGCTGAGCTTTTGCTAGCCGTGAAGTGGTAAGGAGGAATTGCGACCTTTTGATGTTCCATCAGTACATACAACATATCCCGAAGATGATGCACAGACAACTGTAAAGCTTCTATTTGATTCAACATAGCACTGTGATTTTGCAACGACAGCTGGTTCATGATATTTAAAGCATCAATTTGAGAAAGCAGATTCAAGTGGGATTCAATAGGCTCAGTATCATTTGGTTTGAAGATTATGAGAGGTAGTGGAGGGAGATTTAGGTGCGACACAATGTTACTATTTTGCACAAGTTGGGTCTTATGATTAAGAACATCAATCCCAATATGTTTAAAAATAGATGTCAGGAGAAGACCATAACCCAGATAGTTGTTATGATAGCAGAATTCAAAAGAAGTCAACAAAAAATATGGAAGACTGTATGGCATGCACTCAGTTAAAACACATTTCATAAGTTCTAAGTCAAAAGGATGCATCAGTTTGTCAGTTCTTACAAGCATGAAGTTGTGGCGAAAGATTTTTCCCAGAAATTGACATGGAGTAGTTAAAAATCAATACCAACTTTGCATGGGAAGTCAAACAAGTGTGCAGGCACAAGTTGATCAGTAACAATAGCTAAATTATGTTTAAAAGTGATGCAATCTCTTGTAGAAATTCCTATAGGATAAGTGTATTCATTGATTTTTGGAAAATCTAGCATGCAGTTTTTGAGATGCAATGCGTGGAGGATGAGCAGTTCATCAAGGACATAGTCTTGACCTTGTATGCAAGTTTTAATTGAAGTTAAAAAATCAGATGAATCTTTGACAAAGGTTATGTGAGCATAAAACTCAGCAATAAGACTTGGGTAAATTTGTTTATCTTGGAAAGTTACAAGACACTCCCATCCTATATTTGTTAGTTTTTCCAGTATCTCAAGAAAGCTATTAAAAGATGTACCACACCAGGGGGAGACTATGTCTCATGTGCTTATATTTAACTTTAGCAGCAGTAGTACATAACATAGGTGCATAGGCATCAGGATGCAACTCAGAATGAAATGCAAGTTTCTTTCGTTTAGAAGAAAAAATTGGGTTCATGTTGACAGTACAATAGATGCAGAAAGATAGAAGGTACAAAGTGCACAGATAGATGAAGTGAGGGAATATAGACAGTTAGTTTGGGCAAGTTCCTTTTATAGAAGATATGTATGACTTGGTACTACCAGTTGAAGCATAATTTCACAGTCAAGTAAGATGACAGAACACGTAATATGCTCATTAAATGAGGATAGTTGGATTTGTAATGAACTCAGACATAGCAAGAGTAGGCAAAAATTTATGATTACAGTAGATAGTACTCAATAACAATTCGTAGCTGCAATACCGTCCCTTCTATTAAATGCATTTAGAGGGTCTTTTGTTTAAATAAAAGTCAAGGGTGAGAAGGTTTGAAAAACAAGAGAAAAACATTGACCAAAAAGATTTTTTTTTTGTTTTAAAAAAACAGGTTTTGGAAAACATGGAGAAGAAGTTTGAGCATGTCTAGTAAGAGAAAGTAAATAGCCTACACGACTAGAAGGTAATATCAAATATCGACAGATATGGACTATCAAATACTTATGACAATATCAAAAAAAAAACGTCAGACTATTTAAAACCATCATAGCTGTAGAAACATAAATATTACAACCCAACTCAGAAGCAATGACAGAGTGTGTTAAAACAAATCCTTGCTCAACAGTTAAGAGTATATTTAAATTTCAGGCATAGGAGGGTTTAGGTTATTCGTCATATAAGAAATACCCATCAAAATAAACAGATAAAAATTGTATCCAGTCTCGATACATGCATAGAAAATATGAGGCAGAAAATCCCCTTTTTTTAAAAAAAAAAAATTTCAGTTCTATCACATAGGGAAAAAAATCACGTAGAGTTCTTGACCATCAGTAGTCAAACCCAACAATTAATAGCAATATGCAGAGAAAAGATGAGATAGATATTTAACAAGAAGGGTTTACAGTAAAAAAATGTACCTGAGCAGAGTTTTATATACCCATAGTAGCAATTTATGCACAACCATTTTAGTATCATATTTCATTGAGCATTTGCAAAGTGCTTCTTGGATAAATATCAGCATATATTGCATATATAGATTTTATAAAAATCTGTATATAAAAAAAATTGCAGAAGTTGAGATTGCAGAGATGTAGAGTCGATTAATTAAGGTGAATTTTCCAAAATCAAACTAGAACGAATGATTTGGCTTGAGAAATTCCTAGGGTTTTTAGGTAAAATTTTAAGAAGTTAGATTTTGGGGAAATTAATTGGTGGAAGTATGAAATCGATGCTATAGATTCGATTGATCGGTTTAAATTTTGCAAGAACAGAGTGTATAATATGGATCTAACCGAGAGAGAGGTTAGGGTTTGTGAGAGTTGAGAGAGAGAAGAAATTTGATCGACAGAGGAGAGAGAAAGAGAGAGATGAAAATGAGATTAAAAAAGAATTTTAGATATTTATATTTAGGGTTAAGCAGGTGATCCAATGGTTGCAAATTGATCTTAAAATTTATCAACGGTTGCGATCAAATCTGAGTTTTAAAACGTTTGGGATGACCGGTTGACCTTGATCTGACGATTGAGATGAATTTGTGCTTCTTCTGTATGATCAAACGGTCGCTATGCTCGATCCGTGTGGTTTGCTTAGGTGGCTTCTGATTGGTCGAAACAAAGACACATGGATGGATCTGATATTGTCCGTTCGATGATTCCTTTATATCAACAACTTAGATTAATTCTGATATTAATATATAATATATGTATATATAAGATAATTAATAATATTACATATTATTATATATATTATAAATTATTAAGGATATTAATAAATACATAAATATTTATGTATATAAATATATATATATATATATATATATATATAAGATAATTAATAGTATTATATATATATATTATTAAAACAACAATAGCATTTTACCTAAGCAATACTAATCAATAAATGGAGTATATTAATATGTAAAAATAATTAAATATTGAAATAATATATATATATATATAAACTTTTATTTTATTTTAATTTTTTTAATAAAAAATATTTTACATAATTACATATTACCAAGCAAAAATTTAATTGATAGATATTAAATAAGCAATTGTTTATGAAGAGAGATCTAGCATTCCTAAATCTATACGCAATTTACAGAATCTATCACCACTCAAAGGTTTAGTAAAAATATCAGCAATATTTAATTTTGTATCAATGTGCTCTAATTTAATATTGCCACTGTTTACATGATCACGTAAGAAATGATGTCTGACATCTATGTGTTTTGATCTAGCATGTAATACAGTATTTTTACTTAAATTAATAGTGCTTGTATTATCACATAAGATAGAGACACAATTAAATTTTAAGTTGTAATCAGCGAGAGTCTGTTTCATCCATAATATTTGCGCACAACAGCGTGCAGCAACTATATATTCGGCTTTTGTGATAGAAATGGATACTGAGTTTTGTTTCTTAGAAAACCAAGAAACTAGACATCCACCAAGAAACTGACACGTGCCACTAGTACTTTTTCGATCAACATAATGACCGGCGTAGTTAGAATCTGAAAAACACACAAGATCAAATGGTTGACCTTTCGGATACCATAGACCTAAGTCGATAGTTCCCTTAAGATACCGAAATATTCGTTTTACTGCTATCAAGTGTGTTTCTTTAGGATTTGATTGAAATCTGGCACATTTACAGACACTGAACATAATATCAGGTCTACTAGCAGTGATATAAAATAGACTTCCAATCATTCCTCTATATTTCTTTGTGTCAACATTTTTACCATTTTCATCATCTGTTAATTTATGACATAGGAGTATTAAGAGGTTTTACATATTCTAAACCAAATTTCTTAATCATTTCTTTACAGTACTTAGATTGAGAAATATGAATACCTTTTTCACCTTGTTTGATTTGTAATCCTAGGAAGAAATTTAATTCTCTCATCATGCTCATTTCAAATTCGTTGCTCATGCTTTCAGAGAAATCATTGCACATAATAATATTAGTAGAACCAAACACGATGTCATCAACATAAATTTGAATAATAAGAATATCATCATTTTTATACTTAGTAAATAAAGTTGTATCGACAACACCCCTTTTAAAACCATTTTCTAGCAGGAATTTACTTAAGCATTCATACCATGCTCGAGGGGCCTTTTTAAACCATATAAAGCTTTATGCAACTTATACACATACTCAGGATGATCAAAATCTTCAAAGCCAGGAGGTTGTTTAACATAAACTTCCTCTTCAATAACACCATTTAAAAAAGCAGATTTGACATCCATTTGGAAAAGTTTAAAATCTTTATGACATGCAAAAGCTAGTAACATACGTATAGATTCAATTCTAGCAACAGGAGCATATGTTTCATCATAATCAATTCCTTCAAGTTGATTATACCCTTGTGCAACAAGTCTGGTCTTATTACGTACAATAGCTCCGCTTTCATCTAGTTTGTTACGAAAAACCCATCGATTTCCAATAATGGAAGTATCCTTGGGTTTTGGAACTAATTCCCATACTTTATTTCTGGTAAACTGTTCAAGTTCATCCTGCATGGCTATTATCCAATCTTCGTCCAGTAAAGCATCTTTTATATTTTTAGGCTCAATTTGGGACAAGAAAGATAAATAACCAGCCAAGTTATGTGCTTGAGATCTAGTAAGAATTCCTTTATCAATATCACCAATCACATTTTCTAAAGGATGATTTTTAATAACATGTGACTCTTTGGGTAAGTCATTTAACTGAGGATTGGGATTTTCAAGAGGATTAACATTGATAGGTGGAGATGCATTTTCTAATTTTGGTTCCTCCATATTTCTGAGAATGTCTTCAATGACTATGTCGCTGTCAACTAACTCTTTATATTTGGGGGGGTGGCTGAGACTCATCAAAAGTTACATTCATTGATTCCTCAATAACTAGACTTCTTTTGTTAAAAACTCTGTATGCTTTACTATTAAGTGAATATCCCAGAAAAATTCCCTCATCAGATTTGGGATCAAACTTTAGCAGATGTCCTCTTGTTTTTAAAATAAAACATTTACTTCCAAAAACACGAAAATAATTTATTTTTGGAGTTCTTTTGTAATACAGCTCATAGGGAGTTTTGAGTAAAATAGGTCTTAATAGAACTCGGTTTAAAATATAATAGGACGTTGTTACTGCTTCAGCCCAAAAATACTTAGGAAGACGATATTCATTTAACATAGTATTAGCCATTTCCTGTAGAGTTCGATTTTTTCTTTCAACCACACCATTTGATTGTGGCGTGTAAGGAGCAAAGAAGTTATGACTTATACCGTGCTCATCACAAAACATAATGAAATCAGAATTGTCAAATTCTCTTCCGTGATTAGATCGAATATAAACAATAGAACTTCCCTGTTGATTCCAAATTTTCTTACATAAAGCAGAGAAAGAATTTATAGCTTCATTTTTAAATTTCAGAAAATCAACCAATGTAAATCGAGAGTAGTCATCGACCAAAACTAGAATATATATAGCACCACCCATGCTATGTTTAGGAATAGGTCCTACTAGGTCCATATGCAAGAGTTCTAAAGGTCAAGAGGTTGATACTGTGAGTTTAGGTTTATGAGACGCATGTATTTGTTTTCCTAGTTCACACGCTTCACAAATATGATCTTTTAAAAACTTCAGTTTTGGAAGACCGCGAACATATTCTTTAAAAGAAATGTTATTGATTAGTTTCATGTTAATATGTCCTAATCTACGATGCCAAAGCCATGGATCATCATTTGCAGATATAAGACAAACATTGTCTAGGTGAGAGTATGCATCTAGGTCACATGTGTATACATTCTGATTTCTAGGGTATAGTAAAACTAATTTACCAGATTGATCAAATATTGAGCAATTTTGAGGATTAAAAGATATTTTAAGACCACTATCACATAATTGACTAATAGATAAAAGATTGTACCTGAGTCCTGTGACTAATTGTACATTGGAAATTGTTATGTATTTATTACCAACACTTCCAATTCCAATTACTTTACCTTTGTTGTTATCTCCAAAGGTTACCTCACCATATTCTGTAGCTTGTAAATTGTTCAATTTTGATTTGTCTCCCGTCATATGTCTTGAACAACCACTATCAAGATACCATTTATTTTTACTAGAGTCAGCTGCAAGGCATACCTGCAACATATACTGATTTCACAATACTGGTACCCTTTAATAAGAAGGGTCCTTTGGGTGAGTTTTCCATTTTGTATAAGGATCATTTGTATTTTCCTTTACAAAAGTGGGTTCAGGATAATAAGTTTTATTAGACACATGTATTCTATGAGTAACAGGTCTATAAGATGCATGATTAACTCTATTTTTATATCCTGAAAAATCTTGATGATATTTTGTGAATTTAATAACAGTAGTGTTCAAATCATCACGTTCTCTAGTTAAGATTTTAATTTGCTCAATTAAAGAAGAGTCTGTATTTTGTTTTTCCAATTCTATCTTTAGAGATAAATTCTCAAGTTTGAGATTTTTAATATCTTCATTTAACACTTGATTTTGAATTTGAGTGTCTTCATTGATTACAACAAGTGTTGAATTTTCAACTTCAAGATTTTCAATAGAGATGATTAGTGTCGAATTTTCTATCTCAAGATCTTTATTTATTTTTCTCAATTTTTCTAATTCTTTCTTTATTAATAAATTTTCTGAAGAGTCATTCTCTAGTATCTCTTTTTCTTCTTTTAAACTTTTATTAATAACAATTAAATTTGAATTTTCAATTTCAAGATTTCTGTTAGTCTTGATTAATTTTTCTAATGAATTATATCTTCTAATGAATGTGTGACAAATGAAGTGCTAGGTAATTGATGTTCAAAATTTACGTTAGATCTTGGTGATGAGTCATTATCTGCCATTAAACAAAGGTTTGTGATTTCTTCGGTTTGTTCAGCAGTTGCTTCTTCGTCCCTTAGATCCCAGCCTTCCTCAGCTACTAGCACTTTGTTGTTTGCTAGTTTTGGACAGTCCTTTTTGAAGTGTCCAGGCTGGTTACATTCAAAGCATGTGTTTGAATTTTCATTATAACTGACACCTTTGAAGTTGTTGTTATTTGACTTGAAGTTTCCTCCTTGCGATCTTGGCTTAAAGGTTTGTTTCCCTTTGAAGTTGTTGAAGTTGTTATTTGTTTGCATAAAGCCTTTGCCATATTTTCTGGCTTTACTCTGGATCACTCTCTTGAGTTGTCTTGATAATAAAGCAACTTCATTATTATCTAAACTCAAGAGTTCTTCATTTAATTCCTCATCATCGCTTTCTTGATCTACAAGAAGAGCTTTGAAAGCGATTCCTTTCTTCTTGAGATCTGTATCCGATCTTGCCTTTTCGACTATCATGTTGACTTCGTGGGCACGAAGTTTGCCAATGAGACTGTCAAGGGGATAGACAGTTAGGTCTTGCATTTCTTTGATGGCTGTAACCTTCATTTTCCATATAGATGGAAGGGCTTTAAGAATTCTTCTGTTTTTTCTCATTTGTTGTGTATGCTTTTTTGAGTTGTTCCAGCTCATCAATGATCCTCGAAAAATGTGTTTCCATATCAATGATTTTTTCATCTTCTTCCAATTTGAAACTTACATACTCTTGGATTAGAGCATCTTTTCTGGTTTCTTTTATATGATTGGTAACTTCATAAGTAACAATCAGTTTTTCCCAGATTTCTTTTGCATTCTTGCAATTGCTAACTCTTTTGTATTCTTTTTCAATGAGAGCACTAGTTAGCACTTGTTCGGCTCTGGAAGCTATATTCATAGCCTCTTCATCTTCAGTGGTGAATTCTTCAATATCTTTCTCAACGATCTTTTCACCTTTAATTTTTGTGGGAATTTTGACACCTCGCTCTAGGGCCATCCATACTTTGATTCCTTGCGATTTGGCATAGATTTTGAATCTGTTCTTCTAGGTTGCAAAGTTTGTGCCATCAAATAGTGGAGGTCTCGACATTAATAGTCCTTCTCCGTAACCAGTAGTATTATAGGCCATAGATGGATCTACTTTTAGATATGTCTGTAATCACTTAACAAACAAGTTAAAAAGCACTGCTCTGATGCCAATTAAAAGTCCAATAATAATCTAAAGGGGGGGGGGGTTGAATAGTTTATCATTGTTTAAAAAATTTATCTTAGCCTTTTTGAATTTTTAGTGTAAGAAATTAATAAACAAGATAGTAAAAATTCAATCACACAATGCAAAGAGATTTATTTAGTTCACAACATACAACTTGGGTATGTTACTACGTCCAGTCTCAAGCTCCTCTCCAGGACTTGAGATCCTATTACTCCCAGTAATAAATACTCCTTCAATAGGCGGAGAAGCCTTTACAAAGTTTTAAAGATAAACTAATAACTATCCACAACTAACTATCTTGGACAGCAAGCTCCCAACTCTCTCCACAAGCTTAGTTGTACCTTTCTTTTGAGTTCAGTTCTATTCTATGATCTGATCTTGAAACAACAGTCTCTTCTTTTCCTCACAAGTTCACTAGAGACCCAACTCCCAGCTAACCTCTCTAAGACTCTGGTCTTGGTCAAAGAATTACTTGTTTTTCTCACAAGTACATAAAATAAACTAACTCTACCCTTTTCCTTTTCAAATGAGTTTGACATAAATATGCTTTTGGAATAAGCAGATACAATTAAAGATCAAGTAATTATATAAGAGTACAATGACTTTTATATATTTGTGGAATGTGCTTCTCTGTAAGCAGATATAATGTTAATGCTAGTTTATAAAGAAATATATATTCTTTATAATAAAGAATGTGTTTCTATTGATTTAAACAGATATAACAGTTTAATCAATGCAACAAGTATTATATAAATATGAATATAAGATCAAATACTTGTAATGACAGATATCAAGTATAATAAATAAATTAGTTAAGCGATATTTGATATATCAAATAAATTCGTTCTACTCTAAATATATATGATAATATATTTTATCTATTATGTGAATATTAAATAAGGCCACTTAGAACTTCAAACACTGTTTGAATAATATTCTTTGTTAAAAGAAATATTTTCAAATATCGGTATCTAAAACTGACCGAATTTAAGTTTTCACAATTGATACTTATATAAATATTTTCGATATATCACTCGATTTTAAATACCAGTCGGATATATTTTCGAATTGTTTCAGTATGTAATTGTTGATCTACTTTACAATATTTATATAAATAAGTAATATCAATAAACGATCACTTAGAACTTCAAACACCGTTTGAATGATATTCTTGTTTAAGGAATACCCTCAAATATCGGTATCTAAAATTGATCTTTTAATTGATAAGAATAGATGAAATATAGATATATATTTAAATGTGTATAACAATTTAAATTCGAATATCTCTCTCTCTCTCTCTCTCTATATATATATATAAATATAAACAAGTATGAGATAAAGCAAATAAGACAACTTAATAATCTCAAATACTTTGACCAATCTTTTCTTTTTCAGAATGCTAGAACTTTGTTAGAAGAAATAGTGAAAGCTTCTATAGAGAAATGTAGGCAAGGATAGTGAGAGCTTTTCTTTTGCTTTGTAAATTGGCAAATTGGAAATGAAGAAAAACTTCCTATTTATAGATTTTTAGAAGTTAGGGCAAAAGGTAATTTGAAATTTTGATTTTGAATTTAATGGTCCGGATTCGTTTGATAGAAAATAAATGGTTCGAATCAAATTTGAATCACACGGATTGGGCAAGCTAAAAAATGTTTACAACTTTTCATTTGCATGTCAGTGCTTAACAGAGGTTTTAAAACCTTTACTTTCCTTTTGGTAAACATGCACATGCCCACACACAATTCCACGACACAACACACACACATGCACTTTAGTTAAGTCCATTTAAGCACAACACATGCATGCACACACGGCATATATATATATATATAGATAATAATTTTTCTTTTTGCCCATAAAAGATTTTAGAAAAATCATTTAAAAAAATAGGAACCTCCTTGCCTTAGAAAATGTTACTATATGAATTAATTTTATTAACACTTGATATTAGTTTATCAAGGTCATAAATTAAATTCAATTGAGGATGAAAAATATTTTAGTTAATATAGATGTATAGAAGAAAATAATATAATATTATATTCCTATGGAGAGGATTCTACTATATTTGACCTTTTTAACTTAATGTGTTATCATCAAAATAAAGCTATCAGATTTGGAGACCTATCAATACAAAATGGAGTATATTTGAGAAATTCAAAATGCATTTAATTCTTATTTTATCAATATTCTCAAGCTTGACATTTTAATTTCATTATTATACATCATCAAGTTAATTAGATCCACGGAAAAACAAAATACATTCTTACTATTTATAAATTTTCAACTAAGATACTTTATGGAAGGGAGTGGGTAGTATGTGTCAGCAATAGAAAGAAAAAATAGAAAGAAACAAAGCGAGCTTTAACTTGTAATTAATGAATGATTACTACTCCAATAGGAATGTCCTTTTCCAAAAGATTACGCCATTATGCAACCATAATATTAACACAATTAAAGTTTAATTAAGTGAGAATCAGGTGACAACATTGACTACAACCCCCTCTCTCGCAGTGAATGATGAGTGTGTTTTATACACACAATTTGGGTACTTTTGGCCTTGATAAATTGCAAGTCTTTAGGTATTTTATGTGGTTTTTATGAATTTTTATCTTATTTCTACATACATTAGTTTTTAGTTGTTTTTACATGTTTTATGTTGCCTTGATGCATTTTTATTATGTTTGTAGGAATTGAAATAAAGACCGCTCGGATCGTTGTTTGTATTGACTCAATGTCCGTGCCTGGACGTCTGTGCCCGAATGGTAGTATGATGGAAATTTGTGCTTGGCGACGCTCGGTGCTTAATTTAATAACATTTGGTAGTTGAGCGTGCACGGCGTCGGAAAGCGTGCACGGCGTGCGGCGTCGGCCAAGCCACGAGGGCAAGATCGTGTTTCGATATCCGTGCCCGAATGAAAATACGGTGAAAAGTTGTGTATGACGATGCTCGGCGTTGAATTTGATGACATTTGGAAGTTGGGCGTGCACGGCGTTGGAAGGCGTGCACGGCGTGCGGCGTCGGCCAAGCCGCGGGCACGACGTGCAGCAGCTGTGGGCACTAGGCAGGCGCTGGGCGCGGGCGCCGCGCGTGGGCGCTGGGCGCGGGGCGAGCGGACGACATCGGCTGCTGGGCGCGGGCGCTCGGCAGCCTCGGCGTTGGGCGCGCGCAGCGCGCGGGGCTCGGCGGCACTCGGCAGTTGGGCGTGCGGCCAGCGTGCGACCCAGGCATGCGGCCCAGGCGCTGGGCGCGGGCTCGCGGCGCGGGCGTGCGGCAGCCAGCGTGCGGGCGTGCGACACTCGACATGGGCCAACCAGGGCTTGGGCGCGCGCGCCAGGCACCGTACGGGCTCGCCAACGCTGTACTGAGTGCGATCTGACACAGTTATAGTGCGATCTGAGCTCTATTTTGTCCGATTTTGGCAAGGGTTTCTTGATGGAGGCTATATATAATCTCTTCTAAGCTACATATCAGACATCCAGAGAGAGGGAGGCTACAAAATACATCAAACAACAGGGCTAAAGGCTGCAAATCAAGCTGAATCAAGCCACAAGCCAAGGAACTCAGTCAACAAGAATTGCAAAACTAATGAGGAGAGCTAGAAACCAACAGCAACCCAAGGAACAACAGCTGAACAACTTCAAAAGTGGTTTCATTTATAGATTTTCCACTCCTTTATAATTCGAATTTGACAATGTATAAATTGAAATTGATGTTTATTGTAGCTATCATGAACTAACCTTCTATTCTAAGATTGCAATGGAACCCAACACTTAAATTGAATTAATTTCTCTCTCTATTGATTTCATTTATTCATTTGTGAATTGATTGTCATAACCTTTACTTTCTAGATTAATTGTTTGGCCCGGAATTACCTTGGGAACCTAAATGAACTTGACGAACGGATTATAGGTTAAGACCTAGTTATGATAACATGTGAGAGTATAGATTGTTGTGGGTTATTAATCGGATTAAGTGACGTGTGTCTTATTAATTATCTGCAATAATAGGTATCTTGATAGTAGTTGGGATAGATTTATACCTAATTACCGCATGCAACCAATTGAGAATCTAGTCTTAATGACTTCCGATGTGAAAGTTGGTAATTGAGGGGACGATTAATTAGATTTGGTGACACGTGTCTATTAATCATTCCTGAAATTAGTCTCTTGATAGTGTATAGGATAGACATATACCTATGCACCGCTTAGGAAGATTCGTGATTGACCATCGACATAGGCTCTTATGTAGTTTTGATTTCTCGGTTGTCAATTCGTATGTTATAACTGATTGAAAAGAGAGAGTTAGGAGATTCAAATGATGTGTTGGGGGAAATTGTAATCTTAGACCTTTGTATCTTGATATTTTACTGCATTTTATTCATTACTTGACTTGTGAACTCAACCAATCAACAAACAATCAAACCTTCATCGTTTAAATTAGATCAAATTGATATACGATTGGTACTTGGTTATTATTTGTTACAATTCCCTGTGGGTTCGACTCATATCTTATCATATATTACTTGTGGGCAGTGTATACTTGCACGTGTGTGTTTATCGATTGCTAAATCGACCAACAAGTTTTTGGCGCTGTTGCCGGGGAATTGTTTTCTAATAATTATACCAATATTAATTACTATCAAATTGGTCTTAATTTAAACTTGTATATAAAGTTATTTTTAGTTTGTTTTAACATTTTTTTTCCTGTTTAATGCTTTCTTCTTTACGAGGTACACCATGGCCAACTATAATTATCAATGGCCTCACACAGGAATGACCCAATCAGGAGCGACATGGATGGATGGATTTGATGTGGTGGCGGCACATATAGAGGAGCTGTCAAGGAATGTTAACGCTCAAGTGGCCCAACGTACTCAACGTGTTGCGGTGAATTGTGATTATTGTGTTGGGAACCATCCAAGTCATCTATGCACCATCAATTTTGAGTCGACATGGTATGGTGACAACTTCGGCGATTACCCTAATAGTTATGACTGTTCCGATGCTTATCACCAAGATTGGGGGTATCACCCAGATTCTACATGGGGCTACAATTATGAAGATCAATACTATGCTCCGAGTCTAGCATATGCACCGGAATTTTCATGTCCACCTTCATTACCACAAGAATAAAATTCAAATGTGAAGGAACTTGGGTCCCAGTCCATAACTTCGATTGAAGAGATTGTGAAAAGTCAGCATATGTCGATTCAAAATCTTGAGAACCAGATGGGACAGCTTATTATCGCCTTCAACGATAGATATCAAGGCGAATGGCCCAATGACATGTTTCCCAAAACTGATGGATTCCGCGTGCCAAAGCTGAAACCAGACATGCTAATTGATGATGATTCTGACATGGAAGAGATATGTGGGAAACAAGAAAAGGAGGTCGAGGATCCAGCCTTGAGCCCCAATGATGATGATGAGCTAATTTCGATTGTGTCCCATATACCTTCTCCTCCAAAGCTCAAGGATCTGGGTGGTTTTGCAGTCCCGTGCCCATTAAGTAGTCATATCGTAGGCAAAGCTCTATGTGACATGGGAGCTAGTTTACAATTTGAGCCATGGCATGATGAAGTAGAGGTTCATGAAAAGATCGATGAGGATCCACTTGTGCTTGAGAAACTTAATGTCACTATGTCATTCATAGACACAATAGAGCAGGCTCCTAGCTACTTTCATTTCATACATGAGGATTTATATAAGAACAATAAGCTAGGTGAGCTTGAGACAATGGACCTCATCGAAGCAATGCCCTTAGATGTTTCACCCCTACTGATGGATGAAGCGAATGGAGAAAGTTTCTTTTTGCTGATGGATGAAACTGAATTTGGGAGTCGCCTAGTATGCACTCATGCCATGCAAATCAAAGAAATGACAGCTCGGAGGCATGCTATGGTCATTTTTGCAATCGAGCCGGACTAAAAGGAAATAGGAAGTTAGTCAGGCTGAGGACTTTAACTCAAGCGCTATTTGGGAGGCAACCCAAATCTCCATTTTATTTTTCGAGCTATTTTGTTTTTATTTTTTTTATTTTTTTTAATCTAAAAAAAAAGGTTTGGTGTGGTTTGTTTTTGATTTTATGTTTAATTGTGTTTAATGTGTGTAATATTTCTTGCTGCAGTTTGATGCTTACGACCACCAGTGAAAACTACAGCAGAAGCACAACATCAACACGTTGAGCAACAGGCACCAGCACGCTGAGCAGCACAGCAGCAATACACTCAGCAGCGCGCAAGCTAGCCATGACAGCCACCAGTAGCTTATATGCACCCATCAGCTCATTTCTATAATCCAACTTATATCTCTCTCCTCCCACTCCAAAGCCAACGTACATGCATTTTTCCCAAACTCAAATTTGTGCCTCATCACTCCAATTGGGTATTCCAATCTCTGCAATCCATCATTAGTGTCATCTTCTAACTTGAAATTCAACAAGGATTTAGCAGATTTTGAAGAATTCTCATGGCTTTTCAAAAGTTTTCCAAGAAAAGGTAACAAGGTCTTTTAATTTCAATTTTTACTTGTTTGGGACTGTGCTTGGGTTGAGTTTTATTGCAGGAACACTTCAATTCTCCCATTGTAAGACTTTGTGGAGGGCTAACCCTTCTTCCCAATGCATTGACAACTGAGATTTTGGATGGTGCATGCCGCGTGTATGATTATTGGCCTAAGAGAGTTTCTTAGCTAATGTGGGTTGTTCTTCATGAGGCATTGATCTGGTAAGGCTTCCAAGCAACACATGGGGTGAAGCTTCATCGTCCAAGCCAACCGAAGCCCATGACAAGAATTTTGTTAGTCCGGAAGCGTCCAAGCGACACCACACTATAATGATGTTGCTTTAGTTCCTCAGTGGAAGTTCTCTATTTTAATTCTGTCTATTATAAACATCGAGGACTATGTTTATTTTAAGTTTGGGGGTGTGGTAGTATAATTTAGTTATTTTATTTCGTCTAAGTCGTGTTGTGCTACAAGAATGGCCAATGATATTTTGCTGGTTATTGTGTTTTCATCTAAAGTAAGGCTTGAGCATGTTTAGTTACTTCTTAACATTTTGGCTAACCACTCTACTCTTGGTTGTTTTAGCTCTTCACGTACACAGTGTACTTGTTTAGTTAGTTAGTATTGAGAAATCTCATTTACTTAAATGCTTGGGAGATTATACTTGAAATGTACTGAACTCGCGTCAACAACCTTTTATGCTTATTTTAGACTTTCATATAAGTTTGGGGGAATTACAAAAAAAAAACATTATTATTATTGGTTGACCAAGTTTAATTACGTGGCCATTGCTACTCGAGTTAATAGATCCTCAGGGGTGTTTTTACACATAATGCCCTAAAGCCATCTAGTTTGGGAGTCATTGATCAAACACTCGTTACATGGGTAGCTCTGAATAGCCTAATGTGATTAGACATTGCATGGTTATGCGATTAGTTAAGGTGAGATGGAGCGTAAAATGCACTCAACAGTGTGATTACTCATTACTGCAATAATCTCTTGGGAACCCCTTTCTTATATGGTCGTCTTGTTTGGTATTTATCAAGGTAATGTTGAGTTTGTAGGTTTATAGTATAATCCCTCATATATTGAGTTCATGCGTTAGCTCTTTCCTAACTCGCATAAATAGATAGCACACTCACGCACACACATTGTTGAGATCCTGAGTAGCTGTGAGCTTAGAAATTTTGTTAATTTGTAACTTTATGTTGTTCTTGGGCCCCTTTTGATCTTTTTCCTTCGAGGCCAATTCTTGGAGTCGTTTTCCTCTAATTCAGTTGTTGTTTGTGTTTATTTTAATAAATTAGTATATCTCTGTTTACTTGAGGACAAACAAAGATTTAAGTTTGGGGGTATTTGATGAGTGTGTTTTATACACACAATTTGGGTACTTTTGGCCTTGATAATTTGCAAGTCTTTAGGTATTTTATGTGGTTTTTATGAATTTTTATCTTATTTCTACATAAATTAGTTTTTAGTTATTTTTACATGTTTTATGTTGCATTGATGCATTTTTATTATGTTTGTAGGAATTGAAATAAAGACCGCTCGGATCATTGTTTGTATTGACTCAATGTCCGTGCCTGGACGTCTGTGCCCGAATGGTAGTATGATGGAAATTGTGCTTGGCGACGCTCGGTGCTTAATTTGATAACATTTGGTAGTTGAGCGTGCACGACGTCGGAAAGCGTGCACGGCGTGCGGCGTCGGTCAAGCCACGAGGGCAAGACTGTGCTTGGATATCCGTGCCCGAATGATAATATGGTGAAAAGTTGTGTATGACGATTCTCGGCGTTGAATTTGATGATATTTGGAAGTTGGGCGTGCACGACATTGGAAGGCGTGCGGCGTCTGCCAAGCCGCGGGCACGACGTGCAGTAGCTGGGGGCACCAGGCAGGCGCTGGGCGCGGACGCCGCGCGACGCGCGCGGGCGCATGGGCGCTGGGCGAGCGGACGACATCGACAGCTGGGCGCGGGCGCTGGGTGCTCGGCAGCCTCGGCGTTGGGCGCGCGCGCGGGGCTCGGCGGCACTCGACAGTTGGGCGTGCGGCCAGCGTGCGGCCCAGGCGCTGGGCGCGGGCGTGCGGGGCAGCGGGCGTTGGGCGTGCGGCCCAAGCGCTGGGGGCGGGCGAGCGCGCTGGCGTGCAGGTGCGTGGCGCGGGCATGCGGCAGCCAGCGTGCGGCACTCGACATGGGCCAACCAGGGCTTGGGCGCGTGCGCGCCAGGCACCGTGCGGGCACGCCAACGCTATCCTGAGTGCGATCTGACACAGTTATAGTGTGATCTGAGCTCTATTTTGTCCGATTTTGGCTAGGGTTTCTTGATGGAGGCTATATATAATCTCTTCTAAGCTATATATCAGACATCCAGAGAGAGGGAGGCTACAAAATACATCAAACAACAGGGCTAAAGGCTGCAAATCAAGCTGAATCAAGCCACAAGCCAAGGAACTCAGTCAACAAGAATTGCAAAACTAAAGAGGAGAGCTAGAAACCAACAGCAACCCAAGGAACAACAGCTGAACAACTTCAAAAGTGGTTTCATTTCTAGATTTTCTACTCCTTTGTAATTCGAATTTGACAATGTATAAACTGAAATTGATGTTTATTGTAGCTATCATGAACTAACCTTCTATTCTAAGATTGCAATGGAACCCAACACTTAAATTGAATTGATTTTTCTCTCTATTGATTTCAGTTATTCATTTGTGAATTGATTGTCATAACCATTGCTTTCTAGATTAATTTCTTGGCCCGTAATTACCTTGGGAACCTATATGAACTTGACGAACGGATTATAAGTTAGTACCTAGTTATGATAACATGTGAGAGTATAGATTGTTGTGGGTTATTAATCGGATTAAGTGACATGTGTCTTATTAATTATCTGCAATAATAGGTATCTTGATAGTAGTTGGGATAGATTTATACCTAATTACAACATGCAACTAATTGAGAATCTAGTCTTAATGACTTCCGATGTGAAAGTTGGTAATTGAGCGAACGATTAATTAGATTTGGTGACACGTGTCTATTTATTATTCCTGAAATTAGTCTCTTGATAGTGTATAGGATAGACATATACCTATGCACCGCTTAGGAAGATTCGTGATTGACCATCGACAGAGGCTTTTATGTAGTTTTGATTTCTCGGTTGTCAATTCGTATGTTATAACTGATTGAAAAGAGAGAGTTAGGAGATTCAAATGACGTGTTGGGGGAAATTGTAATCTTAGACCTTTGTATCTTTATATTTTACTGCATTTTATTCATTACTTGACTTGTGAACTCAACCAATCAACAAACAATCAAACCTTCATCGTTTAAATTAGATCAAATTGATATACGATTGGTACTTGCTTATTCTTTGTCACAATTCTCCGTGGGTTCGACTCATATCTTATCATATATTACTTGTGGGCTGTGTATACTTGCACGTGTGTGTTTATCGATTGCTAAATCGACCAACAGTGAAAGCGGTCAGCAACCCATCCTCATGTAAAATGGGTACTAAGTACTAAATTATACCCAAAAAAATAAAATTGATCATATTGACATATACGGATGAAATTTCATTTCAGTTCATGAACTATATACATTGTTTATAAGAATATATCGATGCGCACACTCAAAGTGTACGGTAAACGATACATCGAAAGGTAAAATAATAGTAAAAGAAGATAGAGGAAAGAAAAATATTTTACTATCATTTTACCTTTGAGTATGTCATTGGATGTACACTTTGGGTGTGTACATAGGAGTATACTCTTGTTTCTAAAGTTTCTTTCGCAGCAGTTGTAACTTGTAAACATGTTATTGATTGTAGGTATAAAATCATACATCACATATAAAAGCATTAATTTATCTTTAACTTTTTGGACAGATTTTTTGTGGCTGTAATTTGTTACCCATTAAATAGGATAATAAACATCATATAAGATAATCCTTAATAAAAACTTACATTCATAAACGTATCCCAGGTCAACTAACCTTTAATATAACATTATAACAGTGGAATATAATAAGTTCATTACATAATTCATCACAAATAAAATATAGACTAGGAGTTATCTATTCATGCTTCTTGCCTTTGCCTTTGCTTGAAGATGGTTCCTCAGGCTTCTAGTTCTTAGCTGAAATGTTTTGTGCAAGGGTGAACAATCAAATTGTCCACAAGTAGAACAATATATAATTGAGCAAATGCTTATTCATTGGAATCAATCAACTGATAATCAAAGGCTTGTGAATTCAATGGAATAATCGTCTATTAAATGAAATCATCGATATTGAGTTCTGCTGTATATACTGAGGGTCTCAAGAACACGAACTATATCCTAGGTTTACAAGAATATATATCGTACCCTTTATCAGCCTAATGGCTGTGGACTATCCATCTCGTACTCCAGGTGATCAGCCCTTTGCACTATGTATTGTGCACAAACATATTATCGTTATTGCGTAGTTCATAATTATAGTTTCCGATAACATCTGCCCTTTATATAGGGTTGTTCATCTCAGCTTTATCATAGGAATCCGCACCAAAGACAATTTGGTTTAGAATAACATTAGAAAGAATTCTAATCTTTTAGAACGTTCATCGACTATGTTCTAACCGAATCAACTGGATTTGATAAATAATCAAAGATTTAATAACAACATCATCTCGAATAATTGCAATAAATATGCCATGATTCAATAACTTATATTTGAACGAGTATTATTCATCAAAGTAATGCTTTCAGAAAAGAATTAGAAAGCTTGCATGTCCATAGGAAACTCGCACAAATATGAAAGAATTGTACGGTTTAGGAAACTTTGCTTAATATTAAAGTAAAAGCAAAAGTTAGAGAACTTGCCTTGCGCGTTCGCTACAAAGTTATGATATACGTTCTTCAAATATCCTACGTGACCAATCTACGAAAATGTCTCTCGGCATTGCGGCGTTCGGAAATGACACGACCCGCTTATCGCCCCCTTATGATATTTTACTTCAAAATATATCATTGCTCAAAATTCATTTCAATCCGAGTTATAAAACTCATTTTCGCAGTTTTTCTTTAACAAAATATTGTTCATATTTTTATCATATCTCCTTCGTTACTCATTCGTTTTTGTTCGTTCTTACGTCAAATTAAAGCTTATGCAGTGTACTTTAACACTAGCTAGGCCCTTGTTCCAGCCCCTTCTTCAATAAAAATAGATTTTCATTTTTTCAAACAAGGTCAGATTGCTACAAAAAAAACTTGGTCAGTTGTACCCTCTCTCGCTAAACAGTCATACATAATTTATTTCAAAACCTTTTTGAGCGATTCTTGCGCCCACACGAAGCAAATTTTCGGGACTACAACTTTCATTTTTACACTACTTTCGAATTCTGAACACACAAGACCAGAAAATTTGTACAAGAAACATGTCAGAATCTGTCCATTTCTACATTTCAGCTTTACGCATAGGATCGAATTTGTTTGCTTTTGGTTCCACTTGTAAGTTGTTACCAGTTTGTTTAACACTTGAAATAACTTATATGAACTCTTTAACAACTCATGCAACCAAAATAACAACTAACCATGAAATTTTAAGAAATGAAAGTTTAAAGTTTTAGAGTTGATTCATTACCTCTCGACTCCTCTTTTGCTTAGCTAAAGCGTGTAAAATGCATGCTTAAACTCCTCCTTGCTTCTCCTTGATTTTCTAGACACTTTACTTCAAATTCACTGAAGACCCACTTCACTCTCTCTCTAGAAAATTTGAGTTTTTAATGGAGGTTTTGGAATTTAATGGAGTTTAAGGATGAACTGGAGGTGAATAATGGTTTGCATTTGCTAAATTAACTCTTATTCTTCTTCCCAAGTCACAACTGGACTCCCTCCGATTCACCTCCCGATGGTTTCTCCGACGGCATTCTCTTTCTCTCACTACTGTTAGTATTTAAACTCTTAGCAACATGGAATGATCAGATGAAGACTGGGGTAAGTGATGTTACAATTGGGTTTATCCGATCATTATTGGGGAGATGAAAGGTCGGAGACGTTTGGGAGAGGAAAGCGTTTGGTTGCCTGAGCTCAACTTTTGGTTACTCATGGAAATTTGCCTGCAAGTTTATTTCTCTCTCCTCTCTAATTGGTTAACAAATGTCATGCATGGTTTTCTTCTTTCTCTCTCTTCTTTAATTGGTTAATAAATGTCATGCATGATTTTAATGAATAAAAACAATATACACCCACTTGCATTTCCGTAGCTCACATTTGTTCCCAAATACTGAAAATTCATAACCTATTTATTAACCATTAAACCAATTTTTTTAACATTCCAAATGGGATTTTAAACTGGGTTTATTAAGGAATTAAATAAACATTTAATTCCCACATATATTTGGTCAACACATAAACACCAAATAAATTATTCTAAAATTAATAGTACTCATTAAAAGATTTATTCAATAAATATTTATAACTATATTAAGAAATTTAACTCGGGTAACAATCGTTACATTGGGTATATCTCGAGCAACTTATTTTTCAATTCACACTGATAAAGAGTATGGAACACCACTTAGTGGAGGCTTCTTGCCACCTCCCTTTCCACTATGCACTTTAAGAACGACACTGACGAGATATGCAGATCTTCTGAGTTCTCCAAAGAAGGTAGGTCTTTTTTTCTTTCGTTAATTCATTGAATGTCTTTTATCTTTTATTTATGTAGGGTTTTTGAGATTTATGTATGCATATGAAAATTTAGGATGCAATTTATTTTTAATTAACAATCTGAATATAGATCAAATTATGGGCCAATCAAGGAACATCCCTGTGTTTAAAAAATTTGTGAAACATTCTCATCGCATATTGGATAAATTATTCAATCTATTATTTAAACTAGACCTAGCCCATGCATTACACGGGTTATCAACTAGTATTAAATAAATTCACATTAATTTGAAATTTAATATGTCGTCGTTTGACTTCAAAAGTCAAATTGTATCTCTAATTTTGGTACGGAGGGAGTATATATCTTTAATTTTGAAAAAAAAAATCTGAAATAGTAAAATGGTAATCTCACCTACATAATATGAATTGAAGTAAAAAAATAAAACAACTAAATATTAATAACTGAAAACTCATATTAATAATTGAAAAACAAATAATAAAATAACTAATGTTTGAAAATTAATATTATTTTTAGAAGTAAAAAAATAAAGATTTATATATCTTATCTTTTCCTTAAACAAAAACATCTTATCTTTTTAATAGTACAAAACATCAATTAAATTAAAAGAAAAAAAAAACTAACTCAAAAATACAAAACACCTTTAAAAGATATAAAATATCTTATCTTTTCTTAAAACAAAATATCAATTCAAAATAAAAACCAATTAAAAGAATAAAAAAAGAAAACCAAATCCTCATATGTGTTTCTCTTTCTCTAGATCTCGATGTTGTCCAGATCGAAGTAATGGGGGCGCGGGGGGAGGGGGCGGCAGGGGGGGTCTGTTTTCCAATGAAACATTACACCAAACAGTCGCAACCTTAGTTGTGGTCGACGGTAAGGAGACATGACGCAGGGGGAGGAAGATCGGCGGCGACGACGTCTATGACTAAGGTTGCGACAACATCCCCAATTCTTAGTTGTTGTTACCAAGCTATCTGATCATCTCAATTTGTCTCCGAGTATAAGGGTTGTGTCTAATCATCTCAATTGGGTTTTATTTTGTTCTTTGTTGGATTTGTGTTTTGGATGGATTTGGGGATGGATAGATGGAAAGTGATGTTGATTGCATTTCATGTGAGGCATTTCTTTGTTTTTGTTTTTCGTCTTTGCTATTAATTGCATTCATGACTGGGATTTTATTTTGGCCAAAGTATATTAAACAAATGGGTGGGTATGCAGACAGAAGGTAAAAGGGTTTTTGGGTTTTGGGTGTGGCAATTTGATTTTAGTCAGATCTTCTTCTTCATTCTAAGTTGGTACTTCGAGACCAATTCATCAATGGAAGATGACAAATAAGGGACTTTTTCATGATGAGTGTGTTCTTGGTGTGTTAGTGCGTGTTTGGAATTGGAGATGAGGGAGATGAATTTGTTCTGAGACACCGCAAATACGATCAGAAATATATGGTCAAATCGTATACAATACTTATTTGGCCGAAAATTTAGTTATTATGGTCATTATGTCCGGATTATGAAATTGGGGGCTACATTGTATGCAATTAGACACTTTATGTAGTAAATTGTTGGCCTAAATTTTTTGGGGGCTGAATTATAAATATGGTGATACTTGATGTAACGGAAGTATATTTAGCCCTTTATTAAGAAATACAATTATTACACCAATTTTATTAGTAAAAGAACAATTATACCCATACTTAAATTTACTCATCAAAAACCTACAACCCACATAATTGTATTTTGGAATAAGAGTCTTTTGGAATTATTGCACAATAAATTATCCTCATATATGCACCTGTTTTTTTATTGGTAGAAATAAGCTCAACATTTTTATGAAGTAAAATGTGACGCCCCCAAATCCATGTACTAGCTACAGTGGACTGGTGCTCACTATTCAACCTAAAGTTTAGACTCACACTATTGACAACTAGGCAGTTCCCAGGAAAGAGGGGGCCTTCCGCATAAACGACGCGTAATTAAATAACCCCTTTCCTTGACAGAACATTCTAGACATTGTCAATAATGTTAAATCTAAATTAAGAATTCACACATTTAACTAAACATAACTTAGATAGTTTATTTCAGACATCTCCGTCTAGTCCCAAGGTTCTTATAACCTTTACAAATACACACATATATAAAATCCTTCAAATTCATTACAAATATTATAAATATTTAATTATTGCATAACATGCTTCCTATTCATCCATCTTTCCTTTCCCTTTATCCTTGCCCGATCCTTCGACTTTTTCATGTTTAGCTGCAAATATTAGGTTTAAGCAAGAATGAGCGCAAATTGGCCAACAAGTAATATGAGAGTTTAACATTGAACATCAAGAAAATGGATCATCTACATCTGAGCTTCAACAATTGGAATAAACTTGAGAAGTATTTGAATAACAAGAAATAAGGAGATTTCAAGTTGTTACTATCGTACTGAGCGGTAATAAATACCTTGAATAAATAAAACCATCAGGACGAATATCAACCACAAAGACCGACAAATATCCTCCGCAGGTACTTTAGGGGATCAACATATCGTACCATATATTGTGCACATATATAAATTTTTAACGCCTAAGCGTAAATGGGACTATATGCCCGACATCTGTTATCCTTTTTTCAGGGTTGTTCATCTCAGTTTTATACCACGAGTCCGCACCAAAGCAATTTGGATTGGTTTGACGTTAAATAACATCTATGATTTGAACGAATTCAACAATATATCATCGCACATCAATATTGTCTAGCCGGAACAATTGGCTTCGACGCATCTATTCAACAGTTCATGAATATTAAGAACTTTAATAACATAAGAAATTCGATAACGAAACAACGATTTTAATGTACATAAGTACCATCAATTGAATAATTTATAATTCAACAATAAAGGAGACTTGCACAATATGTAAACTTGTGTAAGTTATAACATCATCATCATAAGAACTTGTACGGAATAACAATTGCACAAGTTAGGAAACTTACATTCAATATAGAAATCGAATGAAATTAGGATACTTGCCTGATATGTCGTCTAAATATAACGTTATTAATTTGTCCTTCAAAAGACCTACACATATTATTAAGGCCATCACACCAATTAGTTACATACGTCATATGCCGTCATATTTTAGCCGATGAAACTTTACTCGAATTAATTATTTTACCTTTACATAAATTAATTTTCTTTATTAAACGTTGTTAACCATTTTATTATTTTTCTTCCTCTTGGCCACACATACTTAGAAATATTCCTCATGTAAAAATAATTTTATTATAATTTTTTAACTTTATTAAGTATTTTTAAAAGGTCTCATTTCGGTTCAAAACTTAGCAATTTTGCTATAACGAACTTAATCCCAAAAATTCCCAAATTTGGTCAGTATCTTAATCATATTAAAGTATACTTTCAGTAAAAATTTCATAACCATCTGAGTTACAGAACTAGAGTTATAGCAGTTTTCGTCGAGAAAACCCTAATATTAAATTGGTCATATCTCACTCATCCGAAGTCGGATTACGTTCATATTTGGACAGGAGATTTGTTATACCATATAGTTTCATTAGTCAAAAGGGCTTAATTTTTCTCATGAGTTAGGTGGACAAAACTGTCCACGAAAAAAAATGGGCAGCAAGCTTTTACCGATTTTCTAGTTTTGCCTGTTTTAGTATAAATTTCATCATAAATAACTTACAAGATATTTTCTGGAAATTCTAGTTGGAGGGGTTAGGGAACTCATATATCTATCACCATAAGTTGATCACACTCAAAAATTCGAAATATAATGAGAGTTATGGTTGTTCAAATTTCAGTTTCTATTTTTAGGAAAAACAGATTTTATCTTCTTTATTGCAACTTTGGTTCTTCAACTATTTTTCATCAACTAAGTTATTTAACATCAATATCTAACATATTTACATATATATGAGTATGATACATATTTATATACATATATCCAAGACCTTTACAAGAAAATTGAATATAGGAAGGTTTTAGGTATTACCTTCATTTAGTTAGTAGAACTTCCTCCTCTTCCTCCTAAGCTTTCCCTCAAGCTCTTAAACTCTCACTTTCTCTTATCTCTAACTTAGTTTTCTGAAAATGAAGTAATGTAATTCAAGTATTCTTGGTGTTGGCTATTTATAGACCCAAATGAAAGAATTGCAAGTAGCTCCTCCTTTCTTGGTTTTTATTTATGGTCGATCCACTCCCTCATCTTTTCATCTTCTCTCATTTTTCCTAACTATTTACCCTAGTCATCCAATCAATTAAGCTAGGATTTAGGGTAGTCAAACTAGGGAACCATGATCCCCATTTCCCTCCTTGTTTTCTTCTATGTTTCCCTCCTTGTTTCCCTCTTTGTTCCCCACTATGTGTCCCACCATCTCTTTTTCTTTTCTCTTTTTTTAACTCATTTATTACATCATTAATGCATCACCACTTCTAGAAGTTGGATCAAGGACTTGGGCTTGGCTTTTTGGGCTCCTTGCAAGATTTATTAGGGCTTGTATTGGACTCATGCTTGGGCTATTTTAATTCTTTCTTGGACTCTCCCAATTAACATTTAACTTGGGCTTGTCAACTAGGTTTAATTCCTTAACTATTTTGCCCCATTAGTAACTTACTTGCATAATTAATTTGGGCTCTCTTACATTGCCATACAAGGCTAGTAACCAAGCTTTGTTAGTAAATAACATAAGGTTTAATTCTCTTAACACTTAATCAACTTGATTAAATTATTTCTTTTTTTTAGTTAGTTCAAACTAATTAAATTAATTAGTCTTATCTAACTATTAACTTACATCTCTCATCACTTAAATAAATATATTACACATATATTTATTCATTTATAACATTTGCATAAAAATTTAAACAAACTTCATTTCATTAATAAACTATACATAACCTTATTTACAATGCTACATGATTTTCTCGGTTATTACATTCTTCCTCCCTTATAAGGATTCCGTCCCCGGAATCACTATTATAAGATTAAATAAAAAGATGAGGATAATTTTTCTTCATCTTTTCTTTGAGCTCCCACGTAGCCTCTTCGGCATTATGGTTTCTCCAAACTACCTTTACCGAAGATATTATCTTATTTCTTAAAACTTGCTCTTTCCTATCAATTATCTGACTAGGAATTTCTTCATATGTTAGGTCTTTTTCAACTTGAATAGGCTCATACTCTATCACATGCTTGTAGTCTTGCTTATATGGTCGTAAGACTGACACATGAAACACATTATGAATATGTCCCAGCTCAAGAGGTAAAGCTACTTCATAAGCCGCCTCACCTACTCTCTTTAGCACTTCGAATGGTCCTATAAATCTCGGACTCAACTTACCTCTCTTTCCAAACCTTATCTTCCCTTTCTAGGGAGATACCTTTAGAAATACATAACTTCCGACATCAAAGTCTCGTTGTTGCCTATGCTGATTTTCATACTTCTTCTGTCGATCTTGAGCCGATACTAACCTTGTTCTTATCTTCTTGACAACCTCTGCAGTCTGCTGAAACAGTTCCGGTCCAAGTAGTCGACGTTCCCCTACCTCATCCAAACACAGTGGTGTCCTGCATTATCTCCCATATAGTGCTTCATAAGGCGGCATGCCGATACTCGCATGATAACTGTTGTTATATGCAATTTCTACTAACGGTAGGTGGTCGTCCCAATTTCCTTTGAAATCCATAACGCATGCTTTTAACATGTCTTCTAGTGTCTGAATCGTTCTTTCACTTTGACCATCTGTCTGAGGATGATACGCCATGCTCAACCTCAACTGTGTTCCCATGTGTTCTTGGAAACTTCTCCAAAAATTTGATGTGAATCGCGGATCACGATCTGACACAATCGATACTAGCACTCCATGTCTAGAAACTATTTCATTGACATAAAGTTTGGCTAACTGGTCTAGCTTGAACCTTACCTTAATTGGTAAGAAATGCGCTGATTTAGTTAAACGATCCGCGATCACCTATATTGCATCATATCCCTTCTAAGTAGTTGGAAGCCCTACCACGAAGTCCATCGTGATATGCTCCCACTTCCATTCTGGAATTTCTAAGGGTTGAAGTAAACCACTTAGTCTCTGATGTTCAACCTTAACTTTTTGACACGTTAAGCATCTACTGACGCATTCTGCAACTTCCCTCTTCATATTTGGCCACCGAAAATGTTGACGAAGGTCTTGGTACATCTTTGTACTCCCCGGTTGAATCGAATAGTTCGAGCTATGAGCCCCTTGTAAAATTTCTTCCCGTAATTCAGGTACTAATGGTACCAAAATTCTATCTTCAAATCTCAATAATCCTTCATTATCCACCCTGAATTTAAGCTCTTCTCTTTCTGAAATTCTGTTCTTTATCTTACCATATTCTTCATCATTGCTTTGTGCTTCTTTTACTCTGTCCAATAAAATTGGGTGAGCCTCCATTGCAAACAATTTCTCTTCCAACTCATTCGGAAATTTGATTTTTATTTCCATCCTGACATCTCTTTGATTAGCTCTTCTTGAGCTGTTAACATTAACAATTTCTCTTTATTCTTTCTACTTAAGGCATCGGCAACCACATTAGCCTTCCCCGGGTGATATAAGATTTTACAATCATAATCTTTTATCAATTCCAACCATCTCCTCCGCCTCATGTTAAGCTCCTTCTGTGTGAAGATATACTTTAGACTCTTGTGGTCCGTATATATCTCACATTTCTCACCATATAAATAGTGCCTCCATATTTTAAGGGCAAATACTACCACTGCCAATTCTAGGTCATGGGTAAGATATCCCTTCTCATAATCCTTCAACTGTCGTGACGCATACGCAATAACTTTACCATGTTGCATAAGCACACAACCAAGCCCTTTGTGTGACACATCATTGTACAGCACAAATCCTCCTGTATTATCTGGTAAACATAACACCGGCGCCTCGCTCAATCTTTTCTTCAACTCTAGAAAGTTTTTCTCGCACTTTTCCGTCCATTCGAATTTCACTAACTTCTTTGTTAAATTAGTTAGAGTTCCTGCTATTTTCGAAAAATCTTAAATGAATCTCCTGTAATAACCTGCCAATCCCAAGAAACTCCGCACTTCTGTTGGTGTCTTCGGCAGCTCCCAGTTAATCATTGCTTCCACTTTTGTTGGGTCTATTGAGATTCTATTTTTATCAATCACGTGTCCCAAAAATTGAACTCTTTCCAACCAAAACTCACACTTGGAAATTTTGCGCACAATTTTTCCCTTCTTAGTGTTTCTAACACCAATCTCAAATGTTCAACATGATCCTCCTGCATCTTAGAGTAGACCAGGATGTCATCTATGAACACAACTACGAATTTATCCAAGTAATGCTTGAATACACGGTTCATCAAATCCATAAATGCTACTGAAGCATTCGTCAATCCAAAAGACATCACCAAGAACTCATAGTGGCCATAACGAGTCCTGAATGCTGTCTTCGATACATCCTCGTTCTTCACTTTCAACTGGTGATATCCAGATCTTAAATCTATTTTAGAGAAATATTTCGCTCCCTTCAACTGATCGAATAGATCATCGATTATAGGCAATGGGTACTTGTTCTTAATCGTCACCTTGTTCAGCTCCCAGTAGTCGATACAAAGTCTTAACGATCCGTCTTTCTTCTTGACAAATAAAACTGGTGCTCCCTAGGGAGACACACTAGGTTGAATATATTTCTTATCCAACAACTCTTGTAATTGAACCATCAATTCTTTTATCTCTATCGGTTCCATTCGATATGGAGCTTTCGATACAGGCATTGTTCCTGGTAATACATCGATAATAAACTTAATTTCTCTATCAGGCGGAAGACCTGGCAGATCCGCCGGAAATACATCTATAAACTCTCTCACCATAGGTATTTGTCCTATCTCTGCTCCCATCCTCTGGGTATCAACAATGTGAGCCAGATAACCTGCACATCCTTTTCTTAATAGCTTCCTAGCTTGCATCATCGTCAAACAATAAGAGTTTCTAGGCGATTTATTACCATAGAACACTACTTTAGTCTGACATGGAGTCTGAAAGTTCACTATCTTCTTATAGCAATCTATCATTGCCCCCCATGGTTATACAACCAATCCATTCCTAAGATTACATCAAACTCGCCAAGTTGAATTGGAATTAAATCCATATACAACTCATGCCCTCCTATAGTTATGCAACAATTCCTGTGAGTATGCCTAACGGAAATTACTTCCTTATTTGCAAATTCTATGTTCAGAGGATACTCTAATTCTTCTTGGGGTAATTTTAATCGTTGTGCAAAATCACATGATACAAATGAACAGGTAGCACCCGAATCAAATAATACATATGGATTTATATCATTGATCGGAATGATACCTGACACCACATCCTTGGACGCCACTGCATCTTGCACGGTCATGTTGAAAGTTCTTGCCGTTGGTTGATTAAGTGGGGCTGGACCAGTCATTGTCTGTTTGCCATTGTTGCTCCCCTTGTTCCCATTTCCTCCACTCATCCCCTTTCTCGAACAGTTCCTCGCCTGATGGTCTAATGCTCCACAAGTAAAACACCCATTCTTTTTTGGGATGGGACAATTAGGAGAAATGTGTCCCTCTTGCCCACAATTGAAACGCACATTCTTACGCTTCAGACATGCGCCCGAATGGTTCTTCTCGCACTCCTTACAAGTGTCTATCTTCTTCTTTGAATCTCCCGGTTTATTTTCAGAATTTCCTGGCTTATTATTATTCCATTTCCTTTTGTTAATACCTCCACTACTTCCTTCACCTCTGTGCACTCCTTCATTCTTGTGTTTCATCTGTTCTTTATTGAACTTCATCAGAGCCTCGCTTCCTCCCTCAGCAATTATGGCTTTTTCCAAAAGAGTAGCGAAACTGTTTGTCTGCAACACTGATAGCCTATTATATAACCACGATTTAAGACTCTGCTCAAACCTCCTAGTTTTCCTTTCTTCTGTATCAACCTGATGAGGTGCAAACCTCGCCAGTTCGTTAAATTTTGCAGCGTATTGAGGTACAGTCATATCCCCTTACTTTAGTTCCAGAAATCGTATTTCCATGCGACTCTGCATGCTTGTAGGAAAGTAATTCTCAAAGAATACTTCCTTGAATCTCTCCCATGGTATTATTCCTGCTCCAACCCTGTTTAGGTTCGCCTCCCACCAAAAGTTAGCTTCGCCTTTCATCATGTATGTAGCAAAAGTTGTCTTCTGCTCTTCCGCTACTCGAGAGATTGTAAATGTTTTCTCGATCTCTTTGATCCATGCCTGAGCCTCAATCGGCTTTGTGGTTCCTTTGAATTCTGGAGGTCCCACACTCTTGAAATCCTTAAAACCAGTCACTTGAGCCATCATAGGGTTTTCATTTGTGTTATTCGTAGCTCTACCCTGGAGTGCCCCGACTAACAAATCTATAAATTGTTGCATGGGATTTGGTGGATTCCCAGCGGCGTTAACAGGCTCTTGTTGTTCTCTTTGTCTTCGAGGTCTTCCTCTTGGCATATTTATGTAACATATATATTACTATATATTATCACCCCATCATTTATTCTCACATCATTATAAGTTGAAATAAATAAATAAATAAACCATCACATCACATATCTTAATAAACATATTTATATTAATATGCATATCGTAGTACATTGTACTTTACATCTGCTAGCATTCTGCTATTTACATACATATCCTTTATTTTACATAAGAGTTGGGATTTATATAATATTTACATACACACTCATATATATATATATATATCCACTCATTATTTATGGAAGCATTCCACGCTCAACTGCTTCATCGTATTCCTGATCCATTATACGAATCATTATCTCTCGATCCATGGTGAATCGAGGCTGACCGAACTGCTTTGGGTAATTATAAATTCGGTCTTGGGTTCTCTCAAATGTTGTCCAAAAAGCATATCCCATATCATCTATCTTGGCCTTTTTAGATTGAACTTCTCTCTCTCTATAATATCAACACGTCGTGCAGCTCTAACCCATGCATCTTCCATCCTTACTCGTTCAACTGATTCCTCTTTCAACTGGCCTTTGATATTTTCTTTCTCCAATTCTAACTCTACTATTCTATGTTCCGCCTGAGCTAGTTTTTTGTTAAAGCTCTGCATATCGGGTAGCAAAATCTTGAACTACTATGTCTCTTTGTTCAACAGTAGTCTGCCACTCTTCATCCTGCTCCTCTAACTCTCGGATTCTATCCTCTAGTCTAATATTCTTATCCATCAGCTTAGCTAACATGTTATCCTCAATTGAGGTATCATCCTGGGGTATTCCATTTGAGTCCTCCAGGGGCTCTTCTTCCTCACGGTCCTCTTCTGGTTCACTCTCAGCTGCTACCTCTGTGATTGGCTCGAGTGTAACTATCAATTCTTCACTTACCACATGAATATCTCTAATTCCTTCTTCGCCTGACATCCTACAATCAAGTTTAATAACTTAATTAGTATCTCTCAATAATCAACTTTGTTTTAGCAAAAATATTATACTCATCACTTAAAACTCTACATGAGTTTATCTCCTTACTATCTCCACTAATTTTCTCTACGGTTATATTCTAAGGTACTCCCACCTAAGGTTTATAACCTATAGCTCTGATACCAACCTGTGACGCCCCCAAATCCATGTACTAGCTACAGTGGACTGGTGCTCACTATTCAACCTAAAGTTTAGACTCACACTATTGACAACCAGATAGTTCCCAGGAAAGAGGGGGCCTTCCGCATAAACGGCTCGCAATCAAATAACCCCTTTCCTTGACAGAACATTCTAGATATTGTCAATAATGTTAAATCTAAATTAAGAATTCACACATTTAACTAAACATAACTTAGATAGTTTATTTCAGACATCTCCGTTAGGGGTGAGAAATTCGGTTATAACCGAACCGAATAGGTTATTCGGTTATAACCGAAAACCGAAATGTACACATTTTTGATATCCGAACAAGTAACCGAATTTTGATATAACCGAATTACCAAATAACTGAATGATAAATTCTGTTATTCGGTTAATAACCGAAATGAAAAACAGAAAGAAAAAGATAAACTGGCACCAATTTGATACTAATTAAGAAAATCTGCTCCATTTGAAATTTAAATTACTACATTCATGAATACAGCAGGTAAAAGCAATTGAGATTCATGTGAATTTGATGGCAAACTGTTAGGAATACAAGTGAATGGTGAATTAACTTGAAGGAGGTCTAGTTTAGCGCATTTTATAGTGCATAACTTGCACAGATTTTCTGAATTTCTGGATACTATGCCGCTATTTTGATCTATAACTGATTGTCATTGCATTCAATTCTGGCATGCCTCGACTGTTGATTATGCTAAAGATAATAATCCCACTTGACTACAAGTTCAAGTTTCTATGTGAGAGATGAGAGTTAGATCTAAGATTAGAGAGAGTACGATGAGAGATTACTATTTTAATTTTTAAGCCTTAATTTTTTTATATTTCTAATTCGGTTATTCGGTTAACCGGATAACAAAATATCAAACACCAAACCCGAACCCGAAAACCGAATATAAAATCGGATATAACCGAATTACAAATAATACCCACATAACCGAAAAAATTCGGTTAAAAAATTTCGGTTCGGTTCGATTATTCGATTTTATCGGATTTTTGCTCAGTCCTAATCTCCGTCTAGTCCCAAGGTTCTTATAACCTTTACAAATACGCACATATATAAAATCTTTCAAATTCATTACAAATATTATAAATATTTAATTATTGCATAATATGCTTCTTATTCATCCATCTTTTCTTTCCCTTTATCCTTGCCCGATCCTTCGACTTTTTCATGTTTAGCTGCAAATATTAGGTTTAAGCAAGAATGAGCGCAAATTGCCTAGCAAGTAATATGAGAGTTTAACATCGTACATCAAGAAAAGGGATCATCTACATCTGAGCTTCAACAATTGGAATAAACTTGAGAAGTATTTGAATAACAAGAAATAAAGAGATTTCAAGTTGTTACCATCGTACTGAGCGGTAATAAATACCTTGAACAAATAAAACCATCAGGACGAATATCAACCACAAAGACCGACAAACATCCTCCGCAGGTATTTTAGGGGATCAACATATCGTACCATATATTGTGCACATATATAAATTTTTAACGCCTAAGCGTAAATGGGACTATATGCCCGACATCTGTTATCCCTTTTTCAGGGTTGTTCATCTCAGTTTTATACCACGAGTCCGCACCAAAGCAATTTGGATTGGTTTGACTTTAAATAACATCTATGATTTGAACGAATTCAACAATATATCATCGCACATCAATATTGTCTAGCCGGAATAATTGGGTTCGACGCATCTATTCAACAGTTCATGAATATTAAGAACTTTAATAACATAAGAAATTCGATAACGAAACAACGATTTTAATGTACATAAGTACCATCAATTGAATAATTTATAATTCAACAATAAAGGAGACTTGCACAATATGAAAACTTGTGTAAGTTATAACATCATCATCATAAGAACTTGTACGGAATAATAATTGCACAAGTTAGGAAACTTACATTCAATATAGAAATCGAATGAAGTTAGGATACTTGCTTGATATGTCGTCTAAATATAACGTTATTAATTTGTCCTTCAAAAGACCTACACATATTATTAAGGTCATCAACCAATTAATCACATACGTCATATGTCGTCATATTTTAGCCGATGAAACTTTACTCGAATTAATTGTTTTACCTTTACATAAATTAATTTTCTTTATTAAACATAGTTAACCATTTTATTATTTTTCTTCCTCTTGGCCACACATACTTAGAAATATTCCTCATGTAAAAATAATTTTATTATAATTTTTTAACTTTATTAAGTATTTTTAAAAGGTCTCATTTCGGTTCAAAACTTAGCAATTTTTCTATAACGAACTTAATCCCAAAAATTCCCAAATTTGGTCAGTACCTTAATCATATTAAAGTATACGTTCAGTTAAAATTTCATAACCATCTGAGTTATAGAACTAGAGTTATAGCAGTTTTCGTCGAGAAAATCCTAATATTAAATTGGTCATATCTCACTCATCCGAAGTCGGATTACGTTCATCTTTGGACAGGAGATTTGTTATACCATATAGTTTCATTACTCAAAAGGGCTTAATTTTTCTCATGAGTTAGGTGGACAAAACTGTCCACGAAAAAAAATGGGCAGCAAGCTTTTACCGATTTTCTAGTTTTGCCTGGTTTAGTATAAATTCCATCATAAATAACTTACAAGATTTTTTCTGGAAATTCCAGTTGGAGGGGTTAGGGAACTCATATATCTATCACCATAAGTTGACCACACTCAAAAATTCGAAATATAATGAGAGTTATGGTTGTTCAAATTTCAGTTTCTGTTTTTAGGAAAAACAGATTTTATCTTCTTTATTGCAACTTTGGTTCTTCAACTATTTTTCATCAGCTAAGTTGTTCAACATCAATATCTAACATATTTACATATATATGAGTATGATACATATTTATATACATATATCCAAGACCTTTACAAGAAAATTGAATATAGGAAGGTTTTAGGTATTACCTTCACTTAGTTAGTAGAACTTCCTCCTCTTGCTCCTAAGCTTTCCCCCAAGCTCTTAAACTCTCTCTTTCTCTTATCTCTAACTTAGTTTTCTGAAAATGAAGTAATGTAATGCAAGTATTCTTGGTGTTGGCTATTTATAGACCCAAATGAAAGAATTGCAAGTAGCTCCTCCTTTCTTGGTTTTCATTTATGGTCGATCCACTCCCTCATCTTTTCATCTTCTCTCATTTTTCCTAACTATTTACCCTAGTCATCCAATCAATTAAGCTAGGATTTAGGGTAGTCAAACTAGGGAATCATGATCCCCATTTCCCTTCTTGTTTTCTTCTATGTTTCCCTCCTTGTTTCCCTCTTTGTTCCCCACTATGTCTCCTACCATCTCTTTTTCTTTTCTCTTTTTTTAACTCATTTATTACATCATTAATGCATCACCACTTCTAGAAGTTGGATCAAGGACTTGGGCTTGGCTTTTTGGGCTCCTTGTAAGATTTTTTAGGGCTTATATTGGACTCATGCTTGGGCTATTTTAATTCTTTCTTGGACTCTCCCAATTAACATTTAACTTGGGCTTGTCAACTAGGTTTAATTCCTTAACTATTTTGCCCCATTGGTAACTTACTTGCATAATTAATTTGGGCTCTCTTACATTGCCATACAAGGCTAGTAACCAAGCTTTGTTAGTAAATAACCTAAGCTTTAATTCTCTTAACACTTAATCAACTTGTTTAAATTATTTCTTTTTTTTAGTTAGTTCAAACTAATTAAATTAATTAGTCTTGTCTAATTATTAACTTACATCTCTCATCACTTAAATAAATATATTACACATATATTTATTCATTTATAACATTTGCATAAAAATTTAAACAAACTTCATTTCATTAATAACTATACATAAACTTATTTACAATGCTACATGATTTTCTCGGTTATTACATTCTTCCTCCCTTATAAGGATTCCGTACCCGGAATCACTATTATAAGATTAAATAAAAAGATGAGGATAATTTTTCTTCATCTTTTCTTCGAGCTCCCACGTAGCCTCTTCGGCATTATGGTTTCTCCAAACTACCTTTACCGAAGATATTATCTTATTTCTTAAAACTTGCTCTTTCTTATCAATTATTTGAGTAGGAATTTCTTCATATGTTAGGTCTTTTTCAACTTGAATAGGCTCATACTCTATCACATGCTTGTAGTCTTGCTTATATGGTCGTAAGACTGACACATGAAACACATTATGAATATGTCCCAGCTCAAGAGGTAAAACTACTTCATAAGCCACCTCACCTACTCTCTTTAGCACTTCAAATGGTTCTATAAATCTCTGACTCAACTTACCTCTCTTTTCAAACCTTATCTTCCCTTTCCAAGGAGATACCTTTAGAAACACATAACTTCCGACATCAAACTCTCGTTGTTGCCTATGCTGATTTGCATACTTCTTCTGTCGATCTTGAGCCGATACTAACCTTGTTCTTATCTTCTTGACAACCTCTGCAGTCTGCTGAAACAGCTCCGGTCCAAGTAGTCGACGTTCCCCTACCTCATCCCAATATAGTGGTGTCCTGCATTGTCTCTCATACAGTGCTTCATAAGGCGGCATGCCGATACTCGCATGATAATTGTTGTTATACGCAAATTCTACTAACGGTAGGTGGTCGTCCCAATTTCCTTTGAAATCCATAACGCATGCTCTTAACATGTCTTCTAGTGTCTGAATCGTTCTTTCACTTTGACCGTCTGTCTGAGGATGATACGTCGTGCTCAACCTCAATTGTGTTCCCATGTGTTCTTGGAAACTTCTCCAAAAATTTGATGTGAATCACGGATCACGATCTGACACAATCGATACTGGCACTCCATGTCTAGAAACTATTTCCTTGACATAAAGTTTGGCTAACTGGTCTAGCTTGAACCTTACCTTAATTGGCAAGAAATGCGCTGATTTAGTTAAACGATCCACGATCACCCATATTGCATCATATCCCTTCTAAGTAGTTGGAAGCCCTACCATGAAGTCCATCGTGATATGCTCCCACTTCCATTCTGGAATTTCTAAGGGTTGAAGTAAACTTGTAACGCCCCCAAAATCGGGAGTAACTTAATCCAAAATCAGGACTATTCTTAATCCCGACATTTTGCGTTAAATACTATCTTGATTCAACTTCACTTTATACTTAGATGAAATAACAGCTGAAAATGCGGATGATTAAATTTTTTTTATATCTTTCGTTCCCTGAATCGCAACCTTTACGATTATAAATTCCAGAATCATATTCATTTCTATGATTCATTTTTGTTAGAGTAGATATGAGTCTATGCAGCTCAATCGTTCATACATGTTTTTTTTTCGGTATAGTGTTATTACTATAACACTTTAATTCTCAAGGTACCTATGATTCTATCTTTCAAACTCAAAATGATCATTCTCTATTTATTGAATAATTTCAATGTTACATATCAGTCAGTTACACATGTCAAGAACCATCATCATGATTCAATAGAATTTCTAGATAAAGGAAATGGATTCCTTTGCGCGTCCTCTAGATGTTATCATCTTGAAAGCTAAAGTCTGGCATTGCATCGTGAATCTGCAAAAA
Organism: Aralia elata; assembly: GCA_034770075.1. Lineage (NCBI taxonomy): Eukaryota > Viridiplantae > Streptophyta > Magnoliopsida > Apiales > Araliaceae > Aralia > Aralia elata. The sequence goes on along the minus strand of CM068383.1, from coordinate 37,318,996 downwards.
TTGTGTTTTTGCAAGGTTGAGCTCGACAGCCCAACAAATTTAACAGTCTATCATGCTTCACATAGCACATAGTTTCATATTCAAATCATAAATGCATCATAATTCTAAACAAAGCATCTATCTATGCTTCATACATTATACCTCTAATACCATCAAGCTTATCATCATTCACATATCTCATATCTTAAAATAAATTGAGTTTCATAACTCAAATCACCTTAGTCATATATTGACTTTAATAACTCATGGAGCAACATAATGCAAATCATGAACATTTACATAATTGTAAGCATATTATTATACTAAGAATTACTTATAGCAAATATAAGTTCACAGAAATAAACTGAGAAACTTGCCTTGGCTAGCATTTATACGTTCCTTGAACGTCCATGATTCCATTTCGATTCGTCAATTAAAATCATCTATACATTTTGCTTCGTCGTATTTCCTAAACATATAAATGCACATACATGTATCAATTAATTACATGGTCAACGCACATTCTTACTTTACCTAAACTCTTATTCGTTACTTATAGCGTTTGATTAATTGAGATTAAAACACCACTTAAGTCATCTATTTCCTGTCACGACGTTTCGACGCTTAAGTGTCGCGTGCCTATCTCGGTTCATACGAGTGCTAAAGCGATACATTCATGCGTACGCTCAACGCCTCGTTACGTTCATTACTTATATATTGATAAACCTAAACTCCACTTTCAATTTAGTTTCGTTTCACAATATCATTTCATTCCTAAACATTCATTTAAGTCTTTCAATAAATATTCAATTAGATTTAGACATTCCATAAATAGGTTTTATAAGAGCTCAAAATTGTCCAATCACATCAGATTTTCAACTGAGTTAAAATTGTTTAATTAACCTAAACTTGCTTCAAATCCATTTCTAACTCAGCTAAACCACCTACGAAACATCATATATTATATACCCAAGCTACCTTGATCACCATATCAACAAGTTTTAAATTTTAAAGTCTAACAGCCTCTAAGAGGAATTTTATCAAACATACACAGTGCATGGCTTAAACTTTCAGGATTCATAAACATTAGTACATGGTTATATCCAAAATTTTCAATCCTATTACTTCAGGTAGCATATACTCCCACTATTTAACCAATTTCACAATCAAGCATAACTAATATAACAATACAAAATATCTACTTTAAGTTTCATGAATTTTAACAAGAACATATGGTTTACCTTAAAACCCATTTAATTTAATGAAGTCAAACTTTGATATTCCGCTCACTAAATCTTTCTTGCTGCTATTGCCTTAAATATATTTCCCAAACTAGTCTGCACTTCAATTCTTCTTGTTGGTAATTCCAGTAGAAATTGAAGAAGTTGAGGTTTGGTTTTGGAGTAGGGGAGTCGAGCACTGTTTTTCTTTTCTTCCTTTGTTTGGAACGGATGACAGAGGCTGGGAAATAGACATAAGGGCTACTTTTGTTCTTTTTCTTTTGGGACGAAATTGGCAGGACAGGGAGTATAGAGTGAAATGGCAGAGAATGAAGTAAGTAATGTTATTAAATTTTCTAACTCATTCTTCTATATCTCAAATGTTTGTTGGGTGTCCATCATAATGCTTCATAACTCACCACCTCCTGCTTAATTATAGTGACTCGGCTTTTCCACTAACTATTTCATTCTCAACACAAGTTACATACACATCTATTATAATATATTCACGTTTTAAAACATATATATTACATATATATATATATATATGTATTACCTTATGATAAATTCTATCTTCAGTATCCAAATTATTAGTTACAACTGAATACTTATACATTTACAACATGTATAGAATTATGCAAATAATTATGAAATTAAATCCATAATTAGAACATACACTTGTAACGTAACAAATCCATTACGTAAATAATTAATATTATTCTATTACTATTAAATTCCTTACTTCCATCCATAAATTGTTGTTAAACAATTTATTTAATATATACATTTCATCTCAATAAAATATTAACTTGTGTATTATAATTACATGATACCCAAAATTGGATAATTATACATTTGTAATATGTATAAAATATTTACTCCATTAATCATGAAATCAAATTCATAATTAAACTAAACACTTTTAGTGTAACGAACTATCATTTCAAATAATATAATTTAATTTAATTTCCATTTCTTAATTACTTCTAACCATTTATTTACATTATAATCCTAGTAAAATAATTTAATATTATAAATTATTTTAATTTGCTCATCAATAGATACAAAATTTTTGTATCTTTAAAGTTATCCATCTCTTTAAATAAATTGATTCTCACAATTTATTTCAAACTAAATCAAATATATAATAATATATTCAATTATTTTCTTTTCTTTCTATAAATTATTTTCTCACAAATCATTTAACTATAGCAAATATAATAATATATTCACTATATTACATAACATGCATACATTTCACCCAATAAAATGGAGGTTATTAAATATATTTAAATACCACCAAAATACTATATTAAAATAATTTAATATTATAAATTATTTTAATAATTTCTTTCATCATAAATTTGTTTTACCCATCTCATTTTTTCTTAATAAATTGATTATACAATTTATTTACATGAAATAATAAATATATAATAATAATAATATATTTATTATTATTTACAAAAATCACATATTGCATAGAACGTATTCATTTATGCAATATAATGTAACATCACCTACCACCAAATAAGAATTTTATTTATTAAATTCTTATTTTAATCTTTTTCTAAAATTTGAGTTATCACATTCTTTCCCTCTTATAAGGATTCCGTCCCCGGAATCACAATACCGAACCTTACTTACACGGTTCACATCTCCTTTCAACATTCTGTACCGTTGAATAATCTCAACACGTCGTGTTAACATAGGTGTTATATTACCTAGTTCATACACTTTCTCAACAACTCTTTATAGGTTTTATTACATAACCGTTATTAACTCGATACACCCCGAGTTTTACCAGTCTTAACCCATCAACATCCTTTTCTAAGGATCAAGGCAATCAAACTTATGATTTACTAAACTCATAAACTCTCGGGATATCACATTCACCCATTCTTCTAAGAATTTTGTCCTTCAAATCTCAATTCATTAGTCTTCGTTCATTCGATTCATTGAATTCACTCATTGAGTTCTATGACAAACTTTCTCTTCTAGAGATCATTCCGAATTCATCGTACGTTTCGTACATCTCCTCTCTTTTTTCTTTCATTATGCTATTCTTTCTCAAGAATACTTCTACACTTGTCGCATTTCACGACTACTTCTTTTCTAAGAACATCATCCCCTTTTATACTCAATTACCAGAATTGAAATTCTCCACAATTGATCAATAATTGTGAAGCAATATAAATAATTCAAGAATTTCGAAGATTCGCTTAGGAATAGCTTTCTGTATCATCTTACTGGTCATATAAACTGAAATTTTCTTTTTGAAAAGGTTTAAACAGAAATTTATCTGTAAACCGTTCTGTCTTACAGGCACGTAGGTGATCAGCCTGTTATGCCCTGTGTTGATCAGCGCTATCTACAGGAATGACATTTACGTTCATCGTCACCGCTATTCAGCGCAAACAGAATTTCCCAATTCAGGGTTGTTCTGTGTTGATCAACACTATCTGTGTGGCCGCCATTCGGCGCCAATTGAACGATATTCGTTCATTTGTGCCACCATTTGGTGCTATAAATTTTTTTTCCAATTCAGGGATTTTCATACAAAATCTGGAGTTCAAACCAAATCAATTTAGTTAGATAATTCAAAATTGATATCTGAATCTGTGTCTAGTCGATTCAAAACGGCACTTGACACTTCTTGATTTACTAAAATACTGAAAATCATTTTATGACGCATAGGACCGCTCTGTTTTAACAGTACGCTGAGCATGCCGTCATTTTATGATTTTGTCATTCTACATCATACCATAGTGGGCTGACGATCCTTAGATCACATCCAACACTAGGTTAGACTGCATTGATGACTCCATCATTTAAAATACATTTTGATATTTTCAACTTTGTCTAGCCGAAACAATTAGCATAGACATAAGAAATAACCAATTTTTTTTTTAAAAACCTATTGGTTTAATGATTTGACCCAATATATTTTTCAAAAAGACAACAGCACGATTTCAATAAACTTCGAAATCTAGCCTTGCTAGAAGATTTGGAATATCCATTTCTCCACTCATCAGCTTTAACTTTCTCCATAGTTCCACTATATAATCCTATCCATCTATAATATCATCAATTCACAATACACTAAAAATAATTAGCTCTTAATTTATAACACTCTTATTCCCTAATATAGTTCGTCAAACTTACCACACTTTATGTGTTCAGAAACTTACCATAAAAATATGAGTTTAGGAACTTGTCCTAGCGATACGTAATCCAAGAACTAATTAGGGATTGTCCATATGCTTAGGAGCTCAAAACACATCATATGATTATGAGTCACAAACTTGCCATAAGCATGAGTTTTAAGAACTCGCACCTAATCTTATATTCTCTAATTATCAAATATACATATGAGAAAAGAATCACCTTCTCGCCATATATATACCGATAGCGTGACACCGACATTTTAACGATTATCAATATGATAAACTAAGTGGTCGTTAAACCAAGCACAAAACCTCTGCCCATACAAAGGTGTGTACAACTCAGCTATCACATAAGTCCTCAATTGAAATCCCACCCAATCTTAGCTCGTTCTTTTCTTGCTCTTTGCTTAATACGAATCTTCTTTAATCCGTATTCCATTTCTATAACTCTTCTGAGTTTTCTTTGTACTATCTCATAGTACCTTCTTTCTATATCATTCAGCTAAAATTTTCAATCTTTCGATTGATCATTTGTTCTTCTACAATAAGACTTTGTCGTGATCTTATCATACAATCGTTTTACGATTCTTTTTCTATCTTATGATCGTGTTCTTGAACGATATTCTTATCTTCCCCTTTAATCATATTTCTATGACTATTCGAATCAGGTGTTCCCTGATCCTATTGCTCTTTTAGATTCGTTTTTTCAATCTTTGCGACATACCCCAACTCATTCTTTATGAATTTTCTAAATTCATTTAATATTATTTAACCCTCATTTGGGTTTATGCTTATCATCTTCTTCATTCTTTATCCTCTGATCCTTCTCTTGAGGTCTCTTTTCTTACTCCTAGAGCTTTCTGGATTCCTTATTACCTCTTAAACGACCATTTGTGTTTGTATTGACATCAATGGTGTCTAATTTCTTATGACACAATATAAGTGTCTAGTTCACTTGTTTAACAATACCCCAAACTTCTAGGGTTGTTCATCTCTATTGTCAGAGTTGGTTAACTCCTGATTACGCATCGAGATTCTTCTTCGAATCCTTTCATTTATTCTTATCATTTTTATCATTATCTTCTTATAGACATCGTCTATCTATTATCACTTTACTTCTTCACTACTGGAGTCAGGTAACTCCTGATTCCCGTCTTTAATAACTCTTCGAGATTCTTCCTTGAATCTTCTTGTACATATCTTAATTCACTTCTTGAAAATTTTCTAAATTTATTTTTTTTATTTCTCAAATTCTATTTGAGTCTATTCCTTATCATATCCATCTTTCTGTTCTGAGGTTATAGTCTAAGGTAACTTTTACCTACAGTTTATAACCTACGGCTCTGATACTAAGTGTAACGCCCCCAAAATCGGGAGTAACTTAATCCAAAATCAGGACTATTCTTAATCCCGATATTGTGCGTTAAATACTATCTTGATTCAACTTCACTTTATACTTAGATGAAATAACAGCTGAAAATGCGGATGATTAAAATTTTTTTTATATCTTTCTTTCTTTCGTTCCCTGAATCGCAACCTTTACGATTATAAATTCCAGAATCATATTCATTTCTATGATTCATTTTTGTTAGAGTAGATATGAGTCTATGCAGCTCAATCCCTCATACATGTTTTTTTCGTATAGTGTTATTACTATAACACTTTAATTCTCAAGGTAGCTATGATTCTATCTTTCAAACTCAAAATGATCATTCTCTATTTATTGAATAATTTCAATGTTACATATCAGTTAGTTACACATGTCAAGAACCATCATCATGATTCAATACAATTTCTAGATAAAGGAAATGGATTCCTTTGCGCGTCCTCTAGATGTTATCATCTTGAAAGCTAAAGTCTGGCATTGCATCGTGAATCTGCAAAAATTGTGTTTTTGCAAGGTTGAGCTTGACAGCCCAGCAAATTTAACAGTCTATCATGCTTCACATAGCACATAGTTTCATATTCAAATCATACATGCATCATAATTCTAAACAAAGCATCTATCTATGCTTCATGCATTATACCTCTAATACCATCAAGCTTATCATCATTCATATATCTCATGTTTTAAAATAAATTGAGTTCCATAACTCAAATCACCTTAGTCATATATTGACTTTAATAACTCATGGAGCAACATAATGCAAATCATGAACATTTACATAATTGTAAGCATATTATTATACTAAGAATTACTTATAGCAAATATAAGTTCACAGAAATAAACTGAGAAACTTGCCTTGGCTTGCATTTATACGTTCCTTGAACGTCCATGATTACATTTCGATTCGTCAGTTAAAATCATCTGTACATTTTGCTTCGTCGTATTTCCTAAACATATAAATGCACATACATGTATCAATTAGTTACATGGTCAACGCACATTCTTGCTTTACCTAAACTCTGATTCGTTACTTATAGCGTTTGATTAATTGAGATTAAAACACCACTTAAGTCATCTATTTCCTGTCATGACGTTTCGACGCTTAAGTGTTGTAACGACCGGGAATTTTAGAATTTTTCTTATAATTCGAATTTTTGAATATTAATGGATATATTATATTTTATTAATATTTTTTTTATGTTGCATGTTTAAGGGTTGTGTGACAACCTGGATTATGTAAATGCATAAAATTTTACGTGTTATAGTTTTGTTTAAGTGAATAATTGATTTCGCGTAGCGTCGCTAAATCACTATTCACGGGGCACGTTTCCTGAGGTACTATTCACGCGATAATTTTTTTGTGTCTTTTTCGACTTTAATAAATTTTATAAATACGTGTATGCGTACGAATAATTTTTTCAAGTGTTGAAAATTTTATTTGAGCTGATACATAATTTTATTCGTATCCGAAATGTATTAAATGGGTGTTCCGAATATTTGGACAAATCCCATAATAATTATTTTTACCCATCCCAATAATTATGGTAATACCCATTTTAATTTTGGGTAGAGTTATTTACCAGTTTTGGTACAAAAGTGGGAGTTTTCGGATATAATTTTGGTATATTTGGGTGTTAATTTTGGCTTGTCACTCTAAGAGGGAACCAATCCCTCATTTTGGACCAATCAAATTGCTAGGAAATGAGAGAGTTGGGAGTATTGCCGGCAAGCTTTTGAATTTGGCCACCTTGAGCCTCACTCCCACTTTCTCCCAAAATTCCTCCACTTCTCTAATAATCATTCATTCAACTCTCAATCCATTCCATTCCAAGTTGCTCAGCTGATAGAGATAGATAGAGAGAGAGAGAGAGCTGTAGAAGAGAAAGGAGAAGGAAGTCACCGGAGGTCGCCGGAAAAAGAGAAGAAGGTCGTCGGAAAAAGGAAGGAGGAAGAAGAAGAAGGCACGGGAGGAAGAAGAAGAGAATCCAAGCAAGGAGGACCCTCAAAATCAATCCTAGCCAAGCTTCGTAATCATCTAGGAAGGATTTATAGAGGTAAACACCAATCAAATTCTTTCCATTCGATTTCTTGATGAGTTCTTCAAGTTTTTCTTAGTTTTGAGCTCTTAAGCTTGTGGGTCAGATTTTTGGCGATTCTTGGTGTTTTTGTTTGTTGTGATTGTTTGTAAATGTTGTTAAGAGTTTATATAAGCCATTAATAACATCAAAGTAGAACAAAAATGCAATAAATCCGTACCTATGCTTAAGGAGGATGAAGAACATGAAGAACAATGGACATTTTGAACAAATCTTGGACCGTACCTATGGACTGTTTTGGACAATTTGTAGCTAATTTTTCGTGTTGGTTTAATTTGTTTGTTGTTATGGTATTGTAGTTCCATGGGTTACCAAGTTAACCCAACTGGATTCGAGTAAAAAGGGATTAAAACAAAGATTTAGTGATGATTTTTGTGAAGAACGCCAAAAACACCAAGAACACGAAAACATAACATGAGTTGATACTTTGGCCTAAGATTTGGCCATGTTAATGGTATCGGCTAACTCTAAATTTTTTATATGTTGTAGCTCTATGTCTTAGGAGTCCATAGAGTCCGGAACAGACCAATTTAAACGTGTATTGAGGGACTTATGGTGGTTGGAAGCAAGATAGGCCTAGAACACCAAAACAGAGCATTCCGGGAAGCAAAACGGGTTAGGGACTCAGGCCGAGCGCCTAAGGCGCTGGCTAGGCACTGGCCACGAGTCCAGCTACTGTGAGAGAATGCTTTAGGCGCTGGTCATAGGCCATTTGGAGCGCCTAAGGCGCTGGACAAGAGACTGTGCAAACAACTTTAACGTCCTTTAGTAAAATGGGTGTAACGTTCTCATACGAACTCGGATTGAGTTGATTCAAGATGATTCGGAAAGAGAACGAGTAGACCTAAAACTTTCGTTCTTTGAGTTTTTCAATTTGAGGTCTGTAGCATGGCCTAAATTGGCCATTTATAGGACTGATGTGTAATTGGGGGCAATCGGAGGGTGTCGGGCATCCGCGTAAGCACATGTAATGCTCCTGATAATGTAAAATGATGTTCTAACTTTCATAAAATGATTTTTATGATCTATAATTATACTTAGCATTAACCATGAAGTATTAGATTAATCGAATTGGCGTGTTAGGCGTACACAATTGTGTGTCGCTTGGACATTCGAATAAGCAAGTTGGGCATATAGGCGTGCAAGCGTCGTAACGCCGTAACTAGTGTGTATAATATTGTTTAATATTATGTTTGCAATAAGAATGAAACATCATAGAGTAGTATAAACTATTATTGGATATCCGGTATGTGACTAATTGTTATGTAGATATGTACTTAATTGTGTAGGCTATTAAGGAGTGTGTGTTGTAATACTGTAGCAGACGCACCAGGCAAGTTTCCTAACGCTTGTCTAACCCTTGTGTTGGGAAAGTTTCCCTAACCTTACTCAAATTATATTTTGAACAGGTTTCATATTTTATACAGGTGTTGTATATTGTTGCAAGTTTCATGACTCAAATGGAGTTATTACTTTTGAATCATATTAGTGGATTAATTATTGTCAATTACTCCACCTCCAAGATAATTATTGATATTCGCTGCTTATGCATTTGAATTCATTATCTATTGTTGGATTGTGAAACGTTTAAGTTCTTCATTCATGAACTGTTTAAGGAGATAGTCTACGCCATTCGTTTCGGCTAGACATGTACATGTTATTATTTTAAAAGCTATCCAAACCAGTAGTTGGTACGGATTCTTGGACTGAGAGAGCAACCCTTATTAGGGGATTATAATGTGTCGGTTATTCGATGCAGTCAGAGTTAAATGTTATGCATATTCATGGTGTACAAGAGGCTGACCCCCTCGAGTACAACTGACGGGGCCAGGTTTTTAAAAGAGTTAGTTGAATGATTGACTCTTTGGCCAAGTTCATGGTCGGTTGGACCACTCAGTAATAAATAATCATTATTCATTGATTCATTTGGACTTTGATTATGTCATTTCAGTTATTTCATCAATGTTCATAAATTGTTGATCTATGTAGCTATTATTCTTATTCGTTCATGATATATCTTCTTCTTGCTTTTAAACTTGTTGAGCAAAGTAGTTGCTCACCCTTGCTATATCATGAACCTATTGCAGTTAAGCCGGGAAGTTCCAAAGCGGATAAAGGCAAAGGAAAGCTTACGGAGTAGTTATATTGTACTATCCCGTTATGTAATCGTGGAATAGTTTTGTATTATTAATATAGTCTGCGATGTATTTATTTAAGGTTATAGACCTTGGGACCATAGTAAACCTTTTGTAATGAACAACATATGTTTATTTTATTCCGCATTAGTTGATTTATGTTGTTTAGAGGTGTATGGATGTATTTTATCGTGAGCACCAAATTCGAGGTATTGGTACCTGAATTTGGGGGTGTCACAAGTTGGTATCAGAGCTTTAGGTTATAAACTTTAGGAATGTGAAACCTAGGTTATAACCTTAGTATTAAATTCGTATTGAGTATGCTAGGTGATGGATCGAGGAGATTCATTTGATGGTCATGTCTGGAGGTGGATTGTAGAAGTCCATTGAGCCGAGTTGTGCATGATAAAATATCATTTCATTTTATCAATGAATATATTTTATTGTGGCACTGACATCTTGCTGTCTATTTGTTTTTGTCTATGACTGTAGGATGTCTAAGATGGGAGAGTACAGTCCTGCTAGAGAGGTGGAGTTCACAGACATTCATGTGGACGCAGGGCATTTAGTGGAGGTGCAGCCGAGTGAGCCAGAGATGATGGACACTAGGGATGAGTTTGAGGCCGAGTATGGATCTGAGGAGGACCCAGTTACTGGAAGAGTGCTGAGATTGGTAAACGGTGAGGGGGAGGATGAGGACCCTGAGGAGGATCCAATGACGGAGGAGGATGAGCCACCTGAGTATGCAGATGGCATGGGCACTACTGCTAGTGACATCATCGAAGAGCTGACAACTAGGAATGAAGAGCTCGAGAATCGAGTATCCCACTTAGAGGAGCAGAACCAGGACCACCAGGACCGAGAGGAGCAGTACAGGTCATTAGCGTATCAGACTTTAGGAGAAAAGGCTGAGTTGACCCAGAAGTTACAGGAAAAGGACCAGAGGATTGCCAAGCTAGAGGCAGAGGTTCACGGTCGGCGTGGGGCTTCTGTTCAGCTTGGTGTTATGGTTTATGACCTCTTAGAGAGGAATGTGGTGTTGGTAGGACAGATAGAGCGGGTAGAGGATCAGCTGGAGACTACTCGTCTGGAGAAAGATGAGGCTATAGAGCAGTTGGCATCCCGGACTTCAGAGATTGATTCCCTCCGTTTAGGCTTGACTACTTCCATTGGCAGACTGAGGGACAGGGTAAGGAGGTACCCCAGGGATGAGGAGAGCAGCAGGCGCATGATTAGGCGCCGAGTGGTCGACAGGCTGGCTCGACGGGAGCTCCGAGTTGCACTTCGCCACAGCAAGAGGTGATGTGTTACTTTTAGCATTATATTTGTAGTAGGTCCCACTTTTGTTATAATAGGGGCATACTTATGTTGTAAATCCCTATGCTTGCAGCACGCATGGGATAGTAGTTGAACCCCCAATTTTGTTTCTATTAGAGGGGTGGAAGGTTATTATTCCCCAATTTTGTTTGTTAGGGGATATTTAATGATTGGCAGACAATGTCATTTAGCGTTTATAGAAGCATGCCTCATGTTGACTGTTGTTGTATTAAAACAGTGGTGTATGATTATAAATGCAGTTGTTTTATTTAAATCAAACGTGTTTGATAGATGCTTTTTACTTTTGATTGTCGACTTAAATGACTTTTTGCATATGGCATAAATCTATTAGTAAAAGCCGACGGTTTTCTTTTAAACAGACAATGCCGCCGAGAAGACAACCCCGATATACAAGGGCAGAAGAGTCGGTGAATAACGAGGAGGGTCAGGCAGACCCTATGAGGACTTTTGTGAACTTGTTAGCCAAAGCAATGCAGGGCAGACCAGCCGCTGCGGTTGATCAGCCAGGAAGACACATGGCGAACTTTAAGGACTTCAAATTAGTAAGGCCACCGGAGTTTCGTGGGACTACGGATCCGATTGAAGCCCAGACATGGGTAGAAGAAATGGAGAAAGTTTTTGAGGTCGCACGAGTGGCCGAGGAACAGAAGACGTCTTTTGCCACTTTCATGATGAAAGGTGAGGCAAATTACTGGTGGAAGGCAAACAAAGGTCGAGCTGGGGAAGGTACGATTGCATGGGCTCGTTTCAAGGAGCTGTTTTTCGAAAATTACTTTCCAGCAAGCATGCAGGCAAGTATGGAGATAAAGTTCTTGGAACTAAAGCAAGGAAGCATGTAAGTTGCGGAGTATGCCGCAAAATTTAACGAGTTAGCTAGGTTTGCTCCACATCATATGGACACCGAAGCTAGGCGAGCGAAGAGATTTGAACAAGGACTGAAACCTTGGGTGTATAGTAAGGTTGCAGTTTTGAAGATCAACACATTTTCTACGCTACTTGAGAAAGCAATCATTGCTGAGGGAGGATATGAAGCTTTGACAAGGTACAACCAAGATCAGAAAAAGAAGAAGAGCCATGACGGTCATAAGGAAGGTAGCAGTGGGGGAAGTAACCCAAATAAGAGAAAATGGAACGACAGTCAGATGCCAGGAAGCAAGTCCGGAGGGGATGCAAAGAAGGGCAATAAATGCGAGAAATGTGGAAGGAATCACTTTGGAGAATGCATGAAAGGAAAAGGAGTTTGTTTTAACTGTGGTCAACCGGGGCACATTGCCCCACAATGCCCAAAGGCGAAGGCAGGAAGTTGTTTTTCTTGTGGCGCTTCAGATCATCAGAAGAAGGATTGCCCAAAGAGGAAGAGCGATGCAGGCAGTGCTAACCAAGGGAACAACAGTAAGCTGACTATCGGAGGACCAACACAACAGAACAGACCAGTAGCACGCACCTTCAACATGACTGTGTAGGATGCGATGGAATCGAAGGACGTGGTGTCAGGTATTATTTCAATCAATAATATCAGTGCATATGTGTTATTTGATTCGGGTGCTACCTGTTCCTTTGTTTCCGAAGATTTTGCTAAACGGTTAAATTTACCTCTTGAGAAATTAGAGAATCCTATGAATGTGGAAGTAGCTAATAAAGAAGTTATTCTTGTGGAATACATCCATAGAAATTGTTGTGCTGAGATAAACGGGTATAAACTGAGCGTAAATTTAATTTCGATACGAGTAGGAAAATTTGATGTAATTCTTGGGATGGATTGGTTGTCTAGTCATGGGGCTGTGATTGACTGTCAGAAGAAAAGTATACACCTGAAGACCCCGACTAAGTCGAAGGTCATATTTTACGGTAGTAAATCACCGAGATAATCTTGTTGTCTGACGATGATGCAAGCGAAGAAATTGCTAAGGAAAGGTTGCATAGGTTATTTGGCTCATGTGGTTGATACTCAAAGAGTAGGGAGTAAAATGGGTCAGATACCTGTAGTAAGGGAATTCCCAAATGTTTTCCCAAATGAGTTACCGAGTTTACCGCCGGATAGAGAAGTGGAATTTGTGATCGACTTGGTACCGGGAACCGCATCGATCTCAAAGGCACCGTACAAGATGGCACCGGTGGAGATGAAAGAACTGATGGTTCAACTACAGGAGTTGCTAGACAAGGGGTATATTCGTCCGAGTGTATCTCCGTGGGGAGCGCCAGTACTGTTCGTGAAGAAGAAGGATGGATCGTTAAGGCTCTGTATTGACTACAGGGAACTGAATAAGGTTACCAATAAGAATAAGTATCCGCTGCCCAGAATTGATGATCTGTTTGACCAGTTGAAGGGAGCGAAATACTTTTCGAAGATTGACTTGAGGAGGGATATCACCAACTGAAGGTGAGGCAGGGAGCTATTCCAAAGACAGCATTCAGAACTCGATATGGACACTTTGAGTTTCTGGTGATATCGTTTGGGCTGCCGAACACGCCAGCAGCATTTATGGACATAATGAACCGAGTGTTCAAGCAATACCTAGATAAATTTGTTGTCGTTTTCATAGATGACATTTTAGTCTACTCGAAGACAGAGGAGGAACACATCGAGCATTTGAGGATAGCCCTGGAAACGCTAAGAAGGGAGAAGCTATATGCAAAGTTTTCCAAGTGTGAATTTTGGCTACAAAGGGTGCAGGTTTTGGGGCACGTAATTGACAAAGATGGTGTATCAGTGGATCCTGTGAAGGTAGAAGCAGTAATAAACTGGGAGCAACCAAGGACGCCGACAGAAGTTCGAAGTTTCTTGGGATTAGCGGGTTACTATCGGAGATTTATTCAGAACTTTTCAAAGATAGCGACACCGTTAACAAATTTGACAAGGAAAATTGTAAAGTTTGTATGGACGGATAAGTGCGAAGAGAGTTTCTTGGAGTTGAAGAAGAAACTTAGTGAAGCACCTGTGTTACCACTACCAGATAATACAGGGGGATTTGTAGTGTACAGTGATGCGTCACATAAAGGCCTTGGATGCGTGATGATGCAGCATGGGAAGGTCATTGTGTGACACCCCCAAATCCGGGTACTTCAACTCCACAGATTTGGTGTTCACTATAGCATACATTCATTACTAACTACCCATGATTAAGATAATATAATTAAACTGAATAAAACATCTTCCCACAAAAGGGGTTACATCTCCAATCTCTTAATCAAATAAATCCCATGTTATCTAACCTCTATTACATCAATGCGGAATAAAAACATAAAATTAAATAAGTTTTGTTACAAGTAAACACTCATTGGATAACAGGTCTTTCGCTACTTCGGCATCTTGCCCTTGCCTTTACTCGTGGACGGTTCGTCCGACTTCTCTATCTTAGCTGCAATGTTTAATGCAATAGTGAGCAAACAATTGCCCACAAGTATGATAATAATTATAATTGAGTAATCAATGAAATATATTTCAACCGAGGTATAATAGTTTTTCTAAATTCAATCAAAAACTAGTCAAGATCTGAAAACTCAATAGAAAGCTTAGCTCAAGAACTGAATATAGATTCAGGATTAAAAGTGTATCTGAGGGTCACAAGACCTCGAACTATGTCCTAGGTTATCAAGTATTTCTACTGTAACCTTTAACAGTCTTATAGACTATGGACCATCCATCTCGTACTCAGGGGGATCAACCCTTTGTACAATGTATTGTGCACAAATATTTTAACGCTGTCGCGTAATTAATCCCCTATATTAGGGTTGTTCATCTCAGTCTAGTATTAGAATCCGTACCAAAAGGAACTTGGTTCGGAACAATTATTAAAAAAATATTCTAAGTCTTTAGAACGTTCATCAACTAAGGACTAGCTGAATCAATAAGGGTTTGCTAGTCACTAAAGCATTTGATTCATCAATGAAGTTGTCCAATAGAATTTATAATCAAAGTCTGAATAATGATCAATGATCGTATAACAAATGACTTGAATAATACATAAGTACTTGACATGATAACAACCTTGCTTGAATAACAATAAGCTAAGGTTAATAAGTTGGCTCAATGAAATTAAACTTGCTTTAAACGAAATAATAAGATTAAGGGTGAAAAACTTGCCTCGAGCGTAGATTACAGATTTAAATAATGCATGTCCCTTAATCACCCTATACATTTTGATTACAAAATGATAACGATAATTAGTTACAGATTTATATACATTTTAAGTCTTGTTCTTATCCTATTTTATTGTACCATCTCGATTGACATTCGATATTCCACAAATATTTGCTAACAACCCTCGTGGTATCTCATTGGTCATTTAATACCTCAATATAGGTTTTAAACATACATATAGCAACATAGCAATATCACAAAACAAATAAATAAATTTTAATATTTTTTTTTCAGTTACTGTTCCACCGCCGGGGCGGTGGATTTCTATACAAAACCGTCGCCGGGACAAGGCTGTCGCTGGGGCGAGGAACATAGTTCAAATATGCCGCCGAGGCGACAAGACCGCCGGGGCGATACTTCAAGTTCATTTCTACCGCTGAGGCGGTAGACTCGACTGTCACCTTCTACAGTTCGCGAACTAGTGAAAACTTAGGCCAAATTTGGCCAAATTTCTCGAATTCTACCATCCAACACATAGTTTAAACATACCCAGATATCAAATACAATATAAAACAATTACCCAACATGTTTCTAAACATTCTAACCATTATAATAGACATAACCAACCAAATTGAACTAAAAATACTCTGTTTAAACCAAATATTCATGTTTTAGCCATTTTAATAAAATTAACCATTGTAAACTCATTTTTCAACCATTTTAATCCATTCCACTTGCATTCTTTTCGTTGTTTATTATATAATCATAATCAAATGTCAATTTACCGATTAATAACCAAATTGAACATCAATTTTCATACATATATGCCATACATGAAAATAGAACTCTGTAAACCAAAAACTCAATTTTAAAACATGCTTTCATGGATTAATTCATGTAAATTGGTTTATAATCATCATGAAATCATCTAATACTTGTTTACTATCAATCACATCAACTAATTCATGCTTTTAGAAAATAATTCACCTACATGAAACTAAAAACCATATACAGTGAAACAAAACTATTAATAAAATTTTAAAAAGATTATACCTTCTATTGCCTAGAGAACTTGGTGAATTCTCTTTTGATTCTTCTCTCCAATCTCCAACCTCTTCTCTCAATTTCTCTCTATTCTTACTCCCTCTTTTTCTCTGAACTCTCAAGCTCTGCTCTGTTTTCTTCTTTTTTTTAACTGATGAACCTTATTTTAACGTACTCAGACTTCAATTGATCAACTGAGGAAATCAAGAGTTAGGCCATGTTTGGCCAACTCAAAAATAAAAAAAAATGGAATCCTAAAAGGCATAAGGCTTCGTTTGGCTGAATAAGAACAAAATAACCCTTTTCTTAATCAAGGGTCACAAGGCCTTGTTTGTTAAAACAAAAACAAAACCCTTTCCATTTATTTTAATAAATCATTATATTATATAGTTTTAATTGTCACACTTTTAATTTAATTAAACTTATTATTAAATAAACTCAATTAAACCTTACTAATTAATTAATAATTCTATTTAACCAATAACAATAACACCAAATAAATTATCTTATTCATATAAATCATTTATTCAAATAAATTATTTAATCATCTAATTTAATTATTAAATTAAATTAGAATAATCGTATCAAATCACAATTGAATAACATTTAACATAAATTCTTTCACCGTAACTTAATAAATTATTTATTTTACTCAATAAATAAATTAATAAAAATATTTATATAACTAAATAAATATTTTTATTTAATCACAAAAATTGCATTCGTTACACTCTTCCCTCCTTAAAAGGATTCTGTCCCCAGAATTACAACGCGATAAATTCGTCCGCTACATTCTCCCCTCCTTACAAAGATTCTGTCCCCAGAATCGCGACACAAAGATTAAACAAACAATTGAGGATAACTCTGCATCATTTTCTCTTCGAGTTCCCACGTAGCTTCTTCAGCATTGTGGTTCCTCCAGATTACTTTAACAGAAGGTATCACTTTATTTCTGAGAACCTGGTCTTTCGTGTCTACTATCTGTACAGGTATCTCTGCATAGGATAAATCTTTCTCAAACTGTATTGGTTCATATTCTATTACATGTTTATAATCAGGCTTATACGGTCGTAGCACCGATATGTGAAAAACATTATGAATGTGGTCTAACTCGGGAGGTAAAGCTACCTTATAAACCACCTCGCCTACTCGTTTCAGCACCTCGAAGGGTCCAATAAATCGCGGACTGAGTTTACCTTTTTTACCAAATCTGATTTTTCCTTTCCAGGGAGATACTTTGAGGAACACAAAACTCCCGACTTCAAATTCGCGATTTTGACGATGCTGATCCGCATATTTCTTCTGCCTGTCTTGAGCTGCTAACAATCTGGCTCTTATCACCTTGATAATTTCAGCAGTTTGCTGTACCAGCTCAGGTCCCAATAGGCGACGTTCACCAACCTCGTCCCAACATAACGGAGTTCTGCACTTTCTTCCGTACAAAGCTTCATATGGCGGCATTCCAATACTCGCGTGATAACTATTGTTATAGGCAAACTCGACCAGAGGTAAATGGTCATCCCAGTTACCTTTAAAATCCATGACGCACGCCCGAAGCATATCCTCCAACGTTTGAATTGTTCTTTCGCTCTGGCAATTGGTTTGAGGATGGTAAGCTGTACTCATTCTCAACTGCGTCCCCAAACAAGCTTGCAGACTCCTCCAAAATTTTGATGTGAAACGTGGATCTCTGTCTGACACAATTGATACTGGAACTCCGTGCCTCGAAATAATTTCCTTGACGTATAATTTGGCCAGTTGATCCAGAGTGAATCTGATTTTGATAGGCAAGAAATGTGCTGATTTCGTCAGTCTGTCCACTATGACCCATATTGCGTCATAACCCTTCTGAGTAGTTGGAAGCCCTACCACGAAGTCCATCGTGATATGCTCCCACTTCCATTCTGGTATCTCCAAGGGTTGTAACAAACCACTTGGTCGTTGATGCTCTGCTTTGACCCTCTGACAAGTGATACACTTCGCAACACACTCAGCAACCTCTCTTTTCATGTTTGGCCACCAAAAATGTTGTCGAAGATCCTGATACATCTTTGTACTTCCCGGGTGTATCAAAAATCTTGAGCTATGAGCTTCGTTCAAAATCTCTTCTCTGATCTCCAGCACTGACGGAACCCAGATTCTGCCTTCGAATCTCAGCAACCCTTCGGTGTCGATTTTGTATTTAAGCTCCTCTCCCTCAAGCACTCTTTTCCGTATCTTAACACATTCCTGATCCTGAAGTTGTGCTCCCTTCACTTTTTCCACCAAAGTTGGTTGGGTTTCCAGATGGAACAATTTTTCATTAGGCTCTGCCAGACCCTTCACCTCTAACTCCAATTTAGCCATTTCTGCTACAAGTTTCTCCTGAGCAGTTAACAAAAATAATTTTTCCCGACCTTTTCTACTTAAAGCGTCGGCAACCACATTAGCCTTCCCTAGATGGTATAGAATTTCATAATCATAATCTTTGATCAATTTTATCCATCTCTTCTGCCGTATATTCAAATCCTTCTATGTGAAAATATACTTCAGACTTTTATGGTCTGTATATATTTCACACTTCTCCCCATAGAGATAGTGCCTCCAGATTTTCAAAAAAAACACCACGGCTGCCAACTCCAAATCATGGGTCGGATACCTGATGAGTAGGTTTTAACCTACGCGTTTGATATGTCTTTTGGCTTATTCTTTACTTGTTTTTAAGTGTTTGGTAGCTTTTTACTTGTTTTGCATTGGTTTTGTACGTCATGGCTGGATGCATAAATGAAAAGAAGAAAATTGGCTGGGTGCAGGGCATTCTCGCCGGGGCGAGAATTTGTTATTTATATTTCTCGCCGGGGCGGGAGTTCGCCGGGGCGAGAACTTATGCCTTGAATTTCTCGTCGGGGCGAGGAAGCGGCAGATGGAAATCCTAATTTTGCTGGAATGCTGTTATTTTGGAAAGATAGAAGTGATCAAGGACTCTTGCTATTACACTTATTGAGGGACTAAAGGAGACTATAAATAGAAGATCAAGAGTTGGATTTACATATACACAGACTTATTCAGAGATTGACTTGGAGAGCTAAGCAAGGAGATTGGAGGACAAGTTAAGCATCGTGAGAAGTTCAGATTGGAGAGCTAGAGATTATACTGAGTTTCCTTTTAATCTTTATCCTTTGATTTGTAATCAATTATGATGACTTATTTTGGTATTCTAGTTTTAATTGCTAGTATGAACTAAATTCTTAGTTAAGGCTACAATTGAACCAGTTATAATTATGAGTTGATCATCTATTTGATTTCAATTGTTCAATTTGACTGTAGTTGTCTATCTTATTTTATGTTTGTTGATTAATTATTTGGCCGACAATTAGCGGGTTACTTTAGATGAATTCGGGAGATGAAATCTAGGGTTAGAACTGGATAAGATAGCATGTATTCCCAATTATTTGCATGTGTTGAATAATTGGATTTGTGAAGTAAATAGGAATATTGCTTGCTGCATGTAACAATTAGAAATTGGAACATAATGAATTTAATCTTTTAACTTTGCATAGGAATATAGTAGAGTTAATTGGATTAGATAGATTTATTTGATCACTTGGAAAAGGGCTTATAAATGCAATTGAATTTCTGTTAACAACTCCATTGAAGTGAATGATTGGAAGACATAGATAGATTGGTTTATGATAAATAACTGGGGATATTGTAGTCTTAATCATCTTAAATCTGAATTTCAACCTTTGAATTAATTGTCAGTGTTAGTATTTATTTAATTATTCTTAATCAAAAATCCCAAATTGTGATTTTTTAATAGAATAGGCATAATTTAGATTGGTAATTTGAGATTAAAAACATAGTAATTCCTGTGGGTTCGACACTCTCTCTTATCACTTTATTACTTGTTGATCGTGTATACTTGCACGTAATTGTCGATTGTGAAATCGGGCAACAAGTTTTTGGCGCCGTTGTCGGGGATTATTTGTGTTTATAATTTTCAATATCAGTTTAGTTAAGTCTGTTTTAGTTAAGCAAACTTATTTTTCTTTTGTTTCTTGTTCAGGTGACTGTTGAGTCGTTTATGCAAACGCGATCAAAACAACCGGAACTCGTGCAGTGTGAGGATAATCTTGAGAACAAGCTTCGTCAGTTGAGAAAATTCTGTCAGGAGACACTTGAGAAAGAGAAAATGGCTAACGAAGAGCAGAAATCATTGAGAGAATATGCTATGCCTAAGATAGACGAGATTAAATCGAGCATCACGAGACCAGTCATCACCGCTAATTCCTTCGAAATCAAGCCGGGAACAATTCATATGCTTCAGAATGCGGTACAGTTTGGGGGTTTAGCCAACGATGATCCAAATGAACACTTGGTTAGTTTCCTGGAGATTTGTGATACCTTCAAATATCCCAATGTGACAGATGATGCAGTGAGATTACGTCTATTTCCGTTCACACTAAGAGATAAAGCAAAGAGCTGGTTGCACTCACTTCCACCAGGGTCCATCACAACGTGGGATGATTTAGCTCAGAAATTCCTAGCGAAATTTTTCCCGCCAACTAAGTCGGCTAAGTTGAGAAACGAGATTTCTACATTTTGGCAACAGCATGGAGAGTCACTATACGAGGCTTGGGAAAGGTTCAAGGAGTTATTAAGAAAATGTCCACATCATGGGCTACCCAAGTGGCTACAAGTTCAGACATTCTACAATGGGCTGAATAATGACACTCGAACATGCATTGATGCAACTACAGGTGGAGCACTTATGGATAAAATGTTTGATGAAGCTTACACTTTGTTAGAGACTATGGCTGCAAATAATTATCAATGGCCGACTTCCAAACTGAATCAATAAAAGGTAGATGGAGTTTTGGAAGTAGATGCGGTCACGGCACTCACAGCTCAGATGGCAGCCATGTCTAAGAAGATTGAAGCTTTGTCTGAATCGAAAGTCCAGCAAGTAGCCTATGTGTGTGAGCTTTGTGCAGGTGCGCATCCGACGGAGTATTGTGCCATTAATCCAGAATCGGTACAGTTCGTGGGGAGCTATAACAGACAGCAACAGCCATACCAGAATGCATATAATCTGGGGTGGAAAAATCATCCGGGTTTCTCATGGAGCAATAACACTCAGGTTCAAAATCCAGCTCCTAGAACTCAGAATCCCCTAGGTTTTCAGAACCAAGCTCCACAACATGCAAAAAGAAAGTCGAATTTAGAAGAATCGTTGGCAAGGTTTATCACAGCATCTGAGAAAAGAATGAATGATCAAGATAAGTTGTTAACTCAGGTAGATTTGAATGTGAAGAGCCAGACAGTGTCAATTAGGAACTTGGAAAATCAGCTGGGACAGTTGGCTCAAGTCTTGAATAATCGACCACAAGGGGCACTTCCAAGCGATACAGAGGTTAACCCAAGAACGGAAGGAAAGGAACATTGCAAGGCTGTCACCTTAAGGAGTGGTAAAAAGCTGCTAGATGCAGTTAAAGGAAATTCTAAACCAAAAACAGTTGTGGAGAATGAGGATGAGGAAGCCCCGGTGAAAAGTAAGGTGAATGAATCAGAAAAGGTGAAGGATACAGGTTCGGAGGTAAAGTCAATGGAACTCAAGCCAGATAGTGTAGTGCCTCCCGTACCCTTCCCTCAAAGATTGCAGAAAGCCAAGCTAGACGAGCAATTTTCCAGATTTTTGGACGTTTTCAAGAAACTACACATTAATATACCGTTTGCAGAAGCCCTGGAACAGATGCCCAGTTATGCAAAGTTTATGAAGGATGTTTTATCAAAGAAAAGGAAATTGGGTAAATTCGAAACGGCGGCACTTACCTAAGAGTGCAGTGCAATTTTGCAAAACAAGCTGCCACCTAAACTAAAGGATCCAGGAAGCTTCACTATCCCTTGTGTAATTGGTAACCAGTTCTCTGGAATGACATTGTGTGACTTAGGAGCTAGTATCAATTTAATGCCATTATCAGTTTACACTCAGCTTGGGCTAAAGGCACCAAAACCAATGAACATCAGCTTGCAGTTGGCAGACAGATCAGTGACATATCCGAGGGGTATTGTGGAAGATATTTTGGTTAAAGTCGATAAATTCATCTTCCCAGCTGATTTCATTGTTTTGGATTACGAAGAGGATAGGGAGATTCCCATCATTCTAGGTCGTCCATTCTTAGCAACAGGGAGAACGTTGATAGATGTACAAAAATGTGAATTAACAATGAGAGTTCAAGATTAGGAAGTCACCTTTAATGTATTTAAATCGATGAAATTCCCTAAGGAGGGCGAGGAATGCTTACGGATAGACCTGCTCGATGAAATCGTGAATGAACAAACCAGGGCAATTATTGTTGAAGATCCATTAGAAGCTGCTCTGGTTGGGATAGATACTTTTGATGATCCAGATGAGTGGGATTGTGTCAAGGTTCTAGACTCATTACCTATTGCTCAGAAATTTAACAGGCAATTTGATGTACTTGACCGGCCGAACGAAGGAGAAAAGAGGTCCAAACCGTCAGTGGAAGAGCCACCTGTGCTTGAGCTTAAACCTCTTCCATCTCATCTACGGTATTCTTACTTGGGAGACTCAGACACATTACCAGTAATAGTTTCTGCGCATTTGAATGAATCTCAAGAAGAAAAATTATTAAGGGTTTTGCGTGAGTATAAAACAGCAATTGGGTGGACAATAGCAGACATCAAGGGAATCAGTCCGTCGTTTTGCATGCATAAAATTCTGCTTGAAGAAGGAGCAAAACCGGTCATTGAGCAACAAAGAAGATTGAATCCGATTATGAAAGACGTGGTGAAGAAGGAAATTATTAAGTAGTTAGACGCCGGAATTATCTATCCAATTTCAGATAGTGCTTGGGTAAGTCCCGTACAATGTGTGCCTAAAAAGGGAGGAATGACAGTGGTTAAGAACGAAAACAATGAACTCATTCCTACAAGAACGGTTACAGGTTGGAGAGTGTGTATGGATTACCGCAAGTTGAACAAAGCTATGCGCAAGGATCACTTTCCCTTGCCATTTATTGATCAGATGTTGGATAGGTTGTCCGGTCATCAGTTTTATTGCCTTCTCGATGGATACTCAGGATATAACCAGATAGTGATAGCTCTGGAGGATTAAGAGAAAACAACTTTTACATGTCCGTATGGAACGTTTGCATTCCGGAGAATATCTTTCGGGTTATGTAATGCACCGGCTACATTCCAGCGATGCATGATGGCTATCTTCTCGGATATGGTTGAGCAGAATTTAGAGGTATTTATGGATGACTTCTCTGTATTCGGTGATAGTTTTGACTTGTGTCTTAATAATCTCATTTTAGTATTGAAGCGTTGTGTGGAGACGAATCTGGTGCTTAATTGGGAAAAGTGCCACTTTATGGTGCGAGAAGGGATTATTCTGGGGCACAAAGTATTCGACGCAGGTCTAGAGGTGGATAGGGCAAAGATTGAAACCATTGAAAAGCTACCTCCACCGACATCTGTAAAAGGTATTAGAAGTTTTCTCGGACATACAGGATTCTACCGTCGATTCATCAAGGATTTCTCAAAAATTTCAAAACCTTTGTGTTCACTCCTTGAAAAAGATGTTCCCTTTAAGATGGATCAAGCTTGCATCGAAGCCTTTGAATGCTGAAAAAGAAGTTAATCACAGCCCCGATCATAGTTGCTCCCGATTGGACTTTGCCTTTTGAGTTGATGAGTGACGCAAGTGATTATGCAGTGGGAGCTGTGCTGGGTCAGCGAAGGGACAAGGTTTTTCACACCATCTACTACTCAAGTAAGACACTCACAGAAGCTCAATTGAATTATACTACTATAGAAAAAGAGTTGCTTGTAGTAGTATTTGCCTTTGACAAGTTTCGAGCATATCTAATTGGAACCAAGGTGATTATCTACACTGATCATGCAGCTATCAAATACTTGATTGCAAAGAAGGATGCCAAACATAGGTTGATTCGATGGGTCCTCTTGTTGCAAGAATTTGACTTGGAGATTCGAGATAGGAAAGGTACGGAGAATCAAGTGGCTGATCATCTTTCAAGGTTAGAGAATGCCGACATGCAGAAAAAGAATGATGTGGTAATCAATGAGTCGTTTCCAGATGAACAATTGTTTGGTATCAACACCGAAGTCCCTTGGTATGCTGATTATGTGAACTTTCTAGTCAGTAATGTGCTTCCGCAAGATTTCACTTCTCAGCAAAGAAAGAAATTTCTCCATGATGTCAAGCAATACTTTTGGGATGAGCCATTCCTCTTCAAAACTTGTGCGGATCAGATGATAAGACGTGTGCTACAGGTAGAAATGGAGAGCATCTTGACTCATTGTCATTCGTCAGATTATGGAGGCCATTATGGAGGAGAAAGAACTGCAGCTAAGGTCTTACAGTCGGGATTTTTCTGGCCTTCGTTGTTCAAGGACGCTCATCTCTTTGTGCTTAGGTGTGATAGATGTCAACGGGTTGGAAATATCTCGAAGCGGCACGAAATGCCTCTCAACACCATCCTTGAGGTTGAACTATTTGATGTTTGGGGTATTGACTTTATGGGGCCGTTTCCGTCATCATTTAACAATCAATACATACTTTTGGCGGTGGATTACGTGTCAAAATGGGTCGAAGCACTTGCATTACCCACCAATGATGCCAAAATGGTTCTACGATTCCTGCATAAGAATATCTTTACTAGATTCGGTACACCAAGAGCCATAATCAGTGACGAAGGTACTCATTTTTGTAACAAGTAGTTCACTAAGTTGTTAGCTAAATACGGAGTCAAACACCGGATTCCTACAGCTTATCATCCCCAAACGAATGGCCAAGCAGAGGTATCGGATCGGGAAATTAAGCAAATTCTGGAGAAAGTGGTAAACCCGACTCGTAAGGACTGGGCAACGAAACTAGACGATGCTTTATGGGCGTATCGCACTGCTTATAAGAATCCCATCGGAATGTCGCTGTATAGTATGGTTTATGGGAAAGCATGTCATTTACCGGTCGAACTTGAGCATAAGGCCTATTGGGCAATTCAAAAGTTGAACCTTGATCTTCAAGCCGCTAGTGAGAAAAGGTTGCTCCAATTGAACGAGATGGAGGAGTTTCTCCATCATGCCTATGAGAATGCCAAGCTGTACAAAGAAAAAGTCAAAAGTTGGCATGACAAACGGATTGTGGATCGAAAGTTTGAACCGGGACAAGCTGTGCTGTTGTTCAATTCCAGGCTGCGGTTATTTCCTGGGAAGCTGAAGTCTAGATGGTCAGGCCCTTTCATTATCACTGCTGTAGGATCTCATGGGGCAATTAAAGTCGAAGTGCCGGATTCAAAGCGCACATTTAAAGTCAACGGTCAGTGACTCAAACATTATTGGGGAGGCGATGTGGATCGACAAGTATCAGTGATTCACCTTTTTGTTCCCGATCAAGCTGAAGCCTAATTGTGCTGAGAAAGTCGGACTGACGACTATAAACCAAGCGCTTGATGGGAGGCAACCCAATCATGATATTTTATTACTTTCATAGAATTAGTTTCATTAATGTTTTTTTTAGGAGTAGTTTAAGTGTTTATGTTTGAATTTGGTCTTCAATCTTTCGTGTTTAACTCATTTATGTGGTGTTCATTGAAACATGGATACAGTCTATGGGAATGCTTTAGAAGGAAGAAACATGTTCATTGGGATGGTACAAGAGAGGACAAGAGGATCAAGAGGAAAAAGCAGAAAAAGTTTTCAAGTCTGAGGATTCTCGCCCCGGCGAGAAAATTGCACTAAGGTTTCTCGCCCCGGCGAGAACCTCCCTATTGAAGCGTGCCCCGACCTGGATTTTTCTCGTCCCAGCCCCAACCTCTCTGCCACTTCTCGCCCCGGCGAGGTTCATAAGCCTATTTTCTCGCCCCGGCGAGAATCGCGGAATCAGTTTTTAAAAAATCCGATTCTAATTTGATTTTTTACATTCCAACTCCCATGCAACTTCTCCAAAACACTATTTCTCCTTCTCCAATACCAACCCATCCCGAATCCTTCCAATTTCACTTCTAATTTCTTCCCAATTTCTTTCCATACTTGAAATCCTATGCAAACCCTAAATCATACCACTATAAAAACAAACCCTAGCCTCTGTCTAATCCATCTCTCATTCATTAGACGAAATACTCTGTGGTTTTCAAGATTTCTATGTGCTTTATTGTTGCATGCAAGTATTCTAGGGTTTACACCTCAGATCTAGGGTTTACTCCTCAGATCTATTCCATTGGATTGTGCTTTTATCACTTCGGAGTTAGAAAAGTTGGAGTTTGGGGGGAATTGTGATTGCATAGCAGATTGTAGTGTTTGGGTTGTTTGTCAAAAGATCAATCATGGCTCCAAAGAGGCAACGTGGTGAGGGATCATCGTCTACTCCATCCAGGGCCTTTGATCGAAGAAAGTTTGTCAGTGCAGAGGCGGCTATCAGATATGAAACATATACATCGGGTAAAGCTCTAACTCTCGAGCGCGGTCTCACGCCTGACGAGGTGGTTGATGGGGAGATGATGTATCAGATAGTCGAGCGGGGATGGGAGACATTCACTGCCCATCCGGAGCGTGTATGTATAGCTATAGTCAAGGAGTTTTACGCTAATGCAGAGGACGCGGCTAGATGCGAAGTTACAGTCCGAGGGAAGACAGTGTCCTTCATTGCCCAAACGATCAATGAGTATTACAACTTGAGGCCTGATTTACATTGCAGATACACTCGATTCAATGAGTATTTATAATTTTTTTTATAAATACTGCTTCGATGTCTGTCTAAGTGTAAGAAAACGAGGAATTAATGAATATAGACAGATAAGAGCAGGTCTTGACTAAGTTTGTCTTTGTGGCCGGTGTCATTTGAATGAGTATACCCTTAGGAGATGTCTTTACACTCAGCGCCCTAAAATCGTCTGGTTTGGGAGTCGTTGGTTGAAAGTTCGCTACACGGGTGGCACTGAATAGCCTAATAAAGATAAACATTGCACTAGTCAGGATATATGACGAGATGGAGCATAAAACGCACTCGTTAAAGAAAAAGAGGGAAAAATGAGAAGGAAAGTGAATAGCAGTTGAGCTTAAAAGTAAAATATGTGAATTTGTCTCTTTTTGAGCATTGTGATACCTAGAGTTGGATTCATACCCTGATTGGTTTAATATATGTTGCATACTTATGGAAGGGTTGAGAGTGATTCATAATTGCTAATAGTTGGCTTTTGGATGGTATGAGGTTGAAATTCTGTTGAACTGGTAGTTACCGATTTCTGAGGCCGGATTTTTATGATGTCTATTGATTAATTGCTTGAGTATGGTTAGTCATGCATGTGCATTTATGTAGTAGCTAGTTTAGTTGTGGTTTTTCTTTGTTTTATGTTTCGCTTGAGGGCAAGCAAAGTTTTGAGTTTGGGGGTATTTGATGAGTAGGTTTTAACCTACGCGTTTGATATATCTTTTGGCTTATTCTTTACTTGTTTTTAAGTGTTTGGTAGCTTTTTACTTGTTTTGCATTGGTTTTGTAGGTCATGGCTGGATGCAGGAATGAAAAGAAGAAAATTAGCTGGGTGCAGGGCATTCTCGTCGGGGCGGGAGTTCGCCGGGGCGAGAACTTATGCCTTGAATTTCTCCCCGGGGCGAGGAAGCGACAGATGGAAATCCTGATTTTGCTGGAATGCTGTTATTTTGGAAAGATAGAAGTGATCAAGGACTCTTGCTATTAAACTTATTGAGGGACTAAAGGAGACTATAAATAGAAGATCAAGAGTTGGATTTACATATACACAGACTTATTCAAAGATTGACTTGGAGAGCTAAGCAAGGAGATTGGAGGACAAGTTAAGCATCGTGAGAAGTTAAGATTGGAGAGCTAGAGATTATACTGAGTTTCCTTTTAATCTTTATCCTTTGATTTGTAATCAATTATGATGACTTATTTTGGTATTCTAGTTTTAATTACTAGTATGAACTAAATTCTTAGTTAATGCTACAATTGAACCAGTTATAATTATGAGTTGATCATCTATTTGATTTCAATTGTTCAATTTGAAAGGAGTTGTCTATCTTATTTTATGCTTGTTGATTAATTGTTTGGCCGATAATTAGTGGGTTACTTTAGATGAATTCGGGAGATGAAATCTAGGGTTAGAGCTGGATAAGATAGCATGTATTCTCAATTATTTGCATGTGTTGAATAATTGGATTTGTGAAGTAAATAGGAATATTGCTTGCTGCATGTAACAATTGGAAATTGGAACTTAATGAATTTAATCTTTTAACTTTGCATAGGAATATAGTAGAGTTAACTAGATTAGATAGATTTATTTGATCACTTGGAAAAGGGCTTATAAATGCAATTGAATTTCTGTTAACAACTCCATTGAAGTGAATGATTGGAAGATGTGACGCCCCCAAATCCGGGTACCTCAAACCCGAATCCGGTGCTACACGGTACATCCCATTCCATACAACATAATAGACATGAATGTAATTACTATATTATTACAAGACGTCTTACTCTCAATCCCAGGTTCTATTACCATAACATCATTCCAAATACATAATAAGTCTTAATATTACAACATTACTAATACAAATAAACTACGACGTCATCTAGACGTTCATCTTGCCCTTTCCCTTGTCCTTACCGGAACCTTCGACCCGCTCGGACTTAGCTGCAATGTTTAATATAAAGCAAGAATGAGCATTCGATTGCCCAGCAAGTATAACAGTTGAATAACAACAATATCATCAATCATATTATTTCTCTTCGACAACTGAACAATAGTTGTGAAATATTCTGAATAAACAGGAATAATACTTTACTTTCGTTTTAAAAATATATTTTCGAAACGACAATGAGTGGTCATAAGACCTTGAACTTTCTTTTGCTTTCTTGAAAAGGTACACAACATTATAACTGCAAACCGTCTTACTTACGAGCACTTCTAGGTGATCAGCCTATTGTACTCTATGTTGATCAACACTCTAGCTGGAAACGATTATATGCGTTTGTTTAGGCGCTCGATGCCTTGTCAGAATAACTGACTAAAAACTGCCCCTAATATTAACTAAAAACTGCCCCTAATATTAGGGTTGTTCATCTCATTCATGTCTCGGAATCCTAACCAAAGCAATTCGGTTGGATAGCTCTACTTAATCATCAATAACATTTCAAGGATTTATTATCAAATCAATAAAACATTTCAATATCTGTCTAGCCGAAACAAATAGCATCGACGTTCTCTATAACAGTTCATATATATGTGAACTTGAAAGCTTCAACAATTTATGTCATAACATAGCTCGAATACTTGTGCAAATACTGAAAAATTTACATAAGTAAGGAATTCACACAACCATATATGTATTGCGTAAATCGAAACTTCAAACATCGCATGAGAGTCAAGAGAATATAATCAAATGAATCAAATAAACTTGCACAACATACGTCTATTGTATAAGATACGAAACTTGCATTCAATACTGAAAATGAATGAAGCTAGAGAACTTGCCCAACACAAAGGTTAGACAAGGGTTTAGGAAACTTGCCTTAAGCGCTTGCTACTAGTTGACGTTAATCGTCCTTCAAATATGTCCTACGCATTTAGACACATATTCACATACCAATTAGTCTCACGATAATCACCAAACATTGGCTTACATTAATCAAGACATTATAATCATTACGAACATTGATTGCCACTATGACTACCCAAACGAAAAATGCAACTATGCTATTCATTTCATTTAAGCAAATCTAACGTGACTTAGTCATTTCATGCTTGGGGTCATTCAACTATTACACTAACATATCATACATATGCTTTGGGGTATTTATAACATGTTGGGTCTATGTAAACATGAATCGCATCAACCACACAAAGCAGCAAAGCAATGCAGTTCTGCAGACCGGCGCAGCTGCGCAGGTATTGTACTTGGGAGTGGCACAACTGCGCCACTCGGCATCCAGGACTTTCAGCTCTGCAACCCAGCGCAGCTGCGCAGGTGCTATGCTTGGGAGTGGCGCACCTGCGCCACTCTGCATCTAGGGACTTTCAAGTTCTGCTACTGCAGAACCCAAAAATCCAAACTCTTGATTCCGTTTCCCTTGCTTCTTAGCCATTATACAACAACTCTATATGACTTAAAACATGATTTTACTACTGAGCTATGCATCATAACATCATTAAATCAATTAATCATCTCTAATTCTCATGTTCCTTAGAGAAATCATTCTCTTAGACATTAAACCAAATAGTTGGTGGGCATGGCTTTAGAGTTCATAAATCATAGCCTATCATTACATGGTTACCATTGACTTCACATATGAAATCAATTCCCATAGCTCCTGGACATATACAACCAGTACACAACCAATGCACACAACTAAACCAAGATGATTACAACTTCATTATTAACAAAACATGAATAAGAGTCCACTAATGTCCATTTCAGTCCATTTCTTGATTCCTTATGCATATGTCTGATTCTCATTCATTGTTCCACTTTTACATACTATTAACAAGGTTTTAACAGAGCTAATTAACAACCATACATGTTCATGCACTAACTAGCAAAATCAGTCATATAACTTCAACAAAGAAACCAACACAAAACTAAGAACTTAGAAATATTGTGTAAATGAGATAAGCTCTATATTGCTTACCTCTTGAAGCTTGGTCTAAGTTGTTAATGAATCAAATAGCAGCTGCTACCACACTCCTTCTTCTTCCTCAATTCACCCGTACACACTCAATTCCTACACTCTCTCAATTTTCAGCTATCTTACTAAGCAACAAGTGAAAGGAATGGAGGCTAAGCAATGAGAGAGTATTTATAGAGATGAAAAACTGAGCTTCAAGGAGGTGGAGGAGCTGAGCATGCTCGGGCATGGCAGCTCCCCATGTATGGGTGACTGAGCTTTTGCTCTCCCCATGGCTCGGGTACTCCCCCCTCTTCTCCCAAGTTGCTTTATCTCCCTTTTCCTCTACCAAATGCAAGGAATGCTTTTCCCCATGCTCTTCCCACGTTCTTGGCTCCCTCCTCCCTCTCTTCCTCCTTCTCCCGTACTCTTCTCCTTCAAATGATCAGCTGCAAGGTTATTACCCATTTCCCTTCATGGGTCATGGGTTTGGGTCATGGATGGTGGGTTTGGTTTATGGACTTGGTCCATGGGTTTTGGGCTTCCAATAATAATCTATTGGGCTTCTAATTTAATACCAATTGGGCTTCTAATAAAAATTCAATTGGGCTCAAATAAAATCCCACACTTGGATTATTAATCCCTCTCATTAACGCTTTGGCGAAATTATGAAAAGTCATAAAATCGAAAAAGGCGTCTTTGGCGTAAATAGCGCTTTAGTGCTATTTCTCAAATGATTTAATCAACTCCAATAAAAATAATATCAATCAAAAATTATCACATACACATCATATGTAGTAATAAAATATTCACACACATAACACGGAATAATATAAATAAAAGTTCAATTTATTCACTAAAATTCATAAGCTCGTGTTACAAAGCTACCCACGATCCGCAATCGTTACATCCTCCCCCCTTATAAGAATTCTGTCCCCAGAATTACGACATAAGGTTAAACAAAAAGATGTGGATAATTCTTCTTCATCTTATCTTCGAGTTCCCACGTCGCTTCTTCGGCGTTGTAGTTCCTCCATACTACCTTCACAGAATATATGGTCTTACTTCGTAAGACTTGTTCTTTCCTATCAATTATCTGGATAGGAATTTCTTCATATGTTAAGTCTTTCTCAACCTGAATAGGTTCATACTCTATCACATGCTTATAGTCTTGCTTATAGGGTCGTAGTACCGACACGTGAAACACATTATGGATATGCTCTAACTAAGGAGGTAAGGCTACCTCATAAGCCACTTCTCCTACCCTTTTCAATACTTCAAACGGTCCTATAAACCTTGGACTCAGCTTCCATTTCTTCCCGAACCGTATCTTCCCCTTCCAGGGAGACACCTTCAAAAATACATAGCTACCGACATTGAAGTCTCTCTTCTGGCGATGCTTGTCTGCATACTTCTTTTGCCTGTCTTGGGCCGCGACTAGTCTCGCTCTTATTACCTTGATGATCTCCGCAGTTTGTTGTACCAATTCCGGTCCCAACAATTTGCGTTCCCCTGCCTCATCCCAGCACAATGGCGTTCTGCATTTCCTTCCGTATAACGCTTCGTAAGGCGGCATGCCTATACTAGCGTGATAACTATTATTATAGGCGAACTCAACTAAAGGTAGGTGGTCGTCCCAATTCCCTTTAAAGTCCATCACACATGCCCGTAGCATATCTTCTAAAGTCTGTATTGTCTACTCGCTCTGCCCGTCCGTTTGAGGATGATACGCCGTGCTCAACCTCAGTTGTGTTCCCAATTGCTCTTGCAGGCTCTTCCAAAAATTCGACGTGAAACGCGGATCCCGATCCGACACAATCGAAATTGGCACTCCATGTCTAGAAACAATTTCCTTCACATAGAGTTTAGCTAGTTGGTCTAATTTGAACCTAATTATGATCGGCAAGAAATGCGTCGATTTCGTTAAACGATCCACTATGACCCATATAGCGTCGTATCCCTTCTGCGTTGTTGGGAGTCCTACCACAAAATCCATCGTGATAGGCTCCCACTTCCACTCCGGAATCTCTAAGGGTTGAAGTAACCCACTTGGTCTTTGATGCTCGGCCTTGACTCTCTGACAAGTTAGGCACCTACTAACGCACTCTGCGACTTCTCTCTTCATATTCGGCCACCAAAAATGTAGTCGGAGGTCTTGATACATTTTTGTACTTCCCGGATGGATCGAGTACCTCGAACTATGGGCCTCTTGCAAAATCTCTTCTCGTAACTCAGGTATTGGCGGTACCCAAATTCTTCCTTCAAATCTCATCACTCTATCATTATCGAGTTTATACTTAATTTCCTCTCCTTGGGAGATTCTCTGCCTTATTCCCTCGCACTCCTCATCGCTAAGTTGTGCTTCTCTTACTCGGTCCAATAAGATTGGACGAGTCTCTATTGTGAACAACTTCTCCCCCGATTCTATCGGGAACCTCACTTCTATCTCCAGTTTAGCCATCTCTGATATTAACTCATCTTGAGCCGTTAACATTGACAACTTCCCCCGACCCTTCGTACTTAAGGCGTCGGCCACTACATTCGCCTTCCCTGGGTGATATAGAATCTCACAATCATAATCTTTGATCAATTCTAACCACCTCTCCTGCCTCATATTCAACTCCTTCTGTGTGAAAATATACTTTAGACTTTTGTGGTCCGTGTATATCTCACATTTCTCGCCGTATAAGTAATGCCTCCAAATCTTCAGGGCAAACACAACTGCTGCCAATTCGAGATCATGAGTAGGGTATCCCCTCTCATAATCTTTCAATTGTCGTGACGCATACGCAATGACTTTACCGTGCTGCATAAGCACGCATCCAAGCCCCTTGTGTGACGCGTCACTATAAACTACAAAATCACCTGTATCATCCGGTAGGGATAATACTGGCGCCTCGCTCAACCTTTTCTTGAGCTCTCGGAAGCTCTCCTCACACTTCTCCGTCCAAACATACTTTATCGCCTTCCTCGTCAATTGGGTTAATGGGGTTGCTATCTTCGAAAAATCCTGAATAAATCTCCGATAGTAGCCCGCTAACCCTAAGAAACTACGCACTTCTGTCGGCGTCTTCGGCTGTTCCCAATTAATAACCGCCTCCACCTTCGCTGGGTCTACGGATATACCATCTTTGTCAATCACGTGTCCCAAAAAGTGGACTCTCTCTAGCCAAAATTCGCATTTCGAGAATTTTGCATACAACTTCTCCCTCCTCAAGGCTTCCATCACTATTCTTAGGTGTTCAACATGATCTTCCTGTGTCATTGAGTAGACTAGAATATCATCTATGAACACCACTACAAATTTGTCCAAATGCTGCTTGAACACTCTATTCATTAAATCCATAAATGCGGCTGGTGCATTCGTTAACCCAAATGACATCACCAGGAACTCATAATGGTCGTAACGAGTCTTGAACGCTGTCTTAGGTACGTCCTCTCCCCTCACCTTCAACTGGTGATATCCCGTTCTCAGATCTATTTTAGAAAAGTATTTTGCCCCTTTCAACTGATCAAATAAATCGTCGATCCTGGGCTACGGATACTTGTTCTTGATTGTTACTTTGTTCAACTCCCGATAGTCGATACAAAGCCTCAGTGATCCATCCTTCTTCTTCACGAATAACACTGGCGCTCCCCATGGAGACAAACTCGGTTGGATATACTTTTTATCTAACAACTCTTGTAGTTGAACCATCAATTCTTTCATCTCTACTGGCTCCATTCTATATGGTGCCCTTGAAACGGGTGCCGTTCCAGGCACTATGTCTATCACGAATTCGATCTCCCTATCTGGTGGAAGTCCTGGCAATTCGTCTGGAAACACGTCAGCGAATTCATTCACGATAGGTATCTGCCCCATTTCGGCTCCCTCTCGTTGGGTATCAACAATATGGCACAAATAACCTACACACCCTTTTCTTAACAGCTTCCTGGCTTGCATCGTCGATAGCAAACTTGAACGTCTAGGAGATTTACTACCATAGAACACTACCTTAGACTGCTTCGAAGTCTGGAGGTTTACGCTTTTCTTTTGGCAATCGATTACTGCCCCATGGTTAAACAACCCATCCATTCCCAGTATTACGTCAAATTCTCCCAGTCTAATCGGAATTAAATCTACCGATAACTTACTCCCTCTAATTTCAACGCAACAATTCCTATGAACATGTTCAACAGGGATTACTTCCTTATTCGCAACTTCTATGTTCAAGGGAGACTCTAGTTTCTCTAGAGGTAAGCTTAAACGTTGAGCAAATTCACATGATACAAAAGAACAGGTCGCACCCGAATCAAACAACACATATGCATTAATATTATTGATCGGAATGATACCTGAGACTACGTCTCCTGATGTCACTGCATCTTGGACCGTCATATTGAAGGTCCGGGCTGATGGTCTACTCGGTGGAGCTGGACTAGTCATAGTCAGCTTGCCACTGCTATTCCCATTGCCTCCCCCGTCTATCCCTTTCTTTGGGCAATTCCTTGCCATGTGGCCTGGTGCTCCGCAAACGAAACACCCACCGATCTTCTTCGGGTTAGGGCAGTTAGGAGAGATGTGTCCCTCCTGCCCACAGTTATAGCATGCCGTCCTTCCCTTCAAGCAGACCCCCAGGTGATTCTTCCCGAAAGTCTTACACGGCTCTACCCTCTTCTTTGGGTCTCCTTGTTTGTTCCCGGTATTCCCGGAATTGTTCCATTTCCTCTTCTGGTTACTTCCACTTCCACTGGCAACATCAGTCTTATTTCCTCCTTCATTCCTACTCTTATACTTCTTCTCCCTATTGTAGAGGCTTAGCGCCTCACTCCCTCCTTCGGCTATGATAGCCTTTTCCAAGATTGATCCAAAGGTATCGATCTGTAACACACTCACCTTGCTGTAGAGCCAGGGTCTCAGGCCCTGTTCAAACCTCCTCGTCTTCCTTTCCTTGGTGTCCACTTGATGTGGAGCAAACCGAGCCAGCTCGTTGAACTTGGCAGCATATTGGGGTACTGTCAGGTTATCTTGCTTTAGTTCTAAGAATCGCATCTCCATGCGACTCTGCATGCTCTTAGGAAAGTAGTTCTCGAAGTACAACTCCTTGAACCATTCCCAAGCAATGACTCCTTCTCCAGCCCTATTCTGGTTTGCTTCCCACCAGAAATTAGCTTCCCCTTTGTAGTAGGTAGGTAGCAAAAGTGGTCTTCTGCGCCTCCCCAACTGCAGCAATGATGAATGCTTTCTCCACCTCCTTAACCCATGATTGAGCCTCTATAGGCTCGGTGGTCCCCTTAAATTCGGGCGGTCTCACACTCTTAAAGTCCTTAAAGTTGGCAACATGCGCAACTGGAGGAACGACAGGTGGTACGGTTGGAGCTCTGTTCAAAGCTCCTACCAGTAAGTCTATGAATTGCTGCATAGGGTTTGCTGTTTCTCTAGTCTCACTCTCATTGTCGGATTCTCTATCCTCATTCCTCCGTGTTCCCTGTCTTCCTCTTCCTCTCCATCTCGGCGGCATTTTTCTGTTAAACAAATTATGCCACTATTAATCTACTATTCATCCCCGCGTACTTTAGTAAATACTAACACGTACACATATTAATCACAAGGCACATTAGAATAACCATACTCATAACAAAGCACATCAAAATAAACATACTAATATTAATATGCTTCATATTTCATACATCTTGTAACACATAACTTCTTCTATTCGAATACAATATATCCCTCTATTACTAAAAAGATGGGATTTACACCAGATAATCTATTACATATACAAAATTTAGGATTTACATCCTTACAAGGTACACATCTAGACCTCGTCTAATCACTGAACTAGACCACGCGTAATGGCGTCTGTATACTCGTCATCTGCTATGGCCATCACCAGATCCCTACTAATGGTGCGCCTGGTCTGGCCCTCCTTAGCTGGGTAATGGGTCACCCTACGCTGAAATCGCCCATGTGATGACCTGAAGGCATAGTTAGACCTATCGGTCCTCACCTTCTTGATCCTCGCCTCTTCTTCCAGGTCATCGGTCCGATCTTCGGCCCTGATCCTATCATCGATCTTTGCCTCCCAGTAGGCCTCTAACTCATGTCTCTCTTGCAAGAGTTCTTGAACCCTCGCCTCCAAGGCTTGAACTCTACCTCTTAGTGCTACATTCCTGTCAAGTACCACTTCAAACAGATTATTCATGTCTGATGGTGCCACTTCCTCCTCTTCAGAAGGCACAGCATCCGATAATGTATCATCTGCTTCCTCTTCATGCTCGGACGGATCCTCATCAAGTGAAAGGTCCATCTCCGGTTCCTCCTCCGGATCCTCTTCTGGGTCACTATCTACTTGAGCCTCAACCTCTGCTAGCGACTCGGGTGTTGGCTCGGGTGGAGCGATCAACTCCTCACTTACTACATGGATATCTCTATACTCGGGTTCTTCTCCAGACATCTACAAACCAATATACTAACTCGATTAGTACATAACAATAACAATTAATATTATAACACATAACAAATATAGTTTATTTTAAGTATACTCTTAGTTCTTTGGATGAATTTCCTCAACTCACCCTTAACAACTCTATTTGAGTTCATTTACTAACTCTTCTGTTCTCTCTACGGTCATATTCCTAAGGTTTTCCCCAACCTAAAGTTTAAAACCTATCAGCTCTGATTCCAACCTGTGACGCCCCCAAATCCGGGTACCTCAAACCCGAATCCGGTGCTACACGGTACATCCCATTCCATACAACATAATAGACATGAATGTAATTACTATATTATTACAACACGTCTTACTCTCAATCCCAGGTTCTATTACCATAACATCATTCCAAATACATAATAAGTCTTAATATTACAACATTACTAATACAAATAAACTACGACGTCATCTAGACGTTCATCTTGCCCTTTCCCTTGTCCTTACCGGAACCTTCGACCAGCTCGGACTTAGCTGCAATGTTTAATATAAAGCAAGAATGAGCATTCGATTGCCCAGCAAGTATAACAGTTGAATAACAACAATATCATCAATCATATTATTTCTCTTCGACAACTGAACAATAGTTGTGAAATATTCTGAATAAACAGGAATAATACTTTACTTTCGTTTTAAAAATATATTTTTGAAACGACATTAAGTGGTCATAAGACCTTGAACTTTCTTTTGCTTTCTTGAAAAGGTACACAGCATTATAACTGCAAACCGTCTTACTTACGAGCACTTCTAGGTGATCAGCCTATTGTACTCTATGTTGATCAACACTCTAGCTGGAAACGACTATATGCGTTTGTTTAGGCGCTCGATGCCTTGTCAGAATAACTGACTAAAAGCTGCCCCTGATATTAGGGTTGTTCATCTCATTCATGTCTCGGAATCCTAACCAAAGCAATTTGGTTGGATAGCTCTACTTAATCATCAATAACATTTCAAGGATTTATTATCAAATCAATAAAACATTTCAATATCTGTCTAGCCGAAACAAATGGCATCGACATTCTCTATAACAGTTCATATATATGTGAACTTGAAAGCTTCAACAATTTATGTCATAACATAGCTCGAATACTTGTGCAAATACTGAAAAATTTACATAAGTAAGGAATTCACACAACCATATATGTATTGCGTAAATCGAAACTTCAAACATCGCATGAGAGTCAAGAGAATATAATCAAATGAATCAAATAAACTTGCACAATATACGTCTATTGTATAAGATACGAAACTTGCATTCAATACTGAAAATGAATGAAGCTAGAGAACTTGCCCATCACAAAGGTTAGACAAGGGTTTAGGAAACTTGCCTTAAGCGCTTGCTACTAGTTGACGTTAATCATTCTTCAAATATGTCCTACGCATTTAGACACATATTCACATACCAATTAGTCTCACGATAATCACCAAACATTGGCATACATTAATCAAGACATTATAATCATTACGAACATTGATTGCCACTACGACTACCCAAACGAAAAATGCAACTATGCTATTCATTTCATTTAAGCAAATCTCACGTGACTTAGTCATTTCATGCTTGGGGTCATTCAACTATTACACTAACATATCATACATATGCTTTGGGGTATTTATAACATGTTGGGTCTATGTAAACATGCATCGCATCAACCACACAAAGCAGCAAAGCAATGCAGTTCTGCAGATCGACGCAGCTGCGCAGGTCTTGTACTT
The DNA here is from genome assembly GCA_034770075.1 of Aralia elata. Lineage (NCBI taxonomy): Eukaryota > Viridiplantae > Streptophyta > Magnoliopsida > Apiales > Araliaceae > Aralia > Aralia elata. Next base: position 37,279,722 of record CM068383.1, on the reverse strand, counting down.
GGGAGTGGCGCAGCTGCGCCACTCGGCATCCAGGACTTTCAGCTCTGCAACCCAGCGCAGCTGCGCAGGTGCTATGCTTGGGAGTGGCACAGCTGCGCCACTCTGCATCCAGGGACTTTCAAGTTCTGCTACTGCAGAACCCAAAAATCCAAACTCTTGATTCCGTTTCCCTTGCTTCTTAGCCATTATACAACAAGTCTATATGACTTAAAACATGGTTTTACAACTGAGCTATGCATCATAACATCATTAAATCAATTAATCATCTCTAATTCTCATGTTCCTTAGAGAAATCATTCTCTTAGACATTAAACCAAATAGTTGGTGGGCATGGCTTTAGAGTTCATAACTCATAGCCTATCATTACATGGTTACCATTGACTTCACATATGAAATCAATTCCCATAGCTCCTGGACATATACAACCAGTACATAACCAATGCACACAACCAAACCAAGATGATTACAACTTCATTATTAACAAAACATGAATAACAGTCCACTAATGTCCATTTCAGTCCATTTCTTGATTCCTTATGCATAGGTCTGATTCTCATTCATTGTTCCACTTTTACATACCATTAACAAGGTTTTAACAGAGCTAATTAACAACCATACATGTTCATGCACTAACTAGCAAAATCAGTCACATAACTTCAACAAAGCAACCAACATAAAACTAAGAACTTAGAAATATTATGTAAATGAGCTAAGCTCTATATTGCTTACCTCTTGGAGCTTGTTCTAAGTTGTTAATGAATCAAATAGCAGCTGCTACCACACTCCTTCTTCTTCCTCAATTCACCCGTACACACTCAATTCCTACAATCTCTCAATTTTCAGCTATCTTACTAAGCAACAAGTGAAAGGAATGGAGGCTAAGCAATGGGAGAGTATTTATAGAGATGAAAAACTGAGCTTCAAGGAGGTGGAGGAGCTGAGCATGCTCGGGCATGGCAGCTCCCCATGTATGGGCGACTGAGCTTTTGTTCTCCCCATGGCTCGGGTACTCCCCCCTCTTCTCCCAAGTTGCTTTATCTCCCTTTTCCTCTACCAAATGCAAGGAATGCTTTTCCCCATGCTCTTCCCACGTTCTTGGCTCCCTCCTCCCTCTCTTCCTCCTTCTCCCGTACTCTTCTCCTTCAAATGATCAGCTGCAAGGTTATTACCCATTTCCCTTCATGGGTCATGGGTTTGGGTCATGGATGGTGGGTTTGGTTCATGGACTTGGTCCATGGGTTTTGGGCTTCCAATAATAATCTATTGGGCTTCTAATTTAATACCAATTGGGCTTCTAATAAAAATTCAATTGGGCTCAAATAAAATCCCACACTTGGATTATTAATCCCTCTCATTAACGCTTTGGCAAAATTATGAAAAGTCATAAAATCAAAAAAGGCGTCTTTGGCGTAAATAGCGCTTTAGTGCTATTTCTCAAATGATTTAATCAACTCCAATAAAAATAATATCAATCAAAAATTATCACATACACATCATATTTAGTAATAAAATATTCACACACATAACACGGAATAATATAAATAAAAGTTCAATTTATTCACTAAAATTCATAGGCTTGTGTTACAAAGCTACCCACGATCCGCGATCGTTACAGAAGACATAGATAGATTGGTTTATGATAAATAACTGGAGATATTGTAGTCATAATCATCTTAAATCTGAATTTCAACCCTTGAATTAATTGTCAGTGTTAGTATTTATTTAATTATTCTTAATCAAAAATCCCAAATTGTGATTGTTTAATAGAATAGGCATAATTTAGATTGGTAATTGGAGATTAAAAACATAGTAATTCCTGTGGGTTCGACACTCTCTCTTATCACTTTATTACTTGTTGATCGTGTATACTTGCACGTAATTGTCGATTGTGAAATCGGGCAACAATACCCTTTTTCATAGTCTTTTAGTTGGCGCGATGCATATGCAATAACCTTACCATTCTGCATAAGCACATAGCCAAGTCCTTTATGTGATGTGTCACTATACACCACAAAATTTCCTGTATCATCTGGCAAAGACAACACAGGCGCTAAACTTACTCTCTTCTGTAGTTCTTGGAAACTCTCTTCACACTTCTCCGTCCAAACAAACTTCACTGACTTTCTTGTTAAATTCGTCAATGGAGTGGCGATCTTGGAGAAATCTTGAATAAAACGCCTGTAATAACCTGCCAAACCTAGGAAACTCCTCACTTCTGACGGTGTTTTCGGCTGATCCCAGTTCATTACAGCTTCCACTTTAGCTGGATCCACCGAAATCCCGTCTTTATCGATAACATGCCCAAGGAATTGAACAGCTCCAACCAAAATTCGCACTTTGAAAATTTTGCATACAATTTCTCTTTCCTTAACGCCTCCAATGTCACCCTTAAATGCTCCACATGTTCTTCCTAAGTTTTGGAGTAAACCAAAATGTCGTCTATGAATACCACTACAAATTTATCCAGAAATGGTTTGAATACTCTATTCATTAAATCCATAAACGTTGCAGGTGCGTTTGTTAAACCAAATGACATAACCAAAAACTCATAATGACCATATCTAGTTCGAAATGTCGTCTTTGGTATGTCTTCCTTCCTCACCTTTAACTGATGGTACCTACTTCGCAGATCTATCTTTGAAAAATATCTTGCTCCCTTCAATTGGTCAAACAGGTCATCGATTTGTGACAACGGATACTTGTTTTTAATCGTGACCTTATTCAACTCTCTATAATCAATGCAAAGACGCATTGATCCGTCCTTCTTCTTGATGAATAACACTGACGCTCCCCACGGCGAAACGCTCGGTTGAATATACTTTTTATCTAGCAACTCTTATAATTGCACCATCAACTCCTTCATTTCTACCGGAGCCATTCGGTATGGGGCTTTTGATATAGGAGCTGTACCCGGTGCTAAATCAATTACAAACTCTATTTCCCTATCTGGCGGTAATCCTGGCAAATCATCAGGAAACACGTCCGCAAAATCCCTAACTACCGGTATCTCCTCCAGCTTTACGCCCACCTTTCGGGTATCGACTATGTAGGCTAGATATCCTACACATCCTTGTCTCAACATCTTTCTGCCATGTATCATCGTCAGACAACTCATTTGTCTAGGCGACTTGCTGCCATAAAATACTACCTTTGACGGAGTCATAAGGTTTACACACTTCTTTTGACGGGGCGATACGTCCAGTTCATTTCTACCGCCGGGGCGGTAGACTCGACTGTCACCTTCTACAGTTCACGAACCACTGAAAACTTAGGCCAAATTTGGCCAAATTTCTCGAATTCTACCATCCAACACATAGTTTAAACATACCCAGATATCAAATACAATATAAAACAATTACCCAACATGTTTCTAAACATTCTAACCATTATAATATACATAACCAACCAAATTGAACCAAAAATTCTCTGTTTAAACCAAATATTCATGTTTTAGCCATTTTAATAAAATTAACCACTGTAACTCATCTTTCAACCATTTTAATCCATTCCACTTGCATTCTTTTCGTTGTTTATTATATAATCATAATCAAATGTCAATTTACCGGTTAATAACCAAATTGAATATCAATTTTCATACATATATGCCATACATGAAAATAGAACTCTGTAAACCAAAAACTCAATTTTAAAACATGCTTTCATGGATTAATTCATTTAAATTGGTTTATAATCATCATGAAATCATCTAATACTTGTTTACTATCAATCACATCAACTAATTCATGCTTTTAGCAAATAATTCACCTACATGAAACTAAAAACCATATACAGTGAAACAAAACTATTAATAAAATTTAAAAGATATTATACCTTCTATTGCCTAGAGAACTTGGTGAATTCTCTTTTGATTCTTCTCTCCAATCTCCAACCTCTTCTCTCAATTTCTCTCTATTCTTACTCTCTCTTTTTCTTTGAACTCTCAAGCTCTGCTCTGTCTTCTTTCTTTTTTTTTTTACCTGATGTACCTTATTTTAACGTACTCAGACTTCTATTGATCAGTTGAGGAAATCAAGAGTTAGGCCATGTTTGGCCAACTCAAAAATAAAAAAAAATGGAATCCTAAAAGGCATAAGGCTTCGTTTGGCTGAATAAGAACAAAATAACCCTTTTTCCTAATCAAGGGTCACAAGGCATTGTTTGTTAAAACAAAAACAAAACCATTTCCATTTATTTTAATAAATCATTATATTATATAGTTTTAATTGTCACACTTTTAATTTAATTAAACTTATTATTAAATAAATTCAATTAAACCTTACTAATTAATTAATAATTCTATTTAACCAATAACAATAACACCAAATAAATTATCTTATTCAAATAAATCTTTTAATCATCTAATTTAATTATTAAATTAAATTAGAATAATCGCATCAAATCATAATTGAATAACATTTAACATAAATTCTTTCACCATAACTTTATAAATTATTTATTTTACTTAATAAACAAATTAATAAAAATATTTATATAACTCAATAAATATTTTTATTTAATCACAAAAATTGCATTCGTTACACATTGCGTACGCTTCATGGCAGCTGAAGGACTATGAGAAGGGATATCCGACTCATGACCTGGAACTAGCGGCAGTGGTGTTTGCTCTGAAGATTTGGAGACATACTGTATAGGGAGAAGTGTGAGATATGCACAGACCACAAGAGTCTTAAGTATATCTTCACTCAGAAGGAACTAAACATGAGGCAGAGGCGATGGTTGGAGTTGATCAAGGACTACGATTGTGAGATTCTATACCATCCCGGTAAGGCCAATGTAGTAGCTGATGCTCTAAGTAGGAAGGGCAGAGATAAGTTGATGATGCTGACAGCTCAAGAGAAACTGATCAAGGATATGGGAAGACTAGAGTTGGAAGTCAAGTATCCGATGAATGCAAACGAGAAACTGTTCGCAGTGGAGGCGAGTCCAACTTTATTAGACAAGATAAAGGAGGCTCAAGAAAAGGATGATGAATGTGTTGCCATAAAGAAGCGAATCTCAGATGGAGAGGAAAAAGTACAAAACTGATAGCATGGGACAGCTAAGGTTTGAAGGGAGGATCTGGATACTGATAGTTCCGGAGTTGAGAGAAGAGATTTTGCAGGAAGCTCATTCTACAAAGTATTCGATACACCCTGGTAGTACCAAGATGTATCAAGATTTGCGCCAACATTTCTGGTGGCCAAACATAAAAAGGGAGGTCGCGGAGTGTGTTGGGTGATGTTTGACATGTCAAAGGGTAAAAGCAGAACATCAGAAACCGGGCGGACTGCTACAACCACTGGAGATTCCGAAGTGGAAGTGGGAGCATATCACGATGGATTTTGTGACGGGGCTTCCACCAACTCAAAAGGGTTACGACGCGATATGGGTGATCGTGGATCGTTTAACTAAATCTGCACATTTTCTACCGATCAAGATAAGGTACAATCTAGAGTAGCTAGCAAAGTTATATGTGAAAGAGATTGTGTCACGACATGGAGTACCGGTATCTATTGTATCTAACAGAGATCCGCGCTTCACGTCGAATTTCTAGAAGAGTTTACAAGAAAGATTGGGAACTCAGTTGAGGTTAAGTACGGCGTATCATCCTCAGACGGATGGGCAAAGCGAACGAACGATTCAGACGCTTGAGGACATGCTTAGAGCATGTGTGATGGATTTTAAAAGCAGCTGGGACGATCATCTACCATTGGTGGAGTTTGCCTACAATAATAGTTATCATGCGAGTATTGGCATGCCGCCATACGAAGCATTATACGGAAGGAAGTGTCGAACACCTCTGTGTTGGGACGAAGTCGGTGAACGGAGACTGTTGGGGCCTAAATTGGTGCAGCAGACCGTGGATGTCATTAAAGTGATAAGAGATCGATTGGTAGCGGCTCAAGACCGACAGAAGAAATACGCCGATTTACATCGTCAGAAGTAAGACTTTGAAGTTGGCAGCTTTGTGTTTTTGAAGGTATCACCTTGGAAGGGGAAGATCAGATTTGAAAAGAAGGGTAAATTGAGTCCCAGGTTCGTAGGACCTTTTGAAGTTTTAAAGAGGGTAGGTGAAGTAGCGTACGAGGTAGCTTTACCTCCTGAACTGGAACATATTCATAATCTATTTCACGTTTCTGTGCTAGGACCATATAAACCTGACTACAAGCACGTGATATCCTACGAACCAATTCAAGTTGAACGAGATTTGTCATATGAAGAGATTCCTGTCCAGATATTAGATAGGAAAGAGAAGACGTTAAGAAACAAGGTTTTTCATTCAGTCAAAGTACTTTGGAGGAACCATGCAGCTGAAGAAGCTACGTGGGAGCTAGAAGAGAAGATGAGGAAGAATTATCCGCATCTTTTTGAGTGAACCTATGTTAAGTTTTTCGTACCTAGATTGTAATTCTGGGGACAGAATTCTTATAAGGAGGGGGGATGTAACGACCGGAAATTTTAGAATTTTCCTTGTAATTTGATTTTTTGAATATTAAAGAATATATTATATTTTATTAATATATTTTTTTTATGTTGCATGTTTAAGGGTTGTGTGACAACCTGGATTATGTAAATGCATAAAATTTTACGTGTTATAGTTTTGTTTAAGTGAATAATTGATTTGGCGTAGCGTCGCTAAATCACTATTCACGGGGCACGTTTCCCGAGGTACTATTCACGCGATAATTTTTTTGTGTTTTTTCAACTTTAATAAATTTTATAAATACGTGTATGCGTACGAATAATTTTTCCAAGTGTTGGAAATTTTATTTGAGCTGATACATGCTTTTATCCGTATCCGAAATGTATTAAATGGGTGTTCCAAATATTTGGACAAATCCCATAATAATTATTTTTACCCATCATAATAATTATGGTAATACCCATTTTAATTTTGGGTAGAGTTATTTACCAGTTTTGGTACAAAAGTGGGAGTTTTCGGATATAATTTTGGTATATTTGGGTGTTAATTTTGGCTTGTCACTCCAAGAGGGAACCAATCCCTCATTTTGGACCAATCAAATTGCTAGGAAATGAGAGAGTTGGGAGTATTGCCGGCAAGCTTTTGAATTTGGCCACCTTGAGCCTCACTCCCACTTTCTCCCAAAATTCCTCCACTTCTCTAATAATCATTCATTCAACTCTCAATCCATTCCATTCCAAGTTGCTCAGCTGATAGAAATAGATAGAGAGAGAGAGAGCTGCAGAAGAGAAAGGTGAAGGAAGTCACCGGAGGTCGCCGAAAAAAGAGAAGAAGGTCGCCGGAAAAAGGAAGAAGGAAGAAGAAGAAGGCACGTGAGGAAGAAGAAGAGAATCCAAGCAAGGAGGACCCTCAAAATCAATCCTAGCCTAGCTTCGTAATCATCTAGGAAGGATTTATAGAGGTAAACACCAATCAAATTCTTTCCATTGGATTTCTTGTTGAGTTATTCAAGTTTTTTTTAGTTTTAAGCTCTTAAGCTTGTGGGTCAGATTTTTGGCGATTCTTGGTGTTTTTGTTTGTTGTGATTGTTTGTAAATGTTGTTAAGAGGTTATATAAGCCATTAATAACATCAAAGTGGAACAAAAATGCAATAAATCCGTACCTATGCTTAAGGAGGATGAAGAACATGAAGAACAATGGACATTTTGGACAAATCTTGGACCTATGGACTGTTTTGGACAATTTGTAGCTAATTTTTCTTGTTGGTTTAATTTGTTTGTTGTTATGGTATTGTAGTTCCATGGGTTACCAAGTTAACCCAACTGGAATCGAGTAAAAAGGGATTAAAACAAAGATTTAGTGATGATTTTTGTTAAGAACGCCAAGAACACCAAGAACACGAAAACATAACATGAGTTGATAATTTGGCCTAAGATTTGGCCATGTTAATGGTAATGGATAACTCTAAATTTTTGATATGTTGTAGCCCTATGTCTTAGGAGTCCATAGAGTCCGTAAAGGACCAATTTGAACGTGTATTAAGGGAGTTATGGTGGTTGGAAGCAAGATAGGTCTAGAACACCAAAACAGAGCATTCTGGGAAGTAAAACGGGTTGGGGACTCAGGCCGAGCGCCTAAGGCGCTGGCTAGGCGCTGACCACGAGTCCAGCTACTGTGAAAGAGCGCTTTAGGCGCTGGTCATAGGCCATTTGGAGCGCCTAAGGCGCTGGACAAGAGACTGTGCAAACAACTTTGACGTCCTTTAGTAAAATGGGCATAACTTTCTCATACGAACTCGGATTGAGGTGATTCAAGATGATTCGGAAAGAGAACGAGTAGACCTACAACTTTAGTTCTTTGAGGTTTTCAATGTGAGGTCTGTAGCATGGCCTAAATTGCCCATTTATAGGACTGATGTGTAATTGGGGGCAATCGGAGTGTGTCGGGCATGCGCATAAGCACGTGTAATGCTTCCGACAATGTAAAATGATGTTCTAACTTTCATAACATGATTTTTATGATCTATAATGATACTTAGCATTAACCATAGAGTATTAGATGAATCGAATGGGCGTGTTAGGCGTACACAATTGCGTGTCGCTTGGACATTCGAATAGGCAAGTTGGGCGTATAGGCGTGCAAGCGTCGTAACGCCGTAACTAGTGTGTATAATATTGTTTAATATTATGATTGCAATAAGAATGAAAGATCATAGAGTAGTATAAACTATTATTGGATATCCGGTATGTGACTAATTGTTATGTGGATATGTACTTAATTGTGTAGGCTATTAAGGAGCGTGTGTTGTAATATTGTAGCAGACGCACCAGGGAAGTTTCCTAACGCTTGTCTAACCCTTGTGTTGGGCAAGTTTCCCTAACCTTACTCAAATTATATTTTGAGCAGGTTTCATATTTTATACAGGTGTTGTATATTGTTGCAAGTTTCATGACTCAAATGGAGTTATTACTTTTGAATCATATTAGTGGATTAATTATTGTCAATTACTCCACCTCCAAGATAATTATTGATATTCGTTGCTTATGCATTTGAATTCATTATCTATTGTTGGATTGTGAAACGTTTAAGTTCTTCATTCATGAACTGTTTAAGGAGATAGTCTACGCCATTCGTTTCGGCTAGACATGTACAGGTTATTATTTTAAAAGCTATCCAAACCAGTAGTTGGTACGGATTCTTGGACTGAGAGAGCAACCCTTATTAGGGGATTATAATGTGTCGGTTATTCGATGTAGTCAGAGTTAAATGTTATGCATATACATGGTGTACAAGAAGCTGATCCCCTCGAGTACAACTGACGGGGCCAGGTTTTTAAAAGAGTTAGTTGAATGATTGACTCTTTGGCCAAGTTCATGGTCGGTTGGACCACTCAGCAGTAAATAATCATTATTCATTGATTCATTTGGACTTTGATTATATCATTTCAGTTATTTCATCAATGTTCATAAATTGTTGATCTATGTAGCTATTATTCTTATTCATTCATGATATATCTTCTTCTTGCTTTTAAACTTGTTGAGCAAAGTAGTTGCTCACCCTTGCTATATCATGAACCTATTGCAGTTAAGCCGGGAAGTTCCAAAGTGGACAAAGGCAAAGGAAAGCTTACGAAGTAGTTATATTGTATTATCCCGTTATGTAATCGTGGAATAGTTTTGTATTATTAATGTATTCTGCGATGTATTTATTTAAGGTTATAGACCTTGGGACCGTAGTAAACCTTTTGTAATGAACAACATATGTTTATTTTATTCCGCATTAGTTGATTTATGTTGTTTAGAGGTGTATGGATGTATTTTATCGTGAGCACCAAATTCGAGGTATTGGTACCTGAATTTGGGGGTGTCACAGGTGTCGCGTGCCTATCTCGGTTCATACGAGTGCTAAAGCGACACATTCATGCGTACGTTCAACGCCTCGTTACGTTCATTACTTATATATTGATAAACCTAAACTCCACTTTCAATTTGGTTTCGTTTCACAATATCATTTCATTCGTAAACATTCATTTAAGTCTTTCAAAAAATATTCAATTAGATTTAGACATTCCATAGATAGGTTTTATAAGAGCTCAAAATTGTCCAATCACATCAGATTTTCAACTGAGTCAAAATTGTTTAATTAACCTAAACTTGCTTCAAATCCATTTCTAACTCAGCTAAACCACCTACGAAACATCATATATTATATACCCAAGCTACCTTGATCACCATATCAACAAGTTTTAAATTTTAAAGTCTAATAGCCTCTAAGAGGAATTTTATCAAACATACACAGTGCATGGCTTAAACTTTCAGGATTCATAAACATTAGTACATGGTTATATCCAAAATTTTCAATCCTATTACTTCAGGTAGCATATACTCCCACTACTTAACCAATTTCACAATCAAGCATAACTAATATAACAATACAAAATACTATCTACTTTAAGTTTCATGAATTTTAACAAGAACAAATGGTTTACCTTAAAACCCATTTAATTTAATGAAGTCAAACTTTGATATTCCGCTCACTAAATCTTTCTTGCTGCTATTGCCTTAAATATCTTTCCCAAACTAGTCTACACTTCAAATCTTCTTGTTGGTAATTCCAGTAGAAATTGAAGAAGTTGAGGTTTGGTTTTGGAGTAGGGGAGTCGAGCACTGTTTTTCTTTTCTTCCTTTGTTTGGAACGGATGACAGAGGCTGGGAAATAGACATAAGGGCTACTTTTGTTCTTTTTCTTTTGGGACGAAATTGGCAGGACAGGGAGTATAGAGTGAAATGGCAGAGAATGAAGTAAGTAATGTTATTAAATTTTCTAACTCATTCTTCTATATCTCAAATGTTTGTTGGGTGTCCATCATAATGCTTTATAACTCACCACCTCCTGCTTAATTATAGTGACTCAGCTTTTCCACTAACTATTTCATTCTCAACACAAGTTACATACACATCTATTATAATATATTCACGTTTTATAACATATATATTACATATATATATATGTATTACCTTATGATAAATTCTATCTTCAGTACCCAAATTATTAGTTACAACTGAATACTTATACATTTACAACAGGTATAGAATTATGCAAATAATTATGAAATTAAATCCATAATTAGACCATACACCTGTAACGTAACAAATCCATTACGTAAATAATTAATATTATTCTATTACTATTAAATTCCTTACTTCCATCCATAAATTGTTGTTAAACAATTTATTTAATATATACATTTCATCTCAATAAAATATTAACTTGTGTATTATAATTACATGATACCCAAAATTAGATAATTATACATTTGTAATATGTATAAAAAATTTACTCCATTAATCATGAAATCAAATTCATAATTAAACTAAACACTTTTAGTGTAACGAACTATCATTTCAAATAATATAATTTAATTTAATTTCCATTTCTTAATTACTTCTAACCATTTATTTACATTATAATCCTATTAAAATAATTTAATATTATAAATTATTTTAATTTGCTCATCAATAGATACAAAAGTTTTGTATCTTTAAAGCTATCCATCTCTTTAAATAAATTGATTCTCACAATTTATTTCAAACTAAATCAAATATATAATAATATATTCAATTATTTTATTTTCTTTCTATAAATTATTTTCTCACAAATCATTTAACTATAGCAAATATAATAATATATTAACTATATTACATAACATGCATATATTTCACCCAATAAAATGGAGGTTATTAAATATATTTAAATACCACCAAAATACTATATTAAAATAATTTAATATTATAAATTATTTTAATAATTTCTTTCATCATAAATTTGTTTTACCCATCTCATTTTTTCTTAATAAATTGATTATACAATTTATTTATATGAAATAATAAATATATAATAATAATAATATATTTATTATTATTTACAAAAATCACATATTGCATAAAACGTATTCATTTATGCAATATAATGTAACATCACCTACCACCAAATAAGAATTTTATTTATTAAATTCTTATTTTAATTTTTTTCTAAAATTCGAGTTATCACAAAACCACTTGGTCTCTGATGTTCAGCCTTAACTTTTTGACACGTTAAGCATCTACTGACGCATTCTGCAACTTCTCTCTTCATATTTGGCCACCAAAAATGTTGACGAAGGTCTTGGTACATCTTTGTACTCCCCGGGTGAATCGAATAGTTCGAGCTATGAGCCCCTTGTAAAATTTCTTCCCGTAATTCAGGTACTAATGGTACCCAAATTCTATCTTCAAATCTCAACAATCCTTCATTATCCACCTTGAATTTAAGCTCTTCTCCTTCTGAAATTCTCTTCTTTATCTTACCACATTCTTCATCATTGTTTTGTGCTTCTTTTACTCTGTCCAATAAAATTGGGTGAGCCTCCATTGCAAACAATTTCTCTTCCAACTCATTCAGAAATTTGATTTTTATTTCCATCCTGGCCATCTCTTTGATTAGCTCTTCTCGAGCTGTTAACATTAACAATTTCTCTTTATTGTTTCTGCTTAAGGCATCGGCAACCACATTAGCCTTCTCCGGGTGATATAATATTTCACAATCATAATCTTTTATCAATTCCAACCATCTCCTCTGCCTCATGTTAAGTTCCTTCTGTGTGAAGATATACTTTAGACTCTTGTGGTCCGTATATATCTCACATTTCTCACCATATAAATAGTGCATCCATATTTTTAGGGCAACTACTACCGCTGCCAATTCTAGGTCATGGGTAGGATATCCCTTCTCATAATCCTTCAACTGTCGTGACGCATACGCAATAACTTTACCATGTGGCATAAGCACACAACCAAGTCCTTTGTGCGACGCATCACTGTACAACACAAATCCTCCTGTATTATTTGGTAAACATAACACCGGCGCCGCGCTCAATCTTTTCTTCAACTCTAGAAAGCTTTTCTCGCACTTTTCTGTCCATTCGAATTTCACTAACTTCTTTGTTAAATTAGTTAGAGTTCCTGCTATTTTCGAAAAATCTTGAATGAATCTCCTGTAATAACCTGCCAATCCCAAGAAACTCCGCACTTCTGTTGGTGTCTTCGGCTGCTCCCAGTTAATCACTGCTTCCACTTTTGTTGGGTCTACTGAGATTCTATTTTTATCAATCACGTGTCCCAAAAATTGAACTCTTTCCAACCAAAACTCACACTTGGAAAATTTTGCGTACAATTTTTCCCTTCTTAGTGTTTCTAACACCAATCTCAAATGTTCAGCATGATCCTCCTGCATCTTAGAGTAGACCAGGATGTCATCTATGAACACAACTACGAATTTATCCAAGTACTGCTTGAATGCACGGTTCATCAAATCTATAAATGCTGCTGGAGCATTCGTCAACCCAAAAGACATCACCAAGAACTCATAGTGGCCATAACGAGTCCTGAATGATGTCTTCGGTACATCCTCCTTCTTCACTTTCAACTGGTGATATCCAGATCTCAAATCTATTTTAGAGAAATATTTCGCTCCCTTCAACTGATTGAACAGATCATCGATTCTAGGCAATGGGTACTTGTTCTTGATCATCACCTTGTTCAGCTCCCGGTAGTCGATACAAAGTCTTAACGATCCGTCTTTCTTCTTGACAAATAAAACTGGTGCTCCCCAGGGAGACACATTCGGTTGAATATATTTCTTATCCAACAACTCTTGTAATTGAACCATTAATTCTTTCATCTCTATCGGTGCCATTCTATATGGAGCTTTCGAAACAGGCATTGTTCCTGGTAATTCATCGATAACAAACTCAATTTCTCTATCATGCGAAAGACTTGACAGATCCGCCGGAAATACATCTATAAACTCTCTCACCACAGGTATTTGTCCTATCTCTGCTCCCATCCTCTGGGTATCAACAATGTGAGCCAGATAACCTGCATATCCTTTTCTTAACAGCTTCCTAGCTTGCATCATCGTCAAACAACAAGAGTGTCTAGGCGATTTATTACCATAGAACACAACTTTAGTCTGACCTAGAGTCTGAAAGTTCACTATCTTTTTATAGCAATCTATCATTGCCCCATGGTTATACAACCAATCCATTCCTAAGATTAAATCAAACTCGCCAAGTTGAATTGGAATTAAATCCACATACAACTCATGCCCTCCTATAGTTATGCAACAATTCCTGTGAATATGCCTAACGGAAATTACTTCCTTATTTGCAACTTCTATGTTCAGAGGATACTCTAATTCTTCTTGGGGTAATTTTAATCGTTGTGCAAAATCACATGATACAAATGAACAGGTAGCACCCGAATCAAATAATACATATGCATTTATATCATTGATCGGAATGATACCTGACACCACATCCTTGGACGCCACTGCATCTTGCACGGTCATGTTGAAAGTTCTTGCGGTTGGTCGATTAAGTGGGGCTGGACCAGTCATTGTCTGTTTGCCATTATTGTTCCCCTTGTTCCCATTTCCTCCACTCGTCCCCTTTCTCGGACAGTTCCTCGCTTGATGGTCTAATGCTCCACAAGTAAAACACCCATTCTTTTTTGGGACGGGACAATTAGGAGAAATGTGTCCCTCTTGCCCGCAATTGAAACACGCATTCTTACGCTTCAGACATGCGCCCGAATGGTTCTTCCCGCACTCCTTACAAGTGTCTATCTTCTTCTTTGAATCTCCCAATTTATTTTCAGAATTTCCTGGCTTATTGTTATTCCATTTCCTTTTGTTAGTACCTCCACCACTTCCTTCACCTCTGTGCACTCCTTCATTCTTGTGTTTCTTCTGTTCTTTGTTGAACTTCATCAGAGCCTCACTTCCTCCCTCAGCAATTATGGCTTTTTCCAAAAGGGTAGCGAAACTATTTGTCTGCAGCACTGATAGCCTATTATACAACCACGGTTTAAGACCCTGCTCAAACCTCCTAGTTTTCCTTTCTTCTGTATTAACCTGATGAGGTGCAAACCTTGCCAGTTCGTTAAATTTTGCAGCGTATTGAGGTACAATCATATCCCCTTGCTTTAGTTCCAGAAATCGTATTTCTATGCGACTCTGCATGCTTGTAGGAAAGTAATTCTCAAAGAATACTTCCTTGAATCTCTCCCATGGTATTATTCCTGCTCCAACCCTATTTAGGTTTCGCCTCCCACCAAAAGTTAGCTTCGCCTTTCATCATGTATGTAGCAAAAGTCGTCTTCTGCTCTTCCGCTACTCGAGTGATTGTAAATACTTTCTCGACCTCTTTGATCCATGCCTGAGCCTCAATCGGCTCTGTGGTTCCTTTGAATTCTGGAGGTCCCACACTCTTGAAATCCTTAAAACTAGTCACTTGAGCCATCATAGGGTTTTCATTTGTGTTATTCGTAGCTCTACCCTGGAGTGCCCCGACTAACAAATCTATAAATTGTTGCATGGGATTTGGTGGATTCCCAGCGCCGTTAACAGGCTCTTGTTGTTCTCTTTGTCTTCGAGGTCTTCCTCTTAGCATATTTATGTAACATATATATTACTATATATTATCACCCCATCATTTATTCTCACATCATTATAAGTTGAAATAAATAAATAAATAAACCATCACATCGCATATCTTAATAAACATATTTATACTAATATGCATATCGTAGTACATTGTACTTTACATCTGCTAGCACTCTGCTATTTACATACATATCCTTTATTTTACATAAGAGTTGGGATTTATATAATATTTACATACACACTCATATATATATATATATATATATATATATATATATATATATATATATATCCACTCATTATTTATGGAAGCATTCCACGCTCAACTGCTTCATCGTATTCCCGATCCATTATACGAATCATTATCTCTCGATTCATGGTGAATCGAGGCTGACCGAACTGTTTTGGGTAATTATAAACTCGGTCTTGGGTTCTCTCAAATGCTGTCCAAAAAGCATATCCCATATCATCTATCTTGGCCTTTTTAGATCGAACTTCTCTCTCTACAATATCAACACGTCGTGCAGCTCTAACCCATGCATCTTCTATCCTTACTCGTTCAGATGATTCCTCTTTCAACTGGCCTTTGATATTTTCTTTCTCCAATTCTAACTCTACTATTCTATGTTCTGCCTGAGCTAGTTTTTGTTCAAGCTCTGCATATCGGGTAGCAAAATCTTGAACTACTTTGTCTCTTTGTTCAACAATAGTTTGCCACTCTTCATCCTGCTCCTCTAACTCTCGGATTCTATCCTCTAGTCTAATATTCTTATCCATCAGCTCAGCTAACATGTTATCCTCAATTGAGGTATCATCCTGGGGTATTCCATTTGAGTCCTCCAGGGGCTCTTCTTCCTCATAGTCCTCTTCTGGTTCACTCTCAGCTGCCACCTCTGTGATTGGCTCGGGTGCAACTATCAATTCTTCACTTACCACATGAATATCTAATTCCTTACTCGCCTGACATCCTACAATCAAGTTTAATAACTTAATTAGTATCTCTCAATAATCAACTTTGTTTTAGAAAAAATATTATACTCATCACTTAAAACTCTACATGAGTTTATCTCCTCACTATCTCCACTAATTTTCTCTACGGTTATATCCTAAGGTACTCCCACCTAAGGTTTATAACCTATAGCTCTGATACCAACCTGTGCCGCCCCCAAATCCATGTACTAGCTATAGTGGACTGGTGCTCACTATTCAACCTAAAGTTTAGACTCGCACTATTGACAACCAAGCAATTCCCAGGAAAGAGGGGGCCTTCCGCATAAACGGCGCGCAATCAAATAACTCCTTTCCTTGACAGAACATTCTAGACATTGTCAATAATGTTAAATCTAAATTAAGAATTCACACATTTAACTAAACATAACTTAGATAGTTGATTTCAGACATCTCCCTCTTTGGTGTGGTGAAGGTTTGTTGAGTTGTGCTGTCAAGATGAACTTTGATCTCCTTCATCTTTAGGTACTTGACAGCTGATGGTGATCTTCTTCTGGATGCTGCTGATGATGGTCGTTGAAGTCCTTCCTTCTTCTGGTACATAGCAGATGCAGATGATCACTTCCATTGAACACTGGTTGACTTGTCCAAGTCATTTCTTTATCCATTCAGTCATTGTGTTCCTTGCTTGATCATAGAGTTTTCCCTTCTGGATTTGGTTACTCTAGATCTCGGCTTCTTGGTCTTTCGACTCTTAGCTCATATGCCAGCCCTTTGGCATACCTCTTTGTTGTAGTGAAGCTTTTAGCTGATGGTACAGTTGATGTTCTTGCTCTCTTGCATACTGCATACCAACACACACTCACATTCGAGTGTTGTTCTTTCTTTTGTAGTTCTCTATTTTCTTTCCGTTGGAAGTTTGTCGTTGATATCTTCCCGTTGCACTTCTTTCCGTTGAAGACTAGCTTTCTGCATATTTGTTTATTGTACTACAGAGCATTTTGCTTCCCTAAGTCTACTAGTGATGGCTGAGTCAGCATCCATTAGCCAGTACCAATGTAGTGGAGTCACATGCGCTGTCTGTTGACTGCTGCAGATACAACTGTTTGTGCTCCACTCAACTTATTTAAATATTATACTCTTGCTTAGACGCTCATCTTGGAATAGCAGCCCTGAGTGCTTAATATCTTTAATCCAGCTGGCACTGTCCTCTTTGCTCTACGATCGTCTGGGTATAGCCTGTTGCTTCTGTTCGTAGAGTTATCTTGCTTGCTTCATATTGAAGGCTGTTGTCTTGGACCGTAGAGTTTACTGTTAACTTCAGTTGTGGCCTTGTGCTCTCTTGCAGTTCGTAGAGTGGCTGTCTGCACTTGCATTGTACTTTGATGTGCTTCTCACTATATTACAGTCTATGCTTCCTCATGCTCTGTGATCTCTATTCAGCTTTTCGTTCTTGAGCATAACATTTAGGATCTTTGTTGAGCCATTGCTATAATGTGCTTATCATAGAGGACTGCTCTATTGTTCTTTAGATGTTGACTCTACTGCTGTGTCATAGAAGACTACTCTATGATCCTCTTGTTTGTTGTGGCACCTTTGATGTAGAGGACTGCTCTACTTAATCTTCAGACATTCTTCCTTTTGTCATAGAGTGCTGCTCTATGATCTCTTTCGCTTTGTTTCTCTAACACTGATTGAGTGCTTCTATTATTTTTAGATTCAGCTCTACGATCACTTGATCTTGCTGACTTTCCCGCTCTACGACCTTTATCTTTAATGCAGGTCTAGAGTCTTGATGGATCGTAGAGTGATCACTTGACCTTGTCCTTTGATCTCTGTCATGGTTGATGCTTTGGTTATGTTCAAAGATTTTGCTATGTCTGATGACTCATGCTCAACTGGCTTGGTAGTCTTGAAGATTACCATTTTATCTTTGAGTGCTTCAGCAGCGACTGTTCTACGTTATTGCTTTGATTGCACACTGTTCATGGGAGTCGTAGAGTGGCTTGTTTGAACTGACTCTACGAACCCATGTTAGCACAACGACTTTCTCTTTGTAGTGTATGCTCTACGATTCTGAGTAAGCCCTTGTTCTGCCGAGTCATACTCTATGATTGCCTTGCATGCTCTACGTTGACATGCGTAGCTCTACGATGCCCGGTAAATGCTGCCGAGTGATCTCTACGATCTGCCGATCCTGTTACTGTGCTTGCCTGGCAGACTCTACAATCTTGGAGTTTTAGCACTTCAAATACCGAGTCAACTCTACGTCCTGCCGAGACGACTCTACGTCCTGCCGAGGCGGCTCTACGTCCTACCGAGGTTTTACATTTTCTAGCAGACCCTGTGATGATATACTTGACTCTACGATGTAGTGTATGACTGCTCGACGATCCTTCACTTAGTCAGTGCAATGCTCTAGGATCAGTCTGGCCCTCGTTTGTACATATGTCATTACAGTACATAAGATCAACCTGACAAATTTGATCTTCTTCTATTCTAATCTCAGTCCTTGTACATCACATTTGTTTTAAGGACATTACAAAGCCTAATATTACAAACATGCTTTGATCAGATATTCATTCAGCTTAGATCAACCTAACACATTTGATCTTCTAAGTCCTTGTACATATATTTCATTAAGGACTTTACAAGGCTTTGACAGTATGAATGTTCTTCTCATCATTTTGTCATCAATCAAATCACATATAATTAATAGTGGTAATCACATGCAGATCTTGTAGCATTCTCCCCCTATGATAGTCAGTGTAACAATCGCATGCTGATTCCCAACAATCTCCCCCTATTTGATGATGACAAAAACACTAATAGCATAACATTCAGTTTAATCAATACATGCAGGTGTATGAGTGCTGATGTGACTTAAGATACAGTAAGTCACTGTATTGCTATATAAAAAATGAAATGAAATGATGTGCATTCAAGATAGTCATTTATCATATTAGTAAACTTAAACATATTCAGTTCATAATCATCATTTCAAGAAATTTAAACCTATGCAGTTCACAATCTATAGTAACTTAATAAGGAGATCCTGGCTACTATCATAAGACAGTTAATTCCTCCTTGCTTGTTAGAGATATACCTTCTTGTGACTGCTTTCTTCTCCTGTTGTCCTGATGTTGTCCCCTCTTTATTCTTCCTTATCTAACACATGCTCCCCCTTACTGCTTGCTGGTTCTTTTTCTCCTGGCTCACTTCCTGCTTCTTCTTCTTCTTCTTCTGGCTCCCCCTCAGTTGTTGGTGCTTCATGTCTGTTCTTCTTCTTCTCCTTTAACTCCTTTCTGGCACTAGTCCTGGTCCTCTTTTTGTTCTTCATCTTCTTATGCTTCAACTTCTTTTGCTTCATCTTTTTCTCCCCCTTTTTGTCATCAATCATTTGAGAGAGATACTGGACATTCGTAATGAGCTGCTCAACTAAGTAGGAGGTATTACCAACTTCCATTTTCACTTCCTGCTGGCCAAGCTCCATTTGCTGAGTTAGGGACTGGCTGAGGTTCTCTACTTTAGTTAACAAAGTCTGAAGAGAGTATGCATTCTGTTGTTGGAGTTTCAGGGCCTCAGTTTTCTGCTGCTCAATAGACTTGAGATATATCTGATCTCGTTGATGTAGCTTTAAGGACATGTCTATGAATGAGGCTTGCAGCTGCTTGTAAAATTCATTGTCATCACCTCTAGTTATCTTCTTTGCTCCTTTAGTAACTGAGGAAATGTTTTCAAGCAATTCTTTTGAATTTTTCAACAGCTCTTGGTCAATCGAGAGATTTTCAAGGATTGGGGTAGTTGACTTGGCCTTCTCACTCTTGTAGATGTTCTCAAGAGCAATGATAATGTCGAATAACTCTCCGGTGGATGAGGAAGGGATATCAGAAGGTGTGCTATGCCTTATACCAATGTCAGGGAGTTTGATGGTTGTAGTCGTAGAGTTAGGGGGTTCCATAACCACTGTCTCTACGAACTGCTTTGCTGGCATGCTTTTATCACTGTTTTTCAACACATAGTATGGAATGTATATACTTTCAGCATGGCGGTAAGCTTTGAAATGCTGAGTATCCTTGATCAGCAACTTTGGATAAGTTTGAACTCTTGGGAAGTTCTGAGATATCAGCTTCAGATTTGGAAACTGTGAATAACACCAGCAGATATCTCCAAATTCAATGGCCTTCAACCAGGGCATCCATGGGTAAAACCATGTCAGTTGTTCGCCTTCAGGATCATACAACATTGTAGTTCGATCAAGCTCAATGTCTTGAAAATTGTTGAAGAGATCCTCAATGGTCATTGATGTCACTTTTATTTGACCGTCACCATGATCAATCCATTTTATTGGCAACACAGCACCTGGTTTGTCACTGGCCTCTAACACAATCCTCCTTCGTATTCTAGTGGTTGCTGGCTTGAAGTGGCTTTCTGATGCACTGTTGTCAGTATCAGAGTCCTCTTGTGCTTCATCATCATCCATTGCTTCTTTCCTAGTGTCCTTGGTACTCTTTTCCTCCGAACTTGTTTTCTCCACATATACTTCCTTTGATTCTTCAACTGACTCATCTGTTGGCTTCTCTTCATAACTTGCTTCCATGTCATCACCATCTTTCGTTGACTCATTGAGACTCTTAGACATAGCTGCATCTTCTCTTTCTGATTTAGACATGCTTGTGGTGACATCTTTTTCAGCAAATTCATCATGGGATGCCATAGTTTTACTTATCTCTGCAGCTTCAGCTTTGACACTCTCATCATCTTCAGAGTCAACTGTTACTGGTAGAATCTCTCCTTTATTTCTTTGTCCTGAGATATTCATCATTTGCCTGAGTCTTGTACTCTGTCTTCTCTTTGAGGTTTTGACCAAAGATGCTTCTGATGCTTCTTTCTCTTCTTGAGATTCATCTACAGAGTTAGAGAGACTCCTCACTGAGGCTACCTCAACTTTTGCCTTTTTCTTAAGTGATTTTGAGGGAATGGGCTCAGGGGATGAGGAGTCTTCAGATTGAGATGATTTATCCTTCAATGAACTAGCTTTCCTCTTTCCTTTGCCAACCTTTGAGGTTCCTTTGCTGCTACCAGACGTTCTCAACTTCTTGTTCTCCATGGGGTTTTTCTTCCAATTGTCAAACAGTTTGGGCGACATGACTTTATGGACATTTAGGGTTTCTCCCTCATCTTTCCTAATTTTGTTTTTCAGCCTCTTCTTCAATATGATGCTCAAGAATCTCCCATAGTAGATCTTTAGAACTGGTTTATCTGATGTCTTCACTTTCCTGGCTTCTTTAACTAACCAGTCAGATAATATAGCTCCAAAGTTCATCTTCTTGTTCATGATAATGGCGGTCATAATCTTCAGCTGTAGATCGCTCACAGTGTCATGTGCAGTATCCTTGCACAGAATACATTTACCCACAATCTCAGCTAGGAATTCAAACTTCTCAGGAAATTCCTTTTTCTTCATTCCTTTCACATGGGGATTTTTCACATAGCCCATCAATCTCTTGCCTTCATCAGAATCGACTCCTTCTAGGGATGACAGACTATTGTTGGTGAATCCCAAACATTGATTGATTTCAGCGGCATTTATCTTCAGTTTGATTCCACGAACTTTAGTAGTCAGAACATTACCATCTATTATTGTATTCTGGTAGAATTCTTTGATAAGATCAATGAAGATCTTGGTGTTTGATCTTAAGCATTCTAAGAATCCCGCCTGCTTTACACTTTCTAGAATTTCCTTGAATTTCTCATCTGATTCTCCAAACTTGTCGAAACCAAGTTGAATGCCTGATACGATTTGACAGTTTTCCATAACGAGGGTTCTTGGAAAGAAGGGTGCTTGACTAAGAATGGAGATTTGAAATGATTAGGGTTTGGAAGCTTCTGGAGGTTGCTGGTTTTGATGATTCTAGGGTTTCGAGAGATCAGCACAGCTTTATGAGAGGAGCGATGTTGATAACTGATAGAGAAGAGCAACCGTCAATATTCAAAATCTTACTTATCTTAGTTCCCTCCTTTTGTCAGGTACACGTGTGAGAGACCCATTTGCTGAACGTGGCCAACTGTGGTGAAACTGTTGTACGTCAGTTAAGAACGTGGCCCATGTCCTTTTGACTTTTGACTTAGTCCGTTCGTAGAGTGACTTTGATGTCATTGCCCTTTACTCTACGAACATATCCAGCTTGGTCACACCTATTGTTGCTCAGATGCTGTCTTCTTGCAGATCTTGATGAGAGAATCTCCACTTAGGCTTTGTAGTGGCTTCCTTCTGAAATAAGTAATCATTGAAGAAACCTTGCTTTCTCTTGACATCCGAGATGATAATATTTATGCATTGTATCTGATCTTATAGTAGAGATGAGTCATTTACTGGGTGAAGACTTTCTTTTAGGACTAGCTTCTTTTTCTGCTAGATTGTTCCATAATCAACTCTCTTCTAAGGGATCAACTTTTCTTCTTTGTTTTATCTCAAGCTCTGGAGATATGATGCATTCTCATTTTAGTTTTTTCAACAGGACTAAGGTAGCTCAGAAAGGGCAGGCCTCTAGGTTTGACAACTTAGGGCTTGGTTTGTCTCTGAGGCGCTTATCTGAAGAAAGATTATTTGGATAAGTGTATAGGATGTCATCACTTTTATTCTTTGTGTTTGGTTAGACATGAAGCATGGGAGTAGTGTTTAGTAGGTTGTGGACGTAGAGTCTACATACTCTACGATCATGATGTCAATCACAGTGTCTTTACGACTTTGAGTGGTATGGCTGACTTAGTTTAACAGTCGTAGAGTCTAGGGTTTCTATGATGAGGATTCATTTGGTTCATCAGGCACAGAGTTTTGGGACTCTGAGTCTGGGATGGGGTTGTGTATGATGGAGTGTTATCTTCAGACTTTATGGGAGCTTCATTTTGCTTAAGTCATGAATTAGTTGAGATCAAGGACTTGATTTGTCTCTTAACCTGCTGGAGAACTTTTGACCATGCATGCTTTCATGCCCTTTGTTGGTGTTAAAGTACTTTCTTTTGTACCCAATACTGTAGCTTTGTGACTCTTTTCATCTTGTGGCTTCACCTTCTCCATCTCTTCATTTTCCCTTACTCCTTATCAAACTGAGCACTGCTGAACTTATTTGATTATTGCTTCCCCATAGTTGATACTTCCATTTCAGATGAAAGTCCCTCTTTCTTCATCTGATCGTAGAACCTTCTATTTAGCACTGGTCACTCTGTGATCCATTGCTTGATACTACTCTTGTAGTGCTGATGAAGTCTTGAGCCTTTGGCTACTCTACGATCCTTCCATTCACACTGTGATCGTAGAGTTGATAAAGACCTGGGTTTTGTGCTACTTCTTGAGGAGCTTTATTATGTTGAATGGAGCTCCAACTTCTGAGAGGGATATACTGAAGAATTATGCTTTTGTTGTTTTCCAGAAGTTTGTTGATGAGGATCATTCTTTTTCTAACTTCTTGAAAGTGCTTGAGCGATCATGATGCCTGCATATAATATGAGTCTCTAACTTGGTACCCAATATTCTTTGGGTCCTGCTAGGTTAATTCTTTTGAAATCTTAAGTCTTCTCCAGACTGTGGTTTCACAATTTATGCAGCTTAAATGAGATGATAATTAAACATGCTGCATAAGTGTGTGTGAGAGCATTATGAGTGAAGCTGATGTAGATTCTCAGACCTTTTCTTTAGATGAGTACATACTCATTATTTATGTTTCAAGCATTTGATATTTAGTAGAGTAGTGGTTAGTTCTGTGATTTGAACATAGATGGTTCGTAGAGTTGATCAGTCTCTACGATCCTTTAATGTGCAGCGACAGACATGACTACACTCCACGACTTATCAAATGCTTAAATCATGAGATAATGCATTACTTATCATATAAGGTGTGAGAACTAGGGTAGGATATAAATATCTCACCAAGCACAGTCACCTCATAAACATTAGTGTTAGATAGTATGTGGTGATCTTATTGTTTACAATCCCTACTTGGATTTCCTCATCTAATAGCAAACTTATCAATGTCAAGACAACTAATCTAATGAGACAGTACACACAGTAGCAATTTGCAAAGTAGTTTTAGGCATGTTTAACAACAAGATGAGAGGAGATCCTATTTGTACAGACTTCAGATATTCATCTCAAGAATTTTATTTTCAGCCTCAAATATGGATAGACAGCAAAGTGATCATTAAACCATCACTTACTTTCCCTTTCCTTTTAAGGTTGAAAGTGATCCCTTGATTTGCTACTGAAGTGTGAGGACATGCAGATATACGATATATATTAACAGTTAATGATATTTGTATTTTTAGGGAGACAGAGATTGATACCTCACTGATGTCAGTTTCTTGATAGTCAGTGGTGCAGCTAGCATTAGTGCATTTCTTTATTAGATGAACTCCCTCAGGCCATTGCCGGTCTCATCATTTGTTCCTTCAATGGGCTGCATTGACTGATACATTGAGCACATCTTTGAATTCTGCACTTGGTTAGTTATGACGTCCCATAATTACCGATACGCTTGAATGAACCTTCATGTTCATATCTTATAGAGTGGGAGCATGTCATAAGTGTTGAGAAGCTCATGGAGTCATTGTAAGTGCATTGATGATGGCGCATTATCCTTTGGATAACTCATTGATCATCCTTTGTAGGATTTCACAACATCTTAGGTTGAGATGCAGATTCCCTTTTTAATGGAGAATATCTTCGTTCTTGCTGCATCAGTCTATTTCCTTCTTATGAAATGATCGATATGCTTAATGACATCAGCATGCCTGGTGATATTGAGTTTTTCCATTTAAGCCCATGGTACATCCTGGATAGCTCAGGACAGATTTTCCTGCATAAACAATTTTTAACTTATTAGCTCATTGACTTGTCAACCAATACTCAGACTTAGAACTGATCTAGTTTTGTGTCATGGATCTACTCAAAGCGTTAGCTTTATAGTATTCATGAGAACCCGCTCTGATACTAATTGTTAGTTCCCTAAGACACAATGTGGATCTAGAAAGGGGGGGTTGAATAGATCCTTTAAAACTTTTTCATTTATTAATGAAAGTATAATAGTTATGGGATAGAGAATCAATTCATGCACGGCAGAATAAACATTAATATCCCCTTCATAGATTCAAGCATAGTCTTAGTTCAGTCTACAAGTTTGTAGTATGGTTGATAATAGATATAGCAGTTTATTGAGCATAAAGTAAATGACAAAGTAAATGACACGGGAGTTTTTAAGTGGTTCGGAGACGTAATAACTCATACTCCACTCTTCTACTTTAACAAATAGGAATCCACTAATTGTTTTAGTCACAAAGACAAGGACTCTACGCCCTCCTCAAGTCCAGCATACAAGAGTTGTTTTTAGCCACAAAGGTAAGGATCCTATGACCCTCCTCAACCCCTGCAGACACGGATCCTCTGACCCATCTTGTGTCTCGCAGACTTGAGTTGTTTTTAGTCCCTCGGACAAGGATCCAATGACCCTCTTCAAGTCCAGTAGACTTGGAAACCCAGTTCACAAAGAACCCTTCAAGGCCAGCAGCAATGGAACCTGTAGACTAAAGCCAGCAGCCTTAGAATCTCTTGTACCCTTTGGTACTTAGCAAGTCCAGCAGACTTGACTTTGTTTAGTCACTTAAGACAAGGACATCCTGCCCTCTTTGGAGTGGTGAAGGTTTGTTGAGTTGTGCTGTCAAGATGAACTTTGATCTCCTTCATCTTTAGGTACTTGACAGCTGATGGTGATCTTCTTCTGGATGCTACTGATGATGGTCGTTGAAGTCCTTCCTTCTTCTGGTACATAGCAGATGCAGATGATCACTTCTATTGAACATTGGTTGACATGTCCAAGTCATTTCTTTAT
Organism: Aralia elata; assembly: GCA_034770075.1. Taxonomy (NCBI): domain Eukaryota; kingdom Viridiplantae; phylum Streptophyta; class Magnoliopsida; order Apiales; family Araliaceae; genus Aralia; species Aralia elata. The sequence continues at coordinate 37,253,483 of CM068383.1, read as the reverse complement.
CCATTCAGTTCATTGTGTTCCTTGCTTGATCATAGAGTTTTCCCTTCTGGATTTGGTTACTCTAGATCTCGGCTTCTTGGTCTCTCTTGCTTACTGCATACCAACACACACTCACATTCGAGTGTTCTTCTTTCTTTTGTAGTTCTCTATTTTCTTTCCGTTGGAAGTTTGCCGTTGATATCTTCCCGTTGCACTACTTTCTGTTGAAGACTAGCTTTCTGCAGATTTGTTTATTGTACCACTGAGCATTTTGCTTCCCTAAGTTTTCTAGTGATGGCTGAGTCAGCATCCATTAGCCGGTACCAATGTAGTGGAGTCACATGCGCTGTCTGTTGACTGCTGCAGATATGACTGTTTGTGCTCCACTCAACTTATTTAAATATTATACTCTTGCTTAGCCGCTCATCTTGGAATAGCAGCCCTGAGTGCTTAATAAATTTAATCCAGCTGGCACTGACCTCTTTGTTCTATGATCGTCTGGGGTATAGCCTGTTGCTTCTATTCGTAGAGTTATCTTGTTTGCTTCATATTGAAGGCTGTTGACTTGGACCGTAGAGTTTACTGTTAACTTCAGTTGTGGCCTTGTGCTCTCTTGTAGTTCGTAGAGTGGCTGTCTGCACTTGTATTGAGCTTTGATGTGCTTCTCACTATATTGCAGTATATGCTTCCTCATGCTCTGTTATCTCTATTCAGCTTTTCGTTTCCAGAGCATAGCATTTATGATCTACGTTTAGCCATTGCTATAGCGTGCTTATCATAGAGGACTGCTCTATGTTCTTTAGGTGTTGGCTCTGCTGTTTTGTTATAGAGGACTGCTCTATGATCCTCTTGTTTGCTATGGCACCTTTGATGTAGAGGACTGCTCTACTTAATCTTCAGACATTCTTCCTTTTGTCATAGAGTGCTGCTCTATGATCTCTTTCGCTTTGTTTCTCTAACACTGATTGAGTGCTTCTATTATTTTTAGATTCAGCTCTACGATCACTTGATCTTGCTGACTTTCCCGCTCTACGACCTTTATCTTTAATGCAGGTCTAGAGTCTTGATGGATCGTAGAGTGATCACTTGACCTTGTCCTTTGATCTCTGTCATGGTTGATGCTTTGGTTATGTTCAAAGATTTTGCTATGTCTGATGACTCATGCTCAACTGGCTTGGTAGTCTTGAAGATTACCATTTTATCTTTGAGTGCTTCAGCAGCGACTGTTCTACGTTATTGCTTTGATTGCACACTGTTCATGGGAGTCGTAGAGTGGCTTGTTTGAACTGACTCTACGAACCCATGTTAGCACAACGACTTTCTCTTTGTAGTGTATGCTCTACGATTCTGAGTAAGCCCTTGTTCTGCCGAGTCATACTCTACGATTGCCTTGCATGCTCTACGTTGACATGCGTAGCTCTACGATGCCCGGTAAATGCTGCCGAGTGATCTCTACGATCTGCCGATCCTGTTACTGTGCTTGCCTGGCAGACTCTACGATCTTGGAGTTTTAGCACTTCAAATGCCGAGTCAACTCTACGTCCTGCCGAGGTGGCTCTACGTCCTGCCGAGGCGGCTCTACGTCCTACCGAGGTTTTACATTTTCTGGCAGACCCTGTGATGATATACTTGACTCTACGATGTAGTGTATGACTGCTCGACGATCCTTCACTTAGTCAGTGCAATGCTCTAGGATCAGTCTGGCCCTCGTTTGTACATATGTCATTACAGTACATAAGATCAACCTGACAAGTTTGATCTTCATCTATTCTAATCTAAGTCCTTGTACATCACATTTGGTTTATGGACATTACAAAGCCTAATATTACAAACATGTTTTGATCAGATATTCATTCAGCTTAGATCAACCTAACACATTTGATCTTCTAAGTCCTTGTACATATATTTCATTAAGGACTTTACAAGGCTTTGACAGTATGAATGTTCTTCTCATCATTTTGTCATCAATCAAATCACATATAATTAATAGTGGTAATCACATGCAGATTTTGTAGCATTCTCCCCCTATGATAGTCAGTGTAACAATCGCATGCTGATTCCCAACAGGATCAACATATCGTACCATATATTGTGCACATATATAAATTTTTAACGCCTAAGCGTAAATGGGATTATATGCCCGATACCTGTTATCCCTTTTTCAGGGTTATTCATCTCAGTTTTATACCACGAGTCCGCACCAAAGCAATTTGGATTGGTTTGACTTTAAATAACATCTATGATTTGAATGAATTCAATAATATATCATCGCACATCAATATTGTCTAGCCGGGACAATTGGCTTCGACGCATCTATTCAACAGTTCATGAATATTAAGAACTTTAATAACATAAGAAATTCGATAACGAAACAACGCTTTTAATGTACATAAGTACCATCAATTGAATAATGTATAATTCAACAATAAAGGAGACTTGCACAATATGTAAACTTGTGTAAGTTATAAGATCATCATCATAAGAACTTGTACGGAATAATAATTACACAAGTTAGGAAACTTACATTCAATATAGAAATCGAATGAAGTTAGGATACTTGCCTGATATGTCGTCTAAATATAACGTTATTAATTTGTCCTTCAAAAGACCTACACATATTATTAAGGTCATCATACCAATTAGTCACATACGTCATATGCCGTCATATTTTAGCCGATGAAACTTTACTCGAATTAATTGTTTTACCTTTACATAAATTAATTTTCTTTATTAAACGTAGTTAACCATTTTATTATTTTTCTTCCTCTTGGCCACACATACTTAAAAATATTCCTCATGTAAAAATAATTTTATTATAATTTTTTAACTTTATTAAGTATTTTTAAAAGGTCTCATTTCGGTTCAAAACTTAGCAATTTTGCTATAACGAACTTAATCCCAAAAATTTCCAAATTTGGCCAGTATCTTAATCATATTAAAGTATACTTTCAGTTAAAATTTCATAACCGTCTGAGTTATAGAACTAGAGTTATAGCAGTTTTCGTCGAGAAAATCCTAATATTAAATTGGTCATATCTCACTCATCCGAAGTCGGATTACGTTCATCTTTGTACAGGAGATTTGTTATACCATATAGTTTCATTACTCAAAAGGGATTAATTTTTCTCACGAGTTAGGTAGACAAAACTGTCCACGAAAAAAAATGGGTAGCAAGCTTTTACCGATTTTTTAGTTTTGCCTGTTTTAGTATAAATTCCATCATAAATAACTTACAAAGTATTTTCTAGACATTCCAGTTGGAGGGGTTAGGTAACTCATATATCTATCACCATAAATTGACCACACTCAAAAATTCGAAATATAATGAGAGTTATGGTTGTTCAAATTTGTTCTATTTTTAGGAAAAACAGATTTTATCTTCTTTATTGCAACTTTGGTTCTTCAACTATTTTTCATCAGCTAAGTTATTTAACATCAATATCTAATATATTTACATATATATGAGTATGATACATATTTATATACATATATCCAAGACCTTTACAAGAAAATTGAATATATGAAGGTTTTAGGTATTACCTTCACTTAGTTAGTAGAACTTCCCCTTGCTCCTAAGCTTTCCCCCAAGCTCTTAAACTCTCTCTTTCTCTTATCTCTAACTTAGTTTTCTGAAAATGAAGTAATGTAATGCAAGTATTCTTGGTGTTGGCTATTTATAGACCCAAATGAAAGAATTGCAAGTAGCTCCTCCTTTCTTGGTTTTCATTTATGGTCGATCCACTCCCTCATCTTTTCATCTTCTCTCATTTGTCCTAACTATTTACCCTAGTCATCCAATCAATTAAGTTAGGATTTAGGGTAGTCAAACTAGGGAACCATGATACCCATTTCCCGCCTTGTTTTCTTCTATGTTTCCCTCCTTGTTTCCCTCTTTATTCCCCACTATGTCTCCCACCATCTCTTTTTCTTTTCTCTTTTTTAACTCATTTATTACATCATTAATGCATCACCACTTCTAGAAGTTGGATCAAGTACTTGGGCTTGGCTTTTTGGGCTCCTTGCAAGATTTATTAGGGCTTGTATTGGACTCGTGCTTGGGCTATTTTAATTCTTTCTTGGACTCTCCCAATTAACATTTAACTTGGGCTTGTCAACTAGGTTTAATTCCCTAACTATTTTGCCCCATTAGTAACTTACTTGCATAATTAATTTGGGCTCTCTTACATTGCCATACAAGGCTAGTAACCAAGCTTTGTTAGTAAATAACTTAAGCTTTAATTCTCTTAACACTTAATCAACTTGATTAAATTATTTCTTTTTTTTAGTTAGTTCAAACTAATTAAATTAATTAGTCTTGTCTAACTATTAACTTACATCTCTCATCACTTAAATAAATATATTACACATATATTTATTCATTTATAACATTTGCATAAAAATTTAAACAAACTTCATTTCATTAATAACTATACATAACCTTATTTACAATGCTACATGATTTTCTCGGTTATTACATAAAAACCTTTTACCTTCTCCATATTTGGATATTAAACATTTATGAGGAGAAAGATTAAGTGAAAAGGGTAAACTTGTACTAATATAACCACTTTAATAGTCCAAAAAAGACCAAAATACGGTTATTTTGGTACAACAAAAATTATCTAAAAGTGCAGATAATTTGGGATGTAGAGAGTATTGAAGAAGAGTAATGTATTAAGGGAAATTGAATGAAAATGATAATGGAGGGAATTCTATTTTAAATAATGTAGTCAGAACATAAATATCACCTGTTTTTTATAGAGAACACATAAATATAACTTAAAAGATATTAAATATTGATAAAATAAGACTTAAATGCATTTTGTATTTCTCAACTATACGGGATTTTGCATATTGCATTACATATTTCAAAACGTGACACTTTACATCTCATATTTTTAGCGAACCAGCACATAACATTTTCTAAATCAAAATCCGTCGCTAAAAGTGATGGGAAAATGTCTAATTTTGCACTTTTAGCAACGAATTTTGGGCCTAAGGTGTTGTGTGAGATCGTTAAAAGTGCGGAATGTAAAATATCACATTTTGAAGTATAGAATACAATGTGCAAAATAGATAAACTTGAGGGGTCCAAAGTGCATTTAACTCATAAAATAATTGTAAAATTATTGTTAAATATATTTTTTCTTTGAAAATATCAACCACATTTTTATAAAACAAAGTACATGATTGTGTCGAGAAAACTAACTCAATATCTCATATGTACATAGGTATAAATATTTAAAGTTTCAACTAATATTGGTTTCGCGTGTACAACACCAAAGAATGTTTGGCGGTGTAAAACTCATATTTTTTCTGCCGACTTTTAACGAAGTGCTCATGCAATGTTCTGTGAGCACGTGAAATGTTGTTTGGACTATTAAGAAGTTGAGGATATCAAGTGTGACTTGTTATGTTAAGAAATAAAATTATACTTCGATTTTCAAAATTATTTATTTATGGATACTTTGGACTGCTTATTTGCCCTATATTTTGTAATGGACTGTACACATAATTAAGTAGCAATCACTCGCCCAAAGTATCCATAAATAAATAATTTTGAAAACCGAAGTATAGTTTTATTTCTTTCCATAACAAGTCACACTTGATGTCCTCAACTTCTTAATAATCCAAACAACATTTCACGTGCTCACAGAACATTGCATGAGCACTACGTTAAAAGTCGGCAGAAAAATATGAGTTTTAGACCCCAAACATTCTTTGGTGTTGTACACGCGAAACTAATATTAGTTGAAACTTTAAATATTTATACCTATGTACATATGAGATATTGAATTAGTTTTCTCGACACAATCATGTACTTTGTTTTATAAAAATGTGGTTGATATTATCAAAGAAAAAATATATTTAACAACAATTTTATAATTATTTTATAAGTTAAATGTACTTTGCACCCCTCAAGTTTATCTATTTTGCACATTGTATTCTATACTTCAAAACGTGATATTTTACATTCCGCACTTTTAACGATCTCACACAACACCTTAGGCCCAAAATTTGTTGCTAAAAGTGCAAAATTAGACACTTTCCCATCACTTTTAGCGACGGATTTTGGTTTAGAAAATGTTATGTGTTGGTTCGCTAAAAGTGCGAGATGCAAAGTGTTACGTTTTGAAGTATATGATGCAATATGCAAAATGGGGTATACTTAAGAAATGCAAAATGCATTTAAGTCTTATTTTTATCAATATTTAATATCTTTTAAGTAATATTTATGTGTTCTCTAAAAAAACAAGTGATATTTATGTTATGGCCACATTATTTAGAATAGAATCCTTCCATTATCATTTTCATTCAATTTCCCTTAATACATGACTCCTCTTCAATACTCCCTCCATCCCAAATTATCTACACTTTTAGATAATTTTTGTTGTACCAAAATAACTATATTTTGGTCTTTTTTGGACTATTAAAGTGGTTATATTAGTACAAGTTTACCCTTTCACATATTCTTTCTCCTCATAACTGTTTAATCCCCAAATATAGAGAAGATAAAAGATGTTTACTTCATGAAAATGTTGCGCTTATTTCTACCAATAAAAAAACATGTGCATATATGGGAATAATTTATTATGCAACAATTCCAAAAGGCTCTTCTTCCAAAAATATAATCATGTGGGTTGTAGATTTTTGATGAGTAATTTTAAGTATAGGTATAATTGTACTCTTACTAATAAAATCGGTATAATAATTGTATTTCTTAATTAATGTATAAATAGTTAAAAGTGCAAATAATTTAGGATGGATGGAGTATTGTTGAAGCAAGCCTACTTTTAGATAGTTATACCATATATCTGCTTCTTTGACTGAAATTAAAGGCGTACAAATTCATACTAGAGTCGGCGAATGTTATATCCATAAAAATCACAAATAATTTCTTCAAGTTAATTAGAAATACAGAATATTTGAGAGCTAAAGAATATTTTGTAGGACCAAGTAAGTACGTTAATTATATTTTTAAGTGTCATATGTAAATTTTCTTACGGGTCTAATTATTTGTGAGATTGATCTTTGACAATTGTACTAATGTTTTTCTTGGTGTGTGAGAGTGTATATATATTAATAACTGGCGCATAATCTTGTGTAATATATTCTATGTTTTAAAGAAAAAAAAATTCATCAATTATCAAAAAACGTTATTTTATATGTTCTAATTATTGATAATAGTATAAAATAGCATAATATCTTCACACTTGATATTTTAATTTCATTATTATACATCATCAACTTAATTAGATCCACGGAAAAACAAGAGACAAAAGACATTCTTACTATTTATAAATTTTCAATTGGGACTACTTTATGGAAGGGAGTGGGTAGTATGTTTCAGCAAAAGAATGAAAAAATAGAAAGAAACAAAGTATGCTTTAACTTGTAATTAATTAATGAATGATTACTACTCCGATAGGAATGTCCTTTTTCAAAAGATTACGGCATCATGCAATCATAATATTAACACAAGTAAAGTTTAATCAGGTGACAACATTGACTACAACCCACCTCTCTCGTAGTGAAAACGGTCAGCACCCCATCCCCATGTAAAATGGGTACTAAGTACTAAATTATACCCAAAAAAAAATGAAATTTATATTGACATATACAGGATGAAATTTCATTTCAATTCATGAACTATATACATTGTTCATAAGAATATATCTATGTGCACACTCAAAGTAGTAAACGACACATTTAAAAGTAAAATAATAGTAAAAGAGGAGAGCGAAAGTGTGGTAAAGAGACGAGAGAAAATATTTTACTATCATTTTACCTTTAAGTATGTCATTGAATTTATACTTTGGGTGTGTATATAGATATACTCTTGTTTCTAAAGTTTCTTTCGCAACACTTGTAACTTGTAAACATGCTATTGATTGTAGGTATAAAATCGCACAGCAGATGTAGAACCATTAATATATCTTTAACTTTTTAGACAGATTTTTTGTGGCTGTAGTGAGTTGCACCAAAAGAAATTAAAAGCTTTCGATTGTAAGCAACTGATTTAGCAAAACCAATATTAATGAAGGTCCATTTCAAGTGACTGATTTAGCAAAACCAATATTAATGAAGGTTGATCCATTGTCCAAGAAAAATTATGGCATTAGGGTATGGAACCAGCTAGAGTTAATTATTAATAGAATTAATATGAGATAGAGAGAGGAACAACTTGTGCACGCTATCTATAAAAGAATTCCTTGCGAGTGTTTGTGTACATGAAGCAGCTTGCTGGTGTTAATTCTAAGTTGCATCAACGGAGAGAGACATTCTTTTTCTTCTTGCATGGGCTAAAAAATACTTCTTTCTCATCATAAAGGCCAGAAGAAAAAGAATGTTTCTCTCCATTGATGTTTCATTATAAGGGATGAGATGGAGAGAAACATCTTTGTTTCTGTTACTCCATCTGTTCTACAAAATTATTCAGTCGATCTAGTCTAAAAATTTTCTAGTCAATTTGCGAAATACAAAATTTTAAAATTAATGTGAATTTGTTTAAGTTTGATTAATGTAAAAATTAATATTGTAAACTACATAAAAACGTTCACAAAATTTAAAATTTTGCAAATTAACTTGGAGTAATTATGTGCTTTTGTTTATCAAATAACAACTATAAGATTTATATGTTCACAAAATTTCAGGCCTAGATGGTGTTGCGTTTGTGTTCGCAGCAAATCCAGAAAAATCCACACTATAAGGTGCTGGGAATTTGCGGGATTTCCTCAAAATGTGCCAAGAACGGATGTGGAAAGTGATGTTATAATAGGAATAATAGATACCGGAATTTGGTTGGAGTCTGACAGCTTCAAGGATGAAGGATTTGGTCCACCACCTTCAAGATGGAAAGAAGTTTGTCAAGGATATAATTTCACATGCAACAAGTTTCGTTGCCGGCACCATGCATGCAAACATACAAGATTAACGTAATTTTGTGCGTGAAATTATTATTATCAGACTAGAATGTAAAATTGTCCCCTTAGTTTAATCACTTGTGACGGTGTCAATGTCCTTCATGAGTTGATAAATTTGATAAAATACCCCCTTAATATAAGCTTGTAGCGTAAAATTATATCTTTTGAGTCAAAAAAGTACAATTTTACACTAATAATTGTACCTTGAGAGAGTGTTTTTCTAATTAGTCAAATTCAAGTACAAACACACAGGCGCTAACAGAGGGGACAGCTTTGCATTTAGTCATATTACTAACATAACAATTCTCAACTTTGCAATGCAGCAAAATCATTGGAGCGAGATATTATCTAAAAGAAGGAAACTTGAGCGATACAGATATTGCATCTCCAAGAGACTCATCAGGCCATGGAACACACACCGCGCACGTCCACTGCCGCTGGGGGGATAGTTCCTTCAGCAAACATGCTAGGATTTGGGCTCGGAACTGCTCGAGGAGGGGTTCCATCAGCCCGGATCGCTGTCTACAAAATATGCTGGCAACGTTGTACTGACGAAGCTATTCTTGCAGCATTCTCGGATGCAATTGTTGATGGGGTTGATCTAATTTCCATATCGCTTGGGCGACGCTTTGCTGAAGATCATTTAAAATATTCCATAGCAATTGGATCATTCCATGCTTTTCAACATGGAATATTAACATCATCATCTGCACGGAATGACGGTCCTAACCCCGTAATTATTGTTAGAAAGTAATTATGTAATCTCATATTTCTAGAAGCAGTATTAAATATGGTTGTTGAGCTTGCTGGATTCTATAAGTGTCTTTTGGTATTCTCAAAGAGTCTTTAAGTCTTATTCTAGAGAACTCCACTCCTAGATTAAATAGGAGATTGTTGTAACCCATGAAGTATTAAGAAAAGTAGTCCAGCAGGAGCAGTAGCTCTGCAAAGCCTATTGTACTCACCTTCTAATAAAAATCTAGTTTTATCAATTTCTTTGAAAAATCCTGTCACTGCTCATTGTGCTTTCGTTTTGCCCCAACAAATTTGGTATCAGAGCTATCATGAGTTCAACTTCAGTCCCTACCTTGTTTGCATATTCTCCATGTGATCAGCATCCATTAGCCGGTACCAATGTAGTGGAGCCACATGCGCTGTCTGTTGACTGCTGCAGATATGACTGTTTGTGCTCCACTCAACTTATTTAAATAGTATACTCTTGCTTAGCCGCTCATCTTGGAATAGCAGCCCTGAGTGCCTAATATCTTTAATCCAGCTGGCACTGACCTCTTTGCTCTACGATCGTCTGGGGTATTGCCTGTTGCTTCTGTTCGTAGAGTTATCTTGTTTGCTTCATATTGAAGGTTGTTGACTTGGACCGTAGAGTTTACTGTTAACTTCAGTTGTGGCCTTGTGCTCTCTTGCAGTTCGTAGAGTGGCTGTCTGCACTTGCATTGTGCTTTGATGTGCTTCTCACTATATTGCAGTATATGCTTCCTCATGCTCTGTGATCTCTATTCAGCTTTTCGTTCTTGAGCATAACATTTAGGATCTTTGTTGAGCCTTTGCTATAGTGTGCTTATCATAGAGGACTGCTCTATTGTTCTTTAGATGTTGACTCTGCTGCTGTGTCATAGAGGACTGCTCTATGATCCTCTTGTTTGCTGTGGCACCTTTGATGTAGAGGACTACTCTACTTAATCTTCAGACATTCTTCCTTTTGTCATAGAGTGCTGCTCTATGATCTCTTTCGCTTTGTTTCTCTAAGACTGATTTAGTGCTTCTATTGGTTTTAGATTCAGCTCTACGATCACTTGATCTTGCTGACTTTCCCGCTCTACGACCTTTGTTTTTAATGCAGGTCTAGAGTCTTGATGGATCGTAGAGTGATCACTTCACCTTGTCCTTTGATCTCTGTCATGGATTGATGCTTTGGTTGTGTTCAAAGATCTTGCTATGTCTAATGGGTCATGCTCAACTTGATTGGTAGTCTTGAAGATTGCCATTTTATCTTTGAGTGCTTCAGCAGCGACTGTTCTACGTTGTTGCTTTGATTGCACACTGTTCATGGGAGTCGTAGAGTGGCTTGTTTGAACTGACTCTACGAACCCATGTTTGCAAAACGACTTTCTCTTTGTAGTGTATGCTCTACGATTCTTAGTAAGCCCTTGTTCTGCCGAGTCATACTCTAGGATTGCCTTGCATGCTCTACGTTGACATGCGCAGCTTTACGATGCCTGGTAAATGTTGCCGAGTGATCTCTACGATCTGCTGATCCTGTTACTGTGCTTTCCTGGCAGACTCTACGATCTTGGAGTTTTAGCACTTCAAATGCCGAGTCAACTCTACGTCCTGCCGAGGCGACTCTACGTCCTGCCGAGGCGACTCTACGTCCTGCCGAGGCGGCTCTACGTCCTGCCGAGGTTTAACATTTTCTGGCAGACCCTGTGATGACATACTTGACTCTGCGATGTAGTGTATGACTGCTCGACTATCCTTCACTTAGTCAGTGCAATGCTCTACGATCAGTCTGGCCCTCGTTTGTACATATGTCATTACAGTACATAAGATCAACCTGACAAGTTTGATCTTCTTCTATTCTAATCTAAGTACTTGTACATCACATTTGTTTTAAGGACATTACAAAGCCTAATATTACAAACATGCTTTGATCAGATATTCATTCATCTTAGATCAACCTAACACATTTGATCTTCTAAGTCCTTGTACATATATTTCATTAAGGACTTTACAAGGCTTTGACAGTATGAATGTTATTCTCATCATTTTGTCATCAATCAAATCACATATAATTAATAGTGGTAATCACATGCAGATCTTGTAGCATTCTCCCCCTATGATAGTCAGTGTAACAATCGCATGCTGATTCCCAACAGATAGATAGCATGAATAAAGTTCAAGAATACCTGCACATTAAAAGAGTATTGAAACTTGCATAACATATGGATCCATGGTATAAATTAAATGCAAGGGTTAAGATAATTATTCAATATAAATTTGAGTAAGGTTAGCGAACTTGCCTTGTCCGTCGATTACTGCTACGCAATCTAATTTATTCTCTTAAGAAAGACCTATCATTTATAAGATTGATCTTTCAATCAGCATAACATATTATAACTCATTTAGTCACATAATTCAAATACTAGATACTACAATAAATTATTAGTAATATTATCATCTTTTGATAATATAGTCTATCACATAACCATCATCTTTAAACTCCCTTTAATATCAAATAATATTTCATCACTTCTTAACATTATTAATCACATAATAATATTTTATTCTCTTTTCAATATTATTAGATACTTAATAATATTTTATTCATTCACAAGTATTATTAATCATTTAATAATATCTTACTCACCTCATAATATTATTAATCATTTAATAATATCTACTCACCTCATAATATTATTAATCATTTAATAATATCTTACTCACTTACTAATATTATTAATCACTTAATAATATTATTAATCATTTAATAATATTTTAATCACTTATTAATATTATTAATAATTTAATAATATTTTTAATCATTTATTAATATTATTATTTATTTATTAATCATTTAATGATAGTTTAATCATTTACTAATATTATTAATCATTTAATAATATTTTATTTAATTTCGAATATTATTAATCATTTAATAATATTTTATTTATTTACTAATATTATTAATAATTTAATAATATTTTAATCAATTATAAACAATTTAATATAATTGTTTATATCTTACTATTTAATTCATTTAACACACATATCATGTCATTCATCTAACATTTTATTAAAAATAACCAAAATACCCTTATAAAGTTTTTATACATCATATATTGATAATTAATCAATAAAATCACATTAACTAGTTTTACAACTTAATATAACTTAATTTATTCATTTATTCTTAACTTAATCATAGGCATTAAAAATACCAAATCAAGTTATTATTATTTTTATCTTCTGGAAAAACTTAATATATAATATTTTAGTCACAAAATAATTTTCCTGCAAGTTTCTAAATTCGTTTCGTATTTTTTAAGTGTTCAAAACAGTCCGAAATTGTTACAATTATCATAAATTATCCTTTTATTCAAAAATTATAAAATTTATACGGTAGTCTCCTCTTATCAAAACCTAGCTCCTGTAAAAGTTTCATATTTGTTTGAGTTGTATTTTAGGAGTTATTATAGTTTACTTTTAAAAATGCACTTTCTTGTAAAAGACATAACTTTCATTCTGTACATCAACAAATCGTCATCTTTGGACTGAATCTTACTAACTTAGTATACTAACGTCTCAAATGTTTCCAGAATTTTTGGAGCATATAAAATAGACGAAACTACCCTTAGCACAAATTGACCCAAAACAGTTTTCTTTCTCTTTTTCTTTAAACTGGACTGTTTTGACTAAAACAGCCCCCATGGCTTGAAAAATTAATATTTTTGAATGGTACCACTTGAGTTTAAGAGCTAACATACATATTTAACACCCCTCTTTGACAGATCGCAAAAAAAGAAGGTGTAGATTTCAAATGGTACCCATTTAAAGTAGAAAAAATTAGGGTTTTCTAACTTTAGAAAACTAGTTTTTCTTTTCTTTTGTTTTTAAAATAAATCAACACCCAACATGGCATGATCTAAATATATTACACTATAAAACATATACATCTAATGTTTTGGAGTTCAAGAATATAACTTTATATTTTGTAAACCAACCAAAATAATAAAACAAAAGGTGTTTATACCTTGATCTAAGGGATGCTCTTCTTCTTTTACCAAAATAAGAGATGAACTTGGGATATATCCAGATCAAAGCTCTCTCCCTTTTTTTTTCTCCAAGTAGCTCGGCAGCCCCCTTCTAAGTCCTCTCTCTCTCTCTATTTTATTAGAAGCCTTTTTGGAGAAATTAGATGAAAACTTTTGCTAACAATTAAAGTGTACTTTATTTATAGTTAGTGGCTTAGATAGATATAACATATATATGTATATATCATATCTAGAAAATCTCCACCAATTCAAAGGCTATGGATTTATTTTTTAATATGCTAAGCAAATAGGGAACAAAGGCTATGTGGAGTTAGTGAACAACTTTTGAAAAGGGGAGAGATAAATGAAATGAACCATGTGCCTAAATCTCTCCTTGATGTGCCGGATCTCCCCTTGATTTTTCTTCATTTTGATATTTTTTTTATTGCATTATTTAGCTTCTAGATAATCCACACAAATTTGGGCTAAAGTTGGGCCTTCCATTCAATTCATTTGGGCTCCCTAATTAATTTAAATTGCTTGGGCCATGCAAATTAAAATGGTCCAACACATAAATTGTACATTACCCTATATATTTAATTAGAGTTTCTAATCCACCCATTTTGGATCTTTAGTAATTACTCATGTAGATTAAATTATATAACCTAATTTGATTTGCTTTAATTAGGTTTAAAATAAATACTTAAATTGAGATAATAAAATTAATCTCTTAGGTTAATATATATATTACACAATACAAACATACGTACTTTTAAATACAATTATAACAATAAATGTATTTAACATTCAAATCCATATTCATAGATCAAATTAGGGTTTTGATCGATTGTTTCACGTTGCCTCATTTACCTTTCTTAGTCAATTTAAAATAAATAAACTGACTAATCTGCTAAATTCATATCATAAGGAAATAATCATATCACTAATAATAATACTAAAGATCTATTCGTAAAATATACATATGTTATTTAAATAATACATTAATCATATTTTCATGGAAAATAAATAATAAAATATTTTTACTACAAAATTAATTTATTATAAGAATATAATTTATAATAATCAACAATTCATTTTCGAAAAATTTATTTGAAATCATTCATGCGATAAACAAATATAAATTTATCACATATACACATATACTTTACCTTGCACATATTACCATATTCACTTTTGATACTTAATAAAAATAAATAATAATAAAAAATTATTCGTAAAATTGCTTATTTAAATATATCGAAAATCTTGGGTTATTACAATTCCTGGTGAGATCGACAACTCTACTTTCACTTTATTACTTAATTGATCGTGTATACTTGCACGTAAATTACTAGTATAGATTTAGCTCATCAAGTTTTTGGCGTCATTGCCAGAGAATAATTCTAGTAATTAATTTCTTTATTTCCAATATCAATTACAATCAATCTGATTTATATTTAAACAAAATTTTTATTTTGTTTCTTTTATAGGTACTCTTGATATTGCTTCATAATATAAGATTTAGAGAATATGATTGCAGAAGACCAAAAAGCATTACAAGATTATATTGTACCTTTAGTGATGAATATTCAATCGAGTATTCGAAGACGTGCGATTCAAGCTAATAGTTTTGAGATACAACTATGCATGATACAGATGATTCAAAGTTCAGTACAATTTGGGGGTTCACCTAGTGATTGTGACGCCCCCAAATTCTGACGCCACTGTCTCAAATTTGGTTCGTCACGATCTAACACAATAATGACATAAAACTAATGCAGCGGAAATAATAGAATAACTTACATTGATGTAATATAATTATTCTCGTCCCAAGGTCTCGCAACCGTTACTACAATACTATCCAAAAGTCTAGATCCATCTAAACATGACATTAATACATAATCCATGTCTAAGCTTAATATATAATCGGACTTAAAATAACATAATGGAAAATCTTCTTCTTAAGGAAAACAAGGCTACTCCGTAGTTTTGCCCTTTCCCTTATCCTTGCCTGAAGGTTCACCGGGCTCTGCCTTAACTGAAAGGTTTTAGGAAAGCAAGAATGAGCAACAAATTTGCCCAGCAAGTAATATAGCATTAAGGTGAACAATCATAAGATGCGAGGTATCAAGAATATAACATGGATTTGATAACTCCAGAATGGTATGGGATATCAGTTAACTTGAAATGAGAGTCACTATGGACAAGAGAATATCAACATAATTCAATAATATAATTCTTTCAAAGTTCGAGTTAACGAATACTGAGCAGTCACCAAGGACTAAGAACTCCTGCTAGAATTAACAGTTATTATACTGATAATCCAATAAAACAAGTACACAGGTGATCAGCCTATAGTACTCCATGTTATGCATAACTGTCACATGCTTATAAGTGCGCACGTCGGTTCCCCGACAATATATAGTTTCCCCGCCTATGAGGGTTGTTCATCTCAGTAGATAAAAGTTCGCACCAAGACAATTGGTTTGGATAGCTTCTTAACACATGTCTAATAGTCTAGCCGAATCAAATAGCATAGACCACATTCACAATATATTTATGAACAATACATTCAAAGCTTGCCACAAGAATCAAGATACGAGTTTCGTTTCAAATTAGAATGGGCACTTGCGTGGATATAACCGTTATAGCAAGGTCACAATATGTGAGGTCAAAGAATTTGCTTAATATAAGTTTGAGTAAGGTTAGGGAACTTGCCCTCAATAATACTTGCATCACAATAATACAATTGCACAAGCTAATAGAAGTCAAGGGAACTTGCCTGTTTGCTCAGCTAAAAATAGTCTAGCTTTAATTTAAAAATGCGTTGAAACGACCTAACATTAATAAGTCGGTTCCTCAGTTAGTATATCATAACTAGCATGACTTTATTCTTACAAAAGGTTATGCACCACATAGTTTAACACACAATCACGTAGGTGGAATTACGATTATTAAGTCCATATTCGTAAATTCTCATTTTAGCTAAATGAGTTAGCAAATATAGAATATCTCAACTCTAAGTATCAACATAAGCTCTAACACATAACATATTAGTTCTACCATGCAATATAGCTTAAAACATTCATACATACATGCTACAAGGCTCGATTTACAAATTAAAATAACTGCGCAATTCTGGCGACCGGCGCGGCCGCGCTGGTTTTTGCCTTAGGAGTGGCGCGGCCGCGCCACTCTCTGGGCAGACCAAAAATGTAATTTTTTTCAGGTGGCAATCCGAGTCTATTATCCAACATTCAGGCCACTGATATAACTCAAATACACATGCTCATAAAGTTATTAGTCTGAGTGTAAAACTTAACATGCTCATGCTAAATGTAATCCAAGGTTATGAGGTGTTATGTTAGAAATTTCTATATTTTAAACCAATCAAATCCATCTCGCAAAGGACCAATTATTATAATCATGACACCACATAATGAGACTAAATCATACTTAATAAGCATGCTCGGGGGTATATAACACATGTACACATTAATCCCATAGTTTACAATTGGAATGTCACCTTTTTGAACACGCGTACATAGTTAGAATTCATGTTCAGCTAGATGGCGCTCATGTCAACATGTTCTAGAGGCATAATGAATCCTATTATTCATGCTTGCAAGGTTGGAACGAAATTTACACAACGTTTGACAACAATGGTCCTCACGTCTTAAGTTTTTCTTAAAAATTTTACATTAGACTAACTAAACTTGCTTATTGTCTCTACGTAACTTTCCGTATGCATTCACACATATAAATAGATCATATATACATGCTTGTAAGCTCAGAACATCAAGGGTACAAGGTCCGTTAAGTTTTACTTCTAACACTTCAAGGTTTCTTTTTTAAAAAGTCGTTAGAACTAAACTAACACAACTCATGTCATGCAAGGTAATCCTAGGTAATACATTGGACTTGTTTTCATATATGCCTAGGCTAGTTACATATGCACAAAGGATCAAAAGGCATCACTTTCATAAGGTTTAGTTTTCAACTTCTAAGTTTTAATTCAAAATCTCGTAAACCCAACACATTTCATGCAAGACCATACTAGTTCACATACCAGATACACACATAGGCTTATTTAAGCTAAACTAACATGCTCATGACATCAAAAGAATCAAAAGTTGGAGTTTCATTCTGGGGCACGGCGCGGCCGCGCCTGGTTTTGCCTGGGGAGTAGCGCGGCCGCGCTGCTCCTCGGCAGAACCAGGAAACTCTCTGTATCGCGAATTCTTCAAACCCAAACACAAATTCTTTTACTTAAGCATACCAATGATCAGTCACATTGCTATTATACATACATATAAACTTATCAAACATCATGCTAACAATTACAACAAAAAAATGGGCCTTTAGCAACGATTTTTCGGGCAACGACTTTATAAGTCGTTGCTAAAAGTATATGTTTAGCAACGAAATTTGTCCTTCGTTGCAGATTGTGTCAGGCTTTCACTTTTTGCAATGAAATTCATAAGTCATTGCAAAATTTCATTGCTAATTCATTGGCGGGAAAAAATTTCGTTAGAAATTCGTTGCAAAATTTTCGGCCACTTGATTACCCGTCATCATGGGCAACGAAAGTTTTTTTTGTTGCTAAAAATGGGGCTTTAGCAACGATTATTCAGGCAACGACTTTGTACATCGTTGCTAAAAGTGTATGTTTAGCAACGAAACTTGTCCTTCGTTGTAGATTGTGTCAGGCTTTCACTTTTTGTAACGAAATTCATAAGTCGTTGCAAAATTTGGAAACAAATTTCGTTAGAAATTCGTTGCAAAATTTCTAACCACTTGATTTCTCCTCATCGTGGGCAACGAAAGTTTTTTTGTTGCTATATTTCGTTGCCTAATATGGACCACATTCATTGGCAACAATTGTTTTTTTCGTTGCATATTTTATACAACTTTTTGCAACTATTAAAATGTTGTCTTAAATTAAGATAATCCCAATAAGCATGTTTTTGTAAGACCATATTCGGTATTCGGAGAATTGTCAAAAAATATTCGTATTTAGTATTTAAAAATTATGTCCAAATGCGAAAAATATTCGTTTCTATTTTTTATTCGAATAAACAAATTATTCAAATATCCGAATTCGAATGTCAATCACCTAATAAACAATTTATTTATTTATAAAAAGTAAAAGTAAAAAAATATTGATCAATTACTAACAAATCACAACCATTTAAAGTTGTAAAAATACATATCATAAATGGGAGACATATCAAATACATCATCATTCATAATTGATCATAAAAATTAATTAAAATTTACTAATATAAATTGTACATATAAGCTGTATAAATTGTACTTATAAGTTGTTCCATATTATTTAATTTATTTTTTGCTAAATTTAAATGTATATAAGAGAAAAGAGATACATATACTTAGGGGCATTCCCCAGATCGATACAAAATGTCAAGAAAGGGAACTCAACATGACAAACAGTGAAACTAAGATTCTAAGACAATACAGAGCATAAGGCCAAAACAGATCAAATGAGCACTGCATTGGACTTCAAGAACACTGCAGAGCATCCGACCAACAAAACAATAAACGGACGGAATGCTGACTGTGCATATTGGCCCGTTATTTTTACTGACGTGGCCCGTTATTGCTGACGTAGAGGACAGAAATACCTTACTTAAAAATATCCTTAAAGAAAATGTTCCTCATAAGTATCAAACTCCAAACCTCTCCAAACTAGAAACATTATATTCCAACAAAAGCCACTAGATCAACTATCTATTATGCTAAAATTTATGTAACACTAATATTTAAACCACCTAACATCGTTTCTATGCATGTGAAGATGAGATAATACACTTTTTGGTCACTATACTAGGAATTGTAATAATAATAATAAATTTTAAATAATTAAAATAATAATTAAATAATAATTAAAATAATAATAATAATTAAAATTTTAGATAATAATAAAATTATTATTATTATTATTATTATTATTATTATTATGGTACTAATCATGCAAAGCCCGTCAGTATTAAGACTTGAACAAAATACAAAAGATGATATATTGAGATATAAATTTCAACATAGAGTTGGCAGTCATGAAATAAGTCATGCTGCTTCATGCCTGCATTTACCAATGTTAGAAACTAAAAAGTGTTCACAAGACAAAAGTGTTTACCAATGCGATAATTAAAATTTTAAATAATAATAAAATAATAATAATAATAATTTAATTATTATTATTATTTTAATTATTTTAATTATTATTATTTAATTATTATTATTATTTTAATTATTATAATATATTTCAGACTTACAATTTGGTGGAGTTGGAAGAAGAAGCAGGAGAAGATGAAGTGAGAGTCGGTTTGGGCCTGTATTTCTTTTGAAAAATATGAGTTCAAACTTTAACGGATCCAAAAAAATTAAAATAGTTAATCAACCCAAATGATTCGATTCTAGTTAATATAAATCGACTCATCAGTTTATAAATCAAATTGCCAAAGTCTAGGTGATAATTATCGAAAAAAAATAATATAGTAGTGATACATAACGATAATTTATGATAGCAATAATATCACACATATAATGTCTTATGTAACACAATCAACCAAAATGCCGTCTCCAGCCATGACCTCCCATTGCCCTATCATCACCCCCACTAGAATCAGGGCTATAGCCGGCCCATGAAATCCATTGCCTTTTGGGCTTGGGCTCTTTGGGACTTGATAAGTTATCGTTCCTCCACCAGAACTGGATGAGTCACCATTACCCAACCCAACAACCGGCCCTCTCTTTGTAGATGGATTCCACTGGTTCACTGATGGGCCTCGCTGGTTGCCTGACCTTGAGCTCTGACTTCTCACCTTGGCTTTTGCTGATTTTGTTGGGGCCATGTAGCTAGGGACACCATCCAAACCAGACTGTCGATGCGGCCTAGTTGGATATTGGGCTGATTCAGCAATGTCCGAACTGAGCCGATCTGAAATGTATGTGTAAAAAAAAGAGTATAGTTAGTCATTTGTAAGTTGACTTAAAGTACATTGATCAAAAAAATATTTAACCCAATCTGAAATGTATGTGTAAAATATTAGGTTTACACTATTTTAAATTAATCATTGCCTCAAAAATTAATATTTATTAAAGTTAGGCTTACTCGTGTATTTTAAAAATAAGAAATTAATTTTATTTTTGTAATAATCTTTTTTCTCGAAATGAGTAAAATGTATTTCATTATATAGGAATCATGGCATCAAAACATGTAATCTTATGTAAATCTGAAGTGTATGCGTAAAATACTAAGTTTATACTATTTTTAATTAAGCATTGTCTCAAAGATTAATATTTATTAAAGTTAGGCTTACTCAACTATTTTAAAAAATAAGAAATTAATTTTATTTTTGTAATAATCTTTTTCTCAAAATGAGAAAAATGTATTTCATTATATAACAATATAATCATGGTCTCAAAACATGTAATCATACATAAATCTATAATGTATGTGAAAAATAATAAGATTACACTATTTTTAATTAATCATTGTCTCAAAAATATACTCACCCCGTTTGACTTTACATGTCCTAATTAACTTTTTATGATCAAAGTCAATTTTAATATTAATAATTTAATAAATGTATTTAAAATATTGAAATCAAATTAGTTGAATTTGATAGCATATTCGATGTACTTTCTTATGATAATAATTTTGTGTTTATTTGCAATAAACTTAAAAATAAAATTTAATTCTAAATATGGTCAATTTGACCATAAAATGTCAATTAGAACAAATAAAGTTTGACAAAGAGAGTAATAATTATCAAAGTTAGCCGTACTTAGAGATTTTTAAAATGTAAAAAAAAATTAATTTTTGTAGTAATCTCTTTCTCAAAATATGTAAAATTTATGTCATTATGTAGTAATCACGGCATCAATACATGTAATTTTATGCAAGTCTAAAATGTATGTGTAAAATAATAAATTTACACTATTTTTAATTAACCGTTGTCTCAAAAATTAATATTTATTGAAGTTAGGTTACTCAGTTATTATAAAAATAAGAAATTACTTATATTTTTATGATAATTTTTTTCTCAAAATTAGTAAAATGTATTCCATTACGTAGTAATCATGGTATCAAAACATGTAATCTTATATAAGTCTGAAATGTAAGTGTAAAATAATAAGTTTACACTAATTTTAATTAACCATTATCTCAAAAATTAATATTTATTAAAGTTAGGCTTATTCAAGTATTTTAAAAAATAAGAAATTAATTTTATTTTTGTACTAATCTTTTTCTCAAAATGAGTATAATTTATTTCATCGTATATCATATAGCAATCATGGTCTCAAAACAAGTAATCATACATAAATCTATAATGTATGTGAAAAGTAAAAAGATTACACTATTTTTAATCAAGCATTGTCTCAAAAATATACTCCCTCCGTCTCACTTTACATGTCCAAATTGACTTTTTATGGTCAAAACGACCAATTTTAAGATTAGTAATTAAATAAACGTAT
The DNA here is from genome assembly GCA_034770075.1 of Aralia elata. NCBI lineage: Eukaryota > Viridiplantae > Streptophyta > Magnoliopsida > Apiales > Araliaceae > Aralia > Aralia elata. The sequence goes on along the minus strand of CM068383.1, from coordinate 37,231,306 downwards.
TAGAAATATTGAAATCAAATTAGTTCAACAATCACAAAATAATAATATAGATGACGGCTCCTAGTGATGACTAATTTTGCCATCACTATAAACTATTTGTGACAGTCAAGGCAATCACTAAAAAACAAGCATATATGACCAACCAATATATTATGTGATGGAATTTGTGACAACCATTACAATCACTGATTTTTTCGCGTAAATTGTTTTTTGTTTTTTGAAGGGAGGCGGGTACAATTGATAAAATTTTCAACGAACGCGGGAATATATTTGTTTTGCCATTTATCAAAGGAGGTCTTTTTTCAATTTATTTTTCTTGATTGTGTTTGAACCATCACACAATATTTCATCTATAGGAACATATTAAAACTTATGTTAGAGAATATTACTCATACTTAATTTCATGTACTCACTACAAGAAATTATGTATGTACTGAAGGAAATTTTGTGAAGGAATGAATTCCTTCACATGAGGAGTTTTTAAGTGAATGAATTGTGAAGGAAAATAAACTTTAAATTGAATAATCAAAGTAAATAAATTTACAATAATTTAAACTTTAAAATTTCATACATTGACCATAAAAAAAATTATAAAAAACAGGATAAGACTCTTATGTGGAATAGACCATAAATGCTAAAAAATTACTCATCTATTCTGCAAAAAGAGTTAAGTTTGAGTTTTATTCTTAGTTAATTTATGATATCCTACCACTCAAATTGTAATGTAATTAATTTTTTAAAATAAAATTTTATTCTTAATAACACTTTTTAAATAATATATAATATTAAATGTTTTATTAATTAAAATATTAAGTTACAATAATTCAAATTTTAAAATATTATAAATTGATAATAAAAAATTATAATAATTAAGACTATTTTTGTGGAACAGATCACACATGTGCTAAATTATTACTTTTCTGTTTCACAAAAAAGTTATATTTCAGTTTGTTATTAACTAATTTATGACATCTTAAAATTAAAATTAAAATTTAAATCTATTTAAGTTTTTGAAATAATAATTTTATTTATAATATTACTTTTTAAAGAGTTTTTATTTTTATAAGTTAAAATCAAATTCTTTTTTTGAAACAGAGTCGTTGTGTACTTGGTATGGTAAAAGAGGAGCTTGACGTGAAAACCAGTACAGAGAAAAACCAAATCGCATCTCACTCTCTGCCTGCCCTAACTCGAAACCCCAAATCGCATCTCCTCCTCCGGTCTCTCCGCGTCTCTGACTCCGCCTCCGCTCTACTGACTACTGGTACGTCAATTGTTTTGATTTTTTAATCTTCATTCCATGAATTAAGGCTAGGGTTTGAACATGTCTATGGGCAATTTTAAAATAGGCATGAATTGTACTGAAATAAGAATCTATGGCTCATGAATTGCTGAATTAATTAGACTAAGACGAAAACCTCAACTGAGAATATCTAATAGATTGTAATTAACTTTTTTAGTTTTCTTATATCATAATAATCATCAGTTTGTGGCGGATTTCATGTTTATAGAGGTCAATTCATGTTTATGGTTTTGAGGATTTTGAAATGAAGTGTTTGTGTGTGTAATGCACATGAAGTTGTGGTTGTCAGTGGTGAGACAGGCTGATCCAATTTGATTTCAAAATAGTACTCCATAAAATTTTATATTATGTAAAGGAATCCACCAAATATTTGGTTACTGTTCGTTCTTTTCTGTTGTATTTATATAAGAAGAGAAACTTATTATTTTCTGGTCACACAAGCAAAGTGAAGATTAGCTTGGCTTGAAAAAGGGAAAAAGAGAAATATGAAAAATAGTGGTGGCCAAATTGTGTGAATAATTTGATGTGGTGAATATAAAATGCTTTAATTAGTGGATATTTAATTAAATTATATAGCACTTGAAAATGATTGAAATGTAGTAAACGCTTTTATATTCAAGTTTAGGTAGTGATTTGGTGTTCTGTTATTGGGTAAACAATCAGCAGCTTGAGTTGTAGAGTGATTAGGGTAATTCATGGATCTTTTTCTAGTGTAAATATTTGTTTTGTGTGTCAATATCAATGTCAATGTGATGTAATATTCTCTGAAGATAATATTGTATTGGGGGTGGAGTTACATGGTAGCTTTTTACCTGCTACTTTTTAGTGGTGGTTAGTGCAGAGTCATATAAAATTTATCCAATTGCAGTAATGTTATGGTACACTCTGTTAGTTAGTTAGTTAGTTATATGAGCAGCATCTCATCTCCAATCTCCAATCTCCAATCTGCAATCTGTATCAACAGATAATGAACAAACAAAATAAAGATGCTGCTGCTGCTTATGTATGTGCAGGAAAAGTAATATGCCTTTTAGGTACATTAATAATAAATACTACTTTTGGAACATAAATAACAACTTACCCATTTCCGCCCCCTTTTTATTATTTTCATATATTTTAATAAAGTAAGTAAGATATTTAATTTCATCACCTAAAATACTCAAAACAGTTTTTTCCTCCATCAATCATCAACTCCTGCAATTATTTTCACCTTTTTGGTAGAAATGGCCATGGCCATGGGCATCAGAATCAGATCGCATGAGTTATATGGGCCGACCAATAATAAAACGGAAAGGTTTAGCCCTGGGACTACCGGTCAAGGGCCGGGCCAGGCCAGGCTAATTCTTTTTTAATTTTTTGTATTAGGCACATAACTTAGTTAGGTCAATAAAACCTAGTCAATTGTAATTGCATTATTTAACCGTATTTGGATGATTGAGTTTTTTACAGTTTCTTTTTAGCTAGATGTACTAGTAATAATTTGATAAGTGAGCAATCTATTAGCCTACACTTGTAAGAAGCTAACATTTAAATTTTTAAATATTCAAGTAATTTAGATGTTCCTTGGAAGTTAGATTATCTGAAGGATCCAATAGCTATCCCTGCTCGATTTTGAAGTTGTGGATGAAGACCTGGGGGTGATATTGGAGAAAAGAAAATGCCATTTGTTCCTTGGAGTTAAAAACAGGGTCCCCCATTTAGGAGATCATGTGCTTGAGGTCGTTACTTTTCTTTCATCTTTATTTCCAATTTTGATAATTAATGAGTTTAACTTGGCTTGCTTGTATTTCCAGCTGATAATTAATGAGTTTAACTTGGCTTGCTTGTGTTTCCAGCTGCCCTGATGCAAGTTCTCGAGCTGCTCTGAAACTTGTATGTGATCTTTATGCAATGGAACGAATCTGGAATGACATAGGGACTTATCGTAATGTGGATTACATGGCACCTAACAAAGCAAAGGTATTAACTTACTTTATTGAACTTCGGGCATATATTAGGTATACTTTAATAGAATTGCCCACAGAAATGTTAATGTAAATTTTGTATTCTGTATAATAAATAATTAGGCTTGGATTTGTGGTGGCCATTTACATCTTATGAATATGAATATGAAAGTGTAAGGTTATTTCAATAATTTGACCAAAAGATAGACATTATTCATCTAGATTTTGCGCTGTTAATATTTTCTGGATTTCCTTGTAATTTCTGATATGGATGCATATTGTGTTTCTCATATGCAGGCAATTCACAAGTTGACAGAATACCTAAGTTTTCAGGTGAGGAATATCACAAGAGAACTTGTTGATGCCTTTGATATGCCAGATCATGTTATAAGGGCTCCTATTGGCAAGCAGACACCTGTAGAAGCCTATTCGGAGTATAGACAACATGTAGGGTTCTAGTTTCAAAAGAAAGCTGAAAACTGCTTTCGATATATTTGTTGCAAATTTTTTAGCCAAAATGGGAGAAATAATGGACTAGTATTTGTTCCAAGCATTTAGACTTTGAGAGCAGAAGGGGTATCCACGTATTTCCTTACTTTTGTTAATAAAAAAAACAAATTTGGGTACGTCCAATAGAGAACACTCTGCCTTGTAATCTCGAAGAGCTTTATAACGGTACTACCAAGAAGATGAAGATATCCAGAGACATTTTTGATTTGAGTGAGTAAGTACTTGCCTAGTTTCAGTTTTTTGATATTGTACTAGATTTGGTGTATTTTTTAGTTAATATTTTATCTACAGTGTTATTAAGATTTAGGTTTATGCTATGAGATGATCCAAGGATTCTTATTGTAAGAATATTTGTGATCCTGAATTTGTGTCTTCTTTGACATATAAAAACCTTTTGCTTTAAATGTCTTATTGATGCGGTGCTGAACAATAAGCAGGTGCAATTTAACGACACAAACACATTGGAGAGAGCATATCTGTTCAAGAATCAAATGATGGAAAAATAAATCTGAATCTGCTGTAAATACATTTTAACACGTTGCTCTATGTTTTCAGCCATGATTTTTATTTTTATATTACTGAGTTTATGTGGATTCCAGCGAAGGATTCATAATATTACTGTGTTTGCGTCATATATCTTTTGGTATAATGTTATATTGTTGTGTTGCTGATGTTGGCCTGTTGCATGTTGTTGTGTGCCTGTGTTGCTGCTAATTTGCTGCTGGTTGTTGCATGTTGCTGCTGCATATTGTTGCTGAGTGCTGACTTCCTAGGTGATGGCTACTTGCTGCTGCTGCATCTTGCCGCCGGTGAAGGTATGTATATAATTATCCTTTATCTTCAATTCTATTATAGTATATTTTTGGCATAATCTTATTGCCATACATTATATGGGATATATGTCACTTCTACTTGGGAAAAAGATGTTATTTTTCCATTGATATTTATCTTGTATTGTTAATACTGAAATGGGTTTACTTGTGTTTGATTGTGATTTGTACTGTAGTGATTGATGTAGAGAGGGTTGGTGTTAGAACTATGCAAATCTTAATTTTTTAAATTAGTTTTTGACTTATACTTCATCTCATATTTGCTTAATATATATTTATAATTTTTCGAACACAATGATGAAAACAATTGAGATGATAAAGATTAAATCAGTCCATCATTTGCTTGTATTTGAGTTTCTGTCGGTCTATATTGAATTCTTTTAGTATGGAAAGAGTGTTAATTTTTTTCTCTCACTACTGTTTGATGAAAGAGAGGGAGATGGGTTTTTTTATTTACTATCTCTAATTCCTCTGCTCTACTTTTGTTCAGAGTTGAGGTTGTTTTTCTGAATTTCCCTATCCTTGTGACATTGTGGTGGATTTTATGCTCTACCATGTTAATGGCAGTGGTGCTACAACAATATATAGAAATCTAAATATTGTTATTTAAGATTGTTTGATGGTATTTAAGATTGTGTGATGCTTGTGGTTGTTGAATGTGACTGAATTCTGACTTGAGGTCAACATATAATAATAATCTACAAGTCTTGTAACAGAAAATATGTTTACCACTATGCTTACTGAAATTAATTCATGAAATGGCCGATTAAGATTCCAATTTTTTCTTGTAACAGAGCAATCATATAGTCGCACTGAAGTTTCTTTTTCTATTTGGATTTGTAGCAAAAGATATTGTGATTGCCTATTTGTCTTTTTCTGCTTATGAGCAATACGGTGTACATTAGTACCACGTAGCAACTCTATTGTCTTTGATTTTGGCATTAAGTGCCTCTGGTGACCTATTTGCTTCATTTTTCTGACTTGCTATTATTTTTAAATATGTGCAGGAAGACTGCTTCTACGACCTTCCTTACAATACTGGGTATCAAATTTTCGTGCTACGTTTACGGAAGACAAGGGACGAAATTATAAGTGTACTCTCTCTATATATGTAGATATATACTTTGATTGAAGAACTGTGGTAGCTTTAGATGGTTAATTGTAAATATAATGAATGATTATGTGGTGGATGATTTTATTAAGTTAATAATATTTTAGTTTTTTGTATTTTTGCCATTATTTGCAATGAGGACATTGAGCCAGCCAGGTACACAAAAAGAATGTCAAATTTTGATTTGGCAACAATATAATTCGTTACCAAAGCATTGAATAAGTTTTAATATAGCAATAATTTTTTATACATTTAGCAACAAATTTTCGTTGCTAATGGCATTAAAAATATAAAATTTGGCAACGAAAAATTAACCTAATAACAACGGAGTATTGTTGCTAATACAAAAATAAAAGGTAACATTTTTTATCGTTGCAAATCATATCAACTTTCGTTGCACATACGACAACATATAATGTCGTTGCTAATCGACGACTTTCGTTGCTATTGAAAAATAACCAGCAACAAACATTTTCGTTGCTGATTCAGCATAATGTCGTCAAATAATATAATCAGCAACGAAAATCGTTGCTAAAAAGTTTACATTCCGCAACGAAAGTAAGCTTAGGCAACAATTTTCATAATTTACTGCAATGAAAAATGTCGTTGCAAAATGGTGTCAATTGCAACGAAAATGCATGGCGTTGCAAAAAAAAGAGTTCATTGCGTTGCCAATTAGCAGGCTTTTGCAACGAAATGGGGTTTTTAGCAACGAAATTTTAATTATTCTGCAACAATATATTTTGTTGCTAAAGGATCGATGTCTCTGTACGAAAGCCAAATTTCGTTGCAAAATGTATTACTTTTGGCAACGAAAAAAATACGTTCGTTGCGGAACAATTAGTAACGCTCATTGCGCAACGAAAGACGCAACGACAGTAAAGTCGTTGCCAAAACCCTTTTGCAACGAAATTTGTCACCTTTAGCAACGAAAATCGGTTGTTGCTGAAGCCCCATTTTTTTGTAGTGAATTCCCAAGCAATTAATTCTTGCATTTCTAATAATTTAGTAAACTCAATTTTAATAGAATGACTTAACAATGTATTACCTCTATTGAAGCTTGGAACAAGAATTCCTCCCAATATTCAAATTTCTAAACTTATCAGAGCTTAGCAAGTGAATTAGAGAAGAGATGAATTCAATTAATAGAGAAATTAGTAACCGTGCAAAAGCTTTACCCAATGTGATTAACTAATGTGAAGAAGAAAGATTCATTGGGCAAATGTGGTTTGGTGTAATAGTGAGGGAACACTATTTGGACCACTTCCCCACCATTATTACCTCCATAGCTAGCTTCATGGTGCAAGAAACCATAGCCTTTTGGCTATTCACGTGAATGAAGAATTAAGCAAGAAGGTGACACTCTTTTTGGGACAAAAGAAATAGTCAGGCATTCCAACCAAGGCTATTTGGCATTCTTAAATTAAATGCAAACTTAGACCATATAGTGTGTTAAATAATTAGAATGCTAGCCACAATGTATTAAATAACATTACATGAGCACATATCATATAATCTATGTATATATTAAGTACAGAAAAATTTCATTAATCGCTAACACCCAAATATTCAATGTACATTATACATTTATTGCAATAACCTTCAAGTATGGAAATGATTATCATATAACAAATATTAATTACCCCATGTAATTTAAATGTACATCACACATCAAGGCGTTACATAGGATATTCATGCAATTTAAATGTCCCGCATATTCCACCTTATTTAATGACTTATATGAATATTCACACATGTTAATGTCACAAAAAAATATCATGACACATAACATTTAATTAAATAAAAGGAGATTATTAGCCACAAAATAATTAATTAAGATTCATTAATAATTTCTTTTCTTATTAAATCACTCCTCTATTAAATAATCAAGAAATCATTTTATTGCATCACTATTATGGTGACGTATCACATATACTCATATTTGAATAAATATTCGATTTAAATAGAAAAGTCAATAATAATATTATTCAAAATTCTCGGGTATTACAGTGATGATCCGAATGAACATTTAATTAATTTTTTGGAGATCTGTGATACATGTAAGTATGAAGGAGTTACTAAGGATGCAATCAAACTGTGACTTTTCCCTTTCACACTTCGTGGTAAGGCGAAAAGTTGGTTACATTCGCTACCAGCAGGATGCAATCAAGTTCTTTCCACCAGCTAAAACTACAAAGTTAAGGAAGGATATCACAACATTTGCCTAATTAGACTCTGAATCTCTATATGGAGCATGGGAAAGATTTAGGGAACTACTTAGGAAATTTCCACATCATGGCATTCCAAGGTGGTTGCAAATTCAGACTTTTTATAATGGTTTGAAGGATACAATGCGAACCAACATCGATGCAGCCGCATGTGGAGCTTTAATGGAAAAAAATTGTGATGAACCATATGAGTTATTAGAGATAATGACAAAAAATAATTACCAATGGCCCACGACAAGAAATACTTAAATAGGGACAATGGGAGTGAATCAAAATGACGTAATTTCAGCATTAGTGGAACAAGTAGCGACCTTAGCGAAGAAATTGGATTCTTTTGGATCTCAGTCTATGCAAAATGTATCGATGGTATGTGATATTTGTGCAGGAAATCATGTGAAGGAACAATGTGCCATTAAGGTTAAGTCAGTGCATTACATTGGAGAATTTAACAGGCAAAACAATCATAATCTCAACATTGATGATTAAGGATGGAATAATAAGCAATATCAAGGTCAACATGCTTCTCAGCAAGATCAAGAGCAATAGTCTTTTCAGCAAGAACAGAAGGCAATGATGGAGGAATTGTTGTCAAAATATCAGGCGAAAAATAATGCAAGAATTGCTAAAATGGAACAATTATTTGAACATTTTCCTACCAACATCACTAGTCAATTTCAGAAATTTTCAAGTAATACAATGCAGGAAGTGCATAACCTTGACGAAAATTGTAATATTGTTTTACGAAGTGGTAAGGAATTATCGAAGGCAGATAGCAATAATGCAATTGATGATGTATGTATGGATGCGGAATTAGAAGTGGGTGAAGTCAACGAAGAAAAGAAGCAAGCAAAGAAGGAAGATAATCCACAAGTCAAAGAAGAATTAGGAAAATAGATTCAAACGATGCCTTAGATTCCTTTTCCGCAGAGATTGCAAAAGCAAAAGGTGGATAATCAGTTTGTAAAATTCCTTGAGGTATTTAAAAAGCTTCACATCAACATACCATTTGCAGAAGCTTTGGAGCAAATGCCAAGCTACACAAAATTCATGAAAGATATTTTATCTAAGAAAAGGAGATTAGGTGATTTTGAAACTGTGGCATTGACTAAAAATGTAGTGCAATCTTACAAAAACAGTTACCTCCAAAGTTGAAGGATCCAGAAAGTTTCACTATCCCATGTACGATCGGTAATCAGTTTGTAGGGAGAGCTCTATGTGATCTGGGAGTAAGCATAAACTTAATGCCATCATCAATTTATCGGAACCTTGGATTTAAGGAGGCGAAGCCCACGAACATCACGTTGCAATTAGTAGATAGATTAGTAACTTATCCTAGGGGAATTGTTGAAGATGTCCTGGTTAAGGTAGATAAGTTAATTTTCCCAGCGGATTTTGTGGTGCTTGACTTTAAAGAAGACCGAGACATTCTGATCATTCTTGGGCGACCATTCTTAGCAACAGGGAGAATGCTCATTGATGTGCAAAATGGTGAGCTGACCATGAGAGTCAACGATCAAGCAGTCACATTTAATGTTTTCAAAACTATGCAGTTCCCAGATGATGTTGAGGAGTGCTTTCGGGTTGACGTGGTGGAAGGAGCAAGTAAAGAGGTAGCTATGGAAAATCGTATTTCTAAACATATTCGGGTCGCTAAGCTACATATTGAGAATGTTGAATTATGTATAGAGAAATCCAGAGGAATTTTGCATGGCGCAATCTCAATCCAAGAAGTTGATCCAGGATAAGAGTGACAAAGTTAGGCTGAAGACTATAAAACAAGCGTTGATTGGAAGGAAACCCAAATGTTTTTAATTTGTGTCTTAGGATTTAATTAATTTTTTTTTTTAAAAAAAAGGTATTATTATCACATATTTATACTAATTGCATGTTAGTTTAATTATTTTAGGTACTACGTAGTGACTAACAAGCGAACCAACATTGCGGGTATGGCCATGAACGAGAGCGAATGAAGATGTTTGATTGCCCCAAGGAAGTCCTATTGTTTTAATTCGTTCTATTTATTTACAAATATTGAGGACAATATAATTTTTAAGTTTGAGGGTACTTGTGTTGTTTATTTGGTACTTGAGATATTAGTTACGTTATTTGGTTATTTTTGTATATTGGTTAGGAATTTGAGCATTGTTGTCAATTGAATTTGTTAAGGCCTATGATAAGAAATGAAGAATTTTGGTTAAACTTTGGTAAAATTTTGAATCATGCATTAGATTAAAATGTTGACTTAGAAGTTGATTTTACTTTAGTTGTGATCCCTTGCGCTTTAATCAGTCACATCTTGCTATTCAGTTGATTGTGTCTTTAGAGAGATTGTATAGTTGAAAAGTTGTGAGAGGAATTGTTGAGATCCTAGGAACTTATTTCAAGTTCAATTAAAGCGAAGATGGGCTTTCATTTAAGTTTGGGGGAAATATGGAAAAATTGTGGAAAAAATAGAAAATTTTATCCTTCCATGAAATATTACATTATATGGTGGGTTGAGAATGAGCTTAAAAGCACACTCCCCTATGAATACATGAACGAGATGGAGCGTAAGATGCACTCGTTCAATTAAATGTGAGATGGAGCATAAAATGCACTCACCAAATGAAAAAAAATGCTGAGAAAAAGAAAATGTGGGAAGGAAATGGTTAGAAGAATCCCTTTATACCCCCGGTTTTTATGAAGTTTGTTGTTGCTGAAATTGATGTTGTAAATAAGATTTTGGGGTTGATAATGATCTCCTTTTATTAGCTGTTTAGTGATTTGATCTTGTCTTCTGTATGATTAGCTTGAACAGTTAGTACACACGCACACTTTTTAGGGATCATGATTGTTGTGAATTAATGTTTGAGTTGAATTGTAAAGCTCTGCATAATTTGGTTTTGCTGGGAGTTGGTTATATAAGATCCTTGAGGCCATGTTTAAAATTCATGTTAATTGTTTTCTTAGTTTAGTATGCATCTTAGTTAGTTAGTTTTTAGTTATTTTGCTTGAGGACAAGCAAAGATTCAAGTTTGGGGGTATTTGATGAGTGGATTTTATACTTATGAATTGAGTACATTTAACTTGATAATTTGTGAGTTTTCGAGTATTTTCTATTCTTTTTTGTGTGTTTTTATGTTTTAATGTAGGAAATGAAGTTGGAAGTCATTTGGTTGTATTTTAGCTAAATTGGAGCTATTTGGTTGCAGTTCAGTTAAATTGGAGAAGCATTGCAATTTTCAGCTTTTAGGAAGATTGACCTCCGGAGCTTCAATGGAGGATTGGATGGTTTTAGAATTTCAGAATGAGAAAATGGTCTTCATAAAGTTGTAGAGGACGTCTTAATCTTTCCAAAAATGTATGGTTTGCAAAAATCCAAGTACGTTTGGATCTCCAAACAGTTTGTCAAAGTAATGTTAGTTGGAGTTGGAGTCTTGTATGGACGTCCGTTGGTAAAATGGTCATAACGTTTTATCCGGAAGGAGTTACGGGACGAGCCACCTGTCAAAACGAAGCTAACAAAATTTTTTACATGGACAGAGATTGTGTGCCACGGCTTTTAATAAGGTGCGCCGCGACGCTTGAGTGAAAGTCGTGGCGCTAGTTTGGAGAGTCATGGCTCTTGTCGCGCTGGAGCGGATTTTTGCTGAGTTTTTCACTTCCAATTGACTTGGGACTTGCTATATTGATTCTTAATTGGGTTATATGTTTACCAAGCTACATAGAGGATATAAATACACATAAAATTAGGAGAAGAGGAAGAAGACGAAAGATCAAGATCTGGAGTATTCAAGCGGAAGTCGTGCTATAGATTCTTTCTCTTCCCCTTCTTTTAGACTCTTGTACTTTCAAGTGATGATAAATAATGTGATGTTGCCCTTCTTCTTATTCATAAACTAAATTCTTATTTAAGATATGTAATGGAACCCGATGATTGGATTTAATTAATTTATTCTCTATTTAATTATGATCAATTGTATGCAAGATTGTTTATCATATCTTGTATTTCATTTAATAATTGTGTGGCCAACAATTAATCTAATGGTTTAGATGATATAGGAATTCTAGATTGGGTGTGGAATATGATACATGTGTTGGATTTATTCCTCTAAGGAGTGAATATCCAATTTGCAAGAGGGATAGGAATATACCCAATTGCCGCATAAACTTGTATAAGAATTGGTGATTATTGCTTCATTGTTAATTATTCATATAGGAATATAATGAATTAATTAGGAATGAAGACACTTATTTAATTTGAAAATAAGTTAGATTAATACTTATGAATGCTTGGTTAACAAATTGCAACAATTGACTGATTAAATAGGGAGTGAACATTGGGAACATCATCGGGAAAAATTGTAATCTTGATATTTCATTTTAATAGTTATATTCGTAGTTACTTTGTTAATTAATTTTGATAATCTTGATGAATTCATTTGTTTAAATAGAATTAGGTTAATCAATGGTTGGTAATTGAAATAATTAATTAATTTATTAGATTATTACTCGTGGGATCGACAACTCTACTTTCACTTTATTACTTGATTGATCGTGTATACTTGCACGTAAATTGTTAGTATAGATTTAGCTCATCAGTAGCTCATCGCGTATCACGGCTAACTGTTCCGGAGGGATACTCGTAATTTTAACGGTAACCCCTGATGCAATATCCTAAGCTAGCTGGGGAAGACAAGCACGACTAGGCAATTCTTGAAAACGGATAACCGGATTCGTACGAAATGTCTCCGACACAAGCGCCATGGTCCAAGCCAACGCCCGTATGAGATGGTCCAACGGGTACTCTCGAAAACTGGCACTGGTTAGAGCCTGCGAAAATAAATATAACATTAATAATAATCTATATCGCGATATAATTTATGAAAAAACAAGAAACACAATAAAATTATTACCTCCAGATAGTGTATAGGTTGGTATCCTCGGCAGCCCCAACACTCGATATACTACAAGAAAAAGCCTTAATTCCGAGAGAATATTCTGTCAGAAAATCATTTGTAATTAAGTTGGCCGGGGATAAGTCCGTGTCGCGATATAATTAAGTTGGCCGGTTCATCGTAAATAGGCTATTGCCAACAGAATATTTACGACGAACTAACTCCGTCGGTAATAACTTGTGCACGTGTCAAGCCCGCACTCGTGAGGGAATGCATAATTCCGACGAAATTTCCGTTAGGTTTAGCATATTCTATCATAAATAATGTTTTTTTTAATCTTTTTTTTGTTGCAATTTCTAGGTTTTTAAACCCCATTTTTATACTTGTAACCTGCTTTATCCCAACAACGCATACAGTAATCTATATATATGTTATAGTACATACAGCGTAACTACTTTAATTACCACATATATACACGTTTTAATGTATATATAACTACTATAATATATACCAACAACATGATTTACATAACAACAATGATTTACAAAAGTCAACTAAAATCCATTGATTTACGATAAGTAAATTACAAAGAATCAAACTTAAAAGATTTACAAAACTAAACTAAAATCCATTGATTTACAAAGAATTAAGCTAACTACAAAGATTTACTATGTTTTACAAAACATCTAAATGTTATACAAACAATCAACTTAAACTAGTAGTACCGCGCGCCGTTGTGAGGAGACATCTAAGTAAATGTTATACAAACAAAATGTAATTCATCGGGTAGGGGTCAACATTATTGCTGTGGTGTCTCTCAAATTCATCTCCATCATCTCCCCGCTTGCGATCGGCATCGCCAACCCTGTTGATATGATTCAAAATATAACTTATTAATCCTATGGTTTCATGTCGTTTTGACGCCCAGGGACCATTTTGGTCTAATTTTTCTAAAATATTTTAAGTCTTAATTTTTAATATAAGTTAGGCAAATGTTTTTTTTATAATAGTTTATATAATCAATATAATTACAAAATATATACTTAAAGATATATATTAATATTTTTATATACCTATCGAATATGTGGGAGGAAAGAGCTTTGCAAATACAACATCGCAAGATTGCTACTTCCGGTGCTAATAGTTCATAACCAACTACCTCTATAGACAATATATAGGTTCTCATTCAAAATTCATGCAACATTTTGAGATTTCAGCACGACATTAGAAGGATGAGGATGTTTATATATTATCATGACTTCCATCAGCATCAACCCTAGTTCTTTACATTTCAAAGTTTGATAAATTATATAAACAACTCATTTCTTCTTCATGTTTGTATCCATCATCTCTATTAATCATATAAAATTGCTCTATATCGTATTCAATAGTTGAAGTAAGTTGGATTCTACCATTTCTATTTTGTAAACTTGAATTGTTATCCTAGATATAACAGAAGTTTCAACTTGCTTCGACTATTGAATACGATATAAAGTAATTTTATATGATTAATATAGATGTTGGATACAAACATGAAGAAGAAAGAAGCTGTTTATATGATTTGTCAAACTTTGAAATGCAGAGAACTAAGGTCGATGCTGATGGAAGTCATGTAATATGTAAACTTTTTCATCCTTTTAATGTCGTGCTGAAATCTCAGAGTGTTGCAGGAATATTGAATGAATTAAAATCTATATACACTATAATTACAAGTCATGCAGAATAGACCTGAGTAGTCGGGGGCTAACTCAGCATCGACCTAAATAATTGAAAATGTATTTACAACCCTCTGCTTAATTTTAAATGAACGCACACAACCATATAACAAAATCATATGTAAATTTTTATTCTCTTAGGTCCGGACTTCCTTTTCGTAGCAAGTTATATCATAGGAATTATAGCCAACAAAAGTAAGAAGTCTCCAAGTTTTAGAATATCTAAAAAGTAAGAAGTGTCTAGGTTCTAAGGAATTATCGCCAATAAAATCACCCCAAGCCTTTTGAAAACACAAATGGTTTGTCAACCATTTTAACGTATACGTGCACAACTTGTCATTTGCATGGCTCCTAAGTATGCAATTTTATGACAAAGATGCTCCGTTAAACCCTTCCTAAGTATGCAACTTTTTCACATAGATAATTTTTGTTATACCAAAATAATTGCATTTTCGTCTTTTTTGGACTATTAAAGTGGTTATATTAGTACAAGTTTACTCTTTTCATTTATTCTTTCTTCTCATAAATGTTTAATCCCCAAATATGGAGAGGGTAAAAGGTTTTTACTGTAATAACCCAAGATTTTGGATATATTTAAATAAGAAATTTTACGTATAAATTTTTTTTTTTATAATAAAATTATTTTTATTATATGTTAAAGAAAGTATGGGAATGCGTGTAAGAAAATGAATGTGAATATGTAATATGTAGATATATTTATTTCATATATGGTTTCAAATAAATTTCTTATTAAAGAAATAGTTGATATTTATAAATTATATTCTGTTAATAAATTAATTTTTATATTAAAGATATATGATTATTTATAAAAATATGATTACTATATTATTTAAATAATAAATATATATTTTAAGAAATGATTATTAATATTATTATTACTATGATTATTTCTTTATGATATGAATTTGTAAGATTAGTCAATTTATTTTAAATTGATTAAGCATGGTAAATGTGGTAAGTGACATTACGGATCAAAACCCTAATTTGATCAATGGTCATGTATTTTAATTTTAAATATAATTATTGTTGTAATTATATTTAAAAGGATTTATGTTTATATAATGAATATATGAATAATAAGAATTTATTTTCTTATATAAATTCGAATACTAAATACGCTATTGATTATATTTATATGTGTATGTGTGTATGTATATTATGGATATTAATTTTAAATATAATTAATGATATAATTATATTTAAAATAAAGGAATATGTAATTTGGATATTAAGAATTTGTTTTGTTTAAGTAATTTAAATGTTAAGTATAATAATTAATTATATTTGTATTTAAATGATTATGTGGATAATATGTGATTAAGGAAAATGATTAGGAAACCCTAATTCATAATTTGGGAACCCTAATAACATCAAGAAACCCTAATTTTCAAATTATAAAACCCTAGTTACATTAAAAACCCTAATTTTTGAATTATTATATCCTAATTAAATATTTATTAATTCCTAAACTTAATTTCTCAAACCCTAGAATTATTGGGCAAACCCTAAGGATTAAAACCTAAGGGTTAAACCCTAGAATCATGTGGATGGACAACTATGCCCTTAAAATTATTTATTAGATTACCAAAGTACCCTTTTTGTATTTATTTATTTAGAAAGTGTGCAACTCTTGCCAAATCTAGTGACTCACCACTTTAAGATCTCACATGTGCTCTAAATCTCTCCAAAACATCAGATTTTTGCCACCTAGCCAACCTTGTTCAAAGAATCAAAAAGATAAAAATTAAAGAAAGAATACTTCACTTATTTTTCCCAACACAAGCCAAGCTTCTCTTTCTCTCTCCTAGACCCACGAAATTTTCTCCAAAACTAAGTTCTAAGATTAACCAAAAACACCCCATAGCAAGCCAAGGTCAGAATTAAAAAGTGAAAATCAAAAATTTCTCAAGAAGGTATAAAACCCTAACCCTAAGCTAGATCTTGTATGCTTAGATAAATTTTATGTTTTTGTGTTTAAATATATTGTATATTATGTTATTTAGTGATCTGGGTTGTTATATCATGAATCCATAACATCTAGATGCACGAAATTGAAGATTTAAGAAAATTGTTCAAAGTGTAAAAAATGGCCTGACAGTCAAAAGTCAGAGCTTGTAGATCTCACTCTGTTAATTATTTGTTGTGTTTAAGGGTTCTTATATGTCGTATGTTATGTGGTTAGTACACTGGAAGTGGAATCACGATCATAGCATGTCTAGATCGAAAGTTATGCAAGCTCAAAAGTCCTTGATCGATCATGAAAGTTGTACTTTCCTGAAAGTTAAAAACATGGTCTGACAGTCAAATGTCAGAGGCCATAGATCTTGATCTGTTAATGGTTTGATGTGTTTAAAGCTTTGTAGTTGTAGTATGCCAGTAGGTGAACAATCGAGAAGTGGAATCACGACCATATCATGTCCAGATTGCAAGTTATTAACGCTCAAAGTAGCCTCCTCGACATGGACTGGGCTGTTCTTGGTGTTCTTCATGAACTGAAGAACACCTATAGCGACACTTTTCGTCGCTAAAAGTCTTTAGCAACGGTTTCTAATGAAAATTAATTAATTTAATTAAATAAATAGAAATAAATTATTAAAAATTCATAAAATAATTTTAAAAATTATTTTAAATTATAAAAATTAACTTTTAATATTTTTACATAAATTTCATTAAAAATTTAATTTATTTAATTATTATTGGTATTTAATTTATTTAATTATTATATTAAATAAATTAGTTAAAAATGATTTTAATATTTCAAAAATCATTTAAAAAATGATATTAATGTTTTAAAAAGTATTTTAATTTATATTAAATAACTTTTTAATATTTTAATAAAAAAAATTCATTAATATTTAATATTAATGATAATTAATTTTATTTAATATTTATATTAAATAAATTATCTAAAAATGGTTTTAATGTTTTAAATATCATTTAAAGGCAATAAAAATGTTTTAAAAATATTTTTAAGTTATATTTAATAACTTTAAATATTTGACACGAATTACATTAATATTTTAATATTAATGGTAATTATTTAAAAATGATTTTCATACTTTAAAAATCATTTAAAGGCAATAAAAATATTTTAAAAATATTTTTTAGTTATAATTAATAACTTTTAATATTTGACATGAATTACATTAATATTTTAATATTAATGGTAATTATTTAAAAATGATTTTAATACTTTAAAAATCATTTAAAAGCGATAATAATGTTTTAAAAATGTTTTTAAGTTATAATAAATAACTTTTAATGTGTTGACATGTAGTTCATTAATATTTTAAATTATTTGAATATTGATGATAATGAAATTATTTATTATTTAAATCATTATAAATGATAATAATGATTGAAAAATCATTATAAATGATTTTAATGTTTGGAAAAATGTTATAATTGATAATTAAATTATCTAATATAATATTTAAGTTCTTGAACAAAGTTTCATTAAAAAGAAACTCGTTGATTATCCGATAATGCAATCGGGACACCGAAATAGTACCGAACGCAAATCAAATGGACATAGTTTGACGTGATAACTGTTCGTAAATGTTTTAATAACTGATATGAATATGTGACAATGTGTTTAAGTTGTGTAATGACTGCAAATAAGCAGTGTTATGTGTTAAGTTGTATTATTCTAATTAAAAGAATAATTTTATTGATGATAGGACTCGGTATTAAAGTTTAAGCTATAACGCATAGCAGTGGTCAACGACAAAGGCAAGTATCATAACCTTTGCATTTACTTTATGCAATGGATCTTAGTAAGCAAGTATCTGAACTCTTTCTTTACTGTGCAAGTTTCTTAACTCACATTATATTGTGCAAGTACTTTATCCTTTTTCAATTACTTTATGAAATGGATTCACGCGTATGCAAATATCTGAACTCTACTGTTATTGTGCAAGTGTCCCCACTTGTACATAATCTATGTTATTCATTATTCAACTGTTCTTACTTTATTGTATTTCCTTCAATTCGTTCATAGTTTATAAATATTTCAATACTGATTTCATATGTGTCAAGTTTAAACTTGGTATCCTAAGTTTGGATTATACAAGTGTCCCCACTTGTGTAAATTGTCATGTTCATAGTACAAGTGTCTCCATTTGTACTAATTGTTGTAATCATTATTAAATTTCGCTATGTATTCATGTTTTAAATATTGTCTGAGCTACTTGACTCAGCTAGACAAAATTTGAAAAGTATTGTTGGTCATTATTATTGTATGTAATGCAAGTATAGACAAATTATTCTGTTATTAGTGTAGTGCCCTCACTTACACAAGTCGTTGAATATTATTGTTTATGATAACGTTGTCCAACTGAATTGTTTTAGTTAGGACTCTAGACTGAGTATGAACAACCCGTAATGGGGAAATATTTTATGTGCCCAAGGCGAACAGAGTGAACGCAAAAGTCGTTCAAGTAGAAGGATAGATCGTATTGATCAATATAGGGCACAATAGGGCTGATCACCCTCCGTGTCCGTAAGACCAGACGGTTTATGGATGAATTTCCATTTAAACCTATTCGAAAATTTAAAATGAAAGTTCATGGTCCACTGACCACTCAGCATTCTTAGTCACTACGTTGTTTCAAAAAAAACGTAAACTACTTGTTATGTTGTTAATGTCAATTTCAAAAGACTTCACAACAATTGAATCGTTGTAGAAGTAGTCCTCAAAGAAAATATTTACTTCTTCAGTTTATGATTATTTATTGTTATTACTTGCTGAGCAATCAAATGCTCATTCTTGCTTTGATATAAATATTTTCAGTTAAGCGTGTTCAACCAAGAAAGCTTTGGCAAGGACCGGGGAAAGAAAAGCTGAAGAATTAAGTCAAAAGGTGCTTTGTGTAATAGATAAACTTTGTTATTGCAATATTATATTATGTATCATGTAAAGAATGTAATTGAAGGTTGCCATACCTGGGGAATAGACAACTCTGATATAAATATTAAGTTTGTAATTATTATACAACTCAAAGAAACGGTATCGTGATGCACCAAATACGGGTTTCAAGTACCTGAATTTGGGGGCGTCACATTTACTTCATGAATGTTGAGCTTATTTCTAAAAAAATAAAGCAGGTGCATATATGGGGATAATTTATTGTGTAACAATTCCAAAAGACTCTTGTTTCAAAAATACAATTATGTGGGTTGTAGGTTTTTGATGAGTAATTTTAAGTATGGGTATAATTGTACTTTTACTAATAAAATTAGTATAATAATTGTATTTCTTAATAAATGTATAAATAGTTAAAAGTGCAGAAAATTTCGGATGGATGAAGAATTGTTGAAGCAAGCCTACTTTTAGATAGTTATACCATATATCTGCTTCTTTGGCTGAAATTAAAGGCGTACAAATTCATACTAAAGTCGGCGAATGTTATATGCATAAAAATCACAAATAATGTCTTCAAGTTAATTAGAAATACATAATATTTGAGAGCTAAAGAATATTTGAGAGGACTAAGTACGTTAATTATTTTTAAGTGTCATGTGTAAATTTTCTTACGGGTCTAATTATTTGTGATCTCTGACAATTGTACTAATGTTTTTTGAAAGCAATATATTATTGATAAGGTCTTCTTCCCCCTTGACAAGATTTGATTATTTACTCTTGAAACTCACATTATTCAAATTTTACTTTTCTTGGCGTGTGAGAGTGTCTATCTATATATATATATATATATATATATATATATATATATATATATATGTTATTGGTGCATATTCTTGTGTAATATATTCTATTTTCAAAGAAAAAAATCATCAATTGTCAAATAAAATTATTTTATATGCTCTAATTATTGATAATAGTATAAAATAACATAATATTCTCAAGCTTGACATTTTAATTTCATTATTATACATCATCAACTTAATTAGATCCACGGAAAAAACATGAGACAAAATACATTCTACCTATTTATAAATTTTCAATTGGGACTACTTTATGGAAGGGAGTGGGTAGTATGTTTCGACAAAAGAATGAAAAAACAGAAAGAAACAAAGTATGCTTTAACTTGTAATTAATGAATGATTACTACTCCAATAGGAATGTCATTTTCCAAAATATTACTCCATTATGCAACCATAATATTAACTCAATTAAAGTTTAATTAAGTGAGAATAAAGTGACAACATTGACTACAACCCACCTCTCTCGTAGTGAAAGCGGTCAGCACCCCATCCCCATGTAAAATGGGTACTAAGTATTATTACCTCCGTTCCTTTTTAAATGTTGTTTTAGAAAAGTATTTTTGTCTCTTAATATTTGTTGTTTAAGAATTTCAATTAAGTATTAATTGTTTAGTTTTCAATTTTATCCTAAGTATTAAATATAATTTTGGTTCTCTCACTACTTTCTATCCAATAAGTAACACTCTCTTATTCTTAATGTAAGAATAATATTGACATTTAAAGTTATTTTTAGCTAAAAAAAATAGTATTAATTATTTTTCTGAATATATGTGTCAACTTCTAAAAAGACAAATAATAAGGGACGGGGGCAGTAAACTAGACTAAAAAAAATGAAATTCATATTGACATATACTGGATGAAATTTCATTTCAATTCATGAACTATATGCAATGTTCATAAGTATGTGCACACTCAAAAGTGTATATAATTGGAAGTTGTCGTTAACACTCCAAAATTAAAACTTTACTTTAACTTTATGAACACAAAATTCAGTATAGCAATAAACAAAGATCGATCCCACAGAAAATAAATTGTCTTTTATTTATCCTAATGTTTAAGGGGGGTTTTGAATTTAATTTATTAACTAAAATGACAGAAAATATTTAATAAGAATAATCAATGAATTAAAGACTTTAGTTCTTCAGTTCAGTATCGTCTTTTTACAATCTTTGGAGTAATTAAGTTCTACAATATTTATCCTTCAATGAAATTAATAATCCTAAATAACCGCAATCGCTAATTATCTGAAATTCTCCTTAAGTTTTAAATCTAATGTGACAATCACCCCAAGAGACCCTAACTATCATACAACCTAAAACTGTCAGTCTAAATTTAATATAACAACAACATTAAGAATTTGAGAATTAGGTTATTCCAAGAAAAAATTACACAATCATAGATTATTTAACTTGCCTTATGATAATCTTAGCAATACTCAAAGGCTTGTCCACAATCGTATCACTAATTGCTAGTTATGATCAGATATAATATCGTTTATTTAATACTATATCTTAATCTAGTAGATGATATTAATTTGATTAATCTAACTGACCACATTAAATCAATCAAATCAAATAACATGCAATCAATTAAAACAAATTATTAGAATAAATTTTATGCAAGAAGGAATAAATAAAGTGGACTTGATCAAACCATTAATTATAAAGAAGGCTAATATAGCACCCCCAAATCCGGGTCCCTTTAACCACAGACCTGGTATGTTACAATACATCCTTTTCATACCTGTTCTATAACTAATGCGGAAAATATAAGCATACATTGTTTATTTCGGAGTATTCTATAATATTTTTCAAAGTCTACAACCTTTATCTAGATACATACCTTAATAATTCAAAAGGTTTACTTCTATGTGGTTTACACATGAAAAATACCATCATCAGGGTTTAATTCAATCTGCTTTAAACAACTAGATTTCTTTTCATGCGCTCCTAATCACGAAGGATCGCATCATAGCTTTTACCTGCAAATTAAGCAAGATTGAGCACGACGGCCCAACAAGTCTAACATCCTATCATGCAGCACCTAGCACATAGGTTTCGCATTCATTTCATGCATTTATATTTTTGATATTCAAGCATATTACAAACGCATTATCAAACTTAGGCAAGGGTAGCAATATACGTATCATAGCATACTACACATGTTCTGCACTTGTCATGTACCACACATATCCATTGAGTTTCCCGTCTCAATTCAACATTTAGTCATAATTTGACTTTCACCATTCAAACAGCATATAATGCAATTCCTGGTATCACATACTTGTAAACATAGTCCTGCTAACAGTTATTTATAAAAGATATGAGTTCACATAAAGAAACAGAGAAACTTGCCTTATTTGGAGATTACCACTATAATTTAATTCAGAGTCTCTCCACAAATCCTTATGCTCTCTATCTTTATTAGATCCAAGCTTTGCTACCTCCAATTTAGCTTAACACTTGATTCTAATTTTGGTTCTGGCCTATGAAGCCCACGGATTACCACTTCTTCATATAAGGAAAATTTCTAAAATTCTCAAGGTATGAGGAGAGATAGGGTTCGGTAATATGGGGAGGGGGAGGGGGATAAAATACTACCAATTGTGCAAGCAAAACTGATCTTAGTGCCTAAGCAAAAAGTGTGGCCTCCACTCTTCCCTCTTATCCTTCCTTTCACGGCAAAACCAAGAAATTGAAAAACTTGGAAATTAAACTTGTAATAGTAACTTGGGCATTTAAGGAATTAACCAACTTAGCTTAATTAAATAAATTATCCAATTATTCTAATAACGCTTTTCCATTGAATAAATGATTTACCCAAAAGTTAGTAATTAGATTTTCATTGCTAAATTACTAACTCACCCGTAATAAAATAATTTACCCTCTTAGAACATATAATTTATATAACTCATCTTTGGTATATAAATTATATAAAACACAACATAACATAGTTAAATTACATATTTATTTTATAATTGCAAAATAAATACGAAATACATAATTCCTCATGCAAATACAATTATTTATTTACTCAAGATATTATTATAAATATAATATCCTTGTCTCATTAACATAAATTCATTTAAGAATTTATTTACTACTTTAATATAATATCCTTCCTTTATTAAAATAATTCATACAAGAACTTATTTTAATACTCTTGGGTAAAGTATATATAAATATTATATATCTAAACCTCTCATTCAATTCAGTCAACAAATTGATTAAATCAATTCCAACTCATCACATAGTAAATATATAAATATATTTATATATTTACTAACACAAGTATTTTGTTCACATTAAACTTTTCTTCTCAAATAATAAATATATAAACCTATTATACATTTATTATCATAAAAACACATTATTCTCTTCTTAATATATAATAAATATATAACCACCATATATATTTATTATTACAAAAACCCATTGATCAGTCACCGCAATCTCTTCTTATCGCATAGTAAATATATAAGCATAATATATATTTATTATTACATAACAACTTGTTCAAATCCATTTCTTTTCATTATATAGTAAATATATAAATATAATATATATTTATTATTACGTAACCAAATGTTATACTAAACATTTTTATTCTCTCATATTATTCACGTTAATCCCTTCATAACATAAATTGTATCTTAACCATTTATTCACATATAATAAATATATATACACATATTTATTACTTCATAAATATCCATTATACTACACATATACACATATGCAGTATCACATACCCATTTATTTTCTAATTCCTTGTTATAAATATTTATCGGGAAATTCAAATTATGTTCTTTTCCCTTCTCTAAATTGTTTCAACAATTTAATTGTAGTAATATAATATTGTATTCACTACATAAAAAAACATGCATACATCACACCCAATAATGTAATACATGATTTCTTCAATAAAATGGTGGTTATACATTCAGTATATTTAATGCCACCAGTTTACCACATTAAAAATAATTTAATATTATAAATTATTTTAACTTACTTATTTAAATCTTACCCATCTTATTTCCATTAATAAATTGTCCCTACAATTTATTTACATATAATAAATATATAATAATAATATATTTATTAAACATAAAAATCATATATTGCTTAGTTCGTATTCACTTATACAATATAATCTCACCTTTCGAACTTTAGGTCTTGTACCTTAACCTTTATTTAATCATTCAAGATTTTATTAATAAATTTTCGGGTTGTCACATTCACCCCATCTTCTAAGAATTTCGTCTTCGAGATTATAACGTGCTTATTTCTCTGCTCATTCTATTGATCAAAACTAGGTTTCCAACTTAACCTTTACATTTTCACTTCAATGTCTTGTAAACAATTCTCTTTCCTCCTCTAAGGATTTCTCTTTTATCATCTCATTCTACAATGACTTCTCTCTAAGGAGTTTAATCCTCTTAATAATTCAGGAATCTTCATAATTGTTCAATAACTGTGAAGCAGTATAAATAATGTAAAAAGTTTTATTCAAGAAAACTTTTTATATCGGACTGAGGGGTCATATAGACCATGAACCTTGAGGTTTAAGGATATTATTACCAAATTTCAATTACGAAAAAGGTAATCTACCTCTTAAAAGTTAAGGTATGTTTACAATCACAAGAAAGTAAACTACCTAGGCACCTCAGGTGATCAGTCTATCGTACCTTAGTTTTCGAAACGACTATTTGCGTTCTTAGATTTGAATATTTTATCCAACCGGTATATCCCCATTTTTTGGGGTTGTTCACCTCAGTCTTAACACAAGATTCCGCACCAAAACAATTTATTTTGGCATATATTCTCAAAGAACACTTGAATTTTTATAAACATTTGTCTAGCTGAATCAAATAGCTTAGACGTATACCAATAATTCGAACATCAATCGAAATATTTGTCTAGCCACATTAATTGGCATTGACTTTTCTTTAACTGGTTCAAAATTCTGAAAATCATTTTATGACGTCATGATACCGCACTATATATACAGCCCGTTTGAGGATTCTGTCATTTTGTGACTTTGTCATACTACATCATACCATAGTGGGCTGACGATCCTTAGATCACATCCAACACTGGGTTAATATGCATTGATGACTCCATCATCTGTCATTCTACACTAGGTTCCATGATGCATTGATGACTATTTAAAAATACATTTTGATATTTTAAATCATTTTTGTCTAGCTGAAACAAATAGCGTAGACCCTTCTTTAAATAGTTCGAAACCATTGAAAAATTATTGTTGGTGTTATCATGCCGCAATAGGTAACGATGTGATAATGGCTCGAAGTCCATCTCCACACCCTTGTCACCATGTATGGAAGATAACAAAAATTTTATTTTTATTTTTAAAGGCACATCAGTGTGAATTTAGCTTGATGTCAAAAATTTCGAAGTCTAGCATAGCTAGAAGATTAAGAATACCTATGCCTCCACCATCAACTTCAATTTCTCCAATGATCCATTGCTTAATAATTCTATCTATTTCTATCATCCTTAAAGCTTTCTATACTAAAAATCCTCAATTCTTCATGCATAACTTTTCTATACCCCAATATAGTTCATCAAACATACCACACGTTATGAGTTTAGGAACTTACCATAATTATATGGGTTTAGGAACTTATCCTAGTCAGACCAAAATCGTTCATTCGCTGAGGGGTTCCACCATACGATTATGAGTCACAAACTTACCATAAGTATGAGTTTAAGGAACTCGCACTTAATCTTAATATTTTCTAACTATCAAATATAAATATGAGAAAAGAATCACCTTCTCACCATATATATATATATATTGATAGCGCGGTACCAATATTTCAATGATTATCAATATAGGAAGCTAAGTGGTTGTTAAACCAACTCGACCACTAATCAATATAGGAAGCTGAGCGGTTGTTAAACCATGGACAAATCCCTTCCCATACCAGGATTTGTTCAACTCAACCATTATATTAATATAGGAAGCTAAGTGGTTTTCAAACCAAGCATAAATTCTTGTCCCATACTAGGAATCGTACAACTCAGCCACTAACATGAGTCCTCAATTGAAATCTCACATAATTCTAACTTCCTCTTTACTCAATACGAATTTCATTTAATCCGTATCTCAACATTAATTACTCTTTCATGAACTTACATATTACAATTTCATAGTCAACTTTCGTACAACAATTTTGCTATAAAATTTTCAATCCTTCGATTGATCATCTATCATTTCATGGCTTAATCAGATCACGTTGTGATCCTTCTTATAATCGTGTTATATTACGATTGTTTTCTATCTTAGGATCGTTTTGTTTTACGATCTTCTTATCTTTCACTTTAATCATATATTATGATTTTATTTAAGCTTTTCATCTTTACTACTAGAGTCAGGTAACTCCAGATTCTTATCTTTATAACTTTTCAAGATTCTTCTTTGAATCTCAATTATCTTTTTCTTTACTTAATAATGAATTTCCAAAATTCATCTCTTAGCAGTTAAACTTAGCCTAATGTACCCCTACCTAAGGTTTATAAACTACAGGTCTGATACCAACCTGTAGCGCCCCCAAATCCGGGTCTCTTTAACCACAGACCTGGTACATACCGATTCATCCTTTTCATACCTGTTCTATAACTAATGCGGAAAATATAAGCATACATTGTTTATTTCAGAGTATTCTACAACATTTCCCAAGGTCTACAACCTTTATCTAAATACATACCTTAATAATTCAAAAGGTTTACTTTTATGTGGTTTACACATGAAAAATACCATCATCAGGGTTTAATTCAATCTGCTTTAAACAACTAGATTTCTTTTCATGCGCTCCTAATCACAAAGGATCGCATCATAGCTTTAACCTGCAAATTAAGCAAGATTGAGCACGACGGCCCAGCAAGTCTAACAGCTTATCATGCAGCACCTAGCACATAGGTTTCGCATTCATTTTATGCATTTATATTTTTGATATTCAAGCATATTACAAACGCATTATCAAACTTAGGCAAGGGTAGCAATATACGTATCATAGCATACTACACATGTTCTGCACTTGTCATGTACCACACATATCCATTGAGTTTCCCGTCTCAATTCAACATTTAGTCATAATTTGACTTTCACCATTCACATACCATATAATGCAATTACTGGTATCACATACTTGTAAACATAGTCATGCTAACAGTTATTTATAAAAGATTTGAGTTCACATAAATAAACTGAGAAACTTACCTTATTTGGAGATTACCGCTATAATTTAATTCAGAGTCTCTCCACAAATCCTTATGCTCTCTATCTTTATTAGATCCAAGCTTTACTACCTCCAATTTAGCTTAACACTTGATTCTAATTTTGGTTATGGCCTATGAAGCCCACGGATTACCACTTCTTCATATAAGAAAAATTTCTAAAATTCTCAATGTATGAGGAGAGAGAGGGTTCGGTAATATGGGGAGAGGGAGGGGGGGTAGAATACTACCAATTTTGCAAGCAAAAGTCATCTTAGTGTCCAAGCAAAAAGTGTGGCCTCCACTCTTCCCTCTTATCCTTCCTTTCACGACAAAACCAAGAAAGTGAAAAACTTGGAAATTAAGCTTGTAATAGTAACTTGGGCATTTAAGGAATTAACCAACTTAGCTTAATTAAAAAATTACCCAATTATTGTAATAATGCTTTTCCATTGAATAAATAATTTACCCAATAGTTAGTAATTAGATTTTCATTGCTAAATTACTAACTCACCCGTAATAAAATGATTTACCCTCTTAGAACATATAATTTATATAACTCATCTTTGGTATACAAATTATATAAAACACAACATAACATACTTAAATTACATATTTATTTTATAATTGCAAAATAAATATGAAATACATAATTCCTCATGCAAATACAATTATTTATTTACATAAAAATATAATATCCTTCCTTTATTAAAATAATTTATATAACAATTTATTTTAATACTCTTGGGTAAAGTATATATAAATATTATATACCTAAACCTCTCATTCAATTCAGTCAACAAATTGATTAAATCAATTCCAACTCATCACATAGTAAATATATAAATATATTATGTATTTACTAACACAAGCATTTTGTTCACATTAAACTTTTCTTCTCAAATAATAAATATA
This sequence comes from Aralia elata, assembly GCA_034770075.1. NCBI lineage: Eukaryota > Viridiplantae > Streptophyta > Magnoliopsida > Apiales > Araliaceae > Aralia > Aralia elata. Next base: position 37,202,888 of record CM068383.1, on the reverse strand, counting down.
TAAACCTATTATACATTTATTATCATACAAACACATTATTCCCTTCTTAATATATAATAAATATATAACCACCATATTTATTTATTATTACAAAAACCCATTGATCAGTCACCGCAATCTCTTCATATCGCATAATAAATATATAAGCATAATATATATTTATTATTACATAACAACTTGTTCAAATCCATTTCTTTTCATTATATAGTAAATATATAAACATAATATATATTTATTATTACGTAACCAAATGTTATACTAAACATTTTTATTCTTTCATATTATTCACGTTAATCCCTTCATAACATAAAGTGTGTCTTAACCATTTATTCACATATAATAAATATATATACACATATTTATTACTTCATAAATATCCATTACACTGCACATATACACATATGCAGTATCACGTACCCATTTATTTTCTAATTCCTTATTATAAATATTTATCGGGAAATTCAAATTATTTTCTTTTCCCTTCTCTAAATTGTTTCAACAATTTAATTGTAGTAAATATAATAATGTATTCACTACATAAAAAAAAATCATGCATATATCACACCCAATAATGTAATACATGATTTCTTCAATAAAATGGTGGTTATACATTCAGTTATTTAATGCCACTAGTTTACCACATTAAAAATAATTTAATATTATAAATTATTTTAACTTACTTATTTAAATCTTACCCATCTTATTTCCATTAATAAATTGTCCCTACAATTTATTTACATATAATAAATATATAATAATAATAATATATTTACTAAACATAAAAATCATATATTGCATAGTTCGTATTCACTTATACAATACAATCTCACCTTTCGAACTTCAAGTCTTGTACCTTAACCATTATTTAATCATTCAAGATTTTATTAATAAATCTTATAAATTTTTGGGTTGTCACAGTTAAACATCACTTAGAACTGAAATAGAGAATTTAGCATGACATACCTTCAATCTTGCTCCAAAACTAGGGCTTGTAATTGAATGTAGATCTCTCTAATATCTGACTAAAAACATGTATTTATATTCCTAAGATAATATCCTAATACTCTAAGAAATAACAATCCTAATTGGAGTCAAATTAGATAAAAATTACACATCTATTGAAACTCCTGATGCCGATAATTGGCTCTATCACGCCACTGTAATACCCGAGAATTTTGTAATAAAAAAATGAGAATGTTTTAAAAATTGGTTGTGTGGACACATATATGCATATATGTTATGGGTCTCATTAATTCAATGAATATTGAATTAAGCATGTGATAATTGAGAAGTCTAGTAATAAGGCTAAATCACTATTCACGCGATCACTATTCACGTAGGTGCTATTCGCGTGATCACTATTCACGCATGCACTATTCACGTGATCACTATTCACGCGAGTATTATTCATGTGATCACTATTCACATAGGTATTATTCACGTGATCACTATTCACGTAGGTACTATACACACGATCACTATTCACGTAGGGTACTATTCACGCGGTCACTATTCACGTGTATATTATTCACGATAAAAACGCTTTTACATTTTCTTCGATTTTCAAATTACGTCAGAACGTTTATATGAGGTCACGAGGTGTAATATCTAATAGAAATTCACAAAAGAAAAGAATTAGTTTTTTTTTCGGCTAATTGATCAAAATACGATAGTTAATTGAGTATAATACGAAATATTATACGAGTAGAATGCAAGAATAATACGAGCTGGACACGAAAATTATACGGTATAAATACGAAATTAGTATTCATACGAAAGTATTATTCGTACGAAAATACTATTCATTTATACGAAAACTCGAATTTGGAGAAAAAGTTAACAAATGTTAACTAACTAAATTATTTAGCAAATAAGTAAAGAAAAAAACTAAATTAAACTTATTAAACCCTAATTAAGGGTTAAGTTAGATTAGTTTAAGGGAGCCAATCTTCGTGATATCTAATCGACCAATCATAGCAAAGGATGATGTAAGCATGGTGTAGTATGACATAAAGCTCAAAGAAGCACAAAAGATGATGTAAGCATGACGTGGCATGACATAAGGCCCAAAGAAACACAAAGATGATGTCATCATAATGATATTACATGTACTAAGGTGTAATTAATGAGGTACCAAAGTGTAATAAGTCGAGCCCTTAATGTGCAATTAATGAAACTTGGTTTTTCTATAAATAGAGAGCTCTCCCTTCATTATTTTCATCCATTTCAAGAGTTAGAGTTACTCGATCTACACAAATAATTTGAGAGCTATAGTGAGAAAAAAATAATAATATAGAGATATATATTACTTTCGAAGCATAGAAGCATTACGCGGTTGGAAGTAAAGCTAACAACTACAAAAGGTAATACTCTAGTGGTAATTATTTTTATTTTCTTTATATAAATAATCCAAAAGTCCTATTTACAAGCAGTTATAATGCGCAAATTATTTTAAGTAAATAGTACAAAAGGCCTATTTACAAGCAGTTATAATGCCCAAATTATTTTAAGTAAATAGTACAAAAGTCTTATTTACAAGTAATTATAATGCTCAAATTATTCTAAGTAAATAGTACAAAAAGTCCTATTTACGAGCAGTTATAATGTCCGATTTATTTCTCTTATAAAGTAGAAAATATACTTTTATAAGCAGTTACTATGTTTGATTTTCTTCAAGTATTTTTATCTGATGAATATCTATTGTATAAGCAGTTATAATGCTGAAATTATTTCATGTATAGTAGAATGAGTCTTATTTGTAAGCGGTTATAATGACCGAAATAAATTTTAAAAAAATGTGGGTGAAAGGTTATATTTTAAATAAAAAGAAATATATTAAAGTGTTTAGTAAATGAAGTGATTTATTAAAGCCGGGTTATGATTAATTGGTTATTCAACGTGACTTAAATGTGTAGGTCACTTGAAGGATAAGTTAATAACGTTATATTTAAACGACATAACAGGCAAGTATCCTAACTTTATTCGATTTCTGTATTGAATGTAAGTTTCCTAACTTGTGCAATTATTATTCCATACAAGTTCTTATGATGATGGTGTTATAACTTACACAAGTTTACATATTGTGCAAGTCTCCTTTATAGTTGAATTATAAATTATTCAGTTGATGATAGATGCTAGTATTCGTACTTATGTACATTAAAAGCATTGTTTCGTTATCGAATTTCTTATGTTATTAAAGTTCTTAATATTCATAAATTGTTGAATAAATGTGTCGAAGCCAATTGTTCTGGCTAGACAATATTGATGTACAATGATATATTGTTGAATTCGTTCAAATCATAGATGTTATTTAAAGTCAAACCAATCCAAATTGCTTTGGTGCGGACTCGTGGTATAAAGCTGAGATGAACAACCCTAAAAAAGGGCATAACAAATGTCGAGCATATAGTCCCATTTACGCTTAGGCGTTAAAATTTTTTATATATGTGCACAATATATGGTACGATAAGTTGATCCCCTAAAGTACCTGCGGAGGATGTTTGTTGGTCTTTGTGATTGATATTCGTCCTTATGGTTTTATTTGTTCAAGGTGTTTATTACCGCTAGTACGATGGTAACAACTTCAAATCTCATTATTTCATGTTATTCAAATATTTCTCAATTTTATTCCAATTGTTGAAGTTCAGATGTAGATAATCCCTTTTCTTGATGTTCGATGCTAAACTCTCATATTACTTGCTGGGCAATTTGTGCTCATTCTTGCTTAAACCTAATATTTGCACCTAAGCATGAAAAGTCGAAAGCTCGGGCAAGGATAAAGGGAAAGGAAAGATGGATAAATAAGAAACATGTTATGCAATAATTAAATATTTATAATATTTGTAATGAATTTGAAGGGTTATATATATATATATATATATATATCTGTGTGTGTGTGTGTGTTTGTAAAGGTTATAAGAACCTTGGGACTAGACGAAGATGTTTGTAATAAACTATTTAAGTTATAATTATTTAGGTGTGTGTATTGTTAATTTAGATTTAACATTATTGGCAATGTCTAGAATGTTCTATCAAGGAAATGGGTTATTTGCTTGTGCACCGTTTATACGAAAGGCCCCCTCTTTCTTGAGAACTGCCTGGTTGGCAGTAGTGTGAGTTTAAAATTAATATATTTAGAAGAAGTTCAGGTTGAATAGTGAGCACCAGTCCACTGTAGCTAGTACATGGATTTGGGGGTGTCACAACCACCATTTCAGAGATTCCGAGTTTCCGCTTCAGCGCGACCGCGCTACATTTTATACTAGAATTGGTGCTGTCGCGCCAACCATACAGGGATTTTGATTCTTCAGAGTAGCGCTGTCGCGTTTGATTAATTCATTATTTAGGCGTTGTCGCGCTGTTACTCCAGAGAACATTTTACCTTCCTTAGAGAAGCGTTGTCGCGTTGCATCCTAGTTCATTTCTCACGCGGTCGCGCCAGGCCTTCTTCTAGCAACGATTTTGAATCTTTTTCTCTTTTCAGCTCCAATTCCTCCTGTAATCAATAAACACCTTAATAAGCCCATATACACATAAAACATGCAATAAAACTAAATATAAAGGGATCAAAATATATGAATATTATGCACTCATCAAATTTCCCCACACTTAGTCTTTACACGTACTCGTGTAAACCAAAACAAAGGTCATATTGAAATCATCTAAATTCTATTCAACTAAACTATCAAAGGTTTCAATTCAATAACCAACCATGAATATCAATACTAATCAACAGAAATCTGTTTAACGCTTCATCAATCAGTTTACAATAACAACTTTGTCCTTCACCATTAAACTTCTCTAAATCAAACTATATGCACATAAGTATCTTTCTTATGATCTGCACTCATACTCAACTCAGTTATCATGGAACAACAATCGTGCACACTGACTCAGAACTCAGAACATATTTTTTGTGCTATTCATCTTTTTTTTTTCTTTTCAACAAAACCATCAAATTCACTTTATTTTCCAGGTGAATACATTTTATGCTCCATTTCACCTTTCTCATTCTGTCTTAAGTGGGTGCATTTTATGCTCCATCTCATTTATCAACCAACGAGTGCGTTTTACGCTCCTTCTCGTTGCATGTATTTGTGGGTGAGTGCATTTTACGCTCCATCTCAACCCACCACATGATTTTGCATTTTTCTTTTCTTTTTTCAAAATTTTTTGAACTTCCTCATGTCTTTATTTTCTCATGGTCCTGCAAACATTATTAGCAGTCAAATAGTCCTAAATAATGAAATCAGTGCACATAAACAACTCCACAAATAACTCAGTCAAATAAGCGTATTTCTCATATTCCAGAACTCATGTAATACAAATTCAATTCAAATCAGTTACTATGGATCATGACTTATTTACCATCATTCATCAACTAATTCGGCATCAAACAAATTCTATCAAATTAGTATCAATTTTCAATCTACAACCATCAACCTTAGAAAGCCTAGCTAAACAAAATCATAGAGCCAAAATTTTTTAGAGCAAAGAAGAATTTTCAAATTTTCAAAATTTTTCAATTTTTTTCACAAAACAACTCGGATTATCAAACTTAGAGCAAAACCTACCCTAAACTAACCTAAACCCCTCCCATATACTCTAACCTTACATTGTCTCCAATATAAGACAATCATGCTAAGATGAAGTAACTAACTAAAATGTAACTATAAAGTAAAGATGGATAGAAAATTAAAACTGAAATCTTGGGTTGCCTCCCAAAGAGCGCATTTGTTTAACGTCGTTTGCTTGACAACAATCCTCTCGATCAATCATAGACCAGATCTACTAAGCTCATCATCTCAACTTCCTTTACCTGATAGCCTTCGAAGAATGGTTTCAGTCTATGACCATTTACCTTGAATATCTTTCCTGTCTTTGGATTTTGTATATCTATATCACCATGAGGAAACACATTAGAAATAACAAATGGACATTCCTAACGAGATCGCAACTTACCGGGAAACAATTTCAGCCTTGAATTATAGAGAAGAACTTTTTGTCCAACAGCGAAATCTTTCCTTAAAATCTGCTTGTCGTGGAAAGCCTTTGTAATATTTTTGTACAGTCTATAACTCTCATATGCTTCATGTCGTAGTTCTTCCAGCTCTTGTAACTGTAACTTTCTATGCACTCCCGCCTCATCCATGCCTATGTTGCATTGCTTGATCACCCAGAAAGCTTTGTGTTCCAGCTCCACAGGTAGATGACATAGCTTCCCAAATACCAGCCTATACGGGGACATACCAATGGGAGTTTTAAATGCGTTTCGGTAAGCCCACATTGCATCTTCTAACCTCAGACTCCAATCTTTTCTATTTGGCTTGATGACTTTCTCTAGAATGGATTTCACCTCACAGTTGGATACCTCAGTTTGACTATTAATTTGTGGATGATAAGATGTAGAAACCTTATGCATTACATTATATTTCTTGAAAAGTGTGGCTAGCATCCTATTGCAAAAGTGAGTTCCTCTATCGCTAATGATAGCTCTCAGAGTTCCAAACTTGACAAATATATTAAACTTGACAAAATCTGCAACAACTTTAGAATCATCAGTCATGGTGGCTTTAGCTTCCACCCACTTAGAGACATAATCAACAGCCAAAAGAATATAAACATGACTATAAGAAACAGGACAAAGTCCCATAAAATCAATACCCCAAATATCAAAGATCTCAATAATTAAAATAGGAGTTTGTGGTATTTGATTCCTATGTGATATATTACCTGTCTTTTGACAAATTGTACATGATTTACAAAACAAATAGGAGTCTGTAAAAATTGTTGGCTAGTAAAAGCCACTTTCTAAAACCTTATGAGCAATCCTTTTTGGTCCAAAATGCCTTCCACAAGCATAAGAGTGGCAAACGGTTAAAATAGATAAAAATTCATTGTTTGGCACACACCTTCTAACTACTTGATTAGCACAAAATTTCCACAAATATAGGTCATCCCATACATAATACTTGGCATCACTCTTAAGTTTATCTTTATGTGATCTAGAGAATTCACTTGGAAAATATGCACTTGCTAAATAATTGATAATATTAGCATACTAGGGATATTCATTACGAATAGAAAGTAAATGCTCATCCGGAAAAGAATCATGCAATAGTAGTACCTCCTCATCTCTCAGCAACCTACTCAAGTGATCCGCCACCAAGTTGTCTGCTCCTTTCTTATTCTTGATCTCCAAGTCAAATTTTTGCAGTAGCAGAATCCATTTGATAATTCTGGGTTTTGAGTCCATCTTGGTCAGCAAATACTAAGAGCAGCATGGTTAGAATAAACTATTACTTTAATACCAAGAAGATCAGATCTAAATTTGTCTAAAGCAAAAACAACAGATAAAAGTTATTTCTTAGTTGTAGAGTAGTTAATCTGAGCTGATTTTAGAGTCCTTGAAGCATAATATATGACATGGACATCTTTATCAATCCTTTGGCCCAAAACAGCTCCCATTGCATAATTACTTGCATCACACATGATTTCAAAGGGCAAACTCTAATTTGGTGGTTGAATCACATGTGCAGAGCTCAATAGGCTTTTCAACTTGTCAAACGTCTCCTTCACTCATCGAAAAACTGGAATTCCTCATCCTTTTGCAATAACTTACACAATGGCAGAGCTATCTTTGAAAAGTCTTTGATAAACCTGCGATAGAAACCTGAATGTCCAAGAAAAGAACGAATCTCACGTACACTCACGGGGTAAGGCAAAGTAGAAATAATATATATCTTAGCTTTATCAACTTCTAAACCTTTAGTTGACACAACATGACCAAGTACTATACCTTGTTCTACCATAAAATGACATTTTTTTCAAAGAACAAGATTAGTCTCTAAACATCTATCTAGCACACAAGTCAAATTATCCAAGCATATATCTAAAGAATCACAATGAATTGTGAAATCATCCATAAAGACCTCTATGTAATTTTCTAAAAGATTAGAAAAAATGTTCACCATGCATCTCTGAAAAGTACACAGTGCATTACACAGTCCAAAAGACATCCAACGATATGCAAATGTACCGAATGGACATGTAAATATGGTTTTTTCCTAGTCTTGGGGTGAAATCACAATTTGGTTATAACCTGAAAAACCATCTAGAAAACAATAATAAGCATGTCCAGCCAATTGTTCTATCATTTGATCAATGAAAAGAAGAGGAAAATGATATTTTGTTGTTACAACATTCAACTTTCTATAATCAATACACATTCTCCATCCTGTTTGCGTACGTGTGGGCACCAACTCATTGTTGTCATTCTTGACGTCCGTGATTCCAAATTTCTTTCGTACTACCTATACTGGACTCGCCTACTGACTGTTTGAAATGGAGTAGATTATACCTGCAACAAGCAATTTGAGCACCTCCTTTTTCACTACCTCCATCATGGGTGGATTCAATCTTCTTTGTGTTTCTTTAGTGGGTCTTGCTCCATCTTCTAACAAAACCTTATGCATGCACATCGCATAACTTATACCTTTGATATCTATTATTGTTCAACCAAAAATTGTGATGTGGTCCCTTAGGACTCTTAACATTTTATCCTCTTACACTTTGGTTAGATTACTAGTAATAATCACATGTAGTGTATCATTAGTCCCTAAATATACGTATTTCAAGTGTGCTGGTAATGGTTTCAATTCTAGAATTGGAGCTTGCACCATAGATGGTAACATATTTTGATGAGAAACATGAAATTGAATGGATTGGACTGCATACTTATCTGAGATTTTAGGTAAAGAATGCAATGCAGCTACAGCCTCCTTTAATTCCTGATTTTGCTCAATCTCTTCATCTTTATCCATCTCCAAACTGTTAACGATGCATGGAAACCTCCAAACTTTCCTTATGTATGTGTTCAAAAGATCCCTGCACAAAAGAGTCAATGATGTCAATAACAAAAATATGATTAACATTACTAGGATACCTCATGGCCTCATATATATTGAATTGTATCTTTTCACCATCAAATTCCATAGATTAGGTTCCATTGTGTACATCAATCATTGTCCTTGTTGTTTTCAAAAATGGTCTCCCTAATAAGATATGTGAAGGATTTGGAGATCCGTCATCCTCCATATCCATAATGTAAAAATTTCCAGGAAAGATTAGTTCACTTACCTGCACCAAGACATCTTCAATTACCCATTGAGGGTAAGTATCAGTACGATCGGCCAATTGAATAATAACACTAGTTTGTTTTAAAGGATCTAGATTTAAAGAAGCAAATATAGATAATGGCATGACAATATTTATTGAAGCTCTTAGATCTAGCACGGCTCTCTCAAATCTAGTATTACCTATTCTACACGGGATTGTAAACATGCCTGGATCTTTACATTTAGGGGGCATTTTTCTTTGAAGTACTGCTGACACATTTTCTCCAACAGTGACCCTTTCATCATTTTTTAATTTTCTTTTGTTAGTGCACAATTCTTTCAAAAACTTGGCATACCAGGACACTTGTTTTATTATATCCAAAAGAGGGATGTTTACCTCCACCTTCCTAAAGGTTTCCAGAATTTCTTTTTCTTGGTCATCCTTCTTTGAAGTCTTGATATTCTTAAGTGGAAAAGGTAATGACTTAGTCATAACTTAAGAAGATGTGTTAGATTTTACCTTTGGTGTCTCAATCTCTTCCTTAGCTTTTTCCTCCTCAAAATCTGCAACTGCTTTAAGCACTTCTAGCTCTTTTCCACTCTTTAATGTGATCACACTGTCATTCTCCATTGGATTAACAACTGTTTAGGGGGGCAACTTTCCTAAGCCTTGAGATTCCAAAATTCCCACTACGGTAGCAAGCTGCCCCACTTGGTTCATTAAATCTTGAATAGAAGTTCTCGTTTCCTGGACGAATTGTTGTGTCTGAGTCATGAATAGCTATGGCTATCCTATAAATGCCTTGAACATGTCCTCCATGGATTGTCCATTGTTTGCAGGAGCTGTTTGTCTAGGTTGATACCACGGTTGAGCCGGTTGAAAACCTTGCTGCATAGCTGGGAAAGTTCCTTGTGCTGGTGGCCTATTCCCTCCATAGCTGAAGTTCGAATGATCCCTCCAGCCTGGATTGTAAGTGTTTGAGTATGGATCATACTTCTTTTGGGGTTGTTCCTGATAGTTTCCCATTGTATTGACTTGTTGTGGAGACTCATCATCTTGCAATGTTAGGCAAACATCTGTGTTGTGATTCGGTTGTAAATAAATCTCGCACGACTTTGCGACTGGCAAGTTTCCTGTAGCTACTTGTCTAACCACGCAGTTAATTCCGAAATTTGTTGCTCCAAATTACTTGTGCTTACCTCACTTACCTTTTGTGGTAAATGAGCATTCCTAGTTCCATACTGCTGCGAATTGGCTGCTATGTTTGCAATCAAGTTCTTTGCAGCCTCTAGAGTCTTGTCCACTAGTGCTCATCCGCTAGCAACATTAATCATACTCATATCCATTGGTAGAAGCCCCTCATAGAAGTACTGGATTAGGCGTTGATCATCTATTTGGTATGGCGGGAAGCTAGAGCACAGCTTCTTGAACCTTTCCCAATATACATACAATGTCTCACCACTGAACTGTCGAATTCCACATATCTCCTTCCTTATATTGGCTACTCTTGAAGCAGGAAAGTACTTTTTTAAGAACATCTTCTTCATGTTACTCCATGACTGTATTGATCCGGAGGGAAGATAATACAACCAATCATTTGCCAAATCTGCCAGTGAAAAGGGAAACGCTCTCAACTTGATTTGGTCCTCTTTATTTCCTTGTGGCTTCATGGTAGAATACACCACATGGAACTCCTTTAAATGCTTGTGTGGATATGCACTTGTAAGGCCACAAAAGGTAGGCAAAAGGTGAATTAGTCCATATTTTAGTTAAAAAGCAGCAATTAAATTAGGATATTCAATGCACAAATGTTGTTGGTTAAAATCAAGAGTTGCCAACTCCTTCAAAGTCCCGTTATTATTGGGTGCAGCCATCTTTTCTTCGTCCAAATTACTGGATGAATGGTTTGAAAGTATCTCAAGTGCTATGTTGAGGCCTGGTAATGAAGCCTCGTCTGAATCAGCAATAGTGCGTCGGGATTGACGAGCTTCCTTCCTTAACATGCGTGTAGTTTTCTCTATTTCTAGATCAAAATTCAATCCAAGAGAGTGAGAGGATCGAGTCATAAACTAAAAATAAAATAAAAATAAAGAATAAATAAAGACAATTAACACTCCTTAGCAACGACGCCAAAATTTGGGAGCTATCGTTAACACTCCAAAATTAAAACCTTATTTTAACTCTATGAACACAAAATTCAGTATAATAATAAGCAATGATTGATCCCATAGAGAGTGAATTGTCTTTTATTTATCCTAATGTTTAAGGGGGGTTTTGAATTGAATTTATTAACTAAAATATCATAAAATATTTAATAAGAATAATCAATGAATTAAAGACTTAAATTCTCCAGTTCATGTAGTATTGTATTTTTACAATCTTTGGAGTTATCAAGTTCTATAATATTTATCCTTGAATGAAATTAATAACCCTAGATAACCGCAATCGCTAATTATCCAAAATTCTCCTTAAGTTTTAAATCTAATGTGACAATCGCCCCAAGAGACCCTAACTATTATACAACCTAAAACTATCAGTCTAGATTTAATATAACAACAACATTAAGAATTAGAGAATTAGGTTATTCCAAGCAACAATCACACAATCAGGGATTATTTAACTTGTCTTCTGATAATCTTCGCAATACTCAAAAGGTTGTCCACAATCATGTATCACTAATTGCTACTTATGATCAGATATAATATCGTTTGCTTAATAATATATCTTAATCTAGCAGATCATATTGATTAGATTAATCTAACTGGCCACATTAAATCAGTCAAATCAAATAACATGCAATCAATTAAAATAGATTATCAGAATAAATCTCATGCAAGAAGGAATAAATAAAGTAGACTTGATCAAACCATTAATTATAAAGAAGGTTCAACATCCCTTAGAACTGAAATAGAGAATTTAGCCTGACATGCCTTCAATCTTGCTCCAAAACTAGGGTTTGTAATTGAATGTAGATCTCTCTAATATTTGACTAAAAACATGTATTTATAGTCTTAAGATAATATCCTAATACTCTAAGAAATAACAATCCTAATTAGAGTCAAATTAGATAAAAATTACACAACTGTTGAAACTCCTAATGCCGACCTGGCGCTGCCGCGCCAATATTCCTTCTATAATTGGCGCTGCTGCACCACCCTTCCAGGGATTCTGAGTTTTAGCTTCGGCATGGCCGCACTACATTTTATACTGGAACCGGCGCTATCGCGTCAACCATGTAGGGATTTTGATTCTTTAGAGTAGCGCTGTCGCGGTTGATTACTTCACTATTTGGGCGCTGTCGCGCTGCTACTCCAGAGAACATTTTCCTTCCTTATAGAAGTGTTGTTGTGCTGCATCCTAGTTCATTTCCGGCGCGGCCGCGCCGGTCCTTCTTCTGGCAACGATTTTGAATCTTTTTCTCTTTTCAGCTCTAATTCCTCCTATAATCAATAAACACCTTAATAAGTCCATATACACATAAAACATGTAATAAAACTAAATATAAATGGATCAAAATATAAGAATATTATGCACTCATGAATAGTAAACAAACGACACATCTAAATGTAAAATAATAGTTAAAGAGGAGATAGAAAGTGTTGCAGAGAGAGGAGAGAAAAATATTTTACTATAATTTTACCTTTGAGTATATCATTGGATTTATACTTTGGGTGTGTACATAGATATACTCTTACAACACCTGTAACTTGTAAACATGCTATTGATTGTAGGTATAAAATCGCACAACTAGCACCATTAATATATCTTTTAACTTTTTAGTCAGATTTTTTGTGGTTGTAGTGTGTTGCACCAAAAGAAATTAAAAGTTTTTAATTTTAAGCGACTGATTTAGCAAAACCAATATTAATGAAGGTCCATTTCAAGTGACTGATTTAGCAAAACCAATATTAATGAAGGTCGATCCATTTTCCAAGAAAAATTATGACATTAGGGTATGGAACCAACTAGAGTTAATTATTATTACCTCCATTCCATAATATTTGACTTTTTAGAAGAAAAAATTTGTTCCAATTTATTTGTCGTTTACAACTTTCTAGCAGAATAAATTATTTAGTTTTCTATAGCACCCTTAACTTCTCTCATTGTCTCATAAAATTTTCTCCCTTGTATTAGTAGTTTTCAACTTCCCATAAAGGGTAGTGATGGAATTTCATACAAATTTTAATTATTAAATAATAGTATTAAATGACTTTTTTAATTCATGTGCATGAAGCTAAAATGACTATTATTAAAAAATGAAGTTAGTAATAGAATTGATATGAGTTAGAGAGAGGAACAACTTGTGCACGCTATCTATAAAAGAATTCCTTGCTAGTGTTTGCGTACATGCAGCTGCAGCTTGCGGGTGTTAATTCTAATTAAGTTGCATCAATGGAGAAAAACATTCTTTTTCTTCTTATTGTTTAAGTTTGATTAATGTAATAGTTCATATTGTAAACTACATAAAAAAAAAATTCACATAATTAAAAATTTTGCAAATTAACTAGGAGTAATTATGCGCTTTTGTTTATCAAATAACAACTTAAGATTTATATGTTCACAAAATTTCAGGCCTAGATAGAGTTGCGTTTGTGTTCCACAAGGTCCTGAAATTTTGTGGGATTTCCTCAAAATGTGCCAAGAACGGATGTCGAAAGTGATGTTATAATAGGAATAATAAATACCGGAATTTGGCCGGTGTCTAACAGCTTCAAGGAAGAAGGATTTGGTCCACCACCTTCAAGGTGGAAAGGAGTTTGTCATGGATATAATTTCACATGCAACAAGTACGTTTCATAGTTTCATTGCCGGCACCATGCATGCAAACATACAAGATTAACATAATTTTGCACGTGAAATTATTATAATCAGACTAGAATGTAAGATTGTCCCCTTAGTTTAAATAATAACCAAATACGTACATTTTTTTTTCCATTTAATTCTTTACTTTATTATATTTCTTCAATCCAAATGTAACATAATGATCAGTAAATATACAAATATCTTTTTAGCGACGACGACACAAGTAACACAATCATTTACCATAAATATTAGTATCGCTACATGTGTATTGGGAGGAACCCTTCATTACCCTAGTTTTTCACTCGATTTCCTCAGTGTGTGTGTGTGTGTGTGTGTATATATATATATATATATATATATATATATATGTATTATATATATATATGTATGTATATATATATATATATTACTTTGAACGTCTACACAAATGATACGACAAATATTATTGTGTCGCCAAACGTAATATTAGTTTATGTCATTAAATATATATGCACTCCATCCCTTCTTTTTTACCTGTCGTTTTAGACAGTAAAATTTGTTTCTTTTTAATTGTCGTTTGTAGATTTCAAAAAATCATTAATGACTTAATTTCGCATATTTATCCATTCCACAAAAAAATTATTCGTTCCATTCTACAAAAAATCTCCTATTTATAAATATAACAAATATAAAAACTTTATATTTTTATTTTATATTTGCTCTTAAAAATAATAAATTGTCAGTTAAGTAATAGTATAATTATGATAAAATTATAATAACAAATTTAAAAAAATATGTCATTTCATACTACTATCAATAATAAGAATATTTTTTTTTGTAAACCAGAATTATTTTATAAATAAGACTCTATTTGCGGGACTGAAGGAGTATTTCAGTATCCATTAATTAGCTCTATAGTAGTTTATTGATAATTGATATAACAATTAATAAGGCTATGATTCCTTTTGAAGTACAATCTTGTAATGAAGTTTTCTTTTGTAGGTGTTATATAGACTATAACTTAGACCGGAATAATTCATTCATGAGTTTACATTTCTTTGTAGGTATTGGTGATTTTGGAGCGGAGCTCCAAAGCTCGAGCCAAGATCAACCCGATTCCCTCTGCATCTATTTTGAAGTTGTGAAATAAAGTTTGCAGAACTTTAGTTATGCAGAGTATTTCCACAATCGGTGCTTGTGTGGCGCTTCGGTACTGTCAAAAATGAATGGAATAGAGGAAGAAGAAAGGAGAGAGAGAAAACAGGGAGAAAAAAGAGAGAAAAAAGCTGAAGAAGAAAGAGAAAGAATAAACTTTTTTTATTAAATTTTATTTTTGTCACTTGTTAGTCGTCATAAAATACTCCCTCAATATAAGTTTGTAGTGTAAAATTATACTTTTTGGGTCAAAAACGTATAATTTTACACTAATAATTATATCTTGAGATAGTGTTTTGCTAATTAATCAAATTCAAGTACGAAAATACAGGCACAAACAGAGGGGACAACTTTGCATTTAGTCATATTACTAACATAACAATTCTCAACTTTGCAAATGCAGCAAATTAAATCATTATCTCAAAGAAGGAAACTTGAGCGATACAGAAAGTGATGTGCAAACACGGTAAGAAAACTCGCACTGACTATGTCCGTTGCTAAAATAATTAGTGATGGCCCCACTACCCGCAATTAGCGTAGCCTAAAACGACTTGCCAGAGACTTTTTGCTGACGGACCGAAGCTCCAACCACCCATGAATATTCCGTATCCGACATGCCACGGATATAAATCTGTGGCATGTTCTGGTCTCAGAGTTCGGTTTCACACTGACACTACCTAGGTTAGGGAAGTGAGGTTTAGGCATGAAGAATTGGTTCAAACATAAATGATTAGCACAATAAATGTGATAAAGTTTTGTTTACTTCATTAATAAATGATTAGAGATATGGCTATACTATATATTGTACTCCCTCCGTCTCAACATAAATAGTCATGTTTGACTTTTTACGTATATTAAAAAAGGATAAAATAATAAAATTATTATTTAATTATATAATTTGTTGCACATGATTAGTGATGTTCCATACATATGCATAGAATATAGAAATATGACAATTAATATAAAGAGTATATAGACAAATTATTATAAAAAATAAATTATTTAAGATAAGTATACATTTAACTTAAGACTATTTAAAATAGTAATAAGAATTTTTATTCTGAAATAGATGAAATATCTATTTAATTATTTTTCTATCAATCTCTTGTAGGATGGTCAATAAGTTCTTACCATATTGGTATGATGGTGTCCTATTAGATTATTTTATTTATTATTATTATAAGACTTTTTTTTCCTCCTTAACTTGTTGCAAATACTTTGATTCTTGGAACGTAACAAGCTTGGAATCCGTATAAGGCATAAACTGTCTTTCTTATATATTTTTGTTTATCAAAATAATTCAATTGTAAATTTCTCTTTTAAATTATTATTATATATGTCATTAATATTTTTATGACTTTTCTCTTATTTTATTGTGGGATCCATGTGTGTGTGTGTGTGTGTGTATATATATATATATATATATATATATATATATATATATATATATATATATATATATATGTATATATATATATCAAATTATAATTATATTTATTGAATTTGAACATATATTATTATAATTATGTAATCTGTATTTGAAAAAGTTGATGTTCAAATTACCCTTAAAATGACCAATTAAATTAATTTGGATAAGATCTCCTCTTGAATACTGAATGAAAAAAGTTGTTTGATAATTGACATGTCTGAAATATCTGAATAATATATTTTTATTATTTTACCTCTCTGAAAAAATTCAAAATTGTTGTAAATTAATTTAATATTACTTAATATAATAGTTAATATTGTAAAACAAAATTAAATATAAAATATTTCATTCAGCAGTCATTCAACCCATTCAGCCAAAAAAATTACTCTTAGCCATTCAGCCCAAAAATTTGACCGATTCAGTCATTCAGACGATTTTTATTCAAAACAAACGTACTGAATTGAATGGTTGACCGATTCAGCCATTTAACTCTAAACAAATACCCCTTTATTATATACTTGTTCTTAATCTGGTTAAACGAGGAAAACATCCGACATGCAATTTGACACTTTCCAAATTAATACATCTTAATAAATCTATATATAATAGGCTTATTTTCATGCCAAAGAAAAGCAACCACACACACGTACACCATAATTCAGCTCTGAATTTTGAGAAATGGTGTCATTACAGTCTCCAGTGAAGATGAAATTCTCTAGTGCTTCATGCCTTGTATTATTAACATGTCTATTTTTTTGTACACAACTGATCAATCTCATTAATGGAGCTTCTGTCGACGACCATCGGAAGGTAATTAATTAATAATCTATTTGGTTATTCCTCTGTTTCTTTTTCCTCTGCATGAGTATACTAAAGAAATTGTGAATGAATGATGCAGACATATATTGTATACATGGGGGATCCTCCTAAGGGTGATGTACCTGCATCATCCCTTCACACTAATATGCTTCATCAAGTTCTTGGAAGGTACCTGAAAATTTAATTATCTCCATTTCCCATTTTTATTGTTCTTTAATTAGACGAATTGAATCCTTAATTTTTTTTTTTATAAATGAAATGGATTGTGCAGCGAGGCAGCATCGACTTCTCTACTCTACAGTTATGGGAAAAGTTTCAATGGATTTGTTGCGAAGCTAACAGAAGAAGAGAAGCATAGAGTAACGAGTATGTGAAGTTTCTTCATTATTTTCTTGAGTTTTCTTTGAAATTAATGAAAAAGAACAGTTTTTGATGAAATAATTAATCTCACAATGTGTATAGGATTGGATGGGGTGGTTTCTGTATTCCCAAACAGAAAGAAACAACTACACACAACACGGTCATGGGACTTCATGGGTTTCTCCCAACAAGTTAATAGAACAACCATTGAAAGTGACATCATTATCGGAGTAATTGACTCTGGTATCTGGCCGGAGTCCGATAGTTTCAACGATACAGGATTTGGTCCACCGCCAAGCAAATGGAAGGGCACTTGTCAATCCTCTTCAAATTTCACTTGCAACAAGTAAGTTTGTATAACTTTAATTTTTTTTTATAATTTTCCATTAATGGGCAATGATCGTTATCCACGGTGCATGTAGCCAACAGTCTGCCAAACAGAACAGTGACAGACAATAAGTTTGGCTGATTGTTGACTGCAACAACGTTCGTAAATCTTATTCATTAGTTTACAAGTCTACGTACTTTTATCTTAATTAAGACAGAACAAATTACAATTCATTTAATGTAGTAAAATCATCGGAGCACGATACTACCATAGTGATGGAGTTATTGGCAAAAATAATTTAAGATCTCCTAGAGACTCGAGAGGCCACGGAACACACACCTCATCAATAGTTGCTGGAGGCTTGGTGAGCACAGCAAGCCTAATGGGGCTGGCACAAGGGACAGCTCGAGGCGGGGTCCCATCAGCACGCATTGCACCGTATAAAGTATGCTGGACCGATGGCTGTGATGGTTCTGATATTCTCGCAGCATTCGACGATGCAATTGCTGACGGAGTTGATCTAATCAACCTCTCGGTTGGAGGTCCGTTTCCTAATGATTATTTTGAAGATCCTATAGCAATCGGAACTTTCCATGCCATGAAAAATGGGATATTGACCTCTGTATCAGCTGGTAATGACGGCCCTCGACATGGGACAATCACAAATCTTTCACCGTGGGTGCTTACTGTTGCTGCTAGCACAATTGACAGGAAATTCTTGACAAAGTTGCGGCTTGGTAACGGCATGGTTTATGAGGTGAAATTTCTATGCCTTAACGTTGTTAAAGTAATATTAACTCTTAGTGAATCATCTATCAATCTGCCTTAATTAATGGGATATGACAGCAAATGTATGAAGCAAAAGTTTTGTAATACCAATTAAATTCAGTTCTCTTAATTCTTTTAGGGGTCAACGATAAACACATTTGACCTCAAGAATGGCACGGTCCCAATAGTTTATGGTGCAAATGTGCCAAATACCACAGCAAATTTTACTGATTACGAATCCAGGTAATTAACACTATTACTTACTAATAATCTTTGTCTAATTGTTGCCTCCACACTGTTAAATTTTGCCTATGAAGCCTAACTGGTGTACATGGAAATGCAGCTATTGCCTTCTAAATTCTTTGGATTCAAATTTAGTAAAAGGTAAAATAGTTCTCTGTAATGGATTGAGGAATGGGGAATCTGAATTACTGTCTGGAGCAGCTGGTACTGTAAGGAGAGGTAGAGGTGATAAGGACAATCCTCAATCGTTTCCTCTCCCTGCAACATACCTTGGTGCAGACGACGGGGAAAGTGTTTTCAATTACATTGACTCGATAAGGTACTTCAAAGACAAACGATAACATTTTAATTATCACCGTGTTTATTTTTCATATTACGTGGCGAGAGAAATAAATACACAATAATTTGCAGTTAAGGCATTGAG
The DNA here is from genome assembly GCA_034770075.1 of Aralia elata. Lineage (NCBI taxonomy): Eukaryota > Viridiplantae > Streptophyta > Magnoliopsida > Apiales > Araliaceae > Aralia > Aralia elata. The sequence goes on along the minus strand of CM068383.1, from coordinate 37,183,463 downwards.
TCGAATATTTGATGTTATGTACATATAATATAACCTTGAATGATTTTGTGATTCTTATATATTATGTTCACATTGGAACAGCAATCCTACTGCCACTATATTAAGGAGCGACGAGGTTAACGACACAGTAGCACCATATGTCGCCTCTTTCTCATCAAGGGGGCCAAACATTGTTACGCTCGACATTCTCAAGGTAACTACTAATTTAAGTAACCATCCTTAGTTATTTTTCATCTCCTTTTTTAATTAATTGAAATTTCTACGTTTTGGAAAGTAAGCTTAACAAACTTTCTTTGGGTTGTCCCTTCGCCTCTGATATAATTTTTTTTATACAAAGCCATAAATCTTAAAAACTTCTTCTTTAAAGAAATTAAAAGCTAACACTTGTACACTTGTTTAAACGACAATTCAAACTTTTAGCGACACTTACTAATCTAACAACATCATTTATTGCTCTGACATTACCAATTATCATAATTTTTAAGTAAAGAAATTAAACATGGTATTTCACATTCAAATTATCTTATGAATCCTTTGCTGAACCTTGTTAATTAATGATGTTGCAGCCCGATTTAACTGCCCCTGGAGTTGGGATTCTAGCAGCATTTTCACCGATGTCTCCACTTTCCGTAGTTGAAAGCGATAACAGAAGAGTACTATACAATATAAAATCCGGGACATCTATGTCTTGCCCACATGCCACCGCTGCAGCTGCATACATCAAATCTTTTCATCCGTCATGGTCTCCAGCAGCCATAAAGTCCGCTCTCATGACAACTGGTAATGATTATAACTCGTTTAATTACCTTAACGTTATATTTGACAACTCAATTTCCAAGCTTCAGAATAAAAATCGAAATCACATTTAAAATCCCATAAAATTAAAATTTAGTATTAATTAAAAGTTGGCGTTCAATTCCAATTTCAAGGCAAACTGTTCGAATTTATTAATAACAATCTCAATTATGTTGCCTTTCGCAGCCTTCCCTTTGAGTACCACTACTAGTCCAGACGCCGAATTTGCATATGGTGCAGGCCATATTGATCCTATAAAAGCTATAAATCCAGGTTTAGTATATGATGCTGATGAGAACGACTACATAAAATTTTTGTGTAGTCAAGGCTATAATACCACAATATTACGACTAATCTCCGGAGATAACGGCACGTGCACTAAGGCCACAACCGGAACTGTCTGGGACTTAAACTTACCTTCATTTGCTCTAGTTCCATTACCCTTACAATCGTTTAGCCGCAACTTCACCAGGACTGTAACAAATGTTGGCACACCGGTGTCCACATATCGTGCTACAGTTACAGGTTCGAATGCGCTAAAAATCCAAGTTGAGCCGAGTGTTTTATCTTTTACATCGGTTGGGCAAAAGTTGTCATTCAAAGTGAAAGTTGAAGGGCTAATAGGTAGAACTGTAGCGTCAGCTTCTTTGGTGTGGGATGATGGTACACATAAAGTTAGGAGCCCCATTGTTGTGCACGCTTTATTTTCATAGTTCATTACATATATGCTAAATTAGGTGGTCAAAAGGTTTAATTTATAAAAATTTAGAGACATTAAAGTTTAATGTCTCAAAGTAGAAATATTAGAGTTTAAATTATAAAAAACGAAAAAGTTTAAAGTTTAAAATGTATTTAAGTCTTTCAAGTATATGCTCATTTTTTTAATTTGCCAAGGTTTAAATCCTTGCGCATCTTCGATCTTTTACCTTGCTTTCCTCCCCTTCAAATAAGTATATGCATTATAAAGGTGGTTAAAACCTAATGAAAATTGAACTCTAAATCAAATTAATTGTAATAATTACTGATTTGAAAAGAATGAAAAAATGTTAGGTTGATAACTACCATAGAAATAAACTCAGATTATTTAGTTTGTTTACTCTAATTTATTTTGCTCACGCAAAAAAAAAAAAAAAAAAATCTTTGTAATAATTTCACCCACATCCGTGTCCTTTATGCTTTCATAAAAAGTTGACATTGACATATATGCCCCCATCCACTTTCACATTTATATGAATTTGTAGTCTTTGTTGACTTTAATTTTCATTAAAATTGCATCAAGTGCAGAGTGCAATTGCATGGTTGAATATTGGTCATACCTAAACTTACCATAACAAGCACATTGACACAAATTTACAAGTATAAGAAACGTAAGTGTGTCACTTTTACAAGTTTAAACTGTAAGCATGAAATTGAAAGTGAAATGCAAGTTGTTCCACAAAAAACGTGCTCTTATTCAGCCATATCAACCTGAGACCTTGATTCCAGTTAGTTTACAACAATAGAACTGCTTCAGCCATATCAAGCTGGGATCTTGATTCCAGTCAGTTTAAAACAATAGAACTATTTTCGTAGAATTGTTCAAATAACTGTCTGGAATCCAAATATACCGAATTGGTACATTTCTTTTGGAACAATATAAATTGAATGATAAAATCAAGAGAATACACCAAAATCTAGAAGTAAGATTTGAAATCATACTTCAATATATGGTCAATTAATTAATTAAAATAGTTTCTTATTAAATTAAGAACAATTCAACAAAAGTAATAGTTTTCTTAGATCTCAGTACATATCATCCATGATCTATTAACTATTTTGAAATAAGGGGAATTGGTTGCCAGAATTTCGTCTCCTCATTCCAACGTGCATAGCCACTATCAGTTACTTGTACCTTGCATTCATCCTTGCATTTCTCTTGATCCCCATCTACTGATTTGAACAGGTAAGCGTTGCCTACACTAGAAACTCCGGTACAAACAGCTGGACAAAATCCCTCAACACTGTAATCAGGTGGTACCGGGAAGGAAACTTGTTGGCCTGAATTTATAGTTTTAAATACTATTTCTGTTAAATCACCGCCGACACAATTTAATTTAACCGTCTTCCCATTGCTGAGTAGATTGTTTACAGTAAGGTTAGCGGCATCGCTAATGTCCCAATAAAATGTAAACTGCAGTAGTGCTATAATTGCAACAAATTTCATTGTCGACCACATGGCAGCAATGTTCGTATATATTTAGCTCGAAAACAAAAATTCATAAAAATTGTCAAAACATTTTGTTTTGTGGATGAATCTGTTGGCCTCTTACATTTATTTATATGACATTCTTGATGCAAATAATTAAATGCATCCTCATTCTTTAACTGCTACTATTTGTTATCATTTAATTTTATGTTCTTCTTCATTTACTCTATAGTTCAAAACTGATTTAATTATGTACGTTTTCCTTCTTTTTTTAAAAAATTTAATTCTTTAATACCTTTATAAAATTAAACAATAAAATAAACCTATACAGATGATTATATATTGAGCTATTGAATCAACTTCTCATCTTTGAATGTACACAAAGATCATTATACAAAAGTGATGTTGCCAAAGTATATATATATTTACTGTCAGACATTTATTGATCTGGTAACATTATTTAATTTTCTTCCAACAATATCAATGTTAAAAAAGAAAAAAAAAGAAGAAAAAAAGAAAAAAAAAAGTATACAAACACATCACAAAGAGTGTTATGAGGTACGGATTGAAACATGCAACAGCTTAGTTACTCATAAATATTGTTATTTTTATCTCAGCAATTAAATGAACTTTGAGAATTTAGTAAATTAAAGGTACATAGATGATTAAATCAGTTTAGAAATATTAATGAAGAAGACATAAAATTGAAGGGTTTCATTCAATTTTGCATCAAATTCATAAGGTAAACAGTAAGTTACATCTAAGTACCCGGATTATATTCCCTAAAAATGTACTCCCTCAATTCCAAAATTAGATATGCAAAATTTTGAGATCAAACGACGACATATTAAACTTTAAATTGATGTGAATTTATTTAATTTTAATTGATACAATTATTATAGTTGTATGAGTCATATCAATTTTGATATTTTGATATATATTATACAATTATAATAATTGTATCAACTAAAATTAAATAAATTCACATCAATTTAAAGTTTAATATATCATTATTTGACTTCAAAAGTCAAATTATTAATTTTGGAACGGAGAGGGTATATAATAGGCTAATTAACAATTAAAGTACCCATTCACAAATTACTTGGCAAGTTTGTTTGTGCTAAAATACAATAATAATTGACAATGAAATCAATCATTGCATTAGCGATTTGTAGCAAAAAAAAATATAGTCTCTTGCAATAACTCCAGAAAAATGAGGGAGAGGAGAAGAAATCTAGAAAAGATAGAAAAAAGTTTTGTTAATTCATTGATAACCCTACCTCAGTACATACTTGGCCATATATAGCATTCTTTTTACATAAATCTTAGCCATTCATATTATTATCATTTAGCCTAATCTCAACCCTTGGATTACTCTTACTACTTTTAATATACTTATTCTAAATAGACTACAATTGATATGTAACAATACTCCGCCATTCAAAAACCACCTTGTCCTTAAGGTGGTATTGCAACTCGAGTGTAAGAATGAAAACATCCTCCTTAAAACTGGTCATCACAATTTGCAGAATAATAACGCAATTAAGCCCCCTGGCATTGTGCACTGTTTCATTTAAAGGATTCAGAGTGTTCTCTCCACTTGGATAATCCCTTATAAACTTAAACTCCACATAACCCGAACTTCGCATACTTTTAATCTTGCTCAATTTTCTATCAGGGAAGATGAAATGTCCTTCAATTTTCTTTGTTATGCTATTGTAGCATACTTTCATAGGCTTTGCGGTAAGAGCACAACAATGAAGAATCACCCATTCCATGCAAACCTTGCCATTCCAAGTGATGACATTTGTGAAATTTCACACTTCACTAAATGTTTTGATGGATTTCGGTACAATATCTAAACCCATCCAATCGTCATGAATATTAGATTTTGAATTGTTCAATAAAAACCTGTTGAAATCAATAGCAAATGTGTAGGAAATAAACACCTTAAAATAGAGCATTAGAAGATACCCTTTTAAACATCAAGTCTGATCCCAATTGAAGTAACCACTTTTTGTTTCCTGCCCGTGCAAGACCATATGTTACTTAGTTTTTCAATTATTGTGCCATCCCCTTTGTTAATGATATGAACAATGAAGATCTCATCTCCTTGAGCACCTTCTGTATATGCTTCTAGCTTATAATTTGGACCCACTATCATGATACCAATATCATAATCAGTGTGCATTTGAGCCTTTGTATTCTCAACATCAGACCCAACACCACCATAAAAATTAGGGGACAAGTTTAGAACATAGAAATTACACCTCGAACTCATATTAACAAGCCCATTTTTCTCACCAATAGCAAAATTAGGACCTTTTCCCCCAAACTGCAAGCCAAGAAGTAAAGCAACAATCTTAAGTAGAGGGTCGAACGTAGGACTGGTGAGCTGAATATTAAAGGTCACGGCATGCCCATCAAGTGCAAATGCAATCTGATTTAATATAATAAGCACCATAATTATGGAATCAACTCCTCTCCTAGTTTTGTATGCGTAGATCACATTCATTACCCTTCCATGAGTTAAGCTACATATCCAAGCTATAGTTGAACAACTGAGTGACACAATGGCGGTTCTGAGTGAAACGGTAGTAATAGAGTTAAAATTGGAGAGTTGGGACAACATGGGATGGTTGGGACCAAATAATACAAACAATACAGCTAGATTAATCTCCTGGCCTTCTTTGATGAAAGTTGCATCATAACGCTGCCTTGACACGCCCTCAGCTGAAGCACAAGTTCTATGTGTAATGCTCAATACATCATTACTCGTGAATTCCATCCAAGCACAGGGCATTCCAAGAGAAATGAAAATTGTTGGTGTCACAACCACAATTTTAGGCTTCAATTTATTCATCATTGTTAATAGTATAGATAAGAAAAAAAATGTCACTAAGAGAAGCCTTTTTCCTCATTAACGTTTCCACAAGCATAAATTTAAATTTTCATTGTTTATTGTACAAATTGCATATGAGTATACCTCCTTTTAACAACTAAGACAATAGGCAGCCCTCAAGGTAGAAACTGAGGCAATGTCTGGATGCACTGCATCTTGTCCCATATAACGCATTACATCCCTTGCTTCTACTGGATGACCATTAGATTCATAGGCATCAACAACTGCATTGCAATTTACTAGAGTTGGTTTCCAATTGTTTCCTTTCATTGCTTCATATACCTCCGAGGTCTTTTCAAGTTGTTGAGAAATTCCAATTGCGAAATCCTTGTTGCTGCCATTTCCCATTAACGCTCCCAAAGTTGCATCTTGTATTATTTCATCTTCTGCATTATTACCCCATCCATCGAAAATCAACTTGTCCGCAAGGTGGCGCCACTATTTTCCATAGCCCAAAAATGTTTCATTAAATACATCCTTAACTGATGTATCAAGGTTGGGAGAGTTCTAAATAGCTTTCTTATTATCTCCAATGATATAGTAATTGTCACTATGTCCTTTCATTCTTGTCACATAGTCCTTCAAGCTAGTCATCTCATCTTCACTCTTTGTGAAGTGGTATCTGAGCAATTCAACAATCTTTGTCTTGTTTTGGGAGTCTTCATGGGTACCAAGCTTGTGGTTCTTAAGAAGGCCTTGTAAAAATTACTGTAATTATGGCACTCAGAGTGCTTCTTGATCAGATCCTTAAGTTTGCGCTTTTCAATATTTTCTAGCTGGTACTCGTTAAAATAGAGAACAATCTCGGTACCCCTACCCAGTACCTCACCAGCAGTGTCATTATAATGAAAGAACCACCAGCTTGGGACTTCCATAAATACTGTTCATCACCATTTGTTGTGACAACAACTTTCTCAGCAAGTAAGTAAGCAGAATAGAAACCCACACAAAACTGTCCAATCATGTTGACAACAACACCAGCAGTAAGGGCTTCCATGAATTCCCTAGTTCTTGATCTTGCAGTGGTACCTAAATTATTAACCAAGTCAGCATTGGTTATGCCAATTCCACTGTCAATAATAGTCAATGTATTATTAGTATTGTCATAATCAGAAATGCTCAACTCGTTTGATGACCTTATCTGTTCACGACTTCCTTCTATAGTTCTTTTCTCACTGGTATCATCTAGAACAACAAGCTCTTCAGTTTTGACCTAGCCTCCAGTGAGAATAACAAGATCTTGAAGATTAACCTTTGTGTTCTCTCCAAACCCAAGAGCTTTGATTGCACAGACCTTGACTCTTGTACGAAGCTTATTGAGAATGACTTGGGCAAGTGCTTCACTTTCCACATCTTCAGCAATAGTCAGAAAGGGCATTTGTCTGTTCAATGCTAATTCTAGTACTGTCACCACAACATTTATACTTGAGATTTTATTTTCATGGATTAAAATGAGAGTCACATATCCAAAGGGAGGAGAAATGTAATTTAATTTCACATCCATAATAGTCCAGCTTTCCCCATGAAATCTAGTTAGAACTTTAACCCAAGTAGCAGTATAGTTTTTCAGATCATTTTTTTCTTTCATTTTTCTAACTATGTATTTCAATTTTCCATATCTAATGAGAGAGATTTAATTCTTCAATCCTTCTTATTGCTACAAAATTCCAAACATGGTATTCATGGGAGTAAACATCTCTCTTAGGAATTTCGTCAAACATTTTTAGCCAACTAGTAAGAAGTATTGTAGTGGGTTGCTTCCCACTTCTACAATGACCTTCACTTACAGCCACATATTGAACAAAATATAAATTAATCATGTCATATGCATACCGAGTTAGCTTTCCACCATAGTCAAGAGTGACTGTAATTAGTGGTGACTCCGAACGGAAGCTGAAGTAGCTTTCATTAGTAGCTATTACTGTATTATAATCATCTGGTGGATCGGGATTAAGCATGTCAATGTACACCTTGCACACAACAACAACTCCCTCATCATTATCCCAAACTTGTTGAATTGGTTGGCTAGAATCATCATTTGTTGCCTGAAAGCTCTTATTATCACCAACCTTTATGACAAATGGATTATCATCTGGTTCAATCTGAATCAACTGATCGCCAACTTGATAAATTGGTGGGTTTGAATTTTCAAGTTTCTCCAGAAAACTCTCATGATCTTCAGCCTCAGGAACAAATAGGTCAACATCTCGCTGGGTTTTCAATTGATTTTGATGGCCTTCTTCCTCGTTAAAATCCTGAACCATGTCATCTTCATCGCTATCACCTTGGTATGCTGACTTTATGGCATCAGTGGCTTCACACAAGTAATCCTCTTCTTCCGTATAGCCACAAATAAGTAATTTTCGATGAGGTTTTAGGTGAGCATGATTCTTCAATTGATTATCAGTATGCCCTGTACAAGGAGTGTGTCAAGCTTGTTGCATAACCTCCTGTACTATTGTGGCCATGGTAGCGGAAATCTGAACTGCAAATCGGGCAAAAATTGTCTCGATAAAATTGGGAGAGGCCATTGGAGCACTCTCAATGAAAGCACCAATGTAGTAAGAAATTATAGTCTCTTGCAATAACTCCAGAAAAAAAATGAGGGAGAAGAGAAGAAATCTAGAGAAGATAGAGAAAAATTTGGTTAATTCATTGATAACCCTACCTCAGTACATGTTTGGCCATATATAGCATTCTTTTTACATAAATCCTAGTCGTTCATATTATTATCATTTACCCTAATCTCAACCCTTGGATTACTCTTACTACTTTTAATATACTTATTCTAAATAAACTAAAATTGATATGTAACACGATTATAGTAGTAATGCAGTATACATTTTGTCACATTAACTAGCAAAGTTACTAGTCTTCTTGTAAGCAATCAACTAGCCCTGGGAAAATAGTTACAGTAGATTGTCAAAGTAATTTGACGATAAGAGTATCCCAAACTGTATACCCACGCCAACAAGTTTCAATAAGTGTACCTCCTATAAGTCGTGCTAGTGGGCTTTGGGAAAACTGTGTAGCAAAATTTGATGTTGGCTACGCTTACCTGTTCAAATTAGAGGATGGAGATGAATGGACATGCAAGGATAAATGCAAGATACGAGTCAATTCTACTGGTTATTATGCTGGAATGGGGGGAAGCAAATCTGGCAAAAAAAACCCCTTTCATAATAATTTAATTCAAGTCAATTTTGTTACCCACCGGTTACTCATGAAATAATGAATTAGGATTCCCTTCATTACGTCTGTTATATATTTTCCCTCAATACACATATAACTAACAACACAAATATTATATTTAGTGGCACAATAAAATTAGTTGCAAATAAAAGTGACACTATAAAATTGTCGCAAGAAATTGTGTAGCTGATACAGTCAAAAGCATCGTGTCGTTAAATGCGTATTGAGAGAAATCGGAAAATAGGTGTAATCAAAAAATAAAATGTTGCGGAGATTTTGAGAACTACGATCAAAATTGAAATTTAAGAATTACATGATTGTTTGTAATGGAGTGATTTTAGTGTACTTGCTTTTTGCATAGAGAGTACGTGTGAAATAAGGATGAATGATTTCATAATTGTACAAAATGCGAGCCTCTTAGGATTTTGTATTTTCAATAATAAAATTATTTTGTCATTTGCTAAAAGGAAGATACAAGGTTGGAGATATTAAGGCATACACAAATTGGTGTCCAATAGCTATCCGAACAAGAAAATTTACTTTCATTTATTAATGATTTATATCATGATCAAATTTCAAAATATCACAAAATTACTTTCATATATTCCAGGATATATGCAAGATATGAGTAAATGGAAATGGTTGGTTAAGTTGTGTTGGGATTGACTCATACTTGTGCGGATCCGACTAGTGGTCACTATGATAGAGTAGTCGGGGGTCTTGGGTTTTATTTAATGTTTTGGGTCTTACAAGTTTTTTAGTTATACAAACATTTTTTTGGTGTGTGAATTATTGTATAGTGTAGAAGACACATATATGAATGTATAAGAAAATCATGATTAGTCAAAATTGGTGAACCTGTGTATATTTTATGTACTACTTCTTTTTGTTCTTCTTTAATGTATGCGTGATTGCTCGATATATCCGATCTTAAATTTTCACAAGCTGGAATGCGGAGAAGCAAATCTGACAAAAACACTACAAGAAAAAGGCTTATCTGCGACCGTTCATCAGCGACCGCACTCGGGTCGCAGATACCTATCAGCGACCGACTACGGTCGCTGATAGTGGTCGCAAATAATCTGGTCATTGTGTGGTCGCCAACGACCACTTTTAGCGACCGAGATATCAACGACCGCCCTATAGCAACCGATTCCGTCGCTAATCTAAGTCACCGTGAGTCAGGTCTTAGTGGTGACGTGGCCCACGTGTCAGCGACCGCCATTAGCAACCGAGTCGGTCGCTAACACCCTCGCGCCATCATTGGTCGCTGATATGAATTAGCGCCCGTATGCGGTCGCTGATACTTAATTTTTTTTTAAAAAAAATTTGCCTGCTTTGTGGAATTCCTAAAAAATTTGTACTTGCTTTATATCCCAACACGCAGTAATATATATAGATAAACTAACATCCATACAAATTCATCGATATATCCATCCATATATACAAACTAATAAAACCAACACAGTAATATAAACATCCACGCATACTGTGCTCATATATATAAACAAGTTCCGTCCGAGTAAAATTTATATACAAATGTTATAACGTACAATATAAATATGCATCTGTACATTCAATCAGTAAAAAAATTAATTTAAATGTAGATTAACAAAAGAAGAGTGAATACAAATGTCTTCACTGATCAATATCGTCTAAATAGGGCTGTAACAAAAGAATAAAACATGTATTATTAAATGTAAAGTTAAACTAAACATGCAAAACAATACATAAAGCTGCAGTACATAAAGTTAAACAATGATAAGATTACCTGCTCGGGCTCATCCTGGTGCTGTGCTTTTCTCGCCACTGCATCTGCTAACTTCTTAGGACTCAGAGACTGCAGATGCCTGCCAAGTGTGAGAAGAAGATTCTGATCCTGACATATTGCTCTCACACAGTCAGCAGGAGTGTGCGACGTCAGATGGAACGAGGACTGAGTAGACTGACTAGTAGAGATGCTTGTGCCACTAATAATCAATCGTCGTTGTTGTCATTTGCCTTTGACATAGTTCTTCTTCACAATCGACGCCCTCTCCCACAATTCTTGATCAATTGGCGGCCTCGGGGTGCCTTTAGGATAACGCTCATTCAGTAGGCTCTTATAAGTGTCCTGTCAGGAGGTTAGAAATTAAATAGTTAAAAATAAATATAAAATGCTTAAAAATGACGTAAAAATTTATACACATATAAAAGTACCACTATCTGGATAGCCTCAGGCAAACCATCGCGGGTGGTGACATATACATCCAGCCAATGGATAGGTTGACCCTGAGACGATGCCTCTTACAAAATATGCTCATATATTAATATGTAAACATGTGATATACTAAAACTAATACTTAAACTTTGCAAAATATATACCCTGGTAGTAATATGCTGCAACTGTGATATATTGTCGCCTCTACTCGAGGTGCCTTTCGCCTTTTTGCCTTCAGGTACACCTGAGGATCTGTTCACGACATGAGTCTTGCGTCTCTTGACCCAGCTCTCAGCACTCCACTGGGTACACATCTCAGCCCATATGGGTTGCGCGCACCACCAGGGGCTATGTTCTTGCATGTACTGCTCACCTTGTCCTGGATGGTCGAGCTCTGCATTATGTAGTTCTTTCTATCTTTCCTTGTTCAGATTATCTTTGGTCCGAAAGGCGCACTTCTGCTAGAACAGTGTTTGAATAACTGATGCCCGCGCGTCGTCCCATCTTTACCTTTTCTACAAATAAAACAACAATAATAATATTAAAACGGTGATATTAACATAATCCAACACTACTAATCAATATTAGTTTATTAATTATATTATCTATCAGAATTAAAAAAAAATACCTGAAATTCAGCCCAAACTGTATCTTTGTGGGCGATAGGTGTGCTCGCCCATGTAATCATTGGCGTATGCTAGTTCTATAAGCATAACTGTGAAATGCACTTCATAATATACACCAATTTACATTAAAGATAAGTCATTTTATTATAATATTTAAAGCAATTTACATTAGTATATATCTACAACAATAGAAATATAAAATGCTTATATATAAATGATGTTTAATGTACATGCTATCCGGAGGAGGACGGATCTGTATGAGACTCTGGTCATCCGGATTAGTCGGGGCCTTCGGCGCATTATTAGGACCCCTACCCAAGCCGCGCTTTCTTTGCGTTGGTTCAGAAGACATCTATAAATAAAAATTGCAGGATATTATTATGAGTTATTTGATTACAAATACAAATAAAATGATAATAATGACAGATAATTGTATAAAATAGTTAACTACAACAATTATAAATGAAAGGTACATAAACATGACAAGGATATAGAGAACATGTATATGTGTAATTGTATGGAATACAAGTTAAACTAAACATACATTTTAATGAAAATTACTGTATGAGTTAGAATCATTTTGTATACGTATTGGAGATTCATAACCATCATCTTCTTCAGATTCAGTGTCAATGTCAGTCAATAACTCTTCCTCCTTAGTATCAATGTCATCTGGCACAAGTACTAACTCGGGATCCAATTCATCAGGTTCATCTCCACCCTCTAACTGGATTAATTCATTGTTGTCCTCCACATTTATCATAGGAGGTATATGAAGCATATCCTCTTAGTAGAACTCTCCATCTACTACTTGGACACAACTGCGCGCGGGAGTATGAATTATAACTTGCTAATCTGCAGGCGGTCTATCCCTTTTTCCTAATAGGACTAGGAGTGTAGTATACTTGTACTGTTTGAGTTGGCAACACAAATGGTGCATTGACGTACATGGACCTATGGAGGTCAATATCGACGATTCTATGTCGATCGACACATATCCCTTTTTGAATCAAACCAATGACACTTGAACAAGTTAATATAACCCCCATAAGTACCCTTGTACGACAATCGATGATTTTCTCCAACTCCCCATAAAAGTAACGACCAAGCTTATTGTAACAATCTCCTTGAACATACACTGCAGTGTTAGTTGTTCTTTTACCACGAGCATATGTCTTTATATGAAATTCACAGCCATTTATTTTGTAACCGTTACGGCTGACTTGGTCCCTGTCTGGGCCCATAGCTAGGACTTGTACATTTAGAAGAAGCGTTCCCCCATTAAGAGGCTACAAAAATTCTATTATTAAATTAAACGAATTCATAAATTAATACTATATATGTCGTGCTTAATTAACTAAACTTACTTTGTCCTTTAGCCAAAGTGTAATTTTTTTATCACAACTAACTTGAATATTTTTATCAGTGATGCCAGGCTAATTTGCTTTTAACTCGTCATCGTATGATCTATACAATTTTATAAACATTAACATATATTAATATGAGATTGCAGGTTAAGATATAGGTCCAATAAATATGAATTTTACATGTATACTTCACAAATTCATCAATCTCCTCGCAATTGAGAAGAATGCAAGTATGTGCAGCATGTAATTCTTGCTCAAAGAGAATATGCGCTTCCCTTTTCCATAAGCGTAACCTGGTAGACCAAATACAGAAAGCCAACCATTTGGTTCAACATTGCCTCCAACATCATGCCTTGGGACTCGATTGGCCTTTGTTAAGAGTTTGTCGGGAAAATAGTCTGAGACAAACGTAGATATCTCATCGAAACTGTATGTCTCACATATCGACCCCTCGACATAAGCTCTATTCTTCACCTTCCTCTTAAGGTTTCCTATGACCCTATCGAAAAGGTACATCCATCTATATTGAACTGGGCTACCAACACGAGCTTCATAGGGTAGATGGATTTTCAAATGTTTCATGGAGTCAAAAAAACCAGGTGAGAATATTTTTTTCAAGCTTACACGCGATCTCAATGATGTTTTTCTCAAGTATAGACATGTCCTTTTCATTTAACTTTTTTGAACATATGTCTCTGAAGAAACGACTAAGATTAGTCAAAGCATCCCATATTGGTTTATCAAGCAAGTCCCGAAATGCTATAGGCATGAGTCTCTCCATGAAAACATAACAGTCATGACTCTTCAGCCCTTGCAATTTCCCATATGTAACACACCTTGCAATGTTTGACGCATGTCCATCTGGTAGTTTCAAAGACTTTATCCATATGCACACATCTTCAACCTGTTTTTTGGACAATGTGTACCTTGCATACGGTTTGACCATCTTACCATTAGGAGATTCATAAAGTTCTAATCCAGGACGCTTACAAATATCTTTCATGTCCAACTGTGCCTTATCATTATCTTTTGTCTTACCCGTAACACTCATCACGGTGTTTAACATATTGTCGAACATATTCTTCTCAATATGCATCACATCTAGATTATGACGAATCAAATTTGTAGACTAATGAGGCAGTTCCCAAAAGATGCTTTCTTCGAACCCAATTATGAGATACGCCAAACCCATCGATGATGTCAGAGGCAACAATCTTTTCGAATGGGATGGCCGACAATCTCATCACACAGTCACCCGACAGTCGCGGTGTAGGCATATCATTCTCTACTTTCCCTTTCCTAAAGTTCTCTATTTCTTCGAAATAGGTGATTTACCTGCAAGAAATGACGATAACAGTCAAACCAGCAAGGCTTTTGACCATTTGATAGATTGAAAGACTTTGTATGCTCCATACAATATGGACAAGCCAATTTTTCGTGTGTACTCCATCCTGATAACATACTATAAGTAGGGAAGTCACTTATAGTCCACATAACCGCGGCCCTAAGGTTGAAATTTGTTTTCGTGAAAACATCCCAAGTCTGTACTCCATCCTCCCACAATATCTCCAACTCGTCTATAAGAGGTCTCAAGTAAACATCTAGGTTCTTTCCAGGACTCTTGGAACCAGGAATCACGAATGAAAGAAACAAATATTGCTGTTTTATACACATCCAAGAGGCAAGTTGTACGAAGTTATAATCATAGGCCAACAGGAGTACGAAACAGCTGAGTGGCCGAATGGGTTGAAATCATCAGTGGACAATCGAAGCCTCACATTTCTAGGTTCCAATCCAAACCCAGGATGTGTTAAGTTGGAATCTTTCCAGACCTGCCCATCTATGGGATGGTTAAGTTCTCCATCTTTAGCTGGAGATTTCGTATGGCAGGTCATATGTTCAGTTGTTCTTGAAGACATGTACAATCTTTTGAGCCGATGTGTAATTGGAAAATACCTTAAATTCTTAAACATTATATTTGTCTTTTTTGTAATCACACCTTCTTTATTAGGCCTGAACCGATCATGACTGCAAAATGTGCACCTTGTCTTCATTTTTCTTATAAAACAACATGTAATCGTTCAGACATGCATCGATCTTTTGGTATCCAAGACCCAACTTCTTCACCATTTTCTTACAATAGTAGTAGTTATCGGACAATTTTTCACCGTCAGGCAACATACTCTTAATGGCCTTCAAGAGCGACTTAAAACACTCATGGCTCATGTTGTGATCAGCCTTAATGTTAAGTAATGTCGCCACTGCAAACAATGTAGTGTGTTTGTTGCAACCATGCCATAATGGCTCGGTACCCTCGTCTAACAACTTAAAGAACGTTTTGGCATTAGAATTTATAGGTTGATATCTGCCTTATTCCCAATCAAAATTTGGCCCTGCAATATCATGAACCATTTCATTCATACAATGGGTATTGCTGTGCGGATTGTGTACTTATGCGATGCCACTATCTCTTCTCAGCCCATGTGCCCACCAGCATTCTTCGTAATTTTTATGAACCCATAAACAAGTAAATAATAGTTTACCATGTCTCTGTCCATATAATTTATATTTTTGCACTTCAAACAAGGGCATCTTATCTTGTTCTGACCATTCACACATTCTGGGTGACTATACGCATAATCTAGAAACACTTGACAACCAGTTCTAAATTCAGCCGTAGCGTCTATCTAAGCACTTAACTTTCGTCGTCTCATCCAACTACGGTCTAAATAGAGGTCCATGATATCACAGTACTTACTGTAGACAAGAATTATTGTATTCCCCTTGTTAGAGATTTATAATTCAGCCCAATGTCATTTATGATGTTTATAAATACATATAGATGTATATGTACATATATAAAATGAGTGTGCATCATAAATGCTTATTCGGGAATGGAATGAGGATACATACCAAAACAAATTTACACAACATGAGATCGACTACCCAAAGACATGATATATTGTTGTGGATCTTAAATTAGAATGAGGTATGGTCCTATGCCATCCTACATATTTTAACTTATTCCTATGCCATCCTACATATTTTAACTTAGATCTGCACCAGCCTAAAGACAATAGATTCCTAAGGGTGGAATATGAATCATTGCATTATGCATGGTCTGCATATGCATTGGGACAAGTATACATCATTTTTTTTTGCATATACATGGGTATACGCCTCTGTTCAGTTACCTGACCACCGAAAAAATTTCGCCAAAGTCTCTCCTATAATATGGACTATCCACATGCATAAGGGCATGCATATATGGCCATTTGTAGGCACTCAAGACATAAACCAAGAGAAATATACAAATTCCCAATATAATAAGACCAAAACTATAACGAATGGATGTAAAAGTAGTAAAAAGTACCAGAAAATTTAAAACTTGCTTTTCATTAGTACAACGAATATTCTATATATCTCTAAGAATCTGTCTTTGTGTCTATGGATGTCTTTGTGTATGTGTGTGTATATTATGTAACCTTCACAATTAGTTGCTCTAATATACGATGTTATTTGATTCATTGTTACTCTAGATTAGCGAAAGTGAAATATTATCTTTCTCTTCTGATATAAGTAGGAAGCTTAATGGGGAGACAATAACTTCAAATGGTTGCAATACAATATGGAACGAAAAGAGTATTTAATATACCGTCGTTCGACCTTAAAAATCGAATTGTATCTCTAATTTTAGAACGGAAAGAGTATTGATTAATGAGATCCTCAAGGTCTGCTCTTGTATACACTTTAAGCATTTCCCCCTGTTAGGTGAAATACTTTTATACGTAGAAATGTTATCAAAAGTGTATTTATAACAGATTAAAATAATATTTCACAATTTTCTACTGAAATGTGGTGATTCAGAAATAATTAATATGCACTATCATAAAAAATTAAAACAAAAGAATAATATGCAATGCAGGCCCTGGAAACTAGTGGCCTCTAATAAAGGTTTAGATTCTATTGTGTACAGTTCCCCCTTTGAATTAGACAAATTGAGTAAAACTATCTAATTTATAAAAGAAGATGTTCTGATGACCATATGAAAAATCAAACTAGAAATACACACAAAAATCTTCCTTTCCCTTGACAGTAGTCCTATTTAGATCTTTTGAAGTCAATTTGCAAAAATCCTAATATTTTTGATTCAGAAATAATTAATATGGTTGCAATACAATATGGAACAGAAAGAGTATTTATTATTTCTTACCTTAGCTCGGTGGGGTGCAAGTGTGGGCAGCGATCGTACTGGCGGTCGGTGGGGTGGCATGGGCGGCGTCCAACCGCGTTCTCTTCTCCCTTCTCTCTCTTCTCTCTTCTCCCTCTGTTCTCCCACTCTTCTCTCTCTCTTCTCCCACTCTTCTCTCTTCTCCCTCTCTTCTTCTTCTTCTTCTGTTCGACTGTGTTGCGGTTGTTCGATTGTCTGGGATTAAAATTCATCAGCGATCGCCAATAGTGACCGCGTGCGGTCGCTGTTTTTTATTGACATGGCTGTATTAGCGACCGCACAACGGTTGCTATTAATAATCAGTCACAGCTAATCTTCCCGCCAACATTTGCGCCAATTTTTTGGCGACAAAATTAAATCAACGACCAATCAGCGACCGCATGCGGTCTCTGAAAATAACTAGCGACTAGATTAACCAGCGATCACTATTACTATCATTAGTGACCGGAAATAGCGATCGCTGAAAGTCTTTGTCGTTGTTGGCCATTTTCTTGTAGCGAAAATTCCCCTTTCAGAATAATTAAATTTAAGTCAAATTGTTAGGTTACTCATTAAATAATAATGGGGCAAAAGTGCAAACAAGCCCTGTGATTTTTCCCGAATTCCCACTTAGATCATGAACTATTTTTTCTTCCAAAAGTGCCATTGACGTTACAAATTTTGGGTCAACTCTGCCCCTGCCTTTGAAAAAAAATGACAGCTAGACAAACGGATGTTAAAACCAACTGACGTGGCAAAAATAAAATTAAAAAACAAAATCCAACTCATTTTCTCCCATTAAACTGAATATTCTCTCTCTCTAAACTATAACTACACCTCATTCTCTCTCTCTAAACCCTCTCTTCAACCTCCATCATTCGTTGATATTCACTCTTCTTTCGTTGACATTTTTAATAATTTTATAAAATAAAATTTGGGAAAAGGTGTCAGGCTTTTTGTTGAACGCCATTGCAACTCGCGTTGGACCCCTCCATTTTTTTTATTAAAGCAAATTTGTTAGACAACTTTTTTTTGTACTTTTTTTTAATAAAAGCGAGAACTTTATTTTTGAACGCTGGCATTTGAACTTTTTTTTGTTTTTTTTTATAATTTTGTAAAGCAAAATTTGGTTGCTAGGTTTTTTTTAACGTCATTTCAACTGGCGTTTGAAACCTTTTTTTTATTTATTTAATTTTTAAAGCAAATATGGAAAGAAGTTGTCACAGAGCATTTGTTTGTTTGTTTGCACTTTAGAATAGATATGGCTGACATATTTGCTTTCAATGCTTTCTTTTCCAATAAAGGTAAAGTGCTTTCAATATTTTTTTGTCCTTCAGCTATAATCGTTTGCTATTTTACTATTCAATGTGACTGTAATATCAAAAAGTCCAAAATAGGACATCTCCAAAGTACATTGTGTGGAACTATTAAAATCTCTCATTTACCAAACATCACATTTCCGCTGGGACTAGTGAAATTCTTCTAAATTTATTTTTTTAAAACGAGTTTAATTTTTTTTTTAAAAATTTAACCAAGAAAAAATAAAAATAAAATCGGAAGCGTTATAACTATTTTGTACATTGTTTAAGGTTTTAAGTGATTGAGGTATTATTATTAATAATATTTTGTCAAAGTAAAGTCACATGACCTTGCATGAAATGACTAGTTGGCAATTGAAATGACTATGAGCTTGAAGGAAATGACTATTGGGTCACGGGAACACTTGGCCATGTTATTTTTCATTTATTTTGACACTTTGTTTCAACTTTAAAAGGAGCAAAGTTCTTCTCATTTTATATCCTCTTTTTTATTCTCACTTTCTCTCTTTTACTGTTGCTCTTTCATCCTACTTACCCAGCATCTTTTAAACAATCTCACTTTCTCCTCTCTATTTCTTTTTTTTCTTCTTACTTGCAAATAGGCTCATGGCTGATAGCGACTGGATTCACCCAAGTCCTATTGATGGATCATTATTAACTCTTTAGTCTTCTCATCGTTCAGAAAATATATGGCAGGGTCAAGTATGTATTATTTATAATTATAATTATAATTATTATAATTATTATACTTATTATTATTATTATTATATATATTATTAAAATTATTATTTATTATTATTATTACTATTATTATTTATTAGTATTATTATAATATTTATTATTATTATAATTAGTATTATTATTTATTAGTATTATTATAATAATTATAATTTTTATTATTATAATTAGTATTATTAATTATTAGTATTATTATACTATTTATTATTATTATATATATATATTATAATTATAATTATAATAATTATAATTATAATTATAAATAGTATATCTTTTGGTATATTAGTTTCAAACATTAACTTATTTATATATTTTACAGGAGCCCCCCCCCCCCTTAAATGTAGGCGTGCTGATGGGGGTATTTTCAACGGTGGAAAGATGCTCACCCTGATTTACGCATTATTCATAGTATTGCACATGCTGGATTTTATGGGGTATATAGAGTGGGACAAATTAGATATGATCGTGCTTTAATCATAGCCATGATAAAGAGATGGCGAGTGAAGACTCACACATTTCACCTTCCCATTGGCGAAAGTACTATCACCCTCCAGGATATGGAGGTACTAATGGGTCTTCCCACTCTTGGATCCCCTGTGACACATACTTACGGTGGGAGTGGTACCATTCTGGAGTAGTGCAATTTAGTTGAGCATCTTCTTGGAAGTAGATCGACTCCTCATGTAGATATTAGTTCTAGTAGTCTTAGGTTAGGGTGGTTGTTAGAGTTAATAGATACAGATGTTACTGATTATACATTATCATACCATATTAGGGCTCACCTACTAATACTCATAACTAACATTCTTTGTGATTGTATACAAACTCGTGTTAAATTAAAGTTTTTTCCTTTACTAGAGGATGTAGGGACGTTGCATACATATAGTTGGGGTAGTGCATGTCTAGCGTATTTATATCATTATTTATGTTGTGGGACTAATGCATCTACCAGCAACGTCGCAGGTTGCTTAGTATTATTAGAGGTATGATTTATTTGACTTATTTGTTAATAACATATTTATACATTTTTTAACTACATTGTGTAAATTGTTCTTGTACGGTTGTAGATATGGACTTGGGAGCGCTTTACATCTATAGCACCGTGTAGACAACCAGATCGTGATGACATGCTTACAGACATGTTAGCAGAATCTAGCTTATCTACACCATTTTCTCTGCCACGCAGGCCGTGGGGTGCAAGGTAATCGAAACTTATCGTATGTTGATATTAAAAATATTTAATTAATTATGACAATGTTATATTAGTTACAAAATAATTTTAGTATTGAATTCTTGTCTAAAGAAAAATACAAAATGATACGTAAATAGATAAGCTATTAACAATAACTACCCCTTGTAGGTAGAACGTGCACTATGTGTTGGACCGCGTTGCTCAACATACCGTGCCAATCTATCGATACAGCCTAGACACACTGGGGGATGATCAATTTGTTTGGAAACCATATACAGAAGATGTGATGAATTTGTTGTCAACATATTGTAGTACCGGTTAGGGTTTTTGGCGTGTTAGATGTCCACTGATATGTTTTGATGTGGTGGAATGGCATTATGCCGACAAAGTGCTCCGACAGTTTGGTATACGACAGTTCATACCTCGAGCGCAATGTCGATAGACAGCTCCGACAGTGTTGGCAATGTCGACTCGTCAGCAATATATGACGAGTCAACATTGCCAACACCTCCACCTGCACATATTCGGGAACCACGTAGAGGACCTCCGAGAGAGGCTAGAGATAGAGGGAGACCATGTGGCACACATGACCGACTGCATAGATAGATTAGTTTAGATTTTCTTGGGCCTATCTTATTGAGTTGTATTTAGTATTGAAATTGTAAGTATATATGTTAATGTTTTATTTTTTAAACAGTTTGAACTATAAAAATTACAAAAAAAAAAATTATAAAAATTAAAACGCAAAAAAATATAGGATTATTTCAAATAGGATTAAGCAAAAGAAGGAAAGAAGATGTGAGGGAGAGAGAATGTTATGTTTTTTTTATTAAGCAAAAGAAGGAAAGAAGATGTGGAGAGATAATGCCAGGAACCTTTTTTTTAACGCCACTTCAAGTGGCGTTTGAACCATTTTTTTTTAAAGCAAATTGGCAAGAAATGAAAGTTTTGTTACAAACGCCAATTGAAGTGGCGTTTGAATTTAATTTTTTTTAAAACATCCTTTTCAAGGATTCTTCAAAAAATTATAAAAATTAAAACGTAAAAAAAAAGTTCTAAGGATTCTTCAAAAAATTAGAAACTTGACACCACTTCAAGTCAAATGGCGCTGGTGATTTTTTTTTAAAAATAAATTCCATTAAATTTTCAGATTGACGTTAAATAAAAAAAAAGTTGCAAAAGTCACATCTTTTTTCCAAATTTACTATATATATAAAAAAAGTCAAACGCCACCACATGAAGTGGCGTTCAAAAAAATACATGCGACGCCTACACCCCATTTGCTTTAACTAAAACCAAAAAAAAAAAAAATCAGATGCCACTTCAAGTGGCGTTCAAAACAAATGTCTCTGACAACTTTGCCTTTAACCTTTTTTTTTCAAATTTGCATAATAAAAAAATTATTAAATTTTTTTTTAAAAATAGGTTCCAACGCCACTTCAAGTGGCGTTTGGATTTTTGTTTTATAAATACTTTCATTTTAAAAAAAAATAGGATAATTTTTTTTTTAAAAAATGGATAATTTTTTTTTTTAAAAAATGGATAATTTTTTTTATAAAAATTCTTTTATTTAAAAAATAATTTGATTTAAGTTAATCAAATAATTTAATTAATGTAATCCTACTCCAACGCCATTTCAACTGGCGTAACTGGCGTTGGATTTGAATTTCATATCTAACGCCACTTAGATTGGCTTTTGGCCTATATTTAGAAAGTTTGAACTTTTTGGATGTAATTGAGAAAGTTGAGTGAAATTAAAGCTAGTCTAGGAAAATACTCGCGTGAGGACGGTGAGCGGCAAAATTTTGACCAAGGAGGAGGCGGAGATGGCGGTGCAGTCAACGGATTCATTTAGGATGGGCTGTTGGGTTTGGAAGATTTCAGCAAGCTTATTAGGAAAGGGGCAGGCGGCGTATCAGAGGAGGAGGTGGTGATTCGAAAGTTTGACCTTAATGGAGATGGCGTTCTCAACTTTGACGAGTTCAGGACCATGATGATGATGTACTGAGCTGAATGATCATCTGCATAACGGAACAGAGGAAGAAGAAAAGAGAGAGAAAAGAGGGAGATGAAAAAAGGAGAGAGAGAAAAGATGGAGAACAAAGACAAAAGAATAAAACAAAATTATTACATTTTATTTTTGCCATGTGTCCAGTCTTGTCAGCCACGTTTGTCAAAGTGGCATATGTCCGTTAACAGGAGGGGCAGAGTTGACCCAAAATTTGTAACGTTAAGGGCACTTTTAAAAGAAAAAAAAGTTCATGGTCTATATAAGTGGGATTTCGGAGAAAACCACACGGGCTTTTTTGTACTTTGCCTAATAATAATGTTATTGAGATTTGGAGAAGTATCAAGTACCAAATGAAATTTAAGAATTACAAGATTGTTTGTGATGTTTGATTAAGTCCAACTTGGCTCTCTTTTATTATACAACCCCTCTAATTTTACTTAATACACTAAATTTTTGTAATTTTAATATTGTAATTGAAATCAACATCGTTATATTAATGTTCACTAGTATAGTTGTTTCATAAACGAAAGTAATTCGACACTTTTTTACTTTTAAATAAATATTATAAATATAATTAAAATTAGATTTCTTTAAATTAAAAAAACGCATGCGCACCAAGTATTTATCCTTCCCGTGAAATTTTAATTCTCTGTGAGAATGAAGATGATTATTAAGTTTTAATTCCTGTAAAATAACGAGTATAGAGAATATTTACGAGACATAATATGAGGTGGGATCTGTAATCTTTGCCCATGTCCCGTCTCGTTGTCATTCCTAATGCAAACAAGTAAAATTTCTTTCATTTATTCATGATCTGTATCGTCAAATTGGAAAATCTTCGGTTTTAAAACACAAATAAACTAAATCTTACTTATATATGAAATATTATTAATTTTGAATAACTGTATATATATTATCAAAATAAAATTTGAATATTCTATCAAATTAAGAAAGCGGCATTAAAAAATTAAATCAATAAAAGAAAAACTAAAACACGTTAAAGTTTGATGTTTTTATAAAATAAAAATTCATATAATAATATTGAATTTTAAGGTAGACAATTGTAACAATAATATTCTTAAGTAGAGTTTAATGTTAGTTTTGATCGATTAAATGTCATTGGGTTGTCAGACTTTTTTAGGATTTGTCTAGAAGATAATATATTCAGCGTTTAGATGTACAACGAATCATTAATGCATGCACATGCATGGTTATTATTATTATTATTATTATTATTATTATTATTATTATTATTATTATTATTATTATTATCATTATTATTATTATTATGTATCTTTAATTTTGTTTCTTGAAATATCACTCACCTACATGTCTACATCTTTTTTATAGATGAATAAAATTACTAGTAGTAATTAACTTGGTAACAAAATTCAACGCCCATCACCTTACAACCTAGGTTGTCTCTTCTTCAATATTGTTGTACCAAACCTACAACCTAGCTAGTGAGACGTATTAATTAGCATAATATATCTTTCCTTACTTTTCTCATTAAGAATGCCAAATGTATATTACAAGAATAACCTAAGAATTTTAGAAGAGCTGCATTCCTTATCTTATACCGTCCTTCTACGGCGTTCGGCGCCCGGGGACATTCAACGCCCATCACCTTACAACATTTTAGTCTGTACAACACTGTTTTGTATATGTATCTAAAAACACACCTAAATTACTTTTTTTATAAAAAATTTTGTACCAATAAATCATATAAATTATTTGAGAGTCAAAACCAAAAAAAAATTAAAAAAAATGGCGACCGGTCGCTAAAATATCGCCGGACGCCGGTCGCCCAAGAATTATTCTATCTTATATTCTATCTTTTTATTTTATGCATGTTTGATAATTTTTTTTAATGCTCGTGTTGTACACGCGAGACATTTTTTAGTGTTATACACAATTACACACAATACCAATATTGATTGAAACTTTAAATATTCATACACATGTACATATGAGATACTGAATCAATTTTCTCGACACAATCATACTTTGTTTTATAAATATGTGGTTGATATTATCAAACAAAAAATATATTTAACAATAATTTTACAATTATTTTATGAGTTAATTAAATGCATTTTATATCTCCCAAGTTTATCTATTTTGCACATTACATCTTATACTTCAAAATATGACATTTTGCATATCGCATTTTTAACGATCTGACACATAACATCCTCTGGCCCAAAATTCGTTGCTAACAGTACAAAATCAGACACTTTCCCATCACTTTTACCGACATATTTTGGGCTAGAGGATGTTATGTGCTGATTCGTTAAAAGTGCGGGATGCAAAGTGTCACGTTTTGAAGTATATGATGCAATATGAAAAATGAGGTATATTTGAGAGATGTAAAGTACATTTAAGTCTTATTTTATCAATATTTAATATCTTTTAAGTTATATTTATGTGTTCTCTAAAAAAATAAGTGATATTTATGTTCTGGCGACGTTATTTAGAATAGAATTCCCTCCATTATTATTTTCATTCAATTTCCCTTAACACATGACTTTAATACTCCCTCCATCCCAAATTATGCATTTTTAGAGAATTTTTGTTATACCAAAATAACTGCATTTTGATCTTTTATGGACTATTAAAGTGGTTATATTAGTACAAGTTTACCATTTTCACTTATTCTTTCCCCTCATAAATGTTTAATCCCCAAATATGGAGAAGGTAAAAGGTTTTTATTTTCATAAAAATGTTGAGCTTATTTCTACCAATAAAAAAACAGGTGCATAAATGGGGATAATTTATTGTGCACCAATTTCAAAAGGCTCTTGTTCCAAAAACACAATTCTATGTGTTTTTGATGAATAATTTTAAGTATAGGTATAATTGTACTTTTATTAATAAAATTGTTATAATAATTATATTTCTTAATAAATGTGTAAATAGTTAAAAGTACAGATTATATGAGATGGTTATACTTGAAGCAAGCCTACTTTTAGATAGTTATACCATATATCTGCTTTAATTTTTTGGCTGAAATTAAAGGCGTACAAATTCATGCCAGAGTCGGTGAATGTTATATCCATATAAATCACAAATAATCTCTTCAAGTTAATTAGAAATACATAATATTTGAGAGCTAAAGAATATTTTGTAGGACTAAGTAAGTACGTTAATTATATTTTTAAATGCGTCAAATGTAAATTTTCTTACAGGTCTAATTATTTGTGAGATTGATCTCTAACAATTGTACTAATGTTTTTTGAAAGCAAAAATTCATGCCAGAGTCGGTGAATGTTATATCCATATAAATCACAAATAATCTCTTCAAGTTAATTAGAAATACATAATATTTGAGAGCTAAAAAATATTTTGTAGGACTAAGTAAGTACGTTAATTATATTTTTAAATGCGTCAAATGTAAATTTTCTTACAGGTCTAATTATTTGTGAGATTGATCTCTAACAATTGTACTAATGTTTTTTGAAAGCAATATATATATATATATATATATATATATATATATATATATATATATATATATTTATTGATAAGGTCTTCTTCCCCCTTGACAAGATTTGATTATTTGCTCTTGAAGCTCACATTATTCAAATTTTACTGTTGTTGGTGTGTGAGAGTGTCTGTATATATATGTGTGTGTGTGTGTATATATATATATATATATATATATATATATATATATATATATATATTAATTATTGGCGCATAATCTTGTGTAATATATTCTATGTTTCAAAGAAAAAAGATTCATCAATTGTTAAAAAAAATTATTTTATATACTCTAATTATTGATACTAGTATAAAATAACGTAATATTCTCAAACTTAAAATTTTAATTTCATTATTATACATCATCAACTTAATTAGATCCACGGAAAAAATGAGACAAAATACATTCTTACTATTTATAAATTTTCAATTGGGACTAATTTATGGAAGGGAGTGGGTAGTATGTTTCAGCAAAAGAAAGAAAAATAGAAAAAAACAAAGTAGTACTCCGCTTTAGCTCGTAATTAATGAATGATTATTACTCCAATAGGAATGTCCTTTTCCAAAAGATTACGGCATTATGCAACCATA
This sequence comes from Aralia elata, assembly GCA_034770075.1. Lineage (NCBI taxonomy): Eukaryota > Viridiplantae > Streptophyta > Magnoliopsida > Apiales > Araliaceae > Aralia > Aralia elata. Next base: position 37,156,652 of record CM068383.1, on the reverse strand, counting down.
ATATTAACACAATTAAAGTTTAATTAAGTGAGAATCAGGTGACAACATTGACTACAACCCACCTCTTTCGTAGGGAACGCGCTCAGCAACCCATCCCCATGTAAAATGGGTACTAAGTACTAAATTATACCCAAGAAAAGAAAATTTGAAATTCATATTGACATATACCGGATGAAATTTCATTTCAATTTATGAACTATATACATTCTTCATAAGAATATATTTTTGTGCATATACTCAAAGTGTATAGTAAACAATACATCTAAAGGTAAAATAATAGTAAAAGAAGAGAGAAAATATTGTAAAAAAAGAGAGAAAATATTTTACTATCATTTTATTTTTAGTGTGTAGGAGTGTTACGAGCTAGGTAGGGATTGAAACATATGCATGCAACAGCTTAATTACTCATAAAAATTGTTGTTTTTATCTCAGCAATTAAATGAACTTTGTGAATTTAATAAATTAAAGGTACATAGATGATTAAATCAGTTTAGAAATATTAATGAAGAAAACATAAAATTGAAGGGTTTCATTCAATTTTGCATCAAATTCATAAGGTAAACAGTAAGTTACAACTAAGTAGCCTGATTATATTCCCTAAAAATGTACTCCCTCCATTTCAAAATTAGAGATGTAATTTGACTTTTGTGGTCAAACGACGACATATTAAACTTTAAATTAATGTGAATTTATTTAATTTTAATTGATACAATTATTATAATTGTATGAGTCATACTAATTTTGATAGTTTTTGTTATATACTATACAATTATAATAATTGTATCAACTAAAATTAAATAAATTCACATCAATTTGAAGTTTAACATGCTGTTGTTTGACCTCAAAAATCAAATTGCATCTATGATTTTAGAATGAAGGGAGTATATAACTGGCTAACAATTAAAGTACTCATTCACAAATTACTTGGCAAGTTTGTTTGTGCCAAAATACAAGAATAATTGACAATGAAATCAAGCATTGCATTAGCGATTATAGTAGTAATGCAGTATACATTTTGTCACATTAATTAACAAAGCTGCTGGTCAGGATAGAGAGTGATTTTAGTGTACTTGCTTTTTGTACAGAGAGTACGTGTGAAATCAGGATGAATGATTTCGTAATTGTACAAAATGCGAGCCTCTTTGGATTGTGTAATTTCAATAATAAAATTATTTTGGTCATTTGCTAAAAGAAAGATACAAGGTTGGATATATTAAGGCATACATAAATTGGTGTCCAATAGCTATCCGAACAAGAAAAATTACTTTCATTTATTAATGATTTATATCATGATCAAATTATAAAATATCACAAAATTACTTTCATATATTCTAGGATATATGCAAGATATGAGTAAATGGAAATTGTTAGTTAAGTTGTGTTGAGATGGACTCGTACTTGTGCAAATCCGACTAATGGTCATTATGACAGGGTAGTCGGGGGTCTTGGGTTTTATTTAATGTTTGGGGCTTTATGGGTTTTCTAGTTACTATACAAATATTTTTTTGGTGTGTGGATTATTGTATAGTGTGAAAGACACGTATATGAATATATCAGAAAATTAGGATTAGTCAAAATTAGTGAACCTGGGTATATTTTGTATAGTACTTTTTTTTGTTCAACTTTAATGTCTGTGTGATTGATCGATACGATCTTAAATTTTAACAAGTTGGAACGCGGAGAAGCAAATTTGACAAAAATTCCTCTTTCAGAATAATTAAATTTAAGTCAAATTGTTAGGTTACTCATTAAATAATAATGTTATTGAGATTTTGAGAACTACCCAATACCAAAATGAAATTTAAGAATTACAAGATTGTTTGTGGTGTTTGATTATGTCAAACTTGGCTCTCTTTCATTATACATTCCCTCCAATTTTTTTTTTTTTGCTAATTTGGGGGAGGGGGTTGAACCTAAGACCTCTTACTTAGCACGGGCCTAGTACACCAACTGAGCCAAAGGCCATTGGTAATCCCCTCCAATTTTACCTAATACACTAAATGTTTGTGATTTTAATATTGTACTTGAAATCAACGTCGTTATATTAATGTTCAGTAGTACAGTTATTTCATAAACAAAAGTAATCCGACACTTTTTCACATCTAAATAAACATTGTAAATATAATTAAAATTAAATTTCTTTAAATTAAAAAACGCATGCGCAACAAATATTTATCCCTACATTGATTAAAATTTCCCGTAAAATTTTAATTCCATATGAGAATAAAGATGATTATTAAGTTTTATTTCCCGTGAAATGACAAGTGTATAGAATATTTACAAGACATGATATGAGGAGGGATCTGTAATCTTTGCACATGTTCCCGCCCCATTGCCATTCCTAATGCAAACAAGTAAAATTTCTTTCATTTATTCATGATCTTTACCATCAAATTGGAAAATCTCCGGTTTTAAAACACAAATAAACTAAATCTTACTTATATATGAAATATTATTAATTTTGAATAACTCTATAATATCAAAGTAAATTTAGAATATTCTATCAAATTAATAAAGTGGCATTAAAAAATGAAATCAATAAAAGATTATGCTCCATTCTAGTTAAAAACTAAAATACGTGAAAGTTTGATGTTTTTATAAAATAAAAATTCATATAATAATATTGAATTTTAAGGTAGACAATTGTAACAATAATATTCTTAAGTAGAGTTTAATGTTAGTTTTGATTGATTAAATGTCATTGGGCTGTCAGACTTTTCTAGGATTTTTCTGGAAGATAATATATTCAGCGTTTAGATGATGTATACAGAATCATTAATGCATGCACATGCATGGTTATTATTATTATTACTTATGTATCTTTAGTTTTGTGTCTTGAAATATCACTCACCTATGCCTACATTTTTTTATAGATGAACAAAATTACTAGTAGTAATTAACCTGGTAACAAAATTCAACGCTCGTCACCCTACAACCTAGGTTGACTCTTCTTCAATATTGTCGTACCAAACCTACAACCTAGGTCAGACGTGTTAATTAGCATACCATATCCTTAATTTTCTCATTAAGAATGCCAAATGTTTATTATACGAATACATTAAGGCTATGTTTGTTTATATGGATTATAATTTCGAGATTATAATCTCAAGATTATTAATCTTAGGATTAAATAGCCTTAGTCACATGTTTATTTTTTATCGGATTCTTCATGGAATAACTTAAAATAATCTCATGTTATGTTTGTTTTTTTCAAAATTAATTAAAGGATTGTATAAAAAAATATTGTTTGGACTATTATACTTTTACTAATAATAACATATTTTAAACTATAATTTACACTTGTTGATACATCAAAAAATGATGAACAATTAATTATAAACTTTCAAAATCTATTTTCTATCTATCTATTTTAAGGTTTTCTAGACTGTTATAAATATTTATTATAAATATATAAATATTGTTTTCAGTAAAACCAAGTAACTACTTTATCAATATTAACCTATTATTATTAGTAAAAAATACAATAAATAAATAAATTTCATTAAGTCAAATACCTGAACAATACGGGGAGCATTAACTATAGCACTGCAGCAGGATATTGGAATTGAATCGAAAAAGGTAGATCAAACAACATTCAATCAATTACACCTTAAGGATACGTTAGTCATATTTAAAAAAATAAATGTTAGTTTTGTCCATAAATTTTTAATTCGATGGGATTATAATACTTAGCTAGACATGGTATTAAATAATTCTCCATATTAAGTCATTTTATAATCCCTGAACTAATAGTTTCAAGTCTAAATTTAAAAACAAACAAGACACTTGAGATTAATAATCATATCCTAAGTGTAATCATTACACTTAGAAACAAACATAGCCTAAGTATTTTAGAAGAGCTGCATCCCGTATGTTATACTATATCTTTTTATTTTATATATGTTTGATAATTTTCTTTAATGCTTTTGTGTTGTACACACCAAACATTCTTTGGTGTTGTACACGTAACACCAATATTGGTTGAAACTTTAAATATTTATGCACACGTACATATGAGATACTGAATCAGTTTTCTTGACACAATCATACTTTGTTTTATAAAAATGTGGTTGATATTATCAAAGAAAAAATATATTTAACAATAATTTTACAATTATTTTATGAGAATGTTATGTGCTGGTTCGCTAAAAGTGCGGGATGTAAAATATTACGTTTTGAAGTATATGATGTAATATGCAAAATGAGATATACATGAGAGATGCAAAGTTCATTTAAGTCTTATTTTATCAATACTTAATATCTTTTAAGTTATATTTATGTGTTCTCTAAAAAAACAAGTGATATTTATGTTATGGCAACATTATTTAGAATAGAATTCCATCCATTATCATTTTCATTCAATTTTCCTTAATGCATGACTACTCTTCAATTAATACTCCATCCATCCCAAATTATCTGCACTTTTAGAGAATTTTAGTTGTACCAAAATAACTACATTTTGGTCTTTGTTGGACTATTAAAGTGGTTATATTAGTACAAGTTTACTCTTTACACTTATTCTTTCTCCTCATAAATGTTTAATCCCTAAATATGAAAAAGGTAAAAGGTTTTTTCTTGATGAAAATATTGAGATTATTTCTACCAATAAAAAAACAGGTGCATATATGGGGATAATTTATTGTGCAACAATTCCAAAAGGATCTTGTCCAAAACACAATTATGTAGGTTGTAGGTTTTTGATAAGTAATTTTAAGTATGGGTATAATTGTACTTTTACTAATAAAATTAGTATAATAATTGTATTAATTTCTTAATAAATGTGTAAATAGTTAAAAGTGCAGATAATATTTTAGGATGGAGGAAGAATTGTTGAAGCAAGCCTACTTTTAGATAGTTATACCATATATCTGCTTCTTTGGCTGAAATTAAAGGCGTACAATGTAACACCCCCTTCCCGAATAGGAAATGGAGGTCACATGCAAAACACAACAAAACTCAAAATAAGTAAACATAGCACTAATAACTTCAAAATGGTTAATAATTGATAATCCATCAATGTCGAATTAAATACAATTCTCCAAAAATTGGCATAATAATCATAACCCAAAATCAAATAAACCTATTCGGTCAAAGGTAGTACTTTTCACACGAAATCTTAAACCGTCTTTGCAAACCTGCCGAAAGAAAAATACAGTATGAGCCAAATGCCCAGTACGGATAAAGATGTACAAATATACTACAATATATAATGTAACCAAAAAAGTCGAATGAATGAACGAATGTGAATTACGAATGAATTATGAATATATCAAAATTAGTGAGACCAGGTACGAATGATGAACACTATCGAACGGACCACTATAGTCAAAAAGGATCTTAAACAAAATAAGGCTGAATCAAAGGTTTATAAGGTAATAATTTCATACTGAACTCAAATACAAATAGCCAAAAGCTAACAAAATATATACATCGGTACCATGATGTATACAAATAGTACGGGATAGTACACATGACACATACGTCACTAATCCGCCAAACAAATCAAATCAAATCAAATACTGGGTCGACTTATACGTATCTTGAACAAACATATCAAATGGCCAAAGCTCACACTCATAGCAACATACAAAAAAGCTTATCAGCGACTGCCTATCAGCGACCGATTTCGGACGTTGATGCCTATCTGCGACCGCATGCAGTCGCTGATAGTTGTCGCCGATAATCTGGTCGCTGGTGTGTACATCAGCGATCACTATTAGCGACCGACGTATCCGCGACCATCTATAGCGACCGCTGCCGTCGCTAAGCTGAGTCATCGTGAGTCAGTTCTCGGGGGTGACGTGGCACACGTGTCAGCAACCATCAATAGCGATCGCGTGCGGTCGCTAATACCTTCGTTCTATCAGCGACCGCGTAAATGTATTAGCGACCACATGCGGTCGTTGATGTTTATTTTTTTTAAAAAAAAATTAGTATTTTATGGATTTCCCAAAAAAAAAATATCTGTTTTGTACCTGCTTTATATCCCAACACACAACATTATATATAAACATCCATCCATGATTTATATCCCAACACATGCATGCACAACAATATATATAAACATCCGTCCATAAACAAAGCCATAAACCAACACTATATAAACATTAATAAACCAATATGAACTAAAGAAATATATACAAATGTCATCTTTAAGTATCATACAATTGTCCAAAGAATGAATTTAAGAGTACAAGGCTTTAAATATGTAGAAAACAAGCCTAACTCCTCATGCATCATCGCCTAAATTAGTAGGATCCTGTAATTAACAAAAGAATACAATATGTTACATGTGTTGAAACTGGTATGACTTATGCAAAGCAAAGTGAAAGAAATCTAAACAATAGGAACTATTTAAACACAAGTAAGACACAATAATATCTATATATGTATATATATAAGTGACTAATTTGATTATAATATGTACTAAAATTACCTCGTCGCCATCCTGATGTCGTGCTGCTGTTGCCACTGTATCTGCTAACTCATCAGGACTCAGAGACTACAGATGTCCGCCCAGTATACGAAAAAGATCACGATCTCGACAGATCGCTCTCACGCAGTCAGCAAGAGTATGGTAGGCTGGATGACCCGATGACTGTATAGACTGGGTAGCAGAGCTGCTTGTGCCACTAATGGTCGGGCGTCGTCTTTGTCCTTAGCCTTTGACGTAGTTCTTCTTAACGACCGATGCCCTCTCCCACAATTCTTGATCAATCGGCGGACGCGGAGTGCCTTCAGGATATCACTCATTTATTAAGCTCTTATAAGTGTCCTGCCAGTAGGTTAATAATTAAATAGTTAAAAATAAATATAAAATGCTAGCAACAGGTTGTAAAAATTATATAAACAACATATCAATATTATAAAAACTTATTACCGCTATCTGGACAGCCTCAGGCAGACCATCCGGGTGGCGACGTACACTTCTGGCCACGTGATAGGCTGGCCCTGAGACTGAGCCTCCTACAAAATATAAACTCATATTAATATGTAAATATATGATATTTTACAAACCCTGACTGTAAACATAAAAACATTATTCATTAAGCCAACAAGTTTGCTATTCATACGTACCTTAGTAGCAATACGCTGCACCTGTGATATACTGTCGCCCATATACGTGCATTTTGCTTTTTTGCCTTCAGGTGCACCTGAGGATCTGTTTGAGGCGGCAGTCTTGCGTCTCTTAACCCAGCTCATTGCTCTCTACTGGTCACACATCTCCGATCATATGGGTTGCGCGCACCACCAGAGGCTATGCTCATGCATATATTGCTCATCCTGTCCAGGATGGTCTATCTCTGCATTATGTAGGGCTTTTTGTCGTTCCTTGTTTAGATTATATTTGGTACGGACGACGCACTTCTGCTAGAACAGTGTCTGAACAACTGATGCTTGCGTGTCGTCTCATCTATACCTTTTCTGCAAATAAAACAACAATACTAATATTAAAATGGTGATATTACAATAATTAATCTACTAAACAATATTATTTCATTAACTATATTATATGTCAAAATTTAAGAAAAAATATACTTGGAATTCAGCCCAAACTGCATCCTTGTGGGCGAGAGGTGTGCTCGCCCACGTAATCACTGGCGTAGGCTAGTTCTGTAAGCATAATTGTGAAATACACTTCACAATCTTACTATCTTGAAAATCACTACAATATACAACAATTTGGAATAAAGATAAGCAATTTTAGTAGAATATTAAAAATAATTGACATTAGTATATATCTATGGAAAGTATATATATAAAATGCTTATATATAAACGATGTTTAACGTACGTGTTGTCCGGAGGAGGACGAATCTGTATGAGAATCCGGTCATCCGGATTAGCCAAGGCCTTCGACACATGATTAGGACCCCAACCCAAGCCGCACTTTCGTTGCGCTGGTTCAGAAGACATCTTTTTCACCAAAATTTTAGGATGTTATTATGAGTTATATGATTTACATATACAAATAAAATGACAATAATGATGTTATAATTGTATAAAATAGTTAACTACAACAACTACAAATGAAAGGTACATAAACACGACAAGGATATCGAGAACATGTATATATGCAATTGTATGTAATACAAGTCAAACTAAACATACATTTTAATGAGAATCGTTGTCTGAGTTAGAATCATTTTGCTGACATATTGGAGATTCATAACCATTATTTTCTTCTGATTTAGTATCAGTGTCAGTCAATTACTCTTCCTCCTTAGTATCAATATCATCTGGCACATGTACTAACTCGGGATCCAATTCATCAGGTTCATCTCCACCCTCTAACTAGATTACTACATTGTTGTCCTCGATATTTATTATAGGAGGTCTATGAAGCATCTCCTCTTTGTAGAACTCTTCGTCTACTAATTGGACACGACTGCGCGCGGGAGTATGAATTACAACTTGCCAATCTGCAGGCGGTCTATCTCTTTTCCTAACAGGACTAGGAGTGTAGTATACATGTACTTTGAGTTAGCAACACAAATAGTGTGTTGACGTACATGGACCTATGGAGGTCAATATCGACGATTCCATGTCGATCGACACGTATCCCTTTTTCTGAATCAAACCAACGACACTTGAATAAGTTAATATGACCCCCATAAGTACCCTTGTACGACAACTCGATGATTTCCTCCAACTCCCCATAAAAGGCACGACCAAGCTCATTGCAACAATCTCCTTGAACACACGCTCCAGTGTTAGTTGTTCTTTTACCGCGAGCATATGTCTTTGTATGAAATTCACAACTATTTATTTTGTAACCATTGCGACTGACTTGGTCCCTGTCTGGGCCCATAGCTAGGACTTGTACATTTAAAGGAATGGTTCCCTCATTAAGAGCCTACAAAAATTATATTAAGTTAAATGAATTAATAAATTAATACTATATATGTCGTGCTTAATTAACTTAACTTACTTTGTCGTTTAGCCAAAGTGCAAATTTTTTATCACGACTGAGTTGAATATCTTTATCAATGATGCTGGGTTGATTCGCTTTTAACTCATCATCGTATAATCTATATAATTTTATAAACATTAACATATTTGAATGTATAAGATTAATTGCAGGTTAAGATATAGGTCCAATAATTTAGAATCATTTTACATGTATACTTTACAAATTCGTCAATCTTCTCACAATTGAGAAGAATATAAGTATGTGCAGCATGTAATTCTTGCTCAAAGAAGAATATGTGCTTCCCTTTTCCATAAGCATGATCCGGTAGACCAAATATAGAAAGCCGACTATTTAGTTCAACATTGCCCTCATCATCATGTCTCGGGACTCGATTGGCCTTTGTCAAGACTTCGTCGAGAAAATAGTCTAAAACAAACGTAGATATCTCATTGAAACTGTATGCCTCACATATCTACCCTTCGACGTAAGCTCTATTCTTCACCTTCCTCTTAAGGTTTCCCATCACCCTCTCGAAAGGGTACATCCATCTATATTGAACTGGACCACCAACACGAGCTTCATAGGGTAGATAGATTTGCAAATGCTCCATGGAGTCAAAAAAACTAGGTGGGAATATTTTTTCAAGCTTACACATGATCTCAATGATGTTCTTCTCAAGTACAGACATCTCCTTTTCATTTAACGTTTTTGAACATATTTCTCTGAAGAAATGACTAAGTTCAGTCAAAGCATCCCATATTGGTTTTTCAAGCAAGTCCCGAAATGCTATAGGCATTAGTCTCTCCATGAACACATGGGAATCATGATTCTTCATCCCTTGCAATTTGCCACCTGTGACACACTTTGCAATGTTTGAGGCATATCCATCTGGTAGTTTCAGAGACTTAATCCATGTGCACACATCTTCAACTTGCTTTTTGGACAATGTGTACCTTGCATGCGGTTTGACCATCCGACCATTAGGAGATTCATAAAGTTCTAATCCAAGACGCTTACAAATATCTTTCATGTCCAACCGTGCCTTATCATTATCATTCGTCTTGCCCGGAACACTCATCACGGTGTTAAACACATTGTCGAACACATTATTCTCAATATGCATCATTTCTAGATTATGACGAATTAAATTTGTAGACCAATAAGGTAGTTCCCAAAAGATGCTTCTCTGAACCCAATTATGAGATACGCCAAACCCATCGATGATGTCAAAGGCAACAATCTTACCGAATGGGATGGCCGAAAATCTCACCATACGGTTACGCATCTCCGTCCCCGACAGTCGCCGTGCAGGTATATCATTCTCTACTTCCCATTTCCTGAAGTTTTCTCTATTTCTTCGAAATGGGTGATCTACCGGCAAGAAACAACGATGACAGTCACACCAGCATGACTTTCGACCATTTGATAGATTGAAAGACTTTGTATGCTCCATACAATATGGACAAGCCAACTTTTCATGTGTACTCCAACCAGATAACATACCATAAGCAAGGAAGTCACTTATAGTCTAGATAACCGCTGCCCTAAGGTTGAAATTTATTTTCATGGAAACATCTCAAGTCTGTACTCCATCCTCCCACAATACCTTCAAATCGTCTATAAGAGGTCTCAAGTAAACATCTAGTTTCTTTCCAGGACTCTTGGGACCAGGATCATGAGTGAAAGAAACAAGTATGGTTGCTTCATACACATCTAAGGAGGCAAATTGTACGGAGTTACAATCACAGGCCAGCAGGAGTACGGAACAGCTGAGTGGCCGAACAGGTTGAAACCATCAATGGACAATCCAAGCCTCACATTTCTAGGTTCCAATGCAAACCCAGGATGTGATAAGTTGAAATCTTTCCAAGCCTGCCCATTTGTGGGATGGTTAAGTTCTCCATCTTTCGCTGGAGATTTCGCATGCCAAGTCATATGTTCAGCTGCTCTTGAAGACATGTACAATCTTTTGAGTCGATGTGTAATTGGAAAATACCTTAAAATCTTTAAAGGTATATTTGTCTTTTTTGTAGTCACACCCTCTTTAATAGGCCTGAACTGATCATGACCGCAAACGTGCACTTTGTCTTATTTTCATTTTCTTTATAAAATAACATGCAATCGTTCGGACATGCATCGATCTTTTGGTAACTAAGACCCAACTTTTTCACCATTTTCTTACAATAGTAGTAGTTATCGGGCAATTTTTTACCGTCAGACAACATACTCTTAATGGCCTTCAAGAGCGACTCAAAACACGCATGGCTCATGTTGTGATCAGCCTTGATGTTAAGTAATGTCGCAACTGCAGACAACATAGTGTGCTTGGTACAACCATGACACAACGACTCGCTACCCTCGTCTAGTAACTTAAAGAACACTTTGGCATCAGAATTCATAGGTTGCTCTCTCCCTTGTTTCCAATCAAAATCCGGCCCTGCAATATCATGAACCATTTCATTCGTACGATGGGTACCGCTGCCCAGATTGTGTACTTGTGCGATGCCACTATCTCTTCTCTGCTCTTATGCCCACCAACATTCTTCGTAATTTTTCATGAACCTAGACACAAGTAAATGATAGTTTACCATGTCTCTGTCCATATAATTGACATTCTTAATTACACTTCAAACAAGGGCATCTTATCTTGTTCTGACCATTCACACATTCTGGGTGACTAAACGCATAATCTAAAAACACTTGACAACCATTTCTAAATTCAGTTGTAGCACCTATCTCGGCATTTGACTTTCGTCGTCTCATCCAACTACGGTCTGAATAGAGGTCCATGATAACACGGTACCTACTGCAGACAACATGAGCTTATTAATGTATAGCATGGTCAGACTCTCTTAATATACTTGTAAGCATACAACTCTCAGTATACTTGTAAGCATATGACTTGAGCATACTTGTAAGCATATGATTAACATTTAAGCATACTTGTAAGCATATGACTTGAATGAGCTAGCTCAATATGGCTGAGCTCTAACAACTTTCGGGGGGAGGTGAATGAACTAGCTCTATATGGCTGAGCTCTCCCCCTACCGGTCAGTTCTTGGCCCTTACATACAATGCCCCCTACTCAGCCCCATAGGTATCCCCCGAAACATGAGAAAGACTAGGCTTTAGATGCTGCAAGGCACAATAAATGCACTAGTCTCAATACGAGCCGATGTACTTGTTTTATTTTATTTTATTTTATTTTTATTATTTTATTTAGTGAACACGCACTAAGTAAATATTAGTTAGTTCATTATATTATTTTATTTTATTTTATATTATTTTATTTTATTTTATTTTATTTAGTATTGAGAAATACTAAGTAAATCGTACTTAGTTTATGATATTATTTACAATATTTTATTTTATTTTATTTTGTATTATTTTATTTAGTATTGAGAAATTAAGTAAATACTAGTTAGTTTATTATATTATTTTATTTTATTTTACTTTATTTTATTTTGTATTATTTTATTTTATTTTATTTAGTATTGAGAAACTAAGTAAATACTACTTAGTTTATTATTTTATTTTATTTTCTTTCAAAAGTACACTAAGTTTAAAGTTTCAAATGGACATGCTTTTATCCATCCAGTGCATGATTTATTTAGAGAAAATATAAAGAAAAAGAAACTTCAAAGAGAGAGAATGATGATTGTAAAATTTTCAACTCAAGTACTCAATTGATCCATATAAATTTCACCAACTCAATAAATTGCAAAAATAGTATTGTAGTTAAAAAAAAAACAATGGGCCAACTAACTCAAACTCATACAAATAACAAGGACAACCGAGAATTGGAGGGGTCATGGTCTACACAATGGGCTTTAGCCCATACTGGGCCTTCATTACACATTTAGAATTGCAATAAACCTTCTCCTCCCTAACATCAACTAGAATGTAGGAGATAAGTCGGCCAAAAATACTTCAAAGCAAACACAACACATGTTATGATCAGTCCCTACTCCCTAACATCAACTACAATGTAGGTGTCATTCACCTAAAATCATAAACATGGATACTTCTTCACTGTCAACTTCTATGGACATTTTTCTGAACAAATTCATACATAACATAATTCACTTCTTCAACCTCTATTCAAAAGTACACTAAGTAAACTTATGAGAGAAAATTTTTAATTAACCTCATGAGGCATTGTACAAAATTTACAAAGTACGTAAAATAATTGGGAATATCCCGATTACCTTGAATGGAAGATCTCTTGTACTGAATCTCTAATTTTCTTTCACCAAATGAAATTTCACCAACCTGCAATATAAACGAATAAGAAAGTTTCAATCATGTGAAAAAGAGGAGAAAGGCAATAACAACTTGAATTTTAGGATAAGAAAGAGGTTATCTATTGCAAGAGAAAGAACCATAATCAAATCTCGTACTACCATATTCTCTGATTTGGATACCTGAATAGAAGGGCGGCGGCGACAGAGGCTTGGTCGTCGTCTTGCACTACCAGTATCTCACTAGAGAATTTAGTTCATTAGTTTTCACTAGAAGCACTTGGCTTTTGCATGAAGTCCTTATAAGCAATATATTCATATATGGTAGAACATAGGCTGGCCATTAAATAATAAAACTCGACAAATATTGTCAAATGCAGCGTGCATGCAACCCCTTGAAATGTAAGCTTCTTAAGTCCTGTAACATTATTATTGAAGTGGTGGCTTTCCATTATTACTATGCATAAATAGCATTACCATTGTAGCTTGTGAAAATTTGGTAATTAAAGATTTCCAAACTAGTGCAGATGGGTTACGACCTACTTTATTCCATATGGTTTTGGTATTAGAGTTTGTCTTGAGAATTTGTGGGTCAAGTCTCTTAATTAGTTGTATGATAGTGTGCCCATTTGCATTTTATCATGTTCTTTAACTATGCTTATTAAATCAATTATTTATTTGTTGAACTTCATATGGGCCATGATGAACCAGGATTTCATATAAGGGAGGTTACATTTTATAAGAGCATGTATTTACAAGAGCATTGACCAATTATATCAATAGCATCTTATATTTCACTTTAGATTATGCCACACTCCAAAGTTCCAGGGGTCCAAAAATTTTTATAAATCAAATCTAAAATTGTGTTTGTGTTGGATATTGTTATTTGTTAGTCTTGGATATTTGTTTGTGTTGGATATTGTTATTTGTTAGTCTTGGATATTTGTTTGTGTTGGATATTGTAAGGCATGAATTGGTTTGAAAACCTAGAGAAAAAAGAAAACATAATTAAAAAAAAATTTAATTTTTTAAAAGGTTATTTCCGACGGAATTTTTCGTGGGAAATATTCCGTCAGAAATAACTATTTCCAACAGAATTCTCGACGGACTTATCCCCAGCGAGCTTTAATCTGACTGAATTTTTGACGAAATTTTCTGTTAATTCTGACGGAACATTCCGTCGAAATTTAACATGTTTCTTGTAGTGGGAGTTAATATGATTGAGTTACGAATTTTTAAAACTAGGAATAAAAATAGTAACGGAAATTGGGACAGGTTGCGGCTTTCAGCAATTTTAGGCATGCAGATGACGTCAAATAACTTCTCTTCCTCTTTATAATTGTAGAGAACGAAAAATTGAAGAAATATGCTTTGGATTCACTCAATTCCGGCATCGTATGAATTAATTTTGATATTTCTAATGGGCTGCAGTGCGTATAAGTATCCTATTTATAGATCTTTTTTTTTCTTACACATAAATACTCTTTTTGTAAGGTAAAAGAGGTGTTAAACTCGCTCAGGTTAGATTTTTTGGTAAATTATGTTGCATCATTTTTCTTGACAGTAAGGAGATGGAAGATTAAGTGTTTATTTTCATGCAAACATAACAAGAGGGTCAGCATTACACAAGTTGATATTTGTTTTTCCGTCAATAATTGGGTTAACAATTCATCGATGAATTAATCGGGTTTGAATTACTATAAAAATATGTTTTTCTTTCTAAAAAAGAATTATTATAAAAAAAATCATAAAGCAATATATTATTACTATTATAAATCAAACAAGACTATATATAAAGGCTATTCATAAATCAATAATCGGTATACTATTATTACTATTATAAATCAAACAAGGTTATTCATAAATCAATAATCGGTGCGTGTTCTGTTTGGAGAATCTCAATCAATCAATCCATCCATCCATGCTATAAATGTTAGATTTTGGGTATCCAAATGGGGCGCCCATGTAGGGTCCAACCCATTTGGTTTATTAATCAACTTGTCCAGTTGACCAAGTTAGTAACGTTTAAAAGACCAAGGCAGTAAGCCGTTTATATTTTAAACGTTACGTGACTGGGAGTTGGAATATTTGCAGGGAAGTGGTTCAACCACTTTGACCTTTAATACCCACGTCTCCTCAGTTCACTGGAACATATTTGTTGGCCAAAAAACCAAGAAACTTTTATCAGAAACCTCTCCCAACACAGACCAAACCCTAACTGTTATGAATCGTGGATTTGTGTTCCATTCTCATATCGTAGTTTGGAGACACCGTTGGGTTGTAGAAGACGATTAATTGCAAGAGTTTTTCGCACCAAAGGCTTTCACGTTGCAAGAGGTATGCCTTTGGTACTCCTGTTATGTGTAGACATGTGATAGCATACGTATATTTTTTCCTTCATTGGTATTAGAGCATGATTTATCGATCAAATATATGCTATGTATGATATGTTTGCATAATATTCTATGTATGCATGTTTAATAACTTAAAAAACATCATCAATGGCAACCTAAGTAACACTAAATGTTAGGGGCTAATGTTGTAGTATGTTGTGGCCCAAACACAGTGTATATGATTTGCATAAATTAGGTTTAATTGGATATGTAATTTAAAATTAATTTGGAACCCTAGTTTACAAACAACCTACTTTGAGTAACCATAACTTTCTGTGTGATTGTCCATTTCGAATGATATTAGTGTGTATGTGTAGTACACATTGTAAGCTTTCCAACGATATATCATACGCATAAATCGAATTAATATAGGCTGCGATATGGCTTCTCAAAGTTTGGGTCGCGAAATAGGAAATCTAGAAATCTTAGTTGTTGAAGGTTGAAGGTGAAGTGCAAGTTTCAGTCTCGGACAGAACTATGTGCACTACACCTCCCTCATGGTAGCTCTCAAAATGGTGGTTGAGCACACCATACGAACTAGTGGAGTAAGTTGATCAGAACTGTGCAAGTCGTGTCGAAAAATAAAGCTAGGAAAGCGGTAGGTGGACTGCACGTGCGTCGGAGCGCTGCAGCAGTCACGCGCCCGAGCTATGCGCGATTGCTGCTTATATAGCGTGCGTGTGGCACACGCCAAGCTGGTTCAACCCTTATCCTGCTCGCTCAATCCGATCCAACCCGTCCCCGGTCTTGACCCGCGGTTCCAACCCGATTCCGACAGAATTTAATTATTTTTTAATTTTAATTCCAAAAATTGTTTTTATTAATTGATAAATACATGGAAATTAATTAAAAATAGTTATATAGATTACTAAATTTTGAAAATTTAACATAAACTAATTATTAGCATAATATTAATATTTCCACTAAGATTTTTGAAAAATTAATATATTTGGATAATTTTAGTTAATTTTTAATTTAATTATGCAATAGTTAATTAATTGTGATAATTAGCGTAATTATCAGAAAAATTTTAGTAACCTTTTATGATGACAAACTACTATTGAAATTTTTTTGGAAGCATTTTAATGTGTTTATAGCATACTTGGTATATTAATTGAGTAATATTGCCTATTATTTAATTCCTTTGTTAATATTTTTTGGAATATTAATTATTAGTGCTTGGAATTAAATTACCATGCTGTAATTACACATGTACCCTTGTTCATAGTGAGAGTGATTTAGGTTATAATAATTTAATTAAATTATTCCCTAAATTACATGTCTTACGCGCTGAAAAATTAAGTTTAAATAATTGGGCATTTATACAGATTGTGATTTCTAAGCTTAGCTAAGTCTCCCTTTTATGTTTATGTCCCATTATTGTTATGTTAATTTAGTTCATACTGCAAAGATTTTTAAAACTGTGGTGAGCAATAAATATCTCTAATTAATTCTTATATTTTAGTTCAAAATAGAAATAGCTTTAAAACATATTATCGTAGACCTTAACCAAGAAAATAAATTAGACGGAGATAACTACGACGTGTGGCACCGGAAAGTCAGGATGGTCTTGGAGGAGTAAGAGGTTGAAGAAACCCTATTGTCCAAGATGATAAAACCGGAGGGTGAACATGCAAAGGATCCTATCAAGGTTGCAACCTTCGAAAGTTGGCGCAAAAATGACTATAGCGCTCGCATAATGTTGTTGAGTTGCATGAACAATGACTTTCTGTTTAAGTATGAACAATACTCCACTGCACACGAAATGTGGGAATCCCTCAAAACTAAGTTTGGTGGCACCTCGTTGACAAGGCTGAGAGAATTAGCCATAAGATTCGATGGTTACAAAAAACGTGATAACAATACCATGAAACAACACCTTCAAATCATGGCTAATATGATCCGGGAATTGAAATCTGGTGGGACTCAATTGTGAGATGAACAATAGATTTCAACGGTGGTTCGCTCTCTTCTCGACAGTTGGGAACATATGCGAGCGAACATGACCCACAACGAGAGTATCAAAAACTTTAATGATATTCGTCATCATCTGAAGCTTGAGGCTGAACGTCTTAAGGTTGTGAAGTCCTCCAGGGCATATGTAGCTGACTCAAACTCCCATAGAGGGTTCAAGCCCATGTAGGGGTGTCGGCAAGCGCAAAAGAAGCAAATGAGGTTCTGGTAAAAAGAACAAATCAAAGATGACATGCTACAACTGTGGCGAGGCTGGACACTTCGCTCGTGAATGCACTGAGCCGAAGAAGGTAATTCCTATTCCTAATCTATCTTTGTGCTTAGTATCAAGTACTGTTTTTGTTGCTCATTCTCTTCATATATGGATTGTAGACTCCAAAGTAACGGACCACATAGCTAGAGATCAGAGTGGATTCGTGGAATACCGTCGCATTTCGGCTAGAAGAAGAGTATACATGGGGAACAATTCTAGTGTGGACATGCTAAGCATTGGCACCTATAAACTAGAAATGCGAGGATGCTCAACATTAACCCTATATGACCTATACCGTGAGTATTTGTCTGATCAGTTTAAAAAATCGTGTGAAGAAAGAGGGATAATCAGACAACTGACAATCGCTAGAATTCCGTAACAAAATGGTGTGGCGGAGAGGAAGAACCAAACATTATTAAACATGGTTAGGTCTATGATGGCGCAGGCTAATTTGCCCATCTCCTATTGGGGTGATGCATTGTTGACTCTGACATATATACTTAATCGTGTGCCTTTAAAATTAGTTCAGTCCACCCCGTATGAAATGTGGACCAACAAAAAGCTCGAATTGGGCGGTATGTGGCTTTGGGGATCAACGGCTTTCGTGCATAACACTTCTCATCAACATGGGAAGTTGGGCCCGAGAGGTAAAAAGTGTATCTTCGTGAGATATTCTAAACACTCTAAAGGCTATGTGTTCATTGGAGAGCAGCCTGATGGAACTGTATCTGAGATAGAGTCACGAGATGCGGATTTCCTTGAGATGAATTTCTCTAACAGAGGTGATGTGAGCAAGGAGATGGAGCTTTATGAGATAGCGGAATATTTGGGCGCCCCAACTCGTATAGTAGAAATCGAAGAGGCAATTCCTCAGGCTCCTATAGATAATTGGAGTAACATGCCTTCGAGCAGTTCTCTTCTATCGAATGAGGAGTCTTCTGTTCTTTAAATGCGTAGAAGTCAAATGGGTAACATTCCACGTCATCTCTTTGAGATTGAGGGGAATGCCTTTGTGGTTGATACACAGGATGATGAGGAACATTGGTCTTATCGATATGCTCTATCATCTACTATAAGCGATAAGTGGATAATTATAACGGAAGATGAGATGGATTCCATTAAGACTAATCAAGTATGGGACATGATTGATCTTCCACTAGGGCAAAAGGCTATTGGGAACAAGTGGGTTCTTAAAGTCAAACGCAAGGTGGATGGTTCCATTGAAAGGTATGAAGCTCGTCTAGTAGCCAAGGGCTACACCCAGCAAAAGGGAATTGATTACAAGGAAACCTTCTCACCAGTTGTAAGGTTTGCCTTAATTCGCCTCATCCTACCGATTGTTGCGCATTTGGATCTGGAGTTGTATCAAATGGACGTTAAGATAGCTTTTCTCAATGAAGATTTAGCTGAGGAGATATATATGGATCAACCAGAGGGTTTCATCGTAGAAGGATAGGAATGCAAAGAATGCAAGCTCAAATGTTCTATCTATGGTTTAAAACAGGTGTCCATGCAATGGTATCTGAGATTCCATCGAGCCGTCATTAGTGATGGGTTTACGATGATCGAGGAAGACCATTGTGTGTATATCAAACAGTCCAAAGATAAATTCTTTATCCTATCGATGTATGTCGATGACATTCTACTATCTGGGAACGATAACGAGATGATTGTCGCCAACAAAGGGTGGCCGTCCTCTAACTTTGAAATGAAGGACATGGGGGAAGCAGCTTATGTTCTTGGGGTTAAGATCTATAAAGATCGCTCAAGGAAGCTTCTTGGTTTGTCTCAAGAGACTTACCTTAAGAAAGTTCTCGAGCAATTCCAAATAAGCAACTGCAAACCCATGGACACTCCTATTGCTAAAGGCGAAGCCATTGGACTGGAGCAATGCCCTACTTCTCCCGAGAAAATTAAGAAAATGTCCCATTACCCGTATGTCAATGCTATAGGAAAGCTAATGTATACAGTTGTGTGTACTCGGCCTGATATAGCATATGTAGTCGGTTATCTCGATCGTTATCAGTCAAACCCTAGGATTGTTCATTAGAGGGAAATCAAGAGGATCTTTGCGATATTTGAAGGGTACTTTGGACTACATATTGTGCTATGGAAGATCAGACTTGCGATTGATTGGTTACTCCGATGCCAGTTGGGGGGATAATCAGGGGATGCGCAAGTTGACCTCAGAATATGCATTCTTGCTACATGGTGGTGCCATCACTTGGTCTAGTAAGAAACAGACTTGTGTTGCTCTTGTGACACCCCCAAATCCAGGTTTCCAAACCTCGAATTCGGTGCTCACGATAATTCGACGACAAACATACTATCTAACTAAATGCGTAATAATAAACATACATTGTTTATCGAATGGAAATAAAGTCTTACAATTCTGGTCCCAAGGTTCTTTAACCTTAACACAAAACGTACTCTTAATACAAATAAAGGTTCACTTAATCAAACAACATTCAGAAATAGCTAGTACATAGGCACTAACGGGCATCTACTCTTGCACCTTCCCCTTTCCTTTGTCTCCCCTAGACGTTTCTGCCTTAGCTGAAATAAAGATCATGATATAGCAAGGATAAGCAACTAATTTGCTTAGCAAGTATATACACAAAGAGATGTATCATGATAGAAGGAAATTTCGCTTTCAATGTTCAACAACAGTATAAGAGTGTGGAGGAGCATTGAATTAATAAACAACAGTTGAATATTCGAATAATTGAATGACAATTACTGAGTGGTTTGAAATAACCAAGGACGTTTTCCAAGGTTCTCAGCATTTAAACTGGACCTCTTAAAAGTTTTGGTAATCGAGGGGATCAGCCTCTCATACCCCGTGACTTATGCATAGACACTTAATAACCGACATTGATATCATGCCTTAAATCAAATTTATCCTTTGCTCAGCCAAGAGTTCTTACATGACAATATAATAAGAACAGCTTTTAAAATACCTTTGATTTAACAAATTAGACATGCTTGATCTAGCTGATACAAATAGCATAGATCTATCTTATAAATAATTCATGTCTGAAAGAACTTCAATTGAATATACAGTTCAATAATAATAGGGCACGTAAATAATTGCACAAGGTGCGAGTCTCAATAACCAGTATAGATGTGAATAATCAACAATAATTATTCACTAACATGCTTCGAAAATAATAACTCGAGTTTGAGTTAGGGAACTTGCCTGTCTGCTCCGCTACAACAATTCTAGCTTTAACTAATTGGCCTTGAAGAACCTAACATTGATAATGTTGATCTATGATCAATTAGTACTGCGTAGTTGTATATCGTTACGCTTACTTATGCTACTTATTCAATCAATTAAACAAATCACATAGCACACATAAGTTAATAAACTATAGTAACTCCTATAAGACACTTAATTGATCTTTAGGTTGATGGTTTAATTAATTAACAATGTTTTCCCTTAAGTGATAAACACTTATTAAACCCTTAAACAATTAATAATAATTGTTCAATTAATTAACATTACCTTTTCCCAAGTGATATTCATTTATTAAACCCTTAAACAATTTGTTATGATTGTTTAATTAATGGGTTATTAAACTCTCTCTATTTTATTAACTCTATCTTCATTTAATTACTATTAAATAGTAATTAATTAATTATCTTTAGTTATTATTAATAGTAATTAATAACTAATTATATTCATTTATTATTTAATTATTAATTAAATAATAATCGAATTATAAATTTTTAATTGACTTTAATTATTATTTAAGATTAAATAATAATTAGTTAAGTTTATTTATTATTTAATGTTAATCAGATAATAAATAATTAATAAGTGAGTACTAATTATCTTTAGTTATTATTTAATAATAAATAATAAACTAATTAGGTTTATTTATTATTTAAAGTTAATCAAATAATAAATAATTAATTAGTAAATAGGAATTATCTTTAGTTATTATTTAATACTAAATAATAACTAATTAGGTTTATTTATTATTTAAGGTTAATCAAATAATAAATAATTAATTAGTGAGTAATAATTATCTTTAGTTATTATTTAATAATAAATAATAACTAATTATATTTATTTATTATTTAAAGTTAATAAAAAAATAATTAATTAGTAAATATGAATTACCTTTAGTTATTATTTAATAATAAATTATAACTAATTAAGTTTATTTATTATTTAAAGTTAATCAAATAATAAATAATTAATTAGTAAGTAATAATTATCTTTAGTTATTATTTAATAATAAATAATAACTAATTAAGTTTATTTATTATTTAAAGTTAATCAAATAATAAATAATTAATTTACAATTCTTAATTATCCTTAATCATTATTTAATAATAATTAAACAATAATTAATAAATAATATATTCAGAAAATATAAGATTTAATGTGTAAACTTAATTTTTGTACATTTACTAATTTTACAAAATTTAATAATATTATTAAAGTATTTTAAATTAATTAAAATAGGTCTGGATGGCAATATGGTAAATAAGTTGAAATCCGGACGGAGGGGCAAAATGGTAAATTCCCGCGGAAATCGTCCGCCCGCGCATTGCGCGCCTGCCCAACCCGCGGCCCCAAACGACGCCGTTTGGTGCTCGCTCGTTCAACCCAACTTAAGCCTGGCGCGCCATGCGCGGCCAGGTGTGGTTCGGCTGAGCGCGGGGCTTCCAGGGACTTGGTTCCTTTTTCTTTTTTTTTTTTTTTTTTTTTTTCCTTCACACCAAATGAGTTCTAATCACCATTAAACAAGTTTTATACTCCAAATAAATTTCAAAAAAAATATATTCATGACTACAAAAATATTTCTAATATTAAGATAAAATATTTATGACTTAAATCAATATTTTTCACCCATAAATTTTATACTCCAATAAATAATATTACTCCCATGTTTTAGCATACAACCCACCAAAACATGTTACAAAATTTTTAAAACCTATATATGCTATTAATAAGGCATACAAGACCAAGATCTCTTCCTATATAGCTTTAAACCATATTTGATAAACATATTATTATTTTTTTTGCAATAATATAGATCTAGCAAGATAAAATTTAGATCTAACAAAATAAAACGTAGATCTAGTAAAATAAAACATAGATCTAGCAAAATAAAACATAGATCTAGCAAAATAAAACATAGATCTAGCAAAATAAAACATAGATCTAGCAAAATAAAACATAGATCTAGCAAAATAAAACCTAGATCTATAAATATTTCATTTCTTCCACAACCTCCAACCAATAAGCCATAGAAACCCCAACACAAATAAATGACTACCACTAATAAATGTTAGCCATTTAATATCAACAAGAAAACTAGGGTTTGAGAGAATGAAGATGTATACCTAGAGTTAGTGGCTATTCTCCTCTTCCTTCCAAGTATGATCCGAAAAAGGATATGAACTAGCTAGGTCTCCTTCACTCCTTGGTGACTCAATATATTTTCTTTTGCTCTCAAATGCTTTCCAATGCTCTCAATGCTCTCAACTCTCTTAGGAGATGAACAATAAGGGAGCCAACCCCTATTATCTTTGGTGAGGGCCCCTATTTATAGGAAAAATAAAGACCATGGGCAACATAGTCATTAACCATGACTAGGCAAGGGCAATTCGGTCAATTCGTCAATAATAGGAAGTTTCCTAGCAACTTCCTCAAGGGTAATTTAGTCATTTTCCAACCTCCTTCAAGGTTAAAATAGTCTTTTCTCAAAATCTTAATTATCCATTAGTTATTAGCCATTTTCCATTGGTTATTAAACATTGGTTATTATCTTGCCATCATTACATTGGTTAAACACAATGGTTATTATCCCGCCATCATTTCATTGGTTATTAACCACTGGGATATACAGTGGTTATTGCCCCTTCATGATTACCTTGGTTATTAACCACTCTTGGCCATTTTAGTCATTACACACAAATTCCTACACTTGACTCACCTATGGTTATTTCTTAACCATAATTATATCATACCTGCCAACACAAGTATAGACACATCTTATACATCTCCCACCAATTAACCCAAGTTGGTTTAAATAGAACACAACGTTAACTCATTGAATTAAATTAGATTTAATTAATAAGGACGTTCAAAATTCACGGGCATTACATCCCTCCCCCCTTATAAAAATTCCGTCCTCGGAATTGCAAAAATAGGGTTACTCAAATAAGAACGGATAATTCGCCTTCATTTTCTCTTCGAGTTCCCACGTAGCTTCTTCGACTGCGTGATTCCTCCAGAGAACTTTGACGGAATGTATGGTCTTGTTTCTCAGCTTCTGTTCCTTCCTATCGAGAATTTGGACAGGAACCTCCTCGTACGATAAGTCCTTCTCGACTTGAATTGGCTCATAGGAAATAACATGCTTGTAGTCTGGCTTATATGGACGTAACACTGATACATGAAACACGTTGTGAATGTGCTCAAGCTCAGGGGGTAATGCTACCTCGTACGCCACTTCGCCTATTCTCCTTAATATTTCAAAAGGTCCTATGAACCTAGGGCTCAGCTTGCCCTTCTTCCCAAAGCGGATCTTCCCTTTCCAGGGAGATACCTTCAAAAATACATAGCTGCCAACTTCAAAGTCTCGCTTCTGACGATGTAAGTCGGCATACTTCTTCTGACGATCCTGGGCCGCTACTAACCGCTGCCTTATTACTTTAATGATTTCCACGGTTTGTTGTACCAATTCTGGTCCCAACAATCTCCGTTCACCAACTTCATCCCAACACAACGGCGTTCGACACTTCCTTCCATATAACGCTTCGTACGGTGGCATACCGATGCTAGCATGATAACTATTGTTGTAAGCGAACTCTACCAGGGGCAAGTGATCGTCCCAGCTGCCACCTAAGTCCATCACAACTGCCCGGAGCATATCCTCTAAGGTTTGAATTGTTCGCTCACTCTGACCATCAGTCTGAGGATGATACGCCGTACTCATTCTCAACTGGGTTCCCATTCTTTCCTGCAGACTTCTCCAAAAATTTGACGTGAAGCGCGGATCTCTGTCAGACACAATAGATACTGGCACCCCATGTCGCGATACTATCTCCTTCACATAAAGTTTCGCCAACTGTTCCAATTTGTACCTGATCTTGATCGGTAGAAAGTGGGCAGACTTGGTCAAACGATCTACGATCACCCAGATGGCGTCTAGACCCTTTTGTGTTGTCGGGAGTCCTACCACAAAATCCATAGTGATGTGCTCCCACTTCCATTCAGGAATCTCTAAGGGTTGCAACAATCCGCTCGGCCGTTGGTGCTCTGCCTTGACCCTCTGACAAGTTAAACACCGGCTGACGAATTCCGCAACTTCCCCTTTCAAATGCGGCCACCAATAATGTTGACGAAGATCTTGATACATCTTGGTGCTACCCGGATGTACCGAAAATCTCGTATTATGGGCCTCCTGCAATATTTCTTCCCTTAAGTCTGGTACATAGGGTATCCAGATCCTTCCCTCGAATCTCAGCAGACCCGTGCTGTCAACCTTGAACTTTAACGTTTTTCCCTCCGACTGTTGCCTCTTAATGCCAATGCATTCTTCATCAAATTCTTGGACCTCCTTTATCTTATCCAGTAGAGTCGGACCTACTGTCACGGTGAACAATTTTTCGTCCGTCTCTATCGGATACTTAACCTCCAGTTCCAGGCGTCCAAAGTCCTTTATCAGTTCTGCCTGAGTTGTAAGCCTCATCAATTTCTCTCTGCCTTTCCTACTCAGGGCATCTGCCACTACATTTGCTTTGCCCGGATGGTACAGAATCTCACAATCGTAATCCTTGATTAATTCTAACCATCGGCGCTGCCTCATATTCAGCTCCTTCTGAGTGAAGATATATTTCAGACTTTTGTGATCTGTATATATCTCGCACTTCTCTCCATATAGGTAGTGCCTCCAAATCTTCAAGGCGAACACTACCGCTGCTAATTCCAGATCATGAGTCGGGTATCCCTTCTCATAGTCCTTCAGCTGGCGTGAAGCGTACGCAATGACCCTGCCGTGCTGCATTAGTACACAACCAAGGCCCTTGTGTGACGCATCACTGTATACTACAAAACCTCCAGTGTCGTCTGGTAATGCCAACACTGGTGCTTGGCTAAGTCTCTTCTTCAACTCCAAGAAACTCTCCTCGCACTTCTCTGTCCAGACGAACTTTACCGTCTTTCTAGTCAGATTGGTCAACGGTGATGCTATCTTCGAAAAATCCTGGATGAATCTCCGATAGTATCCCGCTAACCCTAGGAAACTTCTGATCTCCGTTGGTGTCTTCGGCTGCTCCCAGTTGATAATGGTTTCCACCTTTGCTGGGTCTACCGAAACACCATTATTGTCAATGACGTGTCCAAGAAACTGCACCCTCTGCAACCAAAATTCACACTTCGAAAACTTTGCGTACAGTTTCTCCCTTCTTAATGCCTCCAGGGCAATCCTTAGATGTTCAGCATGTTCTTCCTCTGACACTGAATACACCAAGATATCATCGATGAATACTACCACGAACTTGTCCAAATACTGCTTGAACACTCTGTTCATCATATCCATGAATGCCGCTGGTGCATTTGTCAGTCCAAATGACATAACCAGAAACTCGAAATGTCCATAACGAGTTCTGAATGCCGTCTTCGGGATATCCTCCTGTCTCACCCTTAGTTGATGATAGCCCGTCCTTAAATCGATCTTTGAAAAGTATTTCGCTCCCTTGAGTTGATCAAACAGATCGTCTATCCTGGGCAGCGGATACCTATTCTTAATCGTAACTTTGTTCAACTCATGGTAGTCGATACAAAGCCTCATCGAGCCATCCTTCTTCTTTACGAACAGAACTGGCGCTCCCCATGGTGACACGCTCGGCCTGATATAACCCCTGTCTAACAGTTCTTGCAGTTGAACCATCAGTTCTTTCATCTCTACTGGTGCCATTCGGTAAGGCGCCTTAGATATCGGTGCCGTCCCGGGTACCAAGTCGATTGCAAATTCTATCTCTCTATCCGGCGGCAGTCCCGGAAGTTCATCTGGGAAGACATCAGCGAATTCCCTTACAACGGGTATCTGACTCAGTTCACCCTCGACCCGTCGAGTATCTACCACGTGAGCCAAATAACCTATACAACCCTTCTTAAGCAATCTCTTCGCTTGCATCATCGTCAGACAACAAGATTGTCTCGGCGATTTACTACCGTAGAACACCACCTTCGACTTACCCGGAGTCTGCAGGTGTATGCACTTTTTCTTACAGTCAATGACCGCCCCGTGGCTCGCTAACCAATCCATCCCAAGGATTACATCGAATTCTCCAAGACGAATCGGCAACAAGTCCACGTTAAGCTTAAACCCTCTCACATCAGCACAACAATTCTTATAAATGTAGTTCACGGGGATAATCTCTTTGTTCGCTACTTCTATATTCATCGGTTGTTCTAACAGTTCACTAGGCAACTTAAGTCTTTGAGCAAATTCATCAGAAACAAAAGAACATGAAGCTCCCGAATCAAATAGCACATAAGCATCTATGTTGTTGATTGGAATAATACCTGACACCACCTCTCTGGATGCCATGGCATCTTGCACTGTCATGTTGAAGGTCCTTGCTGTTGGCTTATTTGGCTGGGCTGGTCCTCCACTGGTTGCTCTCGAGTTGTTGCCCCTATTGCCATTTTCGCCATCCATGTTTCTCTTTCGGGGACATTCCTTGCTCCGATGTCCTATCTCTCCACAATTGAAGCAACCTCCCTGCTTCGCCTTAGGACAATTGGGCGAGATATGCCCTTCTTGTCCACAGGTATAACAAACCATCTTTCCCTTCATGCACTCTCCCGAGTGACCCTTTCCGCACTTCCCACATACCGGCCTTTTCTGCTGTATGCTCCCTTGCTGGATTTCAGAATTGCTACCCCCACTGCTCCATTGACGCTTCCTACTGTTGCTGCCACCACCGCTAACATTTACATTTCCTCCTTCTACCTTCTTTTTGTTCCTTTCCCGATTATATTTCGAAACCGCTTCACTCCCACCTTCAGCAATGAGAGCTTTCTCCAACAAGGTTGAGAACGATGTAATTTGCAAAACCGCTACCTTGCTGTAGATCCACGGCTTTAATCCATTCTCGAATCTCCTGGCCTTCCTCACCTCAGTATCCACCTGATGTGGGGCGAATCTAGCCAATTCATTGAATTTTGCAGCGTACTCCGACACTGACAAATTTTCTTGCTTCAATTCTAGAAACTTGATCTCCATTTTTGCCTGCGTACTCTCAGGAAAGTAATTCTCGAAAAACAACGTCTTGAAAGCTTCCCACGCCACGACTCCAGTTCCAGCTTTGTTCTGATTGGCTTCCCACCAGAAGTTAGCCTCACCTTTCATTAAGTAAGTAGCAAAAACTGTCTTCTGCTCCTCAGCGACTCTAGCGATGACAAAGGCCTTTTCAATCTCCTTTATCCATGACTGGGCCTCTATCGGGTTCGCTGTTCCTCTAAACTCCGGAGGCCCTACTGCCTTGAAGTCTTTAAAATTGGCTAAGTGGTTGCCCGTCTGGTTTCCTGCGGTAGTCGTTTGATTCCGCAGAGCTTCTGCCATCATGTTCACAAAATCTTGCATTGGGTTTGGTGGAGTTTCCTCTACATTGTTAACTGACTCTTCGATCCCATGATTTCGTAGGATTCGTCTGGGCGGCATTATCTGTTTAAGCAAACCCTAACACGTTACTCGGGCTTCCTTAAAACATAAGTATTTAGCATGTATATAATAATCACATGACTCTTGTGTGGGAGTTTTAGATTACCCAACCTCGGAAATTCTGCTTTCCCGATTAGTGATTTAAGTTACTAAGATACCGATTCAGTCTCACTGAATTAACATAATCATTGCATAAATGGTATATCAAGTAAAATTCTCAAGCACATACCATAATAATGCATCTATATTCATATACCGACTTAAGCGTCTTACACGTTTATCACAGGCATATTATCATAATTGCTACCATCCCATTTAATATAACAAAAGGTGGGATTCACTTAAACCATTCTTTCCTACCTACATAGTTGGGAAGTACATCCTACCTACGAACTACCTCGCACCTTGCTGAGGTTAATACAATTTCTAATAAACCAAATGGTAGTACCAATAATACTGATCAAGGCATAACCACCCATTTCCAACTATCCTCTAGGGGACACAAGGTGAATGCAACTCACGCTTACTCTCGCTACTGGAGGGCAGATTCATCCATCTAGCGTCGAACTGCATCCAGACAATGTCTAAGGCTCGCTCCAATTCAACTATCTTCGCATCCTTAGCCTTTACCTCATCCTTCAATTGTCCTAACTGCAGCTCCCTTAGCAGCAGCCTCCCTCGCAACTCGGCTAACTCAGCCTGGGCCTGGTAAGCAGTGTCCTTGTACTGCTGTTCAGAAATCTGGTGGATGTGGTTCTGCGCCTCTAATTGTTTAGCCCTAACCTCTAGCTCGGCGTTCCTCGCCAGCAAACCTCCTATCACATCAGGCTCTATGGGCTCCTGGTTCACTGGACAGCTATCTTGACTCTCGTCCGACATCCTACAAACACCACACAAATAAATCAACATCAGTACCACAATAAAATATATTCATTGATGAAATGAAATGATATTTTATTCGGTACGACTAGAACTCTATGAATCTCCCCGACCCATCACCTTCATACTCTATGTGAGTTTTCTACTAAGGTTATATCCTAGGTTTCTTGTTCCTAACGTTTATAACCTACAGCTTTGATACCAACCTGTGACACCCCCAAATCCAGGTTTCCAAACCTCGAATTCGGTGCTCACGATAATTCGACGACAAACATACTATCTAACTAAATGCATAATAATAAACATACATTGTTTATCGAATGGAAATAAAGTCTTACAATTCTGGTCCCAAGGTTCTTTAACCTTAACACAAAACGTACTCTTAATACAAATAAAGGTTCACTTAATCAAACAACATTCAGAAATAGCTAGTACATAGGCACTAACGGGCATCTACTCTTGCACCTTCCCTTTTCCTTTGTCTCCCCTAGACGTTTCTGCCTTAGCTGAAATAAAGATCATGATATAGCAAGGATAAGCAACTAATTTGCTTAGCAAGTATATACACAAAGAGATGTATCATGATAGAAGGAAATTTCGCTTTCAATGTTCAACAACAGTATAAGAGTGTGGAGGAGCATTGAATTAATAAACAACAGTTGAATATTCGAATAATTGAATGACAATTACTGAGTGGTTTGAAATAACCAAGGACGTTTTCCAAGGTTCTCAGCATTTAAACTGGACCTCTTAAAAGTTTTGGTAATCGAGGGGATCAGCCTCTCATACCCCGTGACTTATGCATAGACACTTAATAACCGACATTGATATCATGCCTTAAATCAAATTTATCCTTTGCTCAGCCAAGAGTTCTTACATGACAATATAATAAGAACAACTTTTAAAATACCTTTGATTTAACAAATTAGACATGCTTGATCTAGCTGATACAAATAGCATAGATCTATCTTATAAATAATTCATGTCTGAAAGAACTTCAATTGAATATACAGTTCAATAATAATAGGGCACGTAAATAATTGCACAAGGTGCGAGTCTCAATAACCAGTATAGATGTGAATAATCAACAATAATTATTCACTAACATGCTTCGAAAATAATAACTCGAGTTTGAGTTAGGGAACTTGCCTGTCTGCTCCGCTACAACAATTCTAGCTTTAACTAATTGGCCTTGAAGAACCTAACATTGATAATGTTGATCTATGATCAATTAGTACTGCGTAGTTGTATATCGTTACGCTTACTTATGCTACTTATTCAATCAATTAAACAAATCACATAGCACACATAAGTTAATAAACTATAGTAACTCCTATAAGACACTTAATTGATCTTTAGGTTGATGGTTTAATTAATTAACAATGTTTTCCCTTAAGTGATAAACACTTATTAAACCCTTAAACAATTAATAATAATTGTTCAATTAATTAACATTACCTTTTCCCAAGTGATATTCATTTATTAAACCCTTAAACAATTTGTTATGATTGTTTAATTAATGGGTTATTAAACTCTCTCTATTTTATTAACTCTATCTTCATTTAATTACTATTAAATAGTAATTAATTAATTATCTTTAGTTATTATTAATAGTAATTAATAACTAATTATATTCATTTATTATTTAATTATTAATTAAATAATAATCGAATTATAAATTTTTAATTGACTTTAATTATTATTTAAGATTAAATAATAATTAGTTAAGTTTATTTATTATTTAATGTTAATCAGATAATAAATAATTAATAAGTGAGTACTAATTATCTTTAGTTATTATTTAATAATAAATAATAACTAATTAGGTTTTATTTATTATTTAAAGTTAATCAAATAATAAATAATTAATTAGTAAATAGGAATTATCTTTAGTTATTATTTAATACTAAATAATAACTAATTAGGTTTATTTATTATTTAAGGTTAATCAAATAATAAATAATTAATTAGTGAGTAATAATTATCTTTAGTTATTATTTAATAATAAATAATAACTAATTTATATTTATTTATTATTTAAAGTTAATAAAAAAATAATTAATTAGTAAATATGAATTACCTTTAGTTATTATTTAATAATAAAATTATAACTAATTAAGTTTATTTATTATTTAAAGTTAATCAAATAATAAATAATTAATTAGTAAGTAATAATTATCTTTAGTTATTATTTAATAATAAATAATAACTAATTAAGTTTATTTATTATTTAAAGTTAATCAAATAATAAATAATTAATTTACAATTCTTAATTATCCTTAATCATTATTTAATAATAATTAAACAATAATTAATAAATAATATATTCAGAAAATATAAGATTTAATGTGTAAACTTAATTTTTGTACATTTACTAATTTTACAAAATTTAATAATATTATTAAAGTATTTTAAATTAATTAAAATAGGTCTGGATGGCAATATGGTAAATAAGTTGAAATCCGGACGGAGGGGCAAAATGGTAAATTCCCGCGGAAATCGTCCGCCCGCGGATTGCGCGCCTGCCCAACCCGCGGCCCCAAACGACGCCGTTTGGTGCTCGCTCGTTCAACCCAACTTAAGCCTGGCGCGCCATGCGCGGCCAGGGTTGCACCCCTGGCGCGCCATGCGCGGCCAGGTGTGGTTCGGCTGAGCGCGGGGCTTACAGGGACTTGGTTCCTTTTTCTTTTTCTTTTTTTTTTTTTTCCCTTCACACCAAATGAGTTCTAATCACCATTAAACAAGTTTTATACTCCAAATAAATTTCAAAAAAAATATATTCATGACTACAAAAATATTTCTAATATTAAGATAAAATATTTATGACTTAAATCAATATTTTTCACCCATAAATTTTATACTCCAATAAATAATATTACTCCCATGTTTTAGCATACAACCCACCAAAACATGTTACAAAATTTTTAAAACCTATATATGCTATTAATAAGGCATACAAGACCAAGATCTCTTCCTATATAGCTTTAAACCATATTTGATAAACATATTATTTTTTTTTTTGCAATAATATAGATCTAGCAAGATAAAATTTAGATCTAACAAAATAAAACGTAGATCTAGTAAAATAAAACATAGATCTAGCAAAATAAAACATAGATATAGCAAAATAAAACATAGATCTAGCAAAATAAAACATAGATCTAGCAAAATAAAACCTAGATCTATAAATATTTCATTTCTTCCACAACCTCCAACCAATAAGCCATAGAAACCCCAACACAAATAAATGACTACCACTAATAAATGTTAGCTATTTAATATCAACAAGAAAACTAGGGTTTGAGAGAATGAAGATGTATACCTAGAGTTAGTGGCTATTCTCCTCTTCCTTCCAAGTATGATCCGAAAAAGGATATGAACTAGCTAGGTCTCCTTCACTCCTTGGTGACTCAATATATTTTCTTTTGCTCTCAAATGCTTTCCAATGCTCTCAATGCTCTCAACTCTCTTAGGAGATGAACAATAAGGGAGCCAACCCCTATTATCTTTGGTGAGGGCCCTATTTATAGGAAAAATAAAGACCATGGGCAACATAGTCATTAACCATGACTAGGCAAGGGCAATTCGGTCAATTCGTCAATAATAGGAAGTTTCCTAGCAACTTCCTCAAGGGTAATTTAGTTATTTTCCAACCTCCTTCAAGGTTAAAATAGTCTTTTCTCAAAATCTTAATTATCCATTAGTTATTAGCCATTTTCCATTGGTTATTAAACATTGGTTATTATCTTGCCATCATTACATTGGTTAAACACAATGGTTATTATCCCGCCATCATTTCATTGGTTATTAACCACTGGGATATACAGTGATTATTGCCCCTTCATGATTACCTTGGTTATTAACCACTCTTGGCCATTTTAGTCATTACACACAAATTCCTACACTTGACTCACCTATGGTTATTTCTTAACCATAATTATATCATACCTGCCAACACAAGTATAGACACATCTTATACATCTCCCACCAATTAACCCAAGTTGGTTTAAATAGAACACAACGTTAACTCATTGAATTAAATTAGATTTAATTAATAAGGACGTTCAAAATTCACGGGCATTACAGCTCTTTCGACGATGGAGTCAGAGTTTGTAGCATGTACGTCAGCTGTTCAGGAAGCCATGTGGCTGAGGAGATTCTTTGAAGATCTTCTAGTCGTCCCTCATGCTTTGGATCCTGTGACTGTTTACTTTGATAGCACGACAGCCATAGATTACGCTAAGGACCCTAAGTATCACGGCAGGATGAAGCACATTAACTTGGGGATGAACTTCATCAAAGATAACATAGAAAATAATGAGGTGATATTGGAGTACATGCCCATTGGCCTTATAGTAGCGGA
Organism: Aralia elata; assembly: GCA_034770075.1. Taxonomy (NCBI): domain Eukaryota; kingdom Viridiplantae; phylum Streptophyta; class Magnoliopsida; order Apiales; family Araliaceae; genus Aralia; species Aralia elata. The sequence continues at coordinate 37,122,942 of CM068383.1, read as the reverse complement.
ACCCTTGACAAAGCCGATTCCCAAAGATGCTTTTTGTAGGCACGTTAGTTCGTTAGGGCTTCGTAGGGTTTGATGTACTTTCTTATTTTATTGTAAATCACTCATTATTTGGCTTGTATTAGAGATATTCATTGTTGTTTCGAAACATTTATCATTTATGCGAGATTCATTTTGTTTTCACTTATGATTGTGTTCTTTTAGCGCATATGATAAATAATAATAGGTCACACAGTTACTATGCATATTGGATATGCACACACTAAATATATGTCAACAGGTTGATTGGCTCACTCACACGAGCAATCACCCTGACGCTTTAAAAAGCGAGCAAGGTTAAGATAGTTCATTAATTAGCCCTTTGAGTAGCGAGATGTTGAAGCTTTAGACAAGCAATCAATTGGCTCTTAGTAGCGAGCAAAGTGAAACATTATATCACCTTGGCATGTGCCAAGATGAGGTTAATTTAGATTAACCGAATATAGTATGACCCACCATTTATATTAAACCTGTACTGATAGCCGGATACAAAATTTCAGAGTTGGCGCTTGGGAAAGGAAACAATCTAGAAATTCGAGTTAGGCGCTTATGAAGTCACTAAACTAAGATATGTACGACTTGACCATAGGACATATGCTCATATAGATGAGATTGTCTGTCGTGACATGATAACCGGACGCGAAATTTCAAATGTGGTGCTTCAAAAAGCGAGCAATTTAAAATGTTTGAGTTAAGCACTCTTGGACAACAAAGCTATAGAATAGTATATTGTGAGAGGGTTACATGTGCTCAGCGACCATGTAAAGGAGATGAGAGAATGAATCCCTGTTTCCTTATCTTTTCACACTCTTCATCCTGGAATTGTGCTTTCTTTACCCTTTCCAGTAAGGTTGGACGAGTTTCCATTTGAAAAAACTTTTTCTCCGACTCTTTCGGATGCTTCACCTCTAACTCCAATCTTGTCATCTATGATATTAGTTTTTCTTGAGCCGTTAACATTGACAACTTTTCACGACCCTTCCTGCTTAAGGCGTCGGCCACCAGATTCGCCTTTCCCGGATGGTATAGAATTTCGCAATCATATTCTTTGATTAATTCTAACCATCGCCTTTGACGCATATTCAATTCTTTTTGTGTGAAGATATACTTCAGACTTTTATGGTCTGTGTATATCTCATATTTCTCCCCATAAAGGCAATGTCTCCAAATCTTCAAAGCAAAAACTACTGTTGCCAACTCTAAATCATAGGTCAGATATCTTTTTTCGTAATCTTTTAACTGTCGCGATGCATACACAATGACTTTGCCGTTTTGTATAAGCACATAGCCTAGTCCCTTGTGCGATGCATCGCTATACACACAAAATTTCCTGTATCATCTGGTAAAGACAACACAGGTGCCACACTTAACCTCTTCTTCAATTCTTGAAAACTCTCTTCGCACTTCTCTGTCCATACGAACTTCACCGTCTTTCTTGTCAGATTAGTCAATGGGGTGGCTATCTTGGAGAAATCTTGAATAAATCATCTATAATATCCTGCCAATCCTAAAAACTCCTCACCTCTATCGGCGTCTTTGGTTGTTCCCAATTTACCACGGCTTCTATCTTTAATGGATCTACCGAAAATTCCATCTTTGTCAATCACATGTCCAAGAAATTGTACACGCTCCAACCAAAATTCGCATTTTGAAAACTTCACATACAACTTCTCTCTTCTTAATGCCTCCAACGTCACCCTCAAATGTTCCAAATACTCTTCTTGGGTTTTAGAATACACCAATATGTCATCGATGAATACCACCACAAACTTGTCCAGAAATGGATTAAACACCCTATTCATTAAGTCCATAAATGTCGCAGGTGCATTAGTTAAACCAAATGACATTACCAGAAACTCGTAATGACCATATCGAGTTCTGAACGCCGTCTTCAATATATCTTCCTTCCTCACCTTCAACTGATGATATCCACTCCTCAAATCTATTTTTGAGAAATACTTAACTCCTTTCAACTAATCGAACAAAACATCAATTCTTGGCAACGAATACTTATTCTTAATAGTGACCTTATTCAACTTTCTGTAATCAATGCAGAGCCGCATCGATCCATCCTTTTTCTTGACAAATAACACTGGCACTCCCCACGACGACAGGCTCGGTTGGATATACCTCTTATCCAACAATTCTTGCAATTGGACCGTTAACTCCTTCATCTCTACTGGAGCCATACGGTACGGGGCTTTCGACATAAGGGCAGTCCCTGGTGCTAAATCGATCACAAATTCAATTTCTCGATCTGGAAAAAGTCCTGGAAAATCTTCTTGAAACACATCTACAAAGTCTCTAACAACCGGTATTTCCTCTAGCTTTCCACCCACCTCCCGAGTATCGACTATGTAAGCTAAATATCCTGTACATCCTTGTCTTAACAACTTCTTGGCCTGTATCATCGTCAGATAACTCGCTTGTCTAGGCGACTTGCTGCCATAAAATACTACCTTTGACTTCTTCAGAGTCATAAGGTTCACACATTTTTTCTCACAATCAATTATTGCTCCATGGTTAAATAACTAATACATTCCTAGGATCACATCAAATTCCCCAAGTCGAATTGGAATCAAATCCACCAACATCACATGACCCTTAATATCTACACGACAATTTTTGTGTACAAACTTAACAGGAATCACTTCCCTATTCGCAATTTCTATATTTAGAGGGTAACCTAACTCTTCTGGAAGTAATTCTAATTTTTTTGCAAATTCGTCGGATATAAATGAACAAGTAGCACCCGAATTAAATAATACGTAAGCATTTATGTCATTGATCGGAATGATACTTGACACCACATCCATTGACTGCACAACATCTTGCACTGTCATATTAAATGTTCGAGCGGTTGGTCGGGTTGGCGGTGTTGGTCCTGTGATGGTCCACATGCCACTATTGTTGCCTCCTCTGTTTTCGCTCGCTCCTCTTGTCGCTTTCTTTGGACAATCTCGAGCTAAGTGTTCCTTTGATCCACATGTGAAACATGCGCTTTTCTTCGGACTGGTGCAATTTGTTGCGATATGTCCCTCTAAGCCACAAATACCTTCTCTATTTCCATAACCCATGTTTGGGCTTCTACCGGATTGGTAGTCCCTCGAAACTTTGGAGGTCCTACAACTTTAAAGTCTTTAAATGTCGTGGCATGGGTAGGAGTTTGATTCATAAGTGCGCCCATTAGCAGATTCACGAACTATTGCATCGGGTTCACGTCCGTTTCCCCATTACTATCTGTAGATCCCTCAGGGGTTGGTGGAGGTTGTTGTCTTCTTTTAGGCGGTATCTTACTGTTAAGATTTATATTATTAGCTCATTATCCATTTACTGGACGCATTCAAGAGTTATCTAAGCAGTTATAAATAACACGTGACATATTTAATAAACATTGATATATATTAATACGTCGCGTTCAGTACATAGCACAAGCAACATATAACCATAATAATATTACGGAATTACATCATCATCATAACCCCTTACTTATATCAAAAGTTGGGATTTACATCTCATTAATAAGCTCATAAACATATATATATGATAGCATTCCTCTTCTCACGACCTACAGAAGCATTCCACGTCGCACCACATCATCGCATTCTTGGTCCATAATATGAATCATCATTCTGCGATCCATGACGTACCAGGGGTACTCCTCAAACTGTATAGGATAATGGTAGACTCGATCCTGAGCTCTTCCAATTGCAGTTCGAAACGCGTAATCTATCTCATCCATTCTTGCTTTCTTGGACCGAACCTCTGTGACGCCCCCATAGTTGAGTACTTGCTACTACAAGTATGGTGCTCAGTATACACTTATTCAAAGTTTATTATACACTATTATACATTCACTGGTTTACATCAAGTACAATAATACAACTCAGGTCTTACTTACACATAATGAACTAATACGATAATTCTACAATACCACCTTGTTAATTATTTAATTAAAAAATATAAAATTAATTATTTATTCTTCCTTGTTGACTTTACCCTTCCCTTTATCTTTTACACCCGATCCTTCAGGTTCCTCAGACTTAGCTGAAAACATGAAAATTTTACGCAAGAGTAAGCAACTAATTTGCTTAGCAAGTATATAAAATATCAAGAACTGAATGACAAAGGAATTGAATAATTGAATACAAATTAAATCAGAATAATAAATGAGAATAATGATTAGCACAATAATGAACAGATTTAAATTGACGAGCATCAAATAAATTTTTGTTTTTGAACTGAGTGATCATAAGGACCAAGAACGTAAATGTCCCACAATTATATAAATTGTTGACTCTCCATCTCCACAAGCACTTTAGGGGATCAACCTATCGTACACTATGTTATGCACAACATTATCTCCATACGTCAAATTTTTCGACAATAATATCCCCTTTATAAAATAGGGTTGTTCAACTCAGTCTAATATTCCGCCCAAAATAATTGGTTTGGAGAATAGATAATATAATTTCTTACTTTTAGAGTAAGCCGAAATAATGACTTTCTCTACAAATAAATCAGGGAATATTTAAAATAATTTAGAGTTCAACAATTCTTGCAAATATATTCTGAAATTTAATATCGCAAGATAACAATTAACTTGAACGAAATATTCAAAATTCAAGAAATTTTTATCAAAAGCATATAGATACTTAAGAAACTTGTACAAAAGAATAAACTTGTACACATTAGGAAAACCTACATAATTCAAAAACTTGCAAAGAATAATAAATTTGCACAAGTTAGGAAACTTGCTCAAAATGACAGAACTTGCACAATATACAAAGTTTGTGTAAGTTAGGAAACTTGTCTGCTTTTCGTTGGCTATTTTCTAGCTCAATAAATTTTCCTGCAACATCATTATTCATGAAGGCTAAAAATATTAATTTAGCATTTCTTTATTTTTAATTATTTTATTCTTAGTTAATAATATATATTTGGGTGTTACAACTTTTCTTTACCTTTCATTCTATTTATTGTTACTATTCACGCCGGAGCACTATTCATGTCAGAGCACTATTCACGATGGAATACTATTCACGATGGAGTTTAATATTTTATTGTCCAAATCATTAATATTAATCATTAAAAATTACATAGCCTTACATTAAAAGAAAAAAAAATAACTAGAAGCATACCCTCAAATTTTTTTTTTTCCTTCTCTTTCTTTTCCTCTTAAACTTAACTATGATTACTCTCACATTCCTAACTTTGCTCTTATTCTTCTTTTCACAACATGATGGGTATTTATATATGCAACTTATGGTACATATAGATGTATTTAATAAATTAACTAGGACACACACACACACATATATATATATATATATATATGTGATAGATTAGCTGAATACATGTATATCTATCTATATATAATATTAAGCTAGCTTAGGCACCCTGTTATCTATACACACACACACACACACATATATATATATATATATATATATATATATAATATGCTAGTTAGGACACATATGTCCTACCTAACTAAACAAAAAAGACTAGCTCCTTATTATATATATATATATATATAGGTATATAATTGGTGAACTAGGAACAAAATGTGTATGCCAGCTTGTTAACAATTTTGCCTAATAATTCTACTACACTAATATACTAAACCAATCCATACTAGAAGCATATGATATTCCCTCGTTGAAGTCATTTTTTTTAACTAGGAGCCAGTAAGTAAGGAGGGAATGTATACTTATTGAATTGTCAACTTGATAATAAACATGTCTAACTTCTTGAATCTTTTCGTGTTTTTTTTAATTCCTATTTAAAACTGTAATAAAATTAAAATTTATCTCACAAAAATTGAAATGTACATTTATAAACTTCATTTGTAAAATAGAATGTCTCGAATGTTACATCCTCTCATTCGACACGATCCACGCGCCAATCACCTTCATCTATGTGTCTTCCGCTCTCGCTTGTTTTGCCGACTCCTCACTCAAGTCATCTTGCATGTTCTCATTCTCAGCCATTAACTATCCTCTCTGATATTCAGACTGTGCTAGTTTATATTCGAGCTCTACAATTCGTGTAGTGAGATCCTGAACTATTGTTTTTTTTTTTGCTCTAGGATAGTTTGACGCTCTACGACTTGTTCTTCTAACTCTTCGACTCTATCTTGTAACTCAATATTTCGGTCATACACTATATCAAACATCTCAGCTCCGAATGAGGTAGGTGGTACCCCATCCGAATCTCCCTCGACTTCATCTTCTACCTCAATTTCCTCAGTTTCCTCTTCAGGATCTGATTCAGGCTCATACTCTAGGCCTACTACAGTAATCAATGGAGATGACTCCCTCGGTGCTAACTGCTCCCAAACTGTGTAAATGTCTTGGGGATCCTTTTCCCTAGTCTGACTGGGCTCTCCTATCTCGGCCATCCTGTCACCAAAATTTTAAGTTCTAATTACTACTCGGGAAAGCATAAGTCTATTAACAACAAGTAAGCACATAAGTCCTTTTGTTAGACATCTTTAATGAATTTCCTCAATTCATTCCTTAGAACTCGATAGAAGTTTCATCATCTGCTATATTTTCGTTTTCCTGAAAGGCTATATCCTAAGGTTTTACCCACCTAAGGTTTATAACCTACAGCTTTGATACCAGCCTGTGACGCCCCCAAATTCGGGTACCTTAACCTTCGGATTCGGTGCTCACGGTCCAACAAATACATCATCTAAACTACCCATTAAATAGGATAATAAACATCATATAATATAATCCTTAATAAAAGGTTACATTCATAAACGTATCCAGGTCAACTAACCTTTAATATTGTTAGGTTTGTATATAGCGCGAACATGCAATCAAATTACATAAATAGTGCGGAAGCGCGATAAAACGGATTTTAAAATTTTTCATACAAACCATCACCATGATCATCCATGTGCTCAATTATCAATTAAACGAAAGAGATAAAGTATGAGAATCATACCCTTGTAGAACCATGCTTCCACAGGTACGAGTTTACCTCCAAATCCTTCGCGTTCTCCTTGAATTTCACCGATTAGATTCCTTCTTTTGATCAACGTTAGCCACCCAAGTGTTTGGCCTCTAGAGGTGATCCACCAAGGAATAATAGTTGTTCAAGAAGATGGGTGTTGGCAAAACCCTAGTTTCTATCTCTATAGAAATTGCAAGTACTCTATCTCTCCAATTCTCATGGAAGAGTGTGTAAATTGTCTAACCCCAAATCATGATAAGACTCCTCTTATTTATAGATATAGGGAACCCTCCTAAACAATTTAGAATTAGGGTTTTTATTTTTAATTAAACTCCTTTAATTAATTAAACTCCTAATCCAATTAGGAATTTATGAGAGAGTACTTCTATTAATTAAATCTCAATCCCTATTAGGAATTAAATAATAGTAATTGTAATAATAATAATAAGACTCCTCTTATTAATTTATATTTAATATTTCCAAAATATTAAATAATAAATATTAAGCTATTTAATTTATTCTATCTCCATAGATTAAATTAAATACACTTAACTTATTATTACAATTATGCCATTTACTTCTTAAACAAATATTTTCCTTTTGCGGTGTGACCCTTTAGGTTCTCCATATTAAATCGGTTGTGAATAAATCAATTAGAACAATTCTAATCTTATTTAAATAAATAAATTAAACTATTTAATTCATTTAAATAAATAATATTTATTCTACAATAAGGGTAAGCCCCCTTAGCGATCAACGACTTTCCAGATAATATAGATTTCAACATTAATCACAAAAGAACCTTTCAGTGAATAGTTACCGTATAATTCAATCCTTCTACCATACAATGTCCCAATTAAATATAAGACATGGAATTACTGTCAAGTCTTATTTTATTTAATTATATGTATTTCGATTCTGAAATGCACAACTCTAATAATGCAAATTAGAAACTCCTTTCTAATTTCATTCTGCTTTGGCCAAAGACTTCTGAGTCGTCATTTATCGAATGACATAGGACATTCACTCCTTTTACTAGAAGTGGTAGATTCTTTGTTGATCATTCACCTATCTCCATGTATAACTTATTATACCCAATCATACCCTTTGATATACCCTAAGGGTCTTAAGGGATATGTCAAAGTATAACTCATCATACACAAGATACTATGATGATCTCAAGTCCAAGGATCACTTGTACTACTATCACTAGAGGAATTCCTTTTGACAGGCGAGTAAAACTCCATTAGGTATTCCTTAGCGAGCCACGTTCAGTGAACTTATTCTCTAATAAGCACCTACATACTTGTTTTAGTGTCTCCACACAAATGATTATGAGATCAATCATCCTCTTCATAAGAGTAAGCAACGTATGTACTAATCTATCCGGATTCACTAATCCCCTTTTTAGTAATCCATCGATTAGGAACAATTTTAGTTTGTGAGCTATCTAGAATTTAGATCTCATTAGCATGATCACCCTCATGATTCTAAAAGCATTGCTCAAAACTATGGGTTTATCACATTTAATATAACAGCACTATGTAGATAATATAAAATGCCTTTAACAACTGAATAAGATTACAAAGTATATGCTACATCATATCAAATATGATTGAGCAAATGTTTATTCATTGGAATCAATCAACTAATAATCAAAGGCTTGTGAATTTAATGGAATAATCGTCTATTAAATGAAATCATCGATATTGAGTTCTGTTGTATATACTGAGGGTCTCAAGACCACGAACTATGTCCTAGGTTTACAAGAATATATATTGTAATCTTTATCAGCCTAATGGCTGTGGACTATCCATCTCGTACTCCAGGTGATCAGCCCTTTGTACTATGTATTGTATACAAACATATTATCGCTATTGCGTAGTTCAGAATTATAGTTTCCGATAACATCTGCCCCTTTATATAGGGTTGTTCATCTCAGCTTTATTATAAGAATCCGCAACAAAGAAAATTCAATTTGGAATAACATTAGAAAGAATTCTAATCTTTTAGAACGTTCATCGACTACGTACTAGCCGAATCAAATGGGTTTGATAAATAATCAAAGATTTAATAACAACATCATCTCGAATAATTACAATAAATATGTCATGATTCAATAATTTATATTTGAACGAGTATTATTCATCAAAGTAATGCTTTCAGAAAAGAATTAGAAAGCTTGCATGTCCATAGGAAACTCGCACAAATATGAAAGAATTGTACGGTTTAGGAAACTTTGCTTAATATTAAAGTATAAGCAAAAGTTAGAGAATTTGCCTTGCGCGTTCGCTACAAAGTTATGATATACGTTCCTCAAATATCCTACGCGACCAATCTACGAAAATGTCTCTCGGCGTTGCGGCGTTTGGAAATGACAGGACCCGCTTATCGCCCCCTTATGATATTTTACTTCAAAATATATCATTGCTCAAAATTCATTTCAATCCGAGTTATAAAACTCATTTTTGCAGTTTTTCTTTAACAAAACATTGTTCTTATTTTTATCATATCTCATTCGTTACTCATTCGTTTTTGTTCGTTCTTACGTCAAATTAAAGCTGCTGGAGTGTACTTTAACACTAGCTAGGCCCTGGTTCCAGCTCCTTCTTCAATAAAAACAGATTTTTATTTTTTTAAACAAGGTCAGATTGCTACAAAAAAAACCTGGTCAGCTTTACACTCTCTCGCTAAAACAGTCATAACTAATTCGTTTCAAAACCTTTTTGAGCGATTCTTACGCCCACGTGAAGCTAACTTCCGGGACTACAACTTTTATTTTTACACTACTTTCGAATTCTGAACACACAAGACCAGAAAATTTGTACAAGAAACATGTCAGAATCTGTCCATTTCTACATTTCAACTTTACGCATAGTATCGAATTTGTTTGCTTTTGGTTTCACTTGTAAGTTGTTACCAGTTTGTTTAACACTTGAAACAACTTATATGAACTCTTTAACAACTCATGCAACCAAAATAACAACTAACCATGAAAATTTAAGAAATGAAGGTTTAAAGCTTTAGAGTTGATTCATTACCTCTCGACTCCTCTTTTGCTTAGCTAAAGAGTGTAAAATGCATGCTTAAACTCCTCCTTGCTTCTCCTTGATTTTCTGGACACTTTACTTCAAATTCACTGAAGACCCACTTCACTCTCTCTCTAGAAAATTTGAGTTTTTAATGGAGGTTTCAGAATTTAATGGAGTTTAAGGATGAACTGGAGGTGAATAATGGTTTGCATTTGCTAAATTAACTCTTATTCTTCTTCCCAAGTCACAACTGGACTCCCTCCGATTCACCTCCCGATGGTTTCTTCGGTGGCATTTTCTTTCTCTCTCTACTGTTAGTATTTAAACTCTTAGCAACATGGAATGATCAAATGAAGAATGGGGTAAGTGATGTTACAATTGGGTTTATCCGATTACTCATGGAAATTTGCCTACAAGTTTCTTTCTCTCTCCTCTCTAATTGGTTAACAAATGTCATGCATGGTTTTCTTCTTTCTCTCTCTTCTTTAATTGGTTAATAAATGTCATGCATGATTTTAATGAATAAAAACAATAAACACCCAATTGCATTTCCGTAGCTCACATTTGTTCCCAAATACTGAAAATTCATAACCCATTTATTAACCATTAAACCAATTTTTTTAACATTCCAAATGGGATTTTAAACCGGGTTTATTAAGGACTTAAATAAACATTTAATTCCTACATATATTTGGTCAACACATAAACACCAAATAAATTATTCTAAAATTAATAACACTCATTAAAAGATTTATTCAATAAATATTTATAACTATATTAAGAAATTTAACTCGGGTAACAATCGTTACATTGGGTATATCTCGAGCAACTTATTTTTCAATTCACATTGATAAAGAGGATTGAACACCACTTAGTGGAGGCTTCCTGCCACCTACCTTTCCACCATGCACTTTAAAAATGACACTGACGAGATATGCAGATCTTCTGAGTTCTCCCAAGAAGGTAGGTCTTTTTTTCTTTCGTTAATTCATTGAATGTCTTTTATCTTTTATTTATGTAGGATTTTTGAGATTTATGTATGCATATGAAAATTTAGGATGCAATTTATTTTTAATTAACAATCTGAATATAGATCAAATTATGGGCCAATCAAGGAACATCCCTGTGTTTAAAAAATTTGTCAAACATTCTCATCGCATATTGGATAAATTATTCAATCTATTATTTAAACTAGACCTAGCCTGTGCATTGCACGAGTTATCAACTAGTATTAAATAAATTCACATTAATTTGAAATTTAATATGTCGTCTTTTGACTTCACTAATTTTGGTACGGTGGGAGTATATATCTATAATTTTGAAAAGAAAAAAAAATTGAAATAGTAAAATGGTAATCTCACCTACATAATATGAATTTGAGTAAAAAAAAATAAAACAACTAAATATTAATAACTGAAAACTCATATTAATAATTGAAAAACAAATAATAAAATAACTAATGTTTGAAAATTAATATTATTTTTAGAAGGAAAAAAATAAATATTTATATATCTTATCTTTTCCTTAAACAAAAACATCTTATCTTTTTAATAGTACAAAACATCAATTAAATTAAAAGAAAAAAAAACTAACTCAAAAATACAAAACATCTTTAAAAGATATAAAATATCTTATCTTTTCCTTAAAACAAAATATCAATTCAAAATAAAAACTAATTAAAAGAATAAAAAAAGAAAACCAAATCCTCATCTCTGTTTCTGTCTCTAGATCTCGATGTTGTCCAGATCGAAGTAATGGGGGGCGCGGGGGGAGGGGGCGGCAAGGGGGGTCTGTTTTCCGATGAAACATTACACCAAACAGTTGCAACCTTAGTTGTGGTCGACGGCAAGGAGACAGGACGGAGGGGGATGAAGATCGGCGGCGACAACATCCCCAATTCTTAGTTGTTGTTACCAAGCTATCTGATCATCTCAATTTGTCTCCGAGCATAGGGGTTGTGTCTAATCATCTCAATTTGGGTTTTATTTTGTTCTTTGTTGGATTTATGTTTTGGATGGATTTGGGGATGGATAGATGGAAAGTGATGTTGATTGCATTTCATGTGAGGCATTTCTTTGTTTTTTTTTTCGTCTTTGCTATTAATTGCATTCATGACTAGGATTGTATTTTGGCCAAAGTATATTAAACAAATGGGTGGGTATGCAGACAAAAGGTAAAAGGGTTTTTGGGTTTTGGGTGTGGCAATTTGATTTTAGTCAGATCTTCTTCTTCATTCTAAGTTGGTACTTCGAGACCAATTCATCAATGGAAGATGACAAATAAGGGACTTTTTCATGATGCGTGTGTTCTTGGTGTGTTAGTGCGTGTTTGGAATTGAAGATGAGGGAGATGAATTTGTTCTGAGACACCGCAAATACGATCAGAAATATATTGGGGAAAATCGATGTTTGTGAACCCTCGCTCGTTCACGTTGCAATTACTCTTGATGTTGAGTATCTCCGAGGTTCAAGCGTCGCCGTTCACTCGATTTTACAACATTCAATGTGTCTCTCGTATTTTAGTTCGATCTACTTTCCCTCAGATGAAACTTTTTTTTTAAGTCAAACCGTATTCTATATGGTCAAATCGTATACAATACTTATTTGGCCGAAAATTTAGTTATTATGGTCAATTATGTCCGGATTATGAAATTGTGGGCTACATTGTATGCAATTAGACACTTTATGTAGTAAATTGTTGGCCTAAATTTTTTGGGGACTGGATTATGAATATGGTGATACTTGATGCAACAGAAGTGTATTTAGCCATTTATTAAGAAATACAATTATTACACCAATTTTATTAGTAAAAGAACAATTATACCCATACTTAAATTTACTCATCAAAAACCTACAACCCACATAATTGTATTTTTGGAATAAGAGTCTTTTGGAATTATTGCACAATAAATTATCTTCATATATGCACCTGTTTTTTTATTGGTAGAAATAAGCTCAATATTTTTATGAAGGAAAAACCTTTTACCTTCTCCATATTTGGATATTAAACATTTATGAGGAGAAAGAATAAGTGAAAAGGGTAAACTTGTACTAATATAACTACTTTAATTGTCCAAAAAAGACCAAAATACAGTTATTTTGGTACAACAAAAATTATCTAAAAGTGCAGATAATCTGGGATGGAGGGAGTATTGAAGAGGAGTCATGCAATTTTCTGGCGACTTTTAACGAAGTGCTCATGCAATGTTCTGTGAGCACGTGAAATGTTGTTTGGATTATTAAGAAGTTGAGGACATCAAGTGTGACTTGTTATGGAAAGAAATAAAACTATACTTCGGTTTTCAAAATTATTTATTTATGGATACTTTGGGCGAGTGATTGCTACTTAATTATGGAAAGAAATAATTTTGAAAAATATAAAAAAAAACATGTGCATATATGGGAATAATTTATTATGCAACAATTCCAAAAGGCTCTTGTTCCAAAAATATAATTATGTGGGTTGTAGATTTTTGATGAGTAATTTTAAGTATAGGTATAATTGTACTTTTACTAATAAAATTTGTATAATAATTGTATTTCTTAATTAATGTATAAATAGTTAAAAGTGCAAATAATTTAGGATGGATGGAGTATTGTTGAAGCAAGCCTACTTTTAGATAGTTATACCATATATCTGCTTCTTTGGCTGAAATTAAAGGCGTACAAATTCATACTAGAGTCGGCGAATGTTATATCCATAAAAATCACAAATAATGTCTTCAAGTTAATTAGAAATAAAGAATATTTGAGAGCTAAAGAATATTTTGTAGGACCAAGTAAGTACGTTAATTATATTTTTAAGTGTCATATGTAAATTTTTTTGCGGGTCTAATTATTTGTGAGATTGATCTTTGACAATTGTACTAATGTTTTTCTTGGTGTGTGAGAGTGTATATATATTAATAACTGGCGCATAATCTTGTGTAATATATTCTATGTTTTAAAGAAAAAAAATTCATCAATTATCAAAAAAAAGTTATTTTATATGTTCTAATTATTAATAATAATATAAAATAACATAATATCTTCACACTTGACATTTTAATTTCATTATTATACATCATCAACTTAATTAGATGCACGGAAAAACAAGAGAAAAAAGACATTCTTACTATTTATAAATTTTCAATTGGGACTACTTTATGGAAGGGAGTGGGTAGTATGTTTCAGCAAAAGAATGAAAAAATAGAAAGAAACAAAGTATGCTTTAACTTGTAATTAATTAAAGAATGATTACTACTCTAATAGGAATGTCCTTTTCCAAAAGATTACGGCATCATGCAACCATAATATTAACACAATTAAAGTTTAATCAGGTGACAACATTGACTACAACCCACCTCTCTCGTAGTGAAAGCGGTCAGCACCCCATCCCCATGTAAAATGGGTACTAAGTACTAAATTATACCCCAAAAAAAATGAAATTCATATTGACATATACCGGATGAAATTTCATTTCAATTCATGAACTATAAACATTGTTCATAAGAATATATTTATGTGCACAATCGAAGTGTATATAGTAAACGACACATTTAAAAGTAAAATAATAGTAAAAGAGGAGAGAGAAAGTGTGGTAGAGAGACGAGAGAAAATATTTTACTATCATTTTACCTTTAAGTATGTCATTGGATTTATACTTTGGGTGTGTATATAGATATACTCTTGTTTCTAAAGTTTCTTTCGCAACACTTGTAACTTGTAAACATGCTATTGATTGTAGGTATAAAATCGCACAGCAGATATAGAACCATTAATATATCTTTAACTTTTTAGACAGATTTTTTGTGGCTGTAGTGAGTTGCACCAAAAGAAATTAAAAGCTTTCAATTGTAAGCGACTGATTTAGCAAAACCAATATTAATGAAGGTCCATTTCAAGTGACTGATTTAGCAAAACCAATATTAATGAAGGTTGATCCATTGTCCAAGAAAAATTATGGCATTAGGGTATGGAACCAGCTAGAGTTAATTATTAATAGAATTAATATGAGATAGAGAGACGAACAACTTGTGCACGCTATCTATAAAAGAATTCCTTGCGAGTGTTTGTGTACATGAAGCAGCTTGCTGGTGTTAATTCTAAGTTGCATCAATGGAGAGAGACATTCTTTTTCTTCTTGCATGGGCTAAAAATACTTCTTTCTCATCATAAAGGCCAGATGAAAAAGAATGTTTCTCTCCATTGATGTTTCATTATAAGGGATGAGATGGAGAGAAACATTTTTGTTTCTGTTACTCCATCTGTTCTACAAAATTATTCAGTCAATCTAGTCTAAAAATTTTCTAGTCAATTTGCGAAATACAAAATTTTAAAATTAATGTGAATTTGTTTAAGTTTGATTAATGTAAAAGTTAATATTGTTAACTACATAAAAACGTTCACAAAATTTAAAATTTTGCAAATTAACTTGGAGTAATTATGCGCTTTTGTTTATCAAATAACAACTATAAGAGATTTATATGTTCACAAAATTTCAGGCCTAGATGGTGTTGCGTTTGTGTTCGCAGCAAATCCAGAAAAATTCACACTATAAGGTGCTGGGAATTTGCGGGATTTCCTCAAAATGTGCCAAGAACGGATGTGGAAAGTGATGTTATAATAGGAATAATAGATACCGGAATTTGGTTGGAGTCTGACAGCTTCAAGGATGAAGGATTTGGTCCCCCACCTTCAAGATGGAAAGGAGTTTGTCAAGGATATAATTTCACATGCAACAAGTAAGTTTCGTTGCCGGCACCATGCATGCAAACATACAAGATTAACGTAATTTTGTGCGTGAAATTATTATTATCAGACTAGAATGTAAAATTGTCCCCTTAGTTTAATCACTTGTGACGGTGTCAATGTCCTTAATGAGTTGATAAATTTGATAAAATACCCCCTCAATATAAAGCTTGTAGTGTAAAATTATATCTTTTGAGTCAAAAAAGTACAATTTTACACTAATAATTGTACCTTGAGAGAGTATTTTTCTAATTAGTCAAATTCAAGTACAGACACAGGCGCAAACAGAGGGGACAGCTTTGCATTTAGTCATATTACTAACATAACAATTCTCAACTTTGCAATGCAGCAAAATCATTGGAGCGAGATATTATCTAAAAGAAGGAAACTTGAGCGATACAGAAATTGCATCTCCAAGAGACTCATCAGGCCATGGAACACACACCGCGCACGTCCACTGCCGCTGGGGGGATAGTTCCTTGAGCTAGCATGCTAGGATTTGGGCTTGGAACTGCTCGAGGAGGTGTTCCATCAGCCCGGATCGCTGTCTACAAAGTATGCTGGCAACGTTGTACTGATGAAGCTATTCTTGCAGCATTCTCGGATGCAATTGTTGATGGGGTTGATCTAATTTCCATATCGCTTGGGCGACGCTTTGCTGAAGATTATTTAAAATATTCCATAGCAATTGGATCATTCCATGCTTTTCAACATGGAATATTAACATCATCATCTGCACGGAATGACGGTCCTAACCCCGTAATTATATCCTTGGCAAACTCCCTTCCACCTTGAAGGTGGTGGACCAAATCCTTCGTCCTTGAAGCTATTAGACTCCGGCCAAATTTCGGTTAATATTATTCCTATTATAACATCACTTTGACATTCGTTCGTCTTTGTACATTTTGAGAAAACCCATGAAATCCCAAGACCTTGTGGTGTGGATATTTTTTGGTTTTGCTGCGGAAAACAAGCGCAACTTCATCTACGCCTGAAATTTTGTAAACATATAAATCTTGTACTTGTTATATGATAAATTTATAGCTAAATCTTGTACACCGTAGCTAAAGGCTTTAGCCACGCAACCTACGGCGAGAATCGGCGAATGTCGATAATACCTATAGCTATGGTCATAAGGCCTATAGTTACGGTCGGCGACCCTCGCTACAGGCCTTTTTTCTAGTAGTATCGGATTTTAATGTTACATTCAATTAAATTATATTTCTTTATATAAATTTATCTCCGCTATCCGATTATCATGACTTCTAATTCCATGTCTCTATTTTATTTTAAAACAATCTCTAATTTAAAAACCCTCATAACTAAACTTAAAATAAAAATTTGAAATAATATATTTACCTTACTTGTTTGCTTTTTTTCAATACGCAGCAGTAAAGAATTTAACTTTTGGGTCTTCTAAAGTTTTCAAAATCTCTTCATGTCTTCACGAAAATTGTAGATCTCAAAAAGATACACGAAATAGGCTAAATAATTACTCGATTCGGGGTAAATATGGTTGAGTTACAAATTTTCAAAATTATGGCTGTAAATAGTGACGAGAATGAGGATATGTTGCGGTTTACAGAAATTTAAGGTATGAAAGATGACGCCAAATAACAAATATAAAAACTTTATATTTTTATTTTATATTTGCTCATAAAAATAATAAATTGTCAGTTAAGTAATAGTAAAATTATGATAAAATTATAATTACAAATTTGAAAAATTATGTCATTTCATACTACTATAAGAATATTTTTTTTGTAAAACAAAATTATTTTATAAAGGAGACTATTTGTGAGACTGAAGGAGTATTTCATTATCCATTAATTAGCTCTATAGTGGTTTATTGATAATTGATATACCAATTAATAAGGATATGATTCCTTTTGTAGTATAATCTTGTGATGAAATTTTATCTATATAGACTATATGATAACAAGATATGATTCCTCAACCTAGACCGGAAGAATTCATTCATGTGATTCTCCAAGAAAATACGGAAAAGGATAGATTAGATATATAAAAATTTGATCTCGCCTCTTTATATTTAAATATATACTCCTCCTATAGATGATCACGGCTTCAAATTCTTCAAAACAATTCACCATACATCAAGAACAATATGTTTAGTTTAATATCTTGTTCATTCATTGCATGGCGTGGTTTTTATGTGTAGGAGAAGGAAGGAATAATAATTTTTTTTTAAAAAGGAGTTAAAACTATTTGAATGATGGTCATGTCCGGATAACCTCTAGTACAGACAGAAAAAGAACAAGACAAAAACGAAAAAGGAGAATGAGAAAGACTACCCTTATCCATATAATCCGAATATTTTTAGATGCGGATATAGATATATTCATGTTTGTTTTCAAAAATAAAATTTAATATCTATATTAGCATACATTATGTGACCATATTAGCAAGGCTGCTAACCTGCTTGTAAGCAATCAACTTGGCCTTGGGAAAATAGTTGAAGTAAATTGTGGTAGTAATGATTTTACTGTAGCAGAAACTCAAAATGTATATCCAGGCCAAGAAATTTTAATCAGTGTACCTCCTCCCAGCAAATTTCGTGATTACTTTGCAAAAACTGTCTGTAAGGGAGAATCCGATATTGGCTACGCTTATCTGTTCCAGACAGAGGAGGGAGATGAATTGAGTTGCAAGGATAAATGCAAGATTCGGGTAAATGAAAATGGTTATTTACGCTGGATGTGGTGAAGCAAGTTTGGCAAAAACTTCCCCTTGAGAAATAATTAAATTTAGGCCAACATTAGTTGTTATTGTAATAACTCGAACTTTCCGGTAATAATCAAATAAGAATTTTGTGGATAAATTTTTATTTATTTATTAATTGTGATCTGTGTACATGTGCAGTATGAGAAGTATATGATTGTATATATTTATTACACGTATATAGTTGATTGAAAGAAATTTCTAGGTAAAAAGAAATTAGGAATTATTTAATTATGCAAATTTTATTGTATATATTAAATAAAGTATATTTAAATAATTTATGAAATTAAATTATTTAAATATAAAGAGGTGGGTGTTAAGGATATTAAATAAGGAAATTATTTCCATGTTTGTTGAAAAAGGAAATAACTAACTTAGAAATATCAAATTAGAATATTCATTGAATTAAATGAATTAAAATAATTTAGTATATTAAATTATTTTCATGTGATAAAATGATTTCATTAAATAAATTATTTTATTTAGTGAATGATATTCATTCTATGGAAGGATAATAAGCAGCATATTATATACTAATTATTTTAATTATCGAGTAAAAAGTGATAAAATATAATTATGGAAAATATTTCATAATTATTAAAATAATTTTTATTATTTTCAGAAATATTTAATTATTTAATTTTCAGATTTATGGGGATACATTTATGCATAGTGTAGCATTATATGAAATGTACAGTATGCAGAGTATAATTTAATAAGCATGAGGAAGGAGCTTAGCAGGAGCTGTAAGTTTATTAGAATAATAGACCAACACCCAACCAAGCTAGGCTATGTCTAAAAAATGAGAATAAGCAGTAAGATAGAAACTAAGAAGCCCTCATTCTCTCTGTCGTTCCAAGCTATTCCATTCCTCTATTCGTTCCAAAACAAGAATTTCCTAGCATGTTAGCAAATTACCAAGTACTCAAGAAATTAAAGACGTGCAAGTCAAGGCTATAATCTGGAATAGAAGAAGAATTGGAGCAGGGGTTAATCATCAAACAAGGTAAGAACTAAAATCAATTTCATTTATAAATTCTTCTCTGTTCCTTTGTTCACTTAAATATTTGAATTGGATATAAAAGTTATAATAACTGAGTTATGTGAGAATTAGATGAAATTGCTAGTAAATTGGACTTAAAACATGGGTGATTAGTAGTTAGTGTGTGGAGGAATAAGGGTGGAGGATTTCTATATGAAATTCTAGTGAAACACTAAACAACTGGTGAAGAAATCTATCAAAACAAAGAATGCGTACTAGCTGTTCGATAAAATGCATCAAAGAAGCTTAGAAGCTTGAAATGGATAATTACCCAAGTCTGAAAATTGGGAAACATTCATATATGTATTATAATGCTATTTAAGCCATTTGTTGGAACCAGAACACGGTTGAAAGCGAATATGGAGCTAAACGAAATACTAGAAACAGTCGCGATCACGCACTTTTGAGGCTTAATTTGGGCTGTCAAAGATGTCCGAAAGGGATGGTTAGAATTTTTTAAAAATAGTTTACTATAGTGGCTATAATATATTCAAACTTGATTTTTATCGAACGTACATGTTAAAAGTTATAATTTCGCGAACTAGCTGCATGGCAAAGGAGGCTGCTGCCTGTGCAGCAGCTGCGTGCACAGCAATGTGCAGCATCGTGCGCCACCGCAACGTACAACGCGCACCTCCTTAACAGCAACATGGCAGCATGTGCAGCCACTGCCTGCACAGCAAAGTGCAGCAGCGTGCATGCACAACATGCCAACTAGCAGCAGCATCACCTTGATTGACAGCAACAGAAGCAAGGCGCACAATACGCAGCAGCACGCTGACTGTTGCTGCAGCGGCGTGGCTTGGCGCTTAATTTTTTTTTTAATATTCACAGTTAAAAAAATAAAATAAAAACAATCTATATATATAAATATAATCTAATAATAATAAAGTACACAATAACACCAACAAGATTCACATTAAGCTTAGAATTTCTAAACTAACCAAGAAGAAGAAATTTCTTTTAGCGGACTGTTATACCAAGCTATCGAAACGCGATAGTATTTAACTCGTTAGTATACGAAAATGAATCTATACATGATTACGGAAGTTATAACTTATTTATACAAGTTATAATTACACTCGATGTATAAGATACACTATGAATTTACTTAAGTATAAGATATATGCTATACTCATGTATAATAAATACATGTGTTATAAGCTAAGATTTTAATGTACTCACGTATTACAATCACAACGAAACTTACCAAAGCGAAAACTAAGTATCATAAGCTAATAACGTGACCAATGTGGATATTTAATATATAACTATATAAGTTATATATTCTGGATATATGGCTAATGCATTTATATAACTATGATTGTGTAGGATCCGTAAAAGCAAATTTAGCTGAACTTAATACAATAGACAACAGACAAGGCAAGTATCCTAATCTTGGTTATTTTTGAGCAAGTATCTAAATTCCTTACTTTCAAACAAGTTCACTTCTTTTGAGCAAATGTTTCGCGATTATATATGAATAATATAATGTTATATAATTTTATTCCAATCAGCTTCGAAAAATAGTGAAGGTAAGATCATGTGTACTTGATAAAATTCAATACACATTTGCAGTTTAATGAAGGTCTACGCTGTTTGTTCTAGCTAGACCCTAGATTTGACTATTTTAATTCTTTCATACTAAGTCTTGAAATCGTTTCAGAATTTATAAAGTTGTTCATATTCCTTTTTGCTTTTGGGTTGAACTTCAAACTGAGTAGAACATCCCTAACTTGGAAAAAATTTTATATTGCCTCCTGAGGACGGTGATAGTGAACACAAGTGTTGTTCGAATAGATAGTATTGATCAATACAGGGCATAACGGGCTGATCACCCACCGTGCCCGTAAGACTAGACGATTCACAGATGGATTTCTGATAGAACCTTTTCAAGAAAAGAAAAACTAAAAGTTCATGGTCTTATGACCAATCAGTAACAGAATTCAGTATATTGTTTCAAAAAGACAAACGAATCGTACTGTTGTTTATGAATCGTTCAGTTGCTTTACAATATTTATTCTGCTATAACAGCATATCTCAAAGAAAACATTTATTTCTTGATATACGTTGTTGATCAACTTTTATTTCTTGCTGAGCCATCAAATGGTCATTCTTGCTTTGAATATAAATGTTTTCAGCTAAGCCAGAACGCATAGAAGGGTCTGGAAAGGATAAAGGCAAGGGAAAGCTACATGAGTAGTTATAGATTGCTGTTGTAATAGATAGACTTTTGTTTTAAAAATACAATATCTATCATGTAATAAAGATACTAAAGGTCTTCGTACCTGGGATAGATACCTCTGATGTAATAACTATTATTATCTTTTATGATAAGTAGCTTATATAAATGGTATCGTGTAGCACCAAGTACAGGTTTTTAAGTACCCGAATTTGGGGGCGCCACAGTTATGCACTTGTGACTCATGAAATGATAATGTGGTTGAGATTTTAACCAAAGATGAAATTTAAGAATTATTGTTTGTGATGTTTGATTAAGTCATGCAATGGAATTATTGTCTATTGAGTCATGATTTCGAGGAGGTCGTATATTTGTTGATGGCAATAGAGTTGCACATGGTTTACATGACCCAATCAATTGACTTTCAGGTTCCTAATTTTTGGATGAATAAAATTCATTTTAGTATTATGCCGCTTGTTGTATCTGATGGTTTGAATCAATAAATTTCTCAGTCTTTTGTCTGTCTTCTGGAAAAAAAAAAAAAGTCATGGAATGAGTGATATTACTTATTTTTTTAAAGATTGGATATATAGACGGATACACAAATTGGTGTCCAATAACTTTGGGAAGAAGTAAATTACTTTCATTTAGTCATGATTTATATCACCATATTGGAAACTCTCAAAGTTAAAAAACACAAATATTAATTAATTTTAATGAGAGCTCATCAAAGATTAATTAATGGCATCTTAACTATATATAACAAGACAAGAAGTAGGGATGACAATTTGTCTCGTCTCCACACTGATCGGAGATGAGGTCAGGGATGACGAATCACTGAATAATTATATATAGGGATGAAGAAGGGATGATATTTGTTTCTCCCGCCCTGTACCCGCCCATGAATAATTATATATTAGTTAAATTTTTATACTTTTATATGTTACATAACTTAAATAAATGCCCTTGTGTGTGTATATATGTGTGGGTGTGTGTGTATATATATGTGTGGGTGTGTGTGTATAAATATAAATATACATATGATTAAATATATTATTATTATTATTATTTTATTAATTTTATCATATATGCGTTAACATATGATCTCATTTTCATATATTTATCATTGTAAATATAATTAAAATAAGTTTTTTTAAAAAAAATAGAAAAAAGTTCGCTAAGTATTAATCTCCGCAGTTATTTAAATTCTCCATAAGAATGTGGATGGTTATTAAGTTTTATTTCTCGCAAAGAATGAACCGAGTATGAGAAATATTTATAAGACCGAGGATGAAGATAGGATGTCTAAATTTTGCCTCCGCCAAACTCCATTGCCATTGCTAGCAAGAAGGGGTCTTTTTCATTGTTCAACATGGCCACATGGGTGGCTTCTTCTATATCTTTACTTTTCTACAGGATTTGCAACAAATCTACTAGTATATCTTTAACTACTTATGTACCTTTAATTTTGTCTTGAAATATCATTTGCCTACTCATGCCTACAACTTTTCTATAAATGAACAAAATTACTCCCTTCATTCCTTTTGATGTTTTAGGCAAAAAAAAAATACAAAAATTAAAAAATATAATTAACCCTTTTTTGATTGATCAATTATTTAGATATAAAATCTTAATATTAATTATCTTTCTAAAATTCATTTAAAAGATTAATAAGAAACAAATTAACTAGTATTTAATGTGGAGATAATATTGAAATTAAGTCATTAATGTTTTTTTCTTAAAATCTACAAATGACAGATACAAAAATTAATATCACTCTCTAGAAAAAACGATAAAAACGAACAGAAGGAGCAGTAATTAGCTATTAAATTATACCATGTTGTAACAAAATTTAGCGTTTTAATTATGCTTTAATAATGACTAAAAAATAATGATTATTTACATACATAATGCCAGATGTGTATAATTTTATTTTAATTTTGTGTGGCAGTCTACGCACACAAAAAAAAGAAAAGAAAATAAAAAATTTAATTAAGAATCAACAAACTAAACAATGTTTGAACTTGCATTTAAGGAAGGATTAATACACCAACATGGATTACATTTCTTAAGAAAGAAATGAAGAATCAACCTAAGTACTATATTTTGGTACATTGATTGCCAAACAAAACATATGGTTTCTTCAAGTGCATGACTAATAATTGTTGTATAGGCATAATTGTTGTTGGTTTCAATCTGATGGATAACGCCTACCACCCTACTACCATATGTTAGGTTGACTCTTCTTGAAAGCAAACCTGCATTTAGATAGTTTTAGTATCTGCTTGTGTGGTTGAAATTAAAGGTGTATAAATTTACTCTAGAATCAGCAAATGTAATATTCATAATGATCACAAATAAGAATACTCTTAGGTTGCTAGACAATTTTTATAAAGGTTAATTAAACAAAACTTTAGTTAGTTATACTGTATAAGTTGTCAATACAATAATTATTGAAAGGTTGTCTAACTAAAGTAGACAAAATTAAAGTTGTCTAGTTTTAATACGCTAATATGGATGTCATTTTCTAAAAGAATATGTCATAATGTAACTATTATGATACTAATAAAATTAGGCCATGTTTATTTGCAAAAAGCATGTCTGGGATTGAATTACTCTTAATTTAACACAACTTAAAACTATTTAATCCTTTGATGATTAAAGACTGTCTATTAGTCCCTTAATGTATGCCTATTAGTCCCATAAAGTCATTTAATAGCTTAAAATGGATAGGACTATTAATCTCCAACTCATTAGGAAAATGATCCATAAGACTATTTAAAGGACTGTTAATCCCCATCAGGATAAAATAGTCTATGATAGTATTGAATTAAGACAAATAGTCTAATTTTAAGTATATTTTTTTACAAACAAACATGGTCTTTAAAGTTTAATAAAGTGAGAATTACACTACAAGAAAAAAGCCCAACAACGACCAAGACTATCTGCGACCGCCATTTTCGGTCGCTAATACTTGTAACAGCAATTGCATGTTAATTTAGTCGCTATTGATTTTAGCGACCTCAAAACGGTCGCTGACAGTATCTCCCTCCAAAAATTTGGCGCAAAAGTGGGGCGAGAAGCCTTATTGCGATCGGATTAGAACAGCGACCGCAAAACAGTTGCTAATACAGACACATATTTAAAAAATAGCGACCGCATGCGGTCGTAGAAGGCGGTCGCTGATCCTATTTAATCTATTAAGAACCAGACAGTCGGACATAAACGAAAAAGATGAAATTAAAAAAAAGAGAAGAGGGAGAAGAGAGAGAGGAGAGAAGAGAGGGAGAAGAAAGAAGAAAGGACTGCCCCACGCCGGCTGACCCACCCCACGCTGCCCACCCACACCGCCGAAGCTGCCCACGCCGCCCCATTTGCATATTTACGGGGGTGGTCATCTTTATGCCCATTTTACAGCCAAATCAATTGCATACATGTAATCCTGATTTAGTTCCTTATTCCTAATCTTTGGTGCATAATTAATTACATAAAGCTATCTCCACTGAGATATACTAACAGATTCACAATTGAGGTCAATCTATAGATAGTGGGCTGCTATTTCATATACATGTGTCATTTTACAACAATTGCATAATTAATTTATTTAATTATTGTTAGTTAGGTGCTTATAACTGCTTATAATTATAATAGCAAACTCTTACTATAAATTTTAGTGGTATTATAAAGAAAAGAAAAGAAAAGGTAATGTAAATTGGGGATGATTATTTTCATAAATTATTTAATATTCCCTTCGTCCTAAATTAAATGTCTGATTTTGACTTTTTTTAGTCAAATTGACTATTATTAGAATTAATAATTAAGTATATATAAATAAAATTTTAAATTATAAAAATTGGAGTTAATAGTAAACTGTATATACTTTTCTTTAATTATAATCTCTTCACCTATATTTCGAAAAGCTATTCCACAACCCAAATTTGTATTTTTACAGTTAAATACATAAAAACACATACACAGAATATAAGTGCACAATCCCCATCAATTAGCACAAGAAAATTCCTGAAATAAAAGTTACCAGTTGTTTGGAGCTCTGATCAGGTAGGTAAACTTTGAAGAATTCATGGGGCCCATTATGTCACACACAAAACATAACATATACATTTTTGTAATAAATCTCAAAATATTTTTTCCCCCCAACACATGAATGCTTCATCTCTTGATGTCCTAAGATATTTTCTGTTTTCTGATTATTATATTAAGAGTAATAGTTTTCTTAATTTGCATTTGAATCAGTTTAATAAGGGTCCTAATCCTTACCGCTCATATGATATTGAATTCACTGAACATGGCGGGAGGATTGGGAAAGGCGCGGATGGAGCTGCTTTCATTTGTACCAACAAGTTTGACCTGGGTAACTATGTTGTAAAGAAGATACCGTTTAATCGTAAAAGTGAAGGCAAAGTTAAAAGGTAAAGCTTTTAATGTTTTTTTTTGCTTTAACTTTTTGCAGTTATTAAATAAGGGAGCTAATTAAGTTTTGTGTGTTAGGGAGGTTCAAGCTTTGGCTGCTCTACAACACCGCCATGTAATGCAGTACTTTCAGTTACATTTCTTTTAGTCAAATAACTATGTGGTCAATGACGACGAAGAATCACCAGAAATTTGGTTTAGGCCCTAGGTTACACATCAAGGAAAATAGAGATTTATGTTTTATTCTTTGACTGTTCATGCTAAGTAGTATGCCACATGCTTTGGTGAAAGATTATTAAGGGGTTGTAACTACAATAAGTGGCTAAAAGTAGCTCTTTTGGCAAAATGCAAAATTTTGTTTTATTAACAGTGAAACTAAAACCCATAATCCAAAAGATTTGGCTTATGAAAAACTACAAAGCTGAAATCACAATGCATACATCTTCCAACTGCATGTTAAAATACCACCATGATCATTGTTGTAGACAAGCAAAAGTTTGCCTTCTTTACAACCATTGCCTTCTTCAAACTTCAGCATTTTATATTTTAATGTGCTTCCTAGCCCCCTTAAATTCTAATTTAATGCTATCACACTTCCTCTCCTCTGCAATTTATCTCTTCCTCTAATTCATTTAGTTTCCCATACGTAGCTTTTCTAAAGTACTTAGTTTGATATGTTAGTTGCTCGGTTCTTACTGTATTCTTTGGTAATTGGCTTTTGGCTGAATAGTAAAGACAACTGAGGGAGTTTCTCAGGAGTTGATGTAATTATTGATCATTGTGTTTACTGATTTCCCCTCAGATATGAAACTAGGGACCATGTTGGAGTGTATTGTGAGAATCTGATTGAAACTGTTGAGGAGGCTGAAAAGCTATTGGGTATATCCCGAGCTACTTATTTTTCCATTCACATTGATAAAGAGGATGGAACTCACCTCCCTTTCCACCATGCACTTTAAGAACGACACTAACGAGATATGCAGATCTTCTGAGTTCTCCCAAGAAGGTAGGTCTTTTTTTATTTCGTTAATTCATTGAATGTCTTTTAGCTTTTATTTATGTAGGATTTTTGAGATTTATGTATGCATATAAAAATTTAGGATGCAATTTATTTTTAATTAACAATTTGAATATAGATCAAATTACGGGCCAATCAAGGAACATCCCTGTGTTTAAAAAATTTGTCAAACATTCTCATCGCATATTGGATAAATTAGGGACCTTAACAATAATATACAACAATTAGAAAATATTTACAAAAACAAAACATCGACAAAATAATTACAAAAATAACGAAATTTCTAAAAATGTACTATAATATGTAATTGTTCCAAAAAAAAGATATAACAATTATACAACTACAACGATATTCAAGTATATACACGTAAAATAGAAAAAAAAATGAATGTCGGGCAGATTCTCCGAATCTAGACACTAAAGAGAAAGCATGTAAAAGAACAGAAGGAGAAGGAAGCTGCCCCAAAATATAGGCCCGGTGAAATTGAGCTCTCACACATTAAAACATAATTTTGCAAGCGAGAACCCATTGGATCGGCCCTCTGTCTCTCCCTCCCTCCATCAAAATAAATTTCATAAAAACAAAACAAATCAATACAACTGTAAATATATATATATATATATATATATATATATATATGGTAGGCCTATCTTTCTTTGCAAGAGATTTGAAAAGAAATACAGATGTAGAGATAAAGATATGACCATGACGTTATTGTATGCCCGCAACGGAACGCGAGCCGCTACTGAGTTCATCTGAGCAAGAGGAAGAGAGTTACTTTCGTATTAAAGGTTGGTTACCATTGTATTAAGGGTTGGTAGCCTTTGTATTAAAGGTTGGTTACCTTTGTTTTAAGATTGGATACCTTTTGTATTAAGTTTTGGTTACCATTGTATTAAGGGTTGGTTACCTTTTGTATTAAAAGTTGGTTACCTCTATATTAATGTTTCGTTACCTTTCTATTAAGGTTTAGTTACCTTTATATTAAGGGTTTACCTTTGTATTAAGGTTTGGTTACTTTTGTATTAAAGGTTGGTTACCATTGTATTAAGCATTGATTACCATTGTATTAAGGGTTGATTACCTTTGTATTAAAGGTTGGTTACCTTTGTTTTAAGGTTAGATACCTTTTGTATTAAGTTTTGGTTACCTTTATATTAAGGGTTGATTATTTCTGTATTAAGGTTTGGTTACCTTTGTATCTAAGGTTACCTTTGTATTAAAGGTTAGTTACCTATGTATTAAGATTGGTTACCTTTGTATTAAGGGTTGGTTACCCTCCTCCTCCTCAACTTATTTTCCATCACGACGACATAGCCGCCGTCGTCCACCATTTTCCACCCCTCCCTAAAGCCACCAGTAGTTAAATTTTACTACTGCAGCATCTGAACTTGCCATTAAATCCGTAACCACCACCGTCCCAACTATAATATGTAATTGTTCTAATTAATTACTTATAAGGATCCAGTTTTCCGTAGACAAGAAATTCTATTGAATTGTGTGTTGTCGAATGGAGCATAAAAGCCTATACAGACTTCAAAAACTTGTGCCCAGTGAGAATATTTGGTCATCAAGAACCTTAATTAACTAGGTCAAAAAGCCCACTACATAAACTTTGTCATTCTTGTGAGGCATGAAACTGGAATTGTTTGTGTCTCAACTGAAAGAGTCTCACATGAATCCTAATTATATTAATTTTGTAAATAAATATGAAAAAATGTATTACTTTTGTAATTATTTTATGGATGTATGATTTTTGTAATTATTTCTAGAAATGTACTATAATATGTAATTGTTCTTAAATTATTCAGTCTATTATTTGAACTAGATCTAGCCCGTGCATTGCACGGGTTATTAACTAGTATTAAATAAATTCACACATTAATTTAAAATTTAATATGTTGTCGTTTGATTTCAAAAGTCAAATTGTATCTCTAATTTGGGTACGGAGGGAGTATATATCTATAATTTTGAAAAACAAATAAATCTGAAATAGTAAAATGGTAATCTCACCTAAATAATATGAATTTAAGTAAAAAAATAAAACAACTAAATATTAATAACTGAAAACTCATATTAATAATTGAAAAACAAATAATAAAATAACTAATGTTTGAAAATTAATATTATTTTTAGAAGGAAAAAAATAAAAATTTATATATCTTATCTTTTCCTTAAACAAAAACATCTTATCTTTTTAATAGTACAAAACATCAATTAAATTAAAAGAAAAAAAAACTAACTCAAAAATACAAAACACCTTTAAAAGATATAAAATATCTTATCTTTTCCTTAAAACAAAATATCAATTCAAAATAAAAACCAATTAAAAGAATAAAAAAAGAAAACTAAATCCTCATCTCTGTTTCTCTTTCTCTAGATCTCGATGTTGTCCAGATCGAAGTAATGGGGGGCGCGGGGGGAGGGGGCGGCAGGGGGGGTCTGTTTTCCGATGAAACATTACACCAAATAGTCGCAACGTTAGTTGTGGTCGACGGCAAGGAGACAGGACGGAGGGGGAGGAAGATCGGCGGCGACAACGTCCATGACTAAGGTTGCGACAACATCCCCAATTCTTAGTTGTTACCAAGCTATCTGATCATCTCAATTTGTCTTCGAGTATAGGGGTTGTGTCTAATCATCTCAATTTGGGTTTTATTTTGTTCTTTGTTGGATTTGTGTTTTGGATGGATTTGGGGATGGATAGATGGGAAGTGATGTTGATTGCATTTCATGTGAGGCATTTCTTTGTTTTTTTTTCGTCTTTGCTATTCATTGCATTCGTGACTGAGATTGTATTTTGGCCAAAGTATATTAAACAAATGGGTGGGTATGCAGACAGAAGGTAAAAGGGTTTCTGGGTTTTGGGTGTGGCAATTTGATTTTAGTCAGATCTTCTTCTTCATTCTAAGTTGGTACTTCGAAACCAATGACAAATAAGGGACTTTTTCATGATGCGTGCGTTCTTGGTGTGTTAGTGCGTGTTTGAAATTGAAGATGAGGGAGATGAATTTGTTCTGAGACACCGCAAATACGATCAGAAATATATTGGGGAAAATTGATTTTTGTGAACCCTCGCTCATTCACGTTGCAATTACTCTTGATGTTGAGTATCTCCGAGGTTCAATCGCCGCTGTTCACTTGATTTTACAGCATTCAATGTGTCCCTACTACCTCATATTTTAGTTCGATCAACTTTCCCTAAGTTGAAACTTTTTTTAAAGTCAAACCGTATTCTATATGGTCAAATCGTATACAATACTTATCTGGCCGAAAATATAGTTATTATGGTCAATTTTGTTCGGATTATGAAATTGGGAGCTACACTGTATACAATTAGACACTTTATGTGTAAATTGTTAGCCTAAATTTTTTGGGTGCCGATTATAAATATGGTGATACTTGATGTAACGGAAGTGTATTTCGCCCTTTATTAAGAAATACAATTATTACACCAATTTTATTAGTAACATAACAATTATACCCATACTTAAATTTACTCATCAAAAACCTACAACCCACATAATTGTATTTTTGGAATAAGAGTCTTTTGGAATTATTGCACAATAAATTATCCTCATATATGCACCTGTTTTTTTATTGGTTGAAATAAGCTCAACATTTTCATGAAGTAAAAACCTTTTACCTTCTCCATATTTGGATATTAAACATTTATGAGGAGAAAGAATAAGTTAAAAAGGTAAATTTGTACTAATATAACCACTTTAATAGTCCAAAAAAGACCAAAACACAGTTATTTTGGTACAACAAAAATTATCTAAAAGTGCATGTAGACACCCAAATTTTGCACTTTGTATACTAACCCTGACAGGAGGGCAAATTCGGCAAATGGCCGGCCTGCGAGACGGAAGGTGGACATAAGTGCGAACACTCAGAGCCACCACGACGACTTGCGATCAAGGCTGACACGACGGCGGGCAAAGCAAACACCCATGAATGATGTGGCACTTTTCCCAGCGATTCCCGGACTGCAAAATGCAAGCCTTTCAGCAGAAGCCGATGATCCGACACGAGAAACGAGGTGCGGTTCGGAAAATGAGAAAATCAGCCCACCCAGCCGCGGATCAATCTGCGGCCAAGCGATTAAAATAATAATTGAGTGCGCACGGGACTCGAAACCAGGAAACCAGCTGAGTGCGATGGGGGGTGGCCAGCCAGCCGCAGATCAATCTGCGGCCAGCCGCAGATTGATCTTTCTGCGGCTGCCCTAATGCAGCCTATTTCAGCTCAGTTTCTTCATTTCATCCAGGAGAGGTTCAGCAGCAGCAGCGGCGGAAAAAGAAAGAAAAAGAAGGAGAAAACAGCAAGAAAATAAGAGAAATCAAGAGAGAAAAGAGTGAGAAATAGTGAGCAATTGTACCCATTTTGGGAGATTACATCTCATATTTTCTATTCTATTCAATACACAAATTCATACATATTGTGGGGATTATTTTGCAAGGTGAAAAATCCTTTGTTTTAGCATTTTGTTTTACCATTTTTGTTAAGCTTTTTGTCATCCAAATTATATTAAATGTAGTTGTGCTTGTATATTGTTGTGAATCCATGGATTGAGGGCTATTAGTGAGGTTTCCTAAATGGAACGAAATTCCTCCTAATGGCCCGATGATATCCATTTGTTGAATTTTTAGCTCGTTGTAATGATGTATTGTGCATAGATTGTTTAGATTGTTATTTTTAGGATCTTATGGGTGTGTAGCGGTTTTGGATGTGAGCCTAGGAGCGCGACCCCGTGGTCCAAATCCGATGATGGACATCTTTTGATATATGTAATAAATTCGATGTACCTTTCATTGTAAATATGTAATCGTCGGGCCTTAAAACGATGCCAAGGCGAGAATCGTGTTTAAGGCCCCGAAATAGTGAAACTTGTGATTGTAGGCGTTTGGGGTTATTTTGATGGCTTACATGCCCATGAATAGCTCCGACGCGTGTTTATGCTCGATTTGATTTATGAGACGAAATTGATTTCAAAGCTAAATGATAAGATTTTCATTAAATCAATCAAACTAGGCTATTAGCATCACGAGGTTAATAAATGGGAAGTGCTAATGAATGTCGATTTCTATTTCAAACGAGAAAGCTAAAGAAAATCGTTTTCAAACATCACAAGAAATGGTTTCATAAAATAAGTGACGTTTTATTAAACCGGTGTGCATAGGGTTAAAGAGGTTCTAGAAGTTGCCCATCGTTTGAGTTACGAAAGCAACGTATAGATCTCGATTCCTATTTTGACGAAGGTTTAAAACTCTTGTTTTGCCAAAACGACACCTAACGAAAAATCTCATAGTTTTTGGACAATTAAAATCAAACCCTTCTTATAAAGAATCAAGCTTTCTCGTATAAATCGAAGGACATTTCGAAGCATTCTTAAATCAAAGCACGACTTTCCCTAAAAATCCAAAAGATTCTTTCATACAAACTCACCACAACATTCACATAGGCACACACACACGCACACACGCACACACGCACACACGCGCACATACACACACACATTCGAGAATTAAAGGATAGGAAAGCATCAAGATTGCGGTAACCGTGTTTCACGGAAGTCGGGGGGTGCCTAACACCTTCCCCTCGCTTAAGCAAGCCCCCGAACTCTATGAATCTCGATTCGCAGACCAATTAATTCGGAGTCACATATGAGCCATCGATTTATAAAAAAATGAAAACTCGGATGAGTTGGTACATCCATTTCAAGTATACCAACTGGCGACTCTGGTTAATTGGCTCATCATAAAAAACGATCTTTCAAAACCCCGTCGACATTGAGTGCCGATCCTTTCCAAAACATCATCTAATCAAAGGGCTAAAATCGGAAAGACGAAAAACCGGCGTCGACAGCTGGCGACTCTGCTGGGGACATTAGAGGGCTTAAGCCGCGTTCAAATCTTGATGCTATCCTATCCTTCAAAAATTCATGAATATGTGTGTGCATGCGATATTTTGATCATTTTTACTTTTGTTGTGTGAATGTGTGTTTTGTCCAATAAGTGAATGATTGAATGGGATTGCTTTAATTTAAAGTAAAATCATTTGCATACGGTGAGGACGATGAATGTGAATGTATGTTGAGAGAGTACCTCCTCCTGAGGCGAACCTGTCGGTTGCTTATTACTGGACTCGAAGGGGCTGCTCCCCGGAGATGGCTCAGGAAACGCACCACCCAAATCCGCTCCAATCGAAAGGATTCAGACGAGTAGATTGCGAAGATTTGGGGACCTTCATGCCGAAAAGCCCGCGAGAGTAACCCTAGGGTAGGTCAGCCTCTGATAAACCTAACGGAAGGGAAGCTTCTTCATGCCCTTTTATCATTCAGTCAAATAAATGTCATGTAAAGGGCATACAACTGTCATACCGTCATCATCATAATAAATATGTCCTGTATCATGTGATTACATCACTTGCATATATAAAGAGAATACTGACATGGTTTTGCAGGAGGGCCATCCATACCACGCACCAAGGTTTTTTTAAACTTCTAAATACTATTCTGTCATCAAACACTGACCTTGTGTTGCAGGATAAGATTAGAGAACCGTGAAAGTGTGGCCTAACGATCACAAAGAACCCGGAGTAGGGGCATATTCGACCACCAAAAAAAAAAAAAAAAAAAGAAAGAATAATAATCACGCATCAGTGTTGACATGCAGCTGCCAACTTGTAACTGGCACAGTACTAAACTACGGCCCTTGTTTGTTTTGCGAGATTACCCCTACGACCCAACTAAGAGGCCGTAAAATCCATACTCCATCCATCCAAATGGCAGAGGCCGATAGCCATGAAATTACAGTTCTGCCACTCCAACAATACGGCCGAATACAAGGAATTCATCCTAGGACTGAGATTAGCCCTGGGAATGGGAATCAAAAGGATGATAGTAGTTGGAGACTCCGAATTGGTCATCCGGCAGGCCATGGAAATATACAGCACCAAAGGGCATAAATGGGACCTGGCCACGGGACTGCTGAGATATCTGGAAGCCGAAGAAGCCCACAGACAAATGAACGAAGTACATGGCGATGTGTGCGGAGCCCATATGAGCAAACATTTTCGGCAAAGAGAATCATGTGAACGGGTCACTACTGGCTAACCATGAGAACTGACTGCGATGCTCATGTCAGGAAATGTCATCGATGCCAGATCCATGCCAATACGATCCATGCACCTCCTAATGAGCTCCATTGCTTGACCTCACCGTGGCCAGTTGGACCGTGCAGCAGGTGATATCTAGGAAGGGGTAAATCCAGGAGTATGGCAGTGAATCCCGGCCTGTAGAAGATCAATGGGTTTTAAAATTCTGAGTTTTATTTCCAAATCCCTGCACGCTCATGTCATTTTGTCATGTTAGCCAAAAAGAAGATCATGTGTTGAAATGTTTTATATATATGACAAGCATTTTTGTTTTATGTCAGGTACCCCGATTTGAGGCATTCTAGCCTGACAAGCGATAGGCCAAATTTGAAGGAGGATCATGATTTTGGTATAGAGCTAGATTTTGATCTGATGGGGATTGAGCAGGATGAGACAGATATCGACAATACGCCTGACGAGATCAAAGGAGGGGTCAAAGATAAACCCCAAACCCGACTTAGACCAAGCCATCGCCATCAAACATCAGAACCCCTAACGATCACAAAGAACCCGGAGTAGGGGCAAATTCGACATTTTTAAAAAAAATAATAATAATAAAAAAAAAAAACAAATCTCAAAATCAAAAATCAAAAATCAAAAATCCCCCAAACCTTTCAACAAGTCAAAGGACCGGATCTTTTGTCAGCCCAGCGAGATACCGAGGCAACCAGTATGAGGGAGATCACAAGAAAAGCAACTTAACACTGGGGCATTTGTCAACTACCCAGGAAATGATGACGTGCAAATTGGCACCCATGCAACAATCCCATCAACATGCACCATCATCATCAAATGCTACCTCATGTCAATTCAAGCTTCAACGGTACGATCATCTGGCATTTATCAAGCATAGTTTTTCCGGGATACGATGATCCGCGTGAAAGGGGATTTTATTTGGCTTGATAGGAATCGGATTAATTCTGACAAGCAATCGTGGAGCACGATCGTGAGTATTGATTAGATGAAGAAAGCTATTCAACCTTTTGATCGGGTACAAAGTCTTAATTCAAAGCAACGTTTGCGACAGAATCGACCTCATGTGCCAGTCTGCACTTTGCATTTGCACAAACTTTCAGTTGTGGGGTATAAAACTATGACGACGTTGATGGCGATTAACACGTAGTCAGACAGTCAATGATTATCAAGCTAATATCAAGAAGTCAGACGATAAATGATTATCAAGCTAATGTCTCGAATCGTGGCCTGGGTTATTCGAGTAATTAAGCTCGAGGGGTGTCTCTACACCTGGTGCCCTAAAGCCATCTGGTTTGGGAGTCGCTGGCCCAACACTCGTTACATGGGTAACTCAGAGCCTAAGAAAACGAGCATTACAGTAGAGGAGGCCCGAGCAGATTCGAATCGTGGCATGGGCTACTCGAGTAATTAAGCCTAAGGGGGGTGTCTCTGCATCTAGTGCCCTAAAGCCGTCTGGTTTGGGAGTCGCCGGCCTAACACTCGCTACATGGGTAACTCAAGCCTAAGAAAACGAATCTTGCGCAAGGTCAAGCAAAGAATGAATGGTGCAGACCACCAACCTGTCTCGAACCGTGGCCTTTGTTACTCGAGTAAATAAATCCGAAGGGGTGTCTGTACACCTAATGCCCCAAAACCGTCTGGTTTGGGAGTCATTGGTCCAAAACTCGTTAAATGGGTAACTTTGAATAGCCTAAGAAAACGAGACAAGTGAAGTGGGCTAATAAGAAAAAAGATAATACAAAAAAAAACTCTCGGCCTTAAACAAGAAATCATAAAGGAGAAACCTCTACTGAGTACTGCATCGCATAGTGCATTTGTCATATGACGTCAATCCTGCTAAGAATGTTGTCGAGAATGAAGACAGGATACCTTTGACGAGGGAAGGTAGTTCTTTTGAATTCGACCCTACTCACGTACAATGACCATGAATGCTTGAAGGTGTTCTTACGATTTCCTAACCCGTTAAATAGAAAATCATCAATTCACGAAGGATCGAAAAAAACTTCCAATCTAGTACATGCACGGTTCACAACTTGCTAGATTGTGCGATCAAAAGATATTCAATTTCATGTGCTTTAACTGCATTTACTCTTTTGTCAAGATTATAATATCTTTGTGTTGAACTAACACTAGCGGCCCGAGCCTGCAAGCTTGGCATTTGTTAGTCATCTGATATGCAGGATCTTGCAGAGCTGTGGATAACTCAGCACGATCAACATGGCGAGTTCTCGATAGAAATTCTTGGTAGCGACACGCACCAAGGCAGGGGCAGTTAAGAATCGTGAAATGGAAGGAAGCTGAGGCTGCACAGAACTCCTCGTCATTGGGCCTCTCCCCAATCCCGACTATCACTGCCTCGACATCAAATTGATCCACGTGCATGAGCATATACAAGGATGATATAATGCTGGACAGCAGCATATCGGCCGTCAAGAATGATCAAAAGGCCAAGGAGCTAACATAGCTGTCGATCATCACAGAGAGCGAAACAGACTGCCTCAACTCGATGAAATGAAGACGACCAAGAACAGGTAGAGTACAAAACCAATGTTGAAGTCTAGAAACTACACTTCACGACGAAGCGTGATCCAATCAAATGTTGGCAAGCAACGACGACCGTCGAATCGTATCATTTGACTGAACAGGGGTCATTTCTATCTAAAACATATGTTGTGCACATGCATCTGTCCATACCATATTTGCTAGATCATGTGTAACATCTTTTTCATGCATGCAGGTACGATCAAAATGAAAATCTTCAGGAAAATACAAGCACGTCGCTTTTAACCTCACAAATGATCAGACCGTGATGGCTTTTGCGGCATAGTACGTGGACGATGTTCGTGGGAGATCCGGGACAGAAGCCGATCACACATCCCACTTCAAGAAATCCCTCAAAATTAAATCAAAAAAAAAAAACAAACCCCTGGGAAGGGCTGAGATCCAAGCGAACCACGACAAGATGGTGAGCAACCCTGGGAAGGGCTGATATCCACAAAAAAAAAAAGACAAAAAATAACAAACCCTGGGAAGGGCTGAGATCCAAGCGAACCACGACAAGATGGTGAGCAACCCTGGGAAGGGCTGATATCCACAAAAAGAAAAAAGACAAAAAACAACAAACCTTGGGAAGGGCTGAGATCCAAGCGAACCACGACAAGATGGTGAGCAACCCTGGGAAGGGCTGATATCCACAAAAAGAAAAAGACAAAAAACAACAAACCCTGGGAAGGGCTGAGATCCAAGCGAACCACGACAAGATGGTGAGCAACCCTGGGAAGGGCTGATATCCACAAAAAGAAAAAAAGACAAAAAACAACAAACCCTGGGAAGGGCTGAGATCCAAGCGAACCACGATAAGATGGTGAGCAACCCTGGGAAGGGTTGATATCCACAAAAAGAAAAAGACAAAAAACAACAAACCCTGGGAAGGGCTGAGATCCAAGCGAACCACGACAAGATGGTGAGCAACCCTGGGAAGGGCTGATATCCACAAAAGAAAAAAGACAAAAAACAACAAACCCTGGGAAGGGCTGAGATCCAAGCGAACCACGACAAGATGGTGAGCAACCCTTGGAAGGGCTGATATCCACAAAAAGAAAAAAGACAAAAAACAACAAACCCTGGGAACGGCTGAGATCCAAGCGAACCACGACAAGATGGTGAACAACCTGGGAAGGGCTGATATCCACAAAAAGAAAAAGACAAAAAACAACAAACCCTGGGAAGGGCTGAGATCCAAGCGAACCACGACAAGATGGTGAGCAACCCTGGGAAGGGCTGATATCCACAAAAAAAAAAGAAGACAAAAAATAACAAACCCTGGGAAGGGCTGAGATCCACGCGAACCACGACAAGATGGCGAGCAACCCTGGGAAGGGCTGATATCCTGAGATCCAGATAACCAACCGGCGATGATACCCGGGGGTTACGAGATGGGTGACCGGCGACGATAACCGGCCCCGACAAGACAATCGTCCGGCGACGAAAACCGGCGATGAAAACCGGCGATTACGAGATGGATGTCCGGCGACGAAAACCGGCTCCGACCAGATAACCAACCGGCGACGATAACCGGGGGTTACGAGATGGGTGACCGGCGACGATAACCGGCCCCGACAAGACAATCGACCGGCGACAATAACCGGCGATTACGAGATGGATGTCCAGCGACGAAAACCGGCTCTGACCAGATAACCAACCGGCGACGATAATCGGGGGTTACGAGATGGGTGACCGGCGACGATACCCGGCCCCGACGAGACAATCGACCGGCGACGATAACCGGCGATTACGAGACGGATGTCTGGCGACGAAAACCGGCTCCGACAAGATAACCAACCGGCGACGATAACCGGGGGTTACGAGATGGGTGACCGGCGACGATACCCGGCCCCGACAAGACAATCGACCAGCGACGATAACCGGCGATTACGAGACGGATGTCCGGCGACGAAAACCGGCTTCGACAAGATAACCAACCGGCGACGATAACCGGGGGTTACGAGATGGGTGACCGGCGACGAAACCCGGCCCCGACAAGACGATCGACCGGCGACGATAACCGGCGATCAACGAACCCCTGGGAAGGGCTGGTATCCAAATAATCAACGACCACTGGGAAGGGCTGAGATCCAAGCAAACCCCGACAAATGGTGACACCTGTGGAACCGTATCAAAAGACTGTACAGGGGTCATTTTTCATCAAATTTATATTTTAAATGTTATGTCACATGCATTGAATAGATGATGATTCTGTACGTGATCCATGCAGGTTAGGTGTCAACGTCCTAGCCTATCAGAGTCAAAAGCAATGGTTGCCAAGAACGATGTATGAGGACGAACTCCAACGATGCTCTTCAAAGCTAGTCAGGAGAATAAATTCCTTTGATGACAATGGGATGGAATGAGGTGATTACAAGAGGGTCGACCGGATGCGAGACCCGGCACTCACAGGACAATCGACCGGATACGAGACCCGGCGATTACGAGACGAGCGACAGGTCAGGGATTGATGCATTGACACCTTTGCGAATGTTTTGCATGCTTTACATCTTGCGTTGCATCATAAGCTACATGTGTTGCATCATGTATGTACTGTCATTCTTAGACACTATCATTCATGCATCGGGTGTCTATTTCTTTATCATGTTCATTTCATTTAACATTTCATAAACATGATAAAGAGGGGCAGCTGTAGACACCCAAATTTTGCACTTTGTATACTAACCCTGACAGGAGGGCAAATTCGGCAAATGGCCGGCCTGCGAGACGGAAGGTGGACATAAGTGCGAACACTCAGAGCCACCACGACGACTTGCGATCAAGGCTGACACGACGGCGGGCAAAGCAAACACCCATGAATAATGTGGCACTTTTCCCAGCGGTTCCCGGACTGCAAAATGCAAGCCTTTCAGCAGAAGCCGATGATCCGACACGAGAAACGAGGTGCGGTTCGGAAAATGAGAAAATCAGCCCACCCAGCCGCGGATCAATCTGCGGCCAAGCGATTAAAATAATAATTGAGTGCGCACGGGACTCGAAACCAGGAAACCAGCTGAGTGCGATGGGGGGTGGCCAGCCAGCCGCAGATCAATCTGCGGCCAGCCGCAGATCTATCTGCGGCTGCCCTAATGCAGCCTATTTCAGCTCAGTTTCTTCATTTCATCCAGGAGAGGTTCAGCAGCAGCAGCGGCGGAAAAAGAAAGAAAAAGAAGGAGAAAACAGCAAGAAAATAAGAGAAATCAAGAGAGAAAAGAGTGAGAAATAGTGAGCAATTGTACCCATTTTGGGAGATTACATCTCATATTTTCTATTCTATTCAATACACAAATTCATACATATTGTGGGGATTATTTTGCAAGGTGAAAAATCCTTTGTTTTAGCATTTTGTTTTACCATTTTTGTTAAGCTTTTTGTCATCCAAATTATATTAAATGTAGTTGTGCTTGTATATTGTTGTGAATCCATGGATTGAGGGCTATTAGTGAGGTTTCCCAAATGGAACGAAATTCCTCCTAATGGCCCGATGATATCCATTTGGTGAATTTTAGCTCGTTGTAATGATGTATTATGCATAGTTTATTTAGATTGTTATTCTTAGGATCTTGTGGGTGTGTAGCGATTTTGGATGTGAGCCTAGGAGAGCGACCCCGTGGTCCAAATCCGATGATGGACATCTTTTGATATATGTAATAAATTCGATGTACCTTTCATTGTAAATATGTAATCGTCGGGCCTTAAAACGACGCCAAGGCGAGAATCGTGTTTAAGGCCCCGAAATAGTGAAACTTGTGATTGTAGGCGTTTGGGGTTATTTTGTTGGCTTACATGCCCATGAATAGCTCCGACGCGTGTTTATGCTCGATTTGATTTATGAGACGAAATTGATTTCAAAGCTAAATGATAAGATTTTCATTAAATCAATCAAACTAGGCTATTAGCATCACGAGGTTAATAAATGGGAAGTGCTAATGAATGTCGATTTCTATTTCAAACGAGAAAGCTAAAGAAAATCGTTTTCAAACATCACAAGAAATGGTTTCATAAAATAAGTGACGTTTTATTAAACCGGTGTGCATAGGGTTAAAGAGGTTCTAGAAGTTGCCCATCGTTTGAGTTACGAAAGCAACGTATAGATCTCGATTCCTATTTTGACGAAGGTTTAAAACTCTTGTTTTGCCAAAACGACACCTAACGAAAAATCTCATAGTTTTTGGACAATTAAAATCAAACCCTTCTTATAAAGAATCAAGCTTTCTCGTATAAATCGAAGGACATTCCGAAGCATTCTCAAATCAAAGCACGACTTTCCCTAAAAATCCAAAAGATTCTTTCATACAAACTCACCACAACATTCACATAGGCACACAAACACGCACACACGCACACACGCGCACATACACACACACACATTCGAGAATTAAAGGATAGGAAAGCATCAAGATTGCGGTAACCGTGTTTCACGGAAGTCGGGGGGTGCCTAACACTTTCCCCTCGCTTAAGCAAGCCCCCGAACTCTATGAATCTCGATTCGCAGACCAATTAATTCGGAGTCACATATGAGCCATCGATTTATAAAAAAACGAAAACTCGGATGAGTTGGTACATCCATTTCAAGTATACCAACTGGCGACTCTGGTTAATTGGCTCATCATAAAAAACGATCTTTCAAAACCCCGTCGACATTGAGTGCCGATCCTTTCCAAAACATCATCTAATCAAAGGGCTAAAATCGGAAAGACGAAAAACCGGCGTCGACAGTGCAGATAATTTGGGATGTAAAGATTATTGAAGAAGAGTCATTTATTAAGGGAAATTGAATGAAAATGATAACGGATGGAATTCTATTTTAAATAATGTGGTTAGAACATAAATATCACATGTTTTTTTTAGAGAACACATAAATATAACTTAAAAGATATTAAATATTGATAAAATAAGACTTAAATGCATTTTGTATTTCTCAAGTATACGGGATTTTGCATATTGCATTACATATTTCAAAACGTGACACTTTGCATCTCGTATTTTTAGCGAACCAACACATAACATTTTCTAGACCAAAATTCGTCGCTAAAAGTGATGGGAAAGTGTTTGATTTTGCACTTTTAGCAATAAATTTTGGGCCATAAGGTGTTATATGTGGGATCACTAAAAGTGTGGGATGCAAAATGTCCCGTTTTAAAGTATAGAATGCAATGTGCAAATAGATAAAACTGAGGGGTACATAGTGCATTTAACTCATAAAATAATTGTAAAATTGTTGTTAAATATATTTTTTCTTTGATAATATCAGCCTCATTTTTATAAAATAAAGTATGATTGTGTCAAGAAAACTAATTCAATATCTTATATATGTACATAGGTATAAATATTTAAAGTTTCAATTAATATTGGTTTTGCGTGTACAACACCAAAGAATGTTTGGGGTGTAAAACTAATATTTTTCTGCCGACTTTTAACGAAGTGCTCATGCAATGTTTTGTGAGCACGTGAAATGTTGTTTGGATTATTAAGAAGTTGAGGATAGTGTGACTTGTTATGGAAAGAAATAAAACTATACTTCGGTTTTCAAAATTATTTATTTATGCATACTTTGAGCGAGTGATTGCTACTTATGTGTAGTGTACAGTCCATTACAAAATATAGGGCAAATAAGCAGTCCTTATTTCAAAATTATTTATTTATGGATACCTTTGATTGCTTAGTTGCCCTATATTTTGTAATGGACTGTACACATAAGTAGCAATCATTCGCCCAAAGTATCCATAAATAAATAATTTTGAAAACCGAAGTATAGTTTTATTTCTTTCCATAACAAGTCACACTTGATGTCCTCAACTTCTTAATAATCCAAACAACATTTCACGTGCTCACAGAACATTGCATGAGCACATCGTTAAAAGTCAGCAGAAAAATATGAGTTTTATACCCCCAAACATTCTTTCGTGTTGTACACGCGAAACCAATATTAGTTGAAACTTTAAATATTTATACCTATGTATGTACATATGAGATATTGAATTAGTTTTCTCGACACAATTATGTACTTTGTTTTATACCTAATGTCTATATATATTGTGTGGATGTTAAACGTGTGCAATTTTTTTAATAATTGTACTAGATGTTTAAGTTATGCTAAATTGCAAAGGTATGTATATCCTGATTTTGGAATTTCATTAGTTACATGAAATTCACAAGACAAGATGAGATGAGCTATTCCATTCGGAAATCTTATTGATGTAGATGTGAATTGTAATAATTCTTAAATTGTGTTAAAGTGACGACGCCTTATCAAATAAATTAGGCAATTGATGGTATAAATTGCACTTCGTGTAATAATGTTGTTGTAAGTAGATGTGGTCATGATTTGCACCTCGTGCAATGATGTGTTGGCGATTATAAATATTAACGTGTTAGACCAATATTCGCATCCAATTAAAATTAACGTGCACCCATTCATGTGTAGGCCCAACGACCCACATACTCCACGTCACCCAATTAAAATTGTTCACGTGTTTGACGTCGATTTGTAGTTTCTAATTATAGCCGTTCCTTCTTATTTTCAATGGTATAGATGGTGTATGTTCTATAAGAATCCATACCAAAATACATGTTATTGATCATTATTCATTAAACAATATATATATATATATATATATATATATATTACGAATATGCATATATCCGTATCCGCTTTAGACAAATATAAATACGGATAATATTCATTTTGATACGAATACGGATAATATTCGTTTTGACGCGAATATATATATAAATTTTCAAAACGAATATCAAATATTTCGGACTCTATTTACGGTCATACTCTTTCTAATGTGTAAAACAAGACCATATACAAATAATTGTGCATAATTTGAAAAAATGTTAGGTATCACCATCATAT
Source organism: Aralia elata (assembly GCA_034770075.1). Classification (NCBI taxonomy): domain Eukaryota; kingdom Viridiplantae; phylum Streptophyta; class Magnoliopsida; order Apiales; family Araliaceae; genus Aralia; species Aralia elata. The sequence continues at coordinate 37,079,227 of CM068383.1, read as the reverse complement.
CACGTTATATTTATTACATTTGATATCTATATTATAAAGTGGTCATGACTGCTTGGTAAGAGGAACGAAGCGGTTATTTTTCTTCATCACTTTTAATAAAATATCCATTAAGGGCACGTAGTAACAAGGGGTTGGGTAATACGTCCACTTGGCCGCAGATTGAAAGAGAGAGAAAATAGATTGAAAAAGAGAGAAAGGTGAAATAGTTATGGGGGTTGAATGAATGCACATGGGTAAGAGCCATCTTTTTTGGGAGCTTTCTTTATAAATTGCTAACAATCACCGTTTCATTTTCTTCACATACCAAGGCAAACTTCATGTGACGTGTTCTCTCTCTGTTTTCTTCTTCCTCTCGCTCTTTGCAAATATTATCTTAATTGTTTTTGATTTTGGGTCTTTTTGATTGGTAGTTGAAAATTTCTCTACATAATTGAGCTACTTTTGTTGATTGGTTGACAAATTAAGAAACCAAACTATTACTAGTAATCCACATAGTTCATCTAATTCTTCTTCCTCTTTTATTATAGATCTTTTTGGGCCCAAAGACTCTTCATCACCTTCTTTTTCCACCAGACTCTTTGACTTTGTTTTTGGCTCTGTTTTCATCTAATTAAAGTTGTCTAGTTTTAATAGGCAAATATGTTTGTCATCCATATTTTTGAAGATAATATATTCAGCGTTCAGATGATGTATAATGAATCATTAATGCATGCACATGTGGGGTTATTATTGTTATTATTATGTATCTTTAATTTTGTGTCTTAAAATATCACTCACCTACTCATGACCTACATCTTTTTTATAGATGTACAAAATTACTAGTAGTAATTAAGCTGGTAACAAAATTCAACGCCCATCATCCTGCAACCTAGGTTGACTCTTTTTCAATATTGTTGTACCAAACCTACAACCTAATTGATACGTCTGACCTAGGTTGTAGGTTTGGTACAACAATATTGAAGAAGTGTCAACCTAGGTTGTAGGGTGATGGGCGTTGAATTTTGTTATCAGCTTAATTATTACTTGTAATTTTGTTCATCTACAAAAAAGTTGTAGGTCATGAGCAGATGAGTGATATTTCAAGACACAAAATTAAAGATATATATTTCAAGACACAAAATTAAAGATATATTTTTGACACAAAATTAAAGATATATAAGAATATTTTTTTGTAAAATAAAATTATTTTATAAATGAGACTATTTGTGAGACCGTAGGATTATTTCATTATCCATTAATTATCTCTATAGTAGTTTATTGATAATTGATGTAACAATTAATATGGATATGAATCCTTTTGTAGTATAATCATGTGATGAAGTTTTCTTTTGTAGGTATTAGAGTTCGTTATCTATATAGACTATATGATAACATGATATGATTCCTCAACCTAGACCGGAATAAATCATTCATGAGATTCTCCAAGAAAAGAATGAAAAGGATAGATTAGATATATACAAATTTGATCGCCTGTCTCTTTATATTTAAATATGTACTCCTCCTATAGATGATCACAACTTCAAATTCAGACGTATTTAGGTTGTTGGTTTGGTACAACAATATTGAAGAAGAGTCAACCTAGGTTGTAGGGTGATGCGCGTTGAATTTTGTTACCTAGTTAATTACTAGTAATAATTTTGTTCATTTATAAAAAAGATATAAGTCATGAGTAGGTGAGTGATATTTCAAGAAACAAAATTAAAGATACATAATAATAACAATAATAACCACGCATGTGCATTAATGATTCGATATACAACATCTAAACGCTGAATATATTATCTTCTAAAATATGGATGACATCCATATTAGCGTATTAAAACTAGACAACTTTAATTAGATGAAAACAGTGCCAAAAACAGAGCCAAAGAGTCTGGTGGAAAAAGAAGAAGGCGGTGAAGAGTCTTTGGGCCCAAAAAGATCCATAGTAAAAGAGCAAGAAGAATTTGATGAACCACACATTTTTTTTATGTGGATTACTAGTAATAGTTTGGTTTCTTAATTTGTCAACCAATCAACAAAAGTAGCTCAATTATGTAGAGAAATTTTCAACTACCAATCAAAACGACCCAAAATCAAAAACAATTAAGATAATATTTGCAAAGAGCGAGAGGATGAAGAAAACAGAGAGAGAACACGTCACATGAAGTTTGCCTTGGTATGTGAAGAAAATGAAACGGTGATTGTTAGCAATTTATAAAGAAAGCTCCCAAAAAGATGGCTCTTACCCATGTGCATTCATTCAACCCCCATAACTATTTTACCTTTCTCTCTTTTTCAATCTATTTTCTCTCTCTTTCAATCTGCGGCCAAGTGGACGTATTACCCAACCCCTTGTTACCACGTGTCCTTAATGGATATTTTATTAAAAGAGATGGAGAAAAATAACCGCTACCTTCCTCTTTTATGACACGTTTAACCAAGCAGTCATGATCACTTTATAATATAGATATCAAATGTGATAAATATGACGTGATATGATTATACCTAACATTTTTTCGCATTATACACAATTATTTGTATATGGTCTGGTTTTAGCCATTGGAGAGAGTAGGAATGTAAATAGAGTCAGGGACGAAGCCAGGATTTAATTTCGCGGGGGGACAAAATTTGTACCAAGTCATAAATAATTTGACGGGGATTCGGGGGCAGCGCCCCCGAGCCAATTTTTTTTTAATACTTTTGTACTTTCAGGTCACACACACACACACACACACACATATATATATATATATATATATAATATTATAGGGAGATATACATATATTGGGAGAATATGAGTCATATGTGGTTAAAATTTGGCTGACAAAATTATAAATTTTTAATTTGACCCCGTATAATAGAAAATTTATAAAATTTTAGTGGAGTCAATTTATATATAATACTTAAATTTTTTAAAATTTACCTTACATTATAAAGTAATTATTTTTTTTAGTGCAGTATTATCCAAGTGTTTCTAGTGAGCTTCCATTTTCTTTTTCATTTAGAATGGAGGTAGGAGTTGCCATTTTTTATTTGAGAATTTTATGGGGCAGGTTATAAGCAAGAAGGGCAGGTCTATAATCTATTTATAAGTGTATGAATTTGGCCAGTTAAGATCAGAATGAGACCGATGTGTAAACTTATATCTTGTTACAAAGAATGTGTTGTGGTCGTTAGTTTGGTAGTAAAGAAATTTATTTTCCTCTAAAGCATTGCATTTTTCTTGAGGGGGGCCAAAAATAAATTTTTTGAAACTTTGGGGTGGGACTTACAAAATTTTCAAACCTTAGGGGGGGCCGTGGCCCCCTCCAGTCCTAAGCTAGCTTCGTCCCTGAATAGAGTCTGAAATATTCGATATTCGCTCTGAAAATTAGTATCTATATTCGCATCAAAATGAATATTATCTGTATTCATATCAAAACAAATATATATTGTCTGTATTCGTATCCGTACAAAGCAGATATAGATATATGCATACTCGTATTTCTTATTATCCGTATCCATAATATATATATATATATATATATATATATATATATATATATATATATATATATATATGCACACACACACACACATATACATACATGTACATGTGTAAATCTCTCATGTAATATTAATATACAATATATGAAAGTATAAATATCTATTGATTATACATCTTTTATGACTAATTTATGATATAGAATATAATTTTTTTTACATATGGATATATATATATATATATATATATAGAGTCTATTGTTTTATTTGGTTGATTACATCATTTCTAAGTATTAGTTGATGAAGCGAATATTTTTTTGTTATTAATTTAATATTGTACAAGACTTAAATAAAAAATTCAAACTTTTAAAATTTTATTTTGAACATATGAGGATACATATACAGATATGTGAATATTTGATATATTTATTCATATTATATTATATAAAACAGATATGAATAATATCCATATTTGAATATTATTCGTCAAATATGAATACAGATATTTTATTTGCATATCAGTCGAATACAAATATGAATATAGATATTAAATTTTATTTTTGAAAATAAATACCAATATGTCTATATTCGCATTTAAATATATGAATAAGTGTAGTCTTTCTCATTCTTCTTTTTCGTTTTTGTCTTGTTCTTTTTCTGTCTATACTTGAGGTTATCTGGATATGACCATCATTCAAATAGTTTGCCTCCATTTTTTTTATATATAATTATTATTCCTTCTTTCTCCTACACATACAAACCACACCATGCAATGAATGAACAAGATATTAAACTAAACATATTGTTCTTGATGTATGGTTGTATTTCTTTGAAGAATTTAAAGTTGTGATCATCTATAGGAGGAGTATATATTTAAATATAAAGAGACATGTGATCAAATTTGTATATATCTAATCTATCCTTTTCCTTCTTTTCTAGGAGAATCTCATGAATGAACTATTCGGATATAGGTTGAGGAATCATATCTTGTTATCATATAGTCTATATAGATAACGATCTCTACATGCTTCATATTTATACATGACACATAATTCACATTTTCTCATGGGTCGCATTTTATACATACTTCATATTTCTCATGTTGTACATTTCTCAAATTATATAGTTCACATGAAACAATTAACTTAAATCATCAACTAAATATTAACAATTATTATCACATTATTGCACAGAATGCGCATTAAAATATGTTCACAAGAATTTCACATAATATTGAAAATTTGTACATAACAACAAGTTCTGAAAAACTTACCTTGATCGTAGTTCATCATCTACCTCATGCACATACAATATTTCTTTCTTCCGTACTTAACTGACCTATACGATACATAATATTTTTCATTAACATAATAATATTCTCATAATAACATTAACTTTCACCAATTACTTCCCGCAATTATCTTTTAATATTCCTGTTTACTTTTTCAATAATCTCCGATATTCGGAGTTACGTCCAAAAATTCTTAAAATCTTGGACAATCTCTTCTTCTTTTACATAAAAAAAATAAGTCTGCCCAGTTGTTGTAATTTATGATTCTTAAAGGATGTGATGGTATTCACAAATGATTCTTAAGCACTATAATATCGAAGACAAAATTAAATGTTCATGATTCATTCCTCTAAACAGTTAGTTTTTTTTTCCTCCTTGTCATTGAGTTCTGATGTTAAAATAATATATAATTGCGTCTTAATAGTATATATAATGTGTGTATCTTTTTCAAGACTCCAGTGAATGCCAAGGGATGTAATAGTAAAGTAGCGCAACACAGGAGCAGACCATTTCAACGTCAACAGGAAGAAATGTACGGTAAGAGGGGAAAAGATAAAATTTTCTTTAAAAAAAAAAAAGGGAAACTCTATATTATCACACTTTGAAGCCCTCTTAAATATACAGTATTTTTTTCCCCATAAATCCTTTTTAACAGTACAATTACAATTACTACTGTTAACGCCAAGATTTGTCTGCACACTTCAGTCACTACAAAATGCGCTAATCCTGCACAATAACGATACCTCACTCAGAGTTCCGGGTGGTTTTGCCACCGGGGGATAGCTCAGGCGTGAGAATTAGTACAGGCTGTATCAAGGTCTTGATAACAATGGAGGTTTTTAGTTTAGTGTTTAGTTTTGCATTACCCTTGAATCCGAGAGGGAAGCCTTGTATATATACCTCCTTATATCATCATCACGCCTGGTCCCACTTGACAGAATAAAGCATATGTCTCCATCAACCAAATCATAATAAATGCTCCAGTCAATACATAAGTCCACCCAGTTAGAAAGTAATTTCCATAACTGGATCACTTTATCCCAACTAAATCCCAAATGAGTTCGGATCCTCCACACCGGGTCGGGTATCCCGAACCCATAACCCAACATTGCCCCCTACTCTTTAATTATAAAAAGAATTATAATAAAAGAGTAAAAAGAATAAACATACCCTTAATCCCTGATCCAATCACTCCCTTAACCTTGTAACCGCCTCAAATTATCACCCCCATTATCACCATAACGTCACGTGCCAATAAAAGGGGCCCACCACATTTAATAAAGTAGCGCCGTCTGTGGGAACCGTGCCGGATTCAAAGGGCCACTCTCAAATAGAATTAAATCATCCCCAAATGCAACCGTCACTTTCAATTTGAATTTTTTCAAACCTGTCAAATCTCCTCTGCAACTTTCACTGCAATCCCCATCTTACTCCAACTACTCGAATCCAGCACCTCTCCTCTATTCATCAATGGCGACAAACGATGCCTCAAGCTCTTCCAACCCATCAAAAACTAGTGCCTCAGCCTCTACTGCTAACGAAATCATAGCTCCCATTATAGCGGTGACAACAGAAGCTACCACCGTCACAACCACTGCTATACCAACAATCGTCGTCTCCGCCGCGCCGGTAGTCATTACTTCTGCCGCTGAAACCAGCTCCACCTCACTGGGACTCAGCACTTCATCCCAAGATCCTATCACTAGCTCTGATTTCCCTGGCAACCTCTTTCCTACTACGTCGCCCCGCACCGAAGCCGAACTTCAGAACATGAAGATGCTAGAGGAATATTCCTCGGAAAAAACTTTCTCCCACATAAATACCAGATCTTCCATTCAGACTAAAGATCTCGCAACTATCCGGGAACTATACCAGATTCCTATATCCTACCAGATACGCACAGCCGACCTCAACGAGAGGATGTACCAGCGCCCCAATGGCTGGACTGCCGTATCTGTCCAAGCCCTAAAATATGGGCTCAGATTCCCCCTCAATGCCTTTATGCTTACTTTTCTGAGCGTGGTCGGGGTCGGACTCGCCCAGCTAGTCCCAAATTCCTTCATCCACCTGGTATGCTTCATCGCCTACTGCCATGATTGCCAGGTCGAACCGACCCTGGACTTCTTCTTCGCGCTATTCACGGTCATCCGATCTCGCGAGGCAGGGTTTCGGCAGATCAGCAAACTGCCTGCCAAAGGGGCTCAGAAGCTGTCCTTGATGAAGACCCCCACAAGCAACAAAGGTTGGCATCCTCAGTGGTTTTATATCAAAGGGCCCGATACCAACCTGATATCGGATTGGATCGGCCTTAATAAAAATACCAACAACGTTGAAGCATTCCCAGCCGATCGCATGGACGAGTTCAAGCAGTTCATCAGCAAGATGCCCGGCGAGGAGTGGGACTTCGAGCTCCTTGGCAACCATACTTGGTTGTACGACCACGGATGTAAGAACTAGATCCCGAACCTTAATTCTTAACTTTATTGCTTATCATCCCATTTAACTCGAACTAACCCATAACATTCAACTTCTTACAGTAACTCTTATTAAGCCAACCGCCCCGACTGAAGTAGGCCGAACCGACCCTCGGATCATCGAACCGAATTTCATCAATCCCGAAGGAATCCTAGGAGACGTGCCTCTAAACCAGGTGCCGATAGCGGCTCGCCCAATTTCAGCCATCCCGATGACCCAAGTCCTCAAGAAGAATACTTTAGAGATGAGCAGGTCGAAAAAAATGGCTCTGATGAAGAAAAAACAACTCAAGAAGAAGGTGCCACCGAAGCCAGTAAAGACTCCCGTGGCAATTCCCGATCCGGCTACCTTGGGAATCATCGACGAGGAAGAAACTGATGATGAAGTCCTAGAGCCTTTGACGAAGAGACCTCGTAAAGAGCCTTCGACCAGTTCAGCACTTCCAACTGCACCCACGCATCAGACCAAAATCCATCCAGGTGGGGGCAAGTCACCCGATCCCCGGACTACGGCTCCTTCTTCCAGCAACCAATCCAAACCCCGAACCCTTTGGCCCCAAAACCGCTCCGACCCCTTTCCCTATGATCTTCTTGAACGCTTCATTATGCCAGCCGATAACGAGCGATTCAGAAATCACAACCTAGACCAATTCCTTGAAGATTTCATCAGACTTCAATTCCAGGTAATTCTGCTTTCGCTATCGTTATAGACAGTTACTTTACTTACTTACTTATTCCACCCAACTAACACACACTTTTTACAGTCTAGCTCTGTGTTCGCCCGATCTCTCCCATCCCTGCTTAAATTAACAGAGAGGAACAGGGAAATCGAAGCGGCAAACGAAGCCCTAAAAGATGATGTGCAGACTCTGAAGTCTGAGCTAGAGAAGGAAAAGGAACTTCACGCTGGCACCAAGGACAAACTCACCGAAGCCAGTCGTGAGAGTTATCAACTTCGGAATCGGGTCGAGATCCTTCAGGCGGAGATCGTGGAGCATGAGAAACAGATCGACCGACTCATGGAAGAGCGAGTCCTGTTGAAAGAAAACGATGTCGACCAGAAGGAGGCTATTACGGCCCTCGAAGAACAAATGGAGCAGACACACTCCAAAATGACCGACCTGATTCGCACCCTTAATGCATTGGAAGAAGAGCACGCCGAACTAAAGAACCAGGGGCCTTCCTTGACCGAAGAAGCCAAGCTCCGAATAATAGAGGAGTATAAGGCATCTCCTGAACTGGCCGATAAGGTCATCATGCAGTTCTCCGAAGGGTACCAAGGCCACAAAGAGAAGATCAAGGAGAAGATGACGGCCGCGGAGTTGGATACCTCTATCCTTGACTCTTCGGACGATGAAGAAGAACTCAAAGAACTGTCTCCTCCGACCCAATAGGACTATTTTACTTGCTTTTTCCTTTTCAAATGTAAATGGTACAACTTGTAACCCCAATGAACATTAATGAAATTATTTAAACATCTTTCGCCAATGTAATCCGATATCATTTCATTTCAATAGACATAAATATTTACATAATCGGTAAAAAGAAATGAATATGACTCACTGATAATATCTCCTAAGTCTCCCAGCATGCCATGTATTCTTAATATCCGAACCATCCATATTCCGAAGCCGGTAAGTTCCTGGCTTGGGTACTTCAATAACTTCATACGGTCCCTCCCAGTTTGGCATAAGCTTGCCTGAATTTTGAGGAGTTGATGCTGCAGCCTCTCGAAGCACCAGATCGCCAACTTCAAACCTTCTTATTCTCACCCCTTTGTTGTAGTGCTTGGCAGTCCTCCTCTGATAAGCCGCCAACTTTATTAAAGCTGACTCTCTAACCTCATCTAACAAATCCAGGTTGAGGCGAAGACCTTCGTCATTATACAACTCCTTAAATTGACTGACCCGAAGTGATGGGGATCCGATCTCAACAGGAACAAGGGCATCGGTCCCGTAAGCGAGACGAAAAGGCGAATCCCCTGTCGTCGTTCGGGTTGTTGTCCGATATGCCCATAACACACTAAGCAACTCTTCGGGCCATCTTCCTTTGGCTTCATCCAACCTCCTTTTAATTCCATTGAGAAGAGTTCTATTGGTGACTTCTACCTGGCCGTTTGACTGAGGATGGGCCACCGAAGTCTTCCTGTGCTGAATTCCCAAATCTGTGAGAAATTCTTCGAACTTTGCACCTACAAACTGCCTCCCATTATCCGACACTATCACCATCGGAATACCGAAGCGATATACAACAAATTCCTTGAGAAATTTAAGACATTCCTGCTCTGTAATCGCTTTGAGAGGTTTGGCTTCTACCCACTTCGTCATATAGTCGATTGCCACAATAACAAAACTAACCTGCCCCCTGGCCTTTGGCAATGGTCCCAGAATATCAATCCCCCACACAGCAAACGGAACAGGTGATAAGACTGAGTACAACTCTTCGGGAGGTTGGTGAGGGATCGTTCCATTCAGCTGGCACTTAGGACACTTCTTAACATATTCTTTAGACTCTTGGAAGATGGTTGGCCAATAGTAACCCTGCCTCAGGATCTTGTATGCTAATGCCTTAGCGCCCATATGATCTCCGCATATACCCTCATGGACTTCCCGAAGTGCGTAATCCGCTTCGGAAGGGGTCAAACACTTCTGCAACGGTGAAGAAAACCCCCTTCGGTACAAGTCTCCATCGATTAAGATGAAGAACGAACTTCGATGTTTAACTTTCTTGGCTTCCAACCGATCCGAAGGGAGGACGCCATCCGCCAGATAGGAAATATATGGCGTGAGCCAACAGTTCATCCTTTCTATTGGGAATACTTCTGACCTCCGAATACTTGAGTCGCCCAGAATCTCCAGGTACACCGACCCACTAAAAGAAGTAGTTTCTGTTGTTGCCAATTTCGCCAAGGCATCGGCTATGGTGTTATTTTCCCGACCTACTCCTTGTACACTATACGATTCAAAATAATGCAGTCGGTCTTTAACTGCAGCCAAGCACTTCGTCATCCTATCCCCTCGGGCTTCGTACTCTCCCAATATCTGCTTAACCACTAACTGAGAATCGCTGAAGATGATTAAGTGCTTCACTTCCAAGCTTCTTGCTAACCGCAATCCGGCCAAAATGGCTTCATATTCCGCCTCATTATTGGTCGCCTTAAATTCGAAGCGAATGGCCTGTTGGACCTTAAATCCCTCCGGGATAATCAAAATGACCCCTGCTCCACTGACATCCGAAGTCGAAGAGCCATCCACATACAATGTCCATGATGTACGACCTGTCTGATTAGCCGATACCGAACTCACAATCTGTGTGTTATCATCTGCATCGGGTTCGGTAAACGAGCATTCCACAATGAAGTCGGCCAATGCCTGACCTTTGATGGCGGTTCGAGGATGGTATTCTATGATGAACTGAGTCAACTCCATTGCCCAAGCAGAGAGGCGTCCCGACAAATCTGGCTTGTTCATGACTTTCTTCAAAGGTTGATCAGTATACACTACCATCAATCTTCCTTGGAAATAGTGTCGCAGCTTCCTACTAGCTATCACGAGCGCATAAGCAAATTTTTCCAAGTTGGGGTATCTGGTTTCGGCATCCCGAAGTACATGGCTGACGTAGTAGACGGGGCATTGCCTGCCCCCTACTTCCCGAACTAATACAGCTCCTACGGCCAATGAGCTCGCCGCCAGATACAAGTACAAGGGTTCCGAAGGAAGAGGTTTTACCAAAAGCGGAGCTGAGGAGAGATACCTTTTTATTCCTTGGAACGCATCTTCACACTCTGAAGTCCACTGGAAGGTTTTTTCATTCTTTGGTCCTTTCAAAGTGTTAAAGAAGGGTAGACACCGCTCCGCCGATTTCGACATGAATCTCCGGAGCGCAGCAATTCTACCGGTCAATCGCTGAACGTCTTTAAAAGATTGGGGAGACTTCATGTCTAAAATGGCTTTAATCTTTTCCGGGTTAGCTTCGATCCCCCTCTTGCTGAGCAAATAACCCAGAAATTTACCCGAACCAAGGCCAAAGGTACACTTAGTCGGGTTCAACCGAAGCTTGTACTTTCTAACTGTCTCAAAGCAGCTTTCCAAGTCATCAAGGTGGTTCCGAACTCCCATGCTTTTGACAATCATGTCATCAACATATACCTCCATGCTTCGACCTAATAACTTGGCGAACACATAGTTCATCATTCTCTGATATGTAGCTCCCGCATTAAGCAATCCGAACGTCATTTTCTTGTAAGCGTATATTGCTCGGTGCGTAATGAACGCCGTCTTCGGCATGTCTTTCTGGTCCATGGAGATCTGGTGATATCCAGAGAAGGCGTCCATGAAGCTGAGCATGTCGAACCCTGAAGTTGCATCAATCAATTGGTCGATATGCGGAAGAGGGTAAAAATCCTTCGGACACGCCTTATTCAGATCGGTGTAATCTATGCAGACTCTCCATTTGCCATTCTGCTTCCGCACCAATACCACATTTGCTAACCACTCCGGATAATCAATTTCATAAATGAAGTCCGCCTTTAGCAACTTGGTAATCTCATCGTCAATGATCTTTTGCCTATCAGGGGCGAAGATCCTTCTTTTCTGACGGATTGGTTTCTTAGAAGGGTCAATACACAGTTTATGAACGGCCACCGACCTATCGACTCCGGGCATGTCAGAAGGCTCCCATGCAAAAATGTCCGCATATACCCGAAGCAGCTCGATTAGATTAGTCCGGAATGGCTCCACCAGCCCCAAACCTATCTTGATCAGCTTATCACTCTTTCCGGCAATCAATTCTACTTCTTCTGTCTCTTCGGCGGGCAACGCTAATGGTTCGGAATTTCCCTCAGTGAACGGCTCCACCTCTATAGCCATTGTTTGTTTCTGCTTGCTGACTCCAACCGCCGAGGATATCAGTGAATTCCGATAACATCTGCGTGCCATGTCCAGATCACCCTTTACCTCGCCGACCCCCTCCGAGGTCGGAAACTTAATCTTGAAGTGACCTATTGAGGTAACCGCCTGAAGAGCTGCCAAAGTGGGTCTACCCAAAATGGCGTTGTAGGCCGAATCTATCTGGACCACAAAGAATCTGACTATGACTTCCACCTGCCTCGGTGCCGTGCCAAAGATAACCGGTAGCTCCACGGTTCCGGCCACGCGAACAGGATCGTTGCTGAAGCCATACAACGGAGATTCCTGACCCACTTCCATCTTCGCTCCCCCCAGATCTAACCTGTTGTAAGCATGCGTAAACAATATGTCGACCGAAGATCCATTATCGATCATTATTCGTTTCATATCCATAGATCCGACCTGGGCGGTGATGGCTAGAGCCCCTTCATGGGGATCAATTGGTTCCGAGGGGTAATCTTCCTCAGTAAATGATATCACCGTATTGGGAAATGGGCGATCTCTAACCGGAGGCCGTTCCGAAACTGTCAACACGGCATCCATCAGGCCCCTTCTCTTTTTCCCAACTTTCTTCCCGAACGACCCTCCAGTGATGACATCAACACAATTTCTTGGAGGGTTCGGTGGAGGTGGGGCCTCAAGACGTCTTTCTCGGTTTGACCCTCTTCGGCCCTCCGAAGTAGAATCTTGCCGTCCTACTACGTACTGCACCAGTTCACCACTTTGGATTTTCTTCTCTATCAAATCCTTCAAGTTATAGCAATCCTCCGTATCATGACCGGACGTCTGATGATATTCACAATAACGGCCTGGGTTGCCCCGGTGGGATCGGGTTGCGGTCGGACAGGATTCAAATGAGGGTTGATTCCTGATCTCTTCAAGAATCCTTGCCCGATCTTTAGTGAGAGGGGTATATACCTTATTCACATTCTTCTTCGGGAAAGGCGGCCTGCCACCTCCTGAATTAGCCCCTCCCTGGCCACTTCCCGACCCAGATCCACCATAGAAGTTGCCTTTCGGTTGGCCGCCGGGCCGAGGAGTATAATTCCTATCTTTCGGTTTTGAATTATCCTCATCCCGGGCTTGAGGATTTAAGCTTTTGTAGGCTTCTTCTATGGTAATAAGTCCTTCAGCTCGACCATAGGTTTCAGCTAAATCTGTAGGTGGATTAAGAATGAGATCTTTCCACAAGTCCTTCGACTTCGTGGCATCCAGACCAGTCGTGAAGAACCCGACCGCTTGCTGCACATTCAAACTAGTCACGGTACCCCAGCCATATCACGGAATCTCTTCACATACTCACCCAAGCTTTCACCCGATCTCTGTTTTACTTGCGTCAGAGCGGTGGTTAGCTTTCCTCTCTTCTTATTGCTCCCAAATCGCGCATGAAACTTATCACTTAGGTCTTGCCACGATCCAATAGAGTTCGGGGGGAGGGATGCCATCCATTCCCGTGCTGCAAGCTTCAGAGTAGTGACGAACATGTGGCACTTGGCGGCATCCGATTGATCATAATAATTCATCACTTGGTTATAGCCGTGAGTATGATCATAGGGATCGCCAGTACCATCATAAGAGTCTAGGGGAGGCATTTTCTTGGTCTTGTCTGCTTTGACCTGCTCGATCTCCCTAGTGAAAGGTGAATTTGTTACGTTCGGCGACTCCCTGGCCTGAACCACCGCGGCTAGTTTTTCTTCTAACTCAGCCAATCGTATAACAACGGGATCGGTTTCGCTTCTTTGGGGTGGCGACCGAGGCCTGCCACCCGAACCGAATCTCCCTCCTTCATTAATATTACCGTGTCGAGAACGGCTTACCCGCCTGTTCCGATCCGGAGTGCGGCTCCTGGGCCTGCTTCGGTCCTGTGAGCGGCTTCTGTGCCTTCTGCGATCAGGGGAGCGGCTCTGACGCCGGCTCATCAGGCGCGAAGGGCTTTGATGCCTGCTACGGATTGGGGAGCGACTATCTCGCCTGCTCTCATTCTCTGAGCGGTTATGTCGCCGGCTCCGAACTGGGGAGCGGCTCTGACGCCTGCTCCGAATTGGGGAGCGGCTCTGACGCCTGCTCCGAACTGGGGAGCGGCTCTGACGCCTGCTCCGAACTGGTTCGGAACCATCCGAACGATTAGTCCTGGACTGGTTCCTGTCAGTGTTTTGCCGGCCAGGGGGACGGCTTGATGAAACCTCCTCCTGTCCTTCCAGCCTGGCCAAATGCTCAGCTATTTCTCGCTGCTGTTGGCGTAAGGCCTCCATTACTTCCTGATCTTTTGCCCTTCGTTGGGTCAGGATCCATTGCCGTTTATCTCCATGATCGGCATTACTGCCTGAATGAACAAGGGTTCGAGCTGGGTTGGCAGTCATATGAGCCGAAGGTTCTGGCGTCTACTGGTTTATGGGAAACAGACGACGACGAACCGGGGCAGATTGGACTTGCAGAGGCACCCTAGTCCGACCCCTTGGTCCCAACCTTTCCCTAGCCGACGACCTGAGTCGGTCAAGGACCGACCTACGAGTTGGTGTATGGGAATCAGCTGATCTTTCCCCTCCGTTATGGGCTGTATTCACCATATCTGTTCCCTAGCTTTAACAGTGACTGTGAACTAACACTAAAGGCCCTCCTTCTAGCGCCAATGTTAACGCCCAGATTTGTCTGCACACTTCAGTCACTACAAAATGCGCTAATCCTGCACAATAACGATACCTCACTCAGAGTTCCGGGTGGTTTTGCCATCGGGGGATAGCTCAGGCGTGAGAATTAGTACAGGCTGTATCAAGGTTTTGATAACAATGGAGGTTTTTAGTTTAGTGTTTAGTTTTGCATTATCCTTGAATCCGAGAGGGAAGCCTTGTATGTATACCTCCTTATGTCATCATCACGCCTGGTCCCACTTGACAGAATAAAGCATATGTCTCCATCAACCAAATCATAATAAATGCTCCAGTCAATACATAAGTCCACCCAGTTAGAAAGTAATTTCCATAACTGGATCACTTTATCCCAACTAAATCCCAAATGAGTTCGGATCCTCCACACCGGGTCGGGTATCCCGAACCCATAACCCAACAACTACTATTGAGTAAAGAATAGCAGAGGTCAAGGAAGGGGATTCCCCCATCATAAAGTGGCTATGTCCTTCGAAGTAGATCATCCAATAAGAAACATAGTGCTATAGTAGCAGTATTAATATAGTAGCAGTATTAATTTAAGTTTGATAGTTGTATTAACAACATTAGTTAGACAGCCAAGCACTTCTGCAGTGCCAACCTAAAGACACTTCCTAATACTAAACATATATTTACATGCGTCCCTGTGCATCAGTAATTAATATTAGTTAATCAATTAATTACAAGCTTCTCTACGCATCAGCAAAATTAAGTTATCATAATTATTATAGCAAACAGACCAGACCTGGAGTACTGCAGAGGTAAATAATTGTTTTCCTGATGGGTCTCTGAAGGAATATAATTGCTAAGTATTGTATTTTGACTATCTCATTCTGTAACATGAAAATGAGCTATGACAGTAGCTGCAAGTGACACAAATAAATCACATTTTCAAATGACAGATATTATACATAGTTCTACCTGATATGCAAGCATTGTACAGTGAGCATCTGGTTTTCGTTAGGTCATCAAGGGCGGAGCCAGGAATTTTTTCCGCCCTGGGCTATCGCGCGGTCAAAAAACTTATGATCTTATAAATAATTTGATGGGAGTTCGGGGGCTGAGCCCCCGAGGCAATTTTTTTTAAATAATTTTATATTTTTCGGCCAGTTACATATGTAAAATATGTATTTAATTACAATATTGTTAATATTACAAGTAATAACATTATATATATATATATGCATACACTTCTTATTGACCCCTAATATTCTTTTTTAATCACAAATTTATTAATAAATATTTAAATTCCTTATGTTATGAAAATAATCTAAATTACATATGACATATTAAATAAATTACAACAACAAAAAATCATTAAAAAAACGCCTCTATTAGAATTGGTTTATGAAATTTTTGTTTTGCTCCCTCCAAATCTCCTCTATTAATCTGCTCCCTTAAGTTTATTAAGTTACATATTTTCCCCTAACTTTGGATGCAGTGGGTCTAGTGGCGGAGATCTAGAAACTAGAAGTAGAAGATGAATGAAAAGTTGAAGCAGAAGCTCTGCACCATACAGGGGAAATGTCAAATGAGCTTGTCTTGGATTTAGAATTAGTTTATGAAATTTTTGTTTTGCTCCCTCCAAGTATAACTCCTCTATTAATCAGCCCCCTTAAGTTTATTAAGTTACATATTTGGCCCTAGCTTTTACCTATAAAAAAAAATTCACTTGGGCTATAGCCCACCCTAGCCCATGCAAACCTCCGTCCTTGTAGGTCATGCATATTTTTTTATAATCTCAGCTGGCTCCACTAATTCCTTAATTGAGAAATGAAACCCACCTAGAATCAACATTAAATCAACAAGTTCCTCCACTTCACCGCGTTTAACAATCCGGCAACATTCTCTCCGAAATGTCTCTTTTGCAGCCCCATCAAACAACTACGAAGGACTAATCCCTAGCTTATGAGCACCACTCAACGCATCCACCAGTCTCCTAATCTCCCGTTTTTCTACCACTTCAACAACTCCCTTCGAAACAAGCTCGGAGTTGAGCAAAGCCACGAATTGGGAGGGTTTTACACCGGAAACAAAAACACTCTCGCAATTAACAGGAAATCGTCGAACTTCCCGTCTTGGGCGAGCTTGGAAGCGAGGTCGGCGTAGTAGTTGAGGCGGTTCTGATGGCGGTGGAAAGTCAAGTCCCAGCGGACGGTGGAGAGAAGAGGGCGTGATGTTGAAGTTTTAGAGAGAAAAAAAAATTAGTGGGAAGCGAGGGTTTGTGGGTATAATGCTGGAAAATACCAGCTGAATTGTGCACATGGATGCTGACAGGTAGGGCCTCTTATTAAGCATTTAGAGTTTACTCACGGGCTACTATTTTGGAAGGATGCATGCACATGCGCAGAGTTTTAAATTGCTAGACATTAGTGTTAGTAAGCCCCACATGGGCTGTTTTTCCTCATAAGAAACAACTGGTCTCCACCCATCTTTTTGCTGATTTTTAAATTGGACAAAAATTTGATGTGGAATATGGCAAACGGGTCCCACACTAGTTGGAGCAATAACCGAAAATACCAGTTGAATTCTCAACTTTGTTATCCTATTTTGTTGTTGCTAAAATATCTCATTATCTAATTTAGTTAGTGTTTTATCTTAGTTGGTTTCCTTTACCTAGCTTCATAATTATCTGGGATATTACAACCTAGGTCAGACGTATTAATTAGCATACCATATCTTTCCTTAATTTTCTCATTAAGAATGCCAAACGTATATCATACATACCTTCAAAAATTTAGAAGAGCCACATCTCGTATCGTATATATACCATATCTTTTTATTTTATATATGTTTTCATAATTTTCTTTAATGCTTTTGTGTTGTACACGCCAGACATTCTTTGGTATTGTACACGCAACACCGATATTGGTTGAAACTTTAAATATTTATGCACATGTACATATGAGATATTGAATTAGTTTTCTCGACACAATTATACTTTGTTTTATAAAAATGTGGTTGATATTATCAAATAAAAAAATATATCTAACAACAATTTTACAATTATTTTATGAGTTAAATGCATTTTAAATGTCCCAAGTTTATCTATATTGCACATTGTATCTTATACATCAAAACGTGACATTTTGTATCCCGCACTTTTAGTGATCTGACACATAACACCTTATGGCTCAAAATTCTTTGCTAAAAGTGCAAAAGCAGACACTTTTCCATCACTTTTACCAACGAATTTTGGTCTAGAGGATGTTATGTATTAGTTCGCTAATAGTGCATGATGCAAAGTGTCGCGTTTTGAAGTATATGATACAATATACATGAAATTCCAATAATAATCTAAAATGGGGGGTTGAATAGATTATCACTATTTAAAAAATTTATCTTAGCCTTTTTGAATTTTTAGTTGATTAATTTGTAGTGTAAGAAATTAATAAACAAGATAGTAAAAATTCAATCACACAATGCAAAGAGATTTATCTGGTTCACAACATACAGCTCGGGTATGTTGCTACGTCCAGTCTCAAGCTCCTCTCCAGGACTTGAGATCCTATTACTCCCAGTAATAAATACTCCTTCAATAGGCGGAGAAGCCTTTACAAAGTTTTAAAGATAAACTAACAACTAATCACAACTAACTATCTTGGACAACAAGCTCCCAACTCCTTCCACAAGCTTAGTTGTACCTTTCTTTTGAGTTCAGTTCTATTCTATGATCTGATCTTGAAACAACAGTCTCTTCTTTTCCTCACAAGTTCACTAGAGACCCAACTCCCAGCTGACCTCTCTAAGACTCTGGTCTTGGTCAAAGAATTACTTGTTTTTCTCACAAGTACATAAAATAAACTAACTCTACCCTTTTCCTTTACAAATGAGTTTGACAGAAATATGCTTCTTGAATAAGCAGATACAATTAAAGATCAAGCAATTATATAAGAGTACAATGACTTTTATATATTTGTGGAATGTGCTTCTGTGTAAACAGATATATATTATTAATGCTAGTTTATAAAGAAATATATATTCTTTATAATAAAGAATGTGTTTCTATGGATTTAAACAGATATAACAGTTTAATCAATGCAACAAGTATTATATAAATATGAATATAAGATCAAATACTTGTAATGACAGATATCAAGTATAATAAATAAATTAGTTAAGCAATACTTGATATATCAAATAAATTCGTTCTACTCAAAATATATATGATAATATATTTTATTTTGGGAATTGTTAAATCCACAATAAAAAATGTTATTTCCACAACAAAAGTGTCGCTATAGATGTATAGCGACGGTTAAAACCGTCGCTATACATCTATAGCGACACTTTTGTTGTGGAAATAACAAAAAGTGTTGTGGATTTAACAATTTCCTTTATCTATTATGTGAATATTAAATAAGGCCACTTAGAACTTCAAACACCGTTTGAATAATATTCTTTGTTAAAAGAAATATTTTCAAATATCGGTATCTAAAACTGACCGAATTTAAGTTTTCACAATTGATACTTATATAAATATTTTCGATAGATCACTCGATTTTAAATACTGGTCGGATAGATTTCCGAATTGTTTCAGTATTTAATTGTTGATCTACTTTACAATATTTATATAAATAAGTAATATCAATAAACGATCACTTAGAACTTCAAACACCGTTTGAATGATATTCTTGTTTAAGGAATACCCTCAAATATT
This sequence comes from Aralia elata, assembly GCA_034770075.1. Lineage (NCBI taxonomy): Eukaryota > Viridiplantae > Streptophyta > Magnoliopsida > Apiales > Araliaceae > Aralia > Aralia elata. Next base: position 37,059,767 of record CM068383.1, on the reverse strand, counting down.
GATAAGAATAGATGAAATATAGATATATATTTAAATGTGTATAACAATTTAAATTCAAATATATATATATATATATATATATATATATAAACAAGTATGAGATAAAGCAAATAAGACAGCTTAATAATCTCAAATACTTTGACCAATCTTTTCTTCTTTAGAATGCTAGAACTTTGTTAGAAGAAATAGTGAAAGCTTCTATAGATAAATGTAGGCAAGGAGAGTGAGAGCTTTTCTTTTCTTTGTAAATTGACAAATTGAAAATGAAAAAAAACTTCCTATTTATAGACTTTTAGAAGTTAGGGCAAAAAGGTAATTTGAAATTCTGATTTTGAATTTAATGGTCCGGATTCGTTTGATAGAAAATAAATAGTTTGGATCAAATTTGAATCACACAGATTGGGCAAGCCCAAAAAAATGTTTACAACTTTTCATTTGCATGTTAGTGGTTAACAGGTAAAGGTTTTAAAACCTTTACTTTCCTTTTGGCAAACATGCACATGCCCACACACAATTCCACGACACAGCACAGACACATGCACTTTAGTTAAGTCCATTTAAGCACAACACATGCATGCACATACGACATATATATATATATAATATATATATATATATATATAATAGATAATAATTTTTCTTTTTACCCATAAAAGATTTTAGAAAAATCATTTTAAAAAAAGAAATAGGAATCTCCTTGCCTTAGGAAATGTTACTATATGAATTAATTTTATTAACACTTGATATTAGTTTATCAAGGTCATACATTAAATTCAATCAAGGATGAAAAATATTTTAGTTAATATAGATGTATAGAAGAAAATAATATAATATTATATTCCTATGGAGAGGATTCTACTTTATTTGACCTTTTTAACTTAATGTGTTATCATCAAAATAAAGCTATCAGATTTGGAGACCTATCAATCTCCCCCTTTTTGATGATGACAATAAGTAAAAAATATTTTCTATTAAGACTCCCCCTTAATATATGAAAGCTCCCCCTTGAATTATGAATCAATTTTCAAAACTTTTGAAATATTTGAAAAACCTATCACATAGCTTGTGTACCTGTGCAGTTAATATTTAACCTGATACATATTCAACATATAATAATATAGGAAATACATTTTAAACATATAATAATATATTTTCTTCTCCCCCTTTGTCATTATTAAAAGAGGGGGTAAAAGTGACTGCAAAACCTGCAAAAAGGTTAGTAGTAGAAATATTCTTTTCAGAACCTGCAGAAGAGATAATGTCAGAAGAGATAAGATCTGTTAATAGTAGTAATAGTTAGTTTAATATTTAGGTACAGTCATCCCAAATAGTTAGTAAGTACTTAAATATATATATATATAGGTACATTTCTCCCAAATAGTTAGAATTCTTCCAAGGAGATAGGAGAGAAATGTAAGCCGTGGGATGGAAGGGGAATATCCAGATGGGTTTGATCAGTTTGATCAAACTTAGCTGAGCTTTTGCTAGCCGTGAAGTGGTAAGGAGGAATTGTGACCTTTTGATGTTCCATCAGTACATACAACATATCCCGAAGATGATGCACAGACAACTGTAAAGCTTCTATTTGATTCAACATAGCACTGTGATTTTGCAACGACTGCGGGTTCATGATATTTAAAGCATCAATTTGAGAAAGCAGATTCAAGTGGGATTCAATAGGCTCAGTGTCATTTGGTTTGAAGATTATGAGAGGTAGTGGAGGGAGATTTAGGTGCGACACAATGTTACTATTTTGCACAAGTTGGGTCTTATGATTAAGAACATCAATCCCAATATGTTTAAAAATAGATGTCAGGAGAAGACCATAACCCAGATAGTTGTTATGATAGCAGAATTCAAAAGAAGTCAACAAAAAATATGGAAGACTGTATGGCATGCACTCAGTTAAAACACATTTCATAAGTTCTAAGTCAAAAGGATGCATCAGTTTGTCAGTTCTTACAAGCATGAAGTTGTGGCGAAAGATTTTTCCCAGAAATTGACATGGAGTAGTTAAAAAATCAATACCAACTTTGCATGGAAAGTCAAACAAGTGTGCAGGCACAAGTTGATCAGTAACAATAGCTAAATTATGTTTAAAAGTGATGCAATGTCTTGTAGAAATTCCTATAGGATAAGTGTATTCATTGATTTTTGGAAAATCTAGCATGCAGTTTTTGAGATGCAATGCGTGGAGGATGAGCAGTTCATCAAGGACATAGTCTTGACCTTGTATGCAAGTTTTAATTGAAGTTAAAAAATCAGATGAATCTTTGACAAAGGTTATGTGAGCATAAAACTCAGCAATAAGACTTGGGTAAATTTGTTTATCTTGGAAAGTTACAAGACACTCCCATCCTATATTTGTTAGTTTTTCCAGTATCTCAAGAAAGCTATTAAAAGATGTACCACACCAGGGGAAGACTATGTCTCATGTGCTTATATTTAACTTTAGCAGCAGTAGTACATAACATAGGTGCATAGGCATCACGATGCAACTCAGAATGAAATGCAAGTTTCTTTCGTTTAGAAGAAAAAATTGGGTTCATGTTGACAGTACAATAGATGCAGAAAGATAGAAGGTACAAAGTGCACAGATAGATGAAGTGAGGGAATATAGACAGTTAGTTTGGGCAAGTTCCTTTTATAGAAGATATGTATGACTTGGTACTACCAGTTCAAGCATAATTTCACAGTCAAGTAAGATGACAGAACACATAATATGCTCATTAAATGAGGATAGTTGGATTTGTAATGAACTCAGACATAGCAAGAGTAGGCAAAAATTTATGATTACAGTAGATAGTACTCAATAACAATTCGTAGCTGCAATACCGTCCCTTCTATTAAATGCATTTAGAGGGTCTTTTGTTTAAATAAAAGTCAAGGGTGAGAAGGTTTGAAAAACAAGAGAAAAACATTGACCGAAAAGATTTTTGTTTTGTTTTAAGAAAACAGGTTTTGGAAAACATGGAGAATAAGTTTGAGCATGTCTAGTAAGAGAAAGTAAATAGCCTGCACGACTAGAAGGTAATATCAAATATCGACAGATATGGACTATCAAATACTTATGACAATATCAAAAAAAAAACGTCAGACTATTTAAAACCATCATAGATGTAGAAACATAAATATTACAACCCAACTCAGAAGCAATGACAGAGTGTGTTAAAACAAATCCTTGCTCAACAGTTAAGAGTATATTTAAATTTCAGGCATAGGAGGGTTTAGGTTATTCGTCATATAAGAAATACCCATCAAAATAAACAGATAAAAATTGTATCCAGTCTCGATACATGCATAGAAGATATGAGGCAGAAAATCCCCTTTTTTTAAAAAAAAAAATTCAGTTCTATCACATAGGGAAAAACAATCACGTAGAGTTCTTGACCATCAGTAGTCAAACCCAACAATTAATAGCAATATGCAGAGAAAAGATGAGATAGATATTTAACAAGAAGGGTTTACAGTAAAAAAATGTACCTGAGCAGAGTTTTATATACCCATAGTAGCAATTTATGCACAACCATTTCAGTATCATATTTCATTGAGCATTTGCAAAGTGCTTCTTGGGTAAATATCAGCATATATTGCATATATAGATTTTATAAAAATCTGTATATAAAAAAAATTGCAGAAGTTGAGATTGCAGAGATGTAGAGTCGATTAATTAAGGTGGATTTTCCAAAATCAAACTAGAACGAATGATTTGACTTGAGAAATTCCTAGGGTTTTTAGGTAAAATTTTAAGAAGTTAGATTTTGGGGAAATTAATCGGTGGAAGTATGAAATCGATACTATAGATTCGATTGATCGGTTTAAATTTTGCAAGAACAGAGTGTATAACATGGATCTAACCGAGAGAGAGGTTAGGGTTTGTGAGAGTTGAGAGAGAGAAGAAATTTGATCGACAGAGGAGAGAGAAAGAGAGAGATGAAAATGAGATTAAAAAAGAATTTTAGATATTTATATTTAGGGTTAAGCAGGTGATCCAATGGTTGAAAATTGATCTTAAAATTTATCAACGGTTGCGATCAAATCTGAGTTTTAAAACGTTTGGGCTGACCGGTTGACCTTGATCCGACGATTGAGATGAATTTGTGCTTCTTCTGTATGATCAAACGGTCGCTATGCTCGATCCATGTGATTTACTTAGGTGGCTTCTGATTGGTCGAAACAAAGACACATGGATGGATCTGATATTGTCCGTTCGATGATTCCTTTAGATCAACAACTTAGATTAATTCTGATATTAATATATAATATATGTATATATAAGATAATTAATAATATTACATATTATTATATATATTATAAATTATTAAGGATATTAATAAATACATAAATATTTATGTATATAAATATATATATATATATATATATAAGATAATTAATAGTATTATATATATATATATATATATATATATATATATATATATATTATTAAAACAGCAATAGCATTTTACCTAAGCAATACTAATCAATAAATGGAGTATATTAATATGTAAAAATAATTAAATATTGAAATAATATATATATATATATATATATATATATATAAACTTTTATTTTATTTTAATTTTTTTAATAAAAAATATTTTACATAATTACATATTACCAAGCAAAAATTAATTGATAGATATTAAACAAGCAATTGTTTATGAAGAGAGATCTAGCATTCCTAAATCTATACGCAATTTACAGAATCTATCACCACTCAAAGGTTTAGTAAAAATATCAGCAATATTTAATTCTGTATCAATGTGCTCTAATTTAATATTGCCACTGTTTACATGATCACGTAAGAAATGATGTCTGACATTTATGTGTTTTGATCTAGCATGTAATACAATATTTTTACTTAAATTTATAGTGCTTGTATTATCACATAAGATAGAGACACAATTAAATTTTAAGTTGTAATCAGCGAGAGTCTGTTTCATCCATAATATTTGTGCACAACAACGTGCAACAACTATATATTCGGCTTCTATGATAGAAATGGATACTGAGTTTTGTTTCTTAGAAAACCAAGAAACTAGACATCCACCAAGAAACTGACACGTGCCACTAGTATTTTTTTGATCAACATAATGACCGGCGTAGTCAGAATCTGAAAAACACACAAGATCAAATGGTTGACCTTTTGGATACCATAAACCTAAGTCGATAGTTCCCTTAAGATACCGAAATATTCGTTTTACTGCTATCAAGTGTGTTTCTTTAGGATTTGATTGAAATCTGGCACATTTACAGACACTGAACATAATATCAGGTCTACTAGCAGTGATATAAAATAGACTTCCAATCATTCCTCTATATTTCTTTGTGTCAACATTTTTACCATTTTCATCATCTGTTAATTTATGACATAGGAGTATTAAGAGGTTTTACAGATTCTAAACCAAATTTCTTAATCATTTCTTTACAGTACTTAGATTGAGAAATATGAATACCTTTTTCACCTTGTTTGATTTGTAATCCTAGGAAGAAATTTAATTCTCTCATCATGCTCATTTCAAATTCCTTGCTCATGCTTTCAGAGAAATCATTGCACATAATAATATTAGTAGAACCAAAAACGATGTCATCAACATAAATTTGAATAATAAGAATATCATCATTTTTATACTTAGTAAATAAAGTTGTATCGACAACACCCTTTTAAAACCATTTTCTAGCAGGAATTTACTTAAGCATTCATACCATGCTCGAGGGGCCTTTTTAAACCATATAAAGCTTTATGCAACTTATACACATACTCAGGATGATCAAAATCTTCAAAGCCAGGAGGTTGTTTAACATAAACTTCCTCTTCAATAACACCATTTAAAAAAGCAGATTTGACATCCATTTGGAAAAGTTTAAAATCTTTATAACATGCAAAAGCTAGTAACATACGTATAGATTCAATTCTAACAACAGGAGCATATGTTTCATCATAATCAATTCCTTCAAGTTGATTATACCCTTGTGCAACAAGTCTGGTCTTATTACGTACAATAGCTCCACTTTCATCTAGTTTGTTACGAAAAACCCATCGAGTTCCAATAATGGAAGTATCCTCGGGTTTTGGAACTAATTCCCATACTTTATTTCTGGTAAACTGTTCAAGTTCATCCTGCATGGCTATTATCCAATCTTCGTCCAGTAAAGCATCTTTTATATTTTTAGGCTCAATTTGGGACAAGAAAGATAAATGACCAGCCAAGTTATGTGCTTGAGATCTAGTAAGAATTCCTTTATCAATATCACCAATCACATTTTCTAAAGGATGATTTTTAATAACATGTGACTCTTTGGGTAAGTCATTTAACTGAGGATTGGGATTTTCAAGAGGATTAACATTGATAGGTGGAGATGCATTTTCTAATTTTGGTTCCTCCATATTTCTGAGAATGTCTTCAATGACTATGTCGCTGTCAACTAACTCTTTATATTTGGGGGGTGGCTGAGACTCATCAAAAGTTACATTCATTGATTCCTCAATAACTAGACTTCTTTTGTTAAAAACTCTGTATGCTTTACTATTAAGTGAATATCCCAGAAAAATTCCCTCATCAGATTTGGGATCAAACTTTAGCAGATGTCCTCTTGTTTTTAAAATAAAACATTTACTTCCAAAAACACGAAAATAATTTATTTTTGGAGTTCTTTTGTAATACAGCTCATAGGGAGTTTTGAGTAAAATAGGTCTTAATAGAACTCGGTTTAAAATATAATAGGACGTTGTTACTGCTTCAGCCCAAAAATACTTAGGAAGACGATATTCATTTAACATAGTATTAGCCATTTCCTGTAGAGTTCGATTTTTTCTTTCAACCACACCATTTGATTGTGGCGTGTAAGGAGCAGAGAAGTTATGACTTATACCATGCTCATCACAAAACATAATAAAATCAGAATTGTCAAATTCTCTTCCGTGATTAGATCGAATATAAACAATAGAACTTCCCTGTTGATTCCAAATTTTCTTACATAAAGTAGAGAAAGAATTTATAGCTTCATTTTTAAATTTCAGAAAATCAACCAATGTAAATCAAGAGTAGTCATCAACCAAAACTAGAATATATATAGCACCACCCATGCTATGTTTAGGAATAGGTCCTACTAGGTCCATATGCAAGAGTTCTAAAGGTCGAGAGGTTGATACTGCGAGTTTAGGTTTATGAGACGCATGTATTTGTTTTCCTAGTTCACACGCTTCACAAATATGATCTTTTAAAAACTTCAGTTTTGGAAGACCGCGAACATATTCTTTAAAAGAAATGTTATTGATTAGTTTCATGTTAATATGTCCTAATCTGCGATGCCAAAGCCATGGATCATCATTTGCAGATATAAGACAAACATTGTCTAGGTGAGAGTATGCATCTAGGTCACATGTGTATACATTCTGATTTCTAGGGCATAGTAAAACTAATTTACCAGATTGATCAAATATTGAGCAATTTTGAGTATTAAAAGATATTTTAAGACCACTATCACATAATTGACTAATAGATAAAAGATTGTACCTGAGTCCTGTGACTAATTGCACATTAGAAATTGTTATGTATTTATTACCAACACTTCCAATTCCAATTACTTTACCTTTGTTGTTATCTCCAAAGGTTACCTCACCATATTCTGTAGCTTGTAAATTGTTCAATTTTGATTTGTTTCCCGTCATATGTCTTGAACAACCACTATCAAGATACCATTTATTTTTACTAGAGTCAGCTGCAAGGCATACCTGCAACATATACTGATTTCACAATACTGGTACCCTTTAATAAGAAGGGTCCTTTGGGTGAGTTTTCCATTTTGTATAAGGATCATTTGTATTTTCCTTTACAAAAGTGGGTTCAGGATAATAAGTTTTATTAGACACATGTATTCTATGAGTAACAGGTCTATAAGATGCATGATTAACTCTATTTTTATATCCTGAAAAATCTTGATGATAATTTTTATAAGATCTTTCATTATAAAACTATTTTCTTATAATAGTGGGTGCTTTGTAAGTTCCTTTTGGAACCCAAATCATTTTTCCTTTATACTTTCCATTTCTAGCATTGCACATGTAAATGGAATGACCATTTCTATTACAATAAGAGCATTTAGTAAATGGAGATGTATGATTTTCTTTCTCTTTACTTTTAACATGATAAAGTCCTTTGCCTTTTGTTTTACTAGATTCTCCAATATATCATAATCTTTCTTTGTTAAAACCACATCTTTGCTGATTAAGCATAATATCAAGATTTTCTTTTCCTTTTGTGAATTTAATAACAGTAGTGTTCAAATCATCACGTTCTCTAGTTAAGATTTTAATTTGCTCAATTAAAGAAGAGTCTGTATTTTGTTTTTCCAATTCTATCTTTAGAGATAAATTCTCAAGTTTGAGATTTTTAATATCTTCATTAACACTTGATTTTGAATTTGAGTGTCTTCATTGATTACAACAAGTGTTGAATTTTCAACTTCAAGATTTCAATAGAGATGATTAGTGTCGAATTTTCTATCTCAAGATCTTTATTTATTTTTCTCAATTTTTCTAATTCTTTCTTTATTAATAAATTTTCTGAAGAGTCATTCTCTAGTATCTCTTTTTCTTCTTTTAAACTTTCATTAATAACAGTTAAATTTGAATTTTCAATTTCAAGATTTCTGTTAGTCTTGATTAATTTTTCTAATGAATTATATCTTCTAATGAATGTGTGACAAATGAAGTGCTAGGTAATTGATGTTCAAAATTTACATTAGATCTTGGTGATGAGTCATTATCTGCCATTAAACAAAGGTTTGTGATTTCTTCGGTTTGTTCAGCAGTTGCTTCTTCGTCACTTAGATCCCAGCCTTCCTCAGCTACTAGCACTTTGTTGTTTGCTAGTTTTGGACAGTCCTTTTTGAAGTGTCCAGGCTGGTTACATTCAAAGCATGTGTTTGAATTTTCATTATAACTGACACCTTTGAAGTTGTTGTTATTTGACTTGAAGTTTCCTCCTTGCGATCTTGGCTTAAAGGTTTGTTTCCCTTTGAAGTTGTTGAAGTTGTTATTTGTTTGCATAAAGCCTTTGCCATATTTTCTGGCTTTACTCTGGATCACTCTCTTGAGTTGTCTTGATAATAAAGCAACTTCATTATTATCTAAACTCAAGAGTTCTTCATTTAATTCCTCATCATCGCTTTCTTGATCTACAAGAAGAGCTTTGAAATCGATTCCTTTCTTCTTGAGACCTGTATCCGATCCTTCCTTTTTGACTATCATGTTGACTTCGTGGGCACGAAGTTTGCCAATGAGACTGTCAAGGGGATAGACAGTTAGGTCTTGCATTTCTTTGATGGCTGTAACCTTCATTTTCCATATAGATGGAAGGGCTTTAAGAATTCTTCTGTTTTTCTCATTTGTTGTGTATGCTTTTCCGAGTTGTTCCAGCTCATCAATGATCCTCGAAAAATGTGTTTCCATATCAATGATTTTTTCACCTTCTTCCAATTTGAAACTTACATACTCTTGGATTAGAGCATCTTTTCTGGTTTCTTTGATATGATTGGTAACTTCATAAGTAACAATCAGTTTTTCCCAGATTTCTTTTGCATTCTTGCAATTGCTAACTCTTTTGTATTCTTTTTCAATGAGAGCACTAGTTAGCACTTGTTCGACTCTGGAAGCTATATTCATAGCCTCTTCATCTTCAGTGGTGAACTCTCACTGTAATTAAACCCGGACCGGACCGCCGGTCCGACCGGTAAAAACCGGAACCGGTCGGCACTCCGGTCCGGTTTTTTGAAAAAACCGTTTTTTGGTCAAAAACCGGTCAAACCCGGTGACCCGGCGGTTGGACCGGTCGACCCAGTGACCCGGTCACCGGGTCACCGGTTTTACCGGTTCCCTACCTCAACACTTTTTTTTTCGAATTTGATTGAATGTATCCTTGATTGAGTTTTAAGTTATGATCATGATTTAATATCTTTCTTTTCATATAAATTTAGTATTTATTTGAATTGTATAAACTATAAAGTAAACATTGTACAAATAGATTTAGTTTTTTTTTACCAAATTTGATTGAATGTATCCTAGAGATGTTTATATTTATTTGTGTTTGATTTTATCACTCTTGAGTTTTGAGTTATGATTGTGATTTAATACATTTTTTTAAATATAAATTTAGTATTTATTTGAATTGTATAACGTAAACATTGTACAAATAGGTTTAATTTTTTGTGTGTGTAGATAAATTGATTAATTTTACATATTTACTAAATATTTTATATAATATATAATAATAATTAATATATTTAATTATTTATTATTTATTACATATTAATGACGTCACTGGGTCAATAACGGTCCGACCACTGGTTGGACCAGTGACCCATCCACCCGGTACCTTTTCCGGTTCGATGAACGGTCCGGTTCTGAAAACATTGTGAATTCTTCAATATCATTCTCAACGATCTTTTCACCTTTAATTTTTGTGGGAATTTTGACACCTCGCTCTATTGCCATCCATACTTTGATTCCTTGTGATTTGGCATAGATTTTGAATCTGTTCTTCTAGGTTGCAAAGTTTGTGCCATCAAATAGTGGAGGTCTCGACATTGATAGTCCTTCTCTGTAACCAGTAGTATTGTAGGCCATAGATGGATCTAATTTTAGATATGTTTGTAATCACTTAACAAACAAGTTAAAAAGCACTGCTCTGATACCAATTGAAAGTCCAATAATAATCTAAGGGGGGGGGGGTTGAATAAATTATCATTGTTTAAAAAATTTATCTTAGCCTTTTTGAATTTTTAGTGTAAGAAATTAATAAACAAGATAGTAAAAATTCAATCACACAATGCAAAGAGATTTATCTAGTTCACAACATACAACTTGGGTATGTTACTACGTCCAGTCTCAAGCTCCTCTCCAGGACTTGAGATCCTATTACTCCCAGTAATAAATACTCCTTCAATAGGCGGAGAAGCCTTTACAAAGTTTTAAAGATAAACTAACAACCATCCACAACTAACTATCTTGGACAGCAAGCTCCCAACTCTCTCCACAAGCTTAGTTGTACCTTTCTTTTGAGTTCAGTTCTATTCTATGATCTGATCTTGAAACAACAGTCTCTTTTTTTCCTCACAAGTTCACTAGAGACCCAACTCCCAGCTAACCTCTCTAAGACTCTGGTCTTGGTCAAAGAATTACTTGTTTTTCTCACAAGTACATAAAATAAACTAACTCTACCCTTTTCCTTTTCAAATGAGTTTGACAGAAATATGCTTCTTGAATAAGCAGATACAATTAAAGATCAAGTAATTATATAAGAGTACAATGACTTTTATATATTTGTGGAATGTGCTTCTGTGTAAGCAGATATAATGTTAATGCTAGTTTATAAAGAAATATATATTCTTTATAATAAAGAATGTGTTTCTATTGATTTAAACAGATATAACAGTTTAATCAATGCAACAAGTATTATATAAATATGAATATAAGATCAAATACTTGTAATGACAGATATCAAGTATAATAAATAAATTAGTTAAGCAATATTTGATATATCAAATAAATTCGTTCTACTCCAAATATATATGATAATATATTTTATCTATTATGTGAATATTAAATAAGGCCACTTAGAACTTCAAACACTGTTTGAATAATTTTCTTTGTTAAAAGAAATATTTTCAAATATCGGTATCTAAAACTGACCGAATTTAAGTTTTCACAATTGATACTTATATAAATATTTTCGATAGATCACTCGATTTTAAATACCGGTCGGATATATTTCCGAATTGTTTCAGTATTTAATTGTTGATCTACTTTACAATATTTATATAAATAAGTAATATCAATAAACGATCACTTAGAACTTCAAACACCGTTTGAATGATATTCTTGTTTAAGGAATGCCCTCAAATATCGGTATCTAAAATTAATCTTTTAATTGATAAGAATAGATGAAATATAGATATATATTTAAATGTGTATAACAATTTAAATTCGAATATCTATATATATATATATAAATATAAACAAGTATGAGATAAAGCAAATAAGACAACTTAATAATCTCAAATACTTTGACCAATCTTTTCTTTTTCAGAATGCTAGAACTTTGTTAGAAGAAATAGTGAAAGCTTCTATAAAGAAATGTAGGCAAGGATAGTGAGAGCTTTTCTTTTGCTTTGTAAATTTGCAAATTGGAAATGAAGAAAAACTTCCTATTTATAGATTTTTAGAAGTTAGGGCAAAAGGTAATTTGAAATTCTGATTTTGAATTTAATGGTCCAGATTCGTTTGATAGAAAATAAATGGTTCGAATCAAATTTGAATCACACGGATTGGGCAAGCTAAAAAATGTTTACAACTTTTCATTTGCATGTCAGTGGTTAACAGAGGTTTTAAAACCTTTACTTTCCTTTTGGTAAACATGCACATGCCCACACACAATTCCACGACACACACACACACATGCACTTTAGTTAAGTCCATTTAAGCACAACACATGCATGCACACACAGTATATATATATATATATATATATATATATATAGATAATAATTTATCTTTTTGCCCATAAAAGATTTTAGAAAAATCATTTTAGAAAAAGAAATAGGAATCTCCTTGCCTTAGGAAATGTTAGTATATGAATTAATTTTATTAACACTTGATATTAGTTTATTAAGGTCATACATTAAATTCAATTGAGGATGAAAAATATTTTAGTTAATAAAGATGTATAAAAGAAAATAATATAATATTATATTCCTATGGAGAGGATTCTACTTTATTTGACGTTTTTAACTTAATGTGTTATCATCAAAATAAAGCTATCAGATTTGGAGACCTATCAATACAAAATGGAGTATATTTGAGATATTCAAAATGCATTTAATTCTTATTTTATCAATATTCTCAAGCTTGACATTTTAATTTCATTATTATACATCATTAAGTTAATTAGATCCACGGAAAAACAAAATACATTCTTACTATTTATAAATTTTCAACTAGGATACTTTATGGAAGGGAGTGGGTAGTATGTTTCAGCAATAGAAAGAAAAAATAGAAAGAAACAAAGTGAGCTTTAACTTGTAATTAATGAATGATTACTACTCCAATAGGAATGTCCTTTTCCAAAAGATTACGCCATTATGCAACCATAATATTAACACAATTAAAGTTTAATTAAGTGAGAATCAGGTGACAACATTGACTACAACCCCCTCTCTCGCAGTGAATGATGAGTGTGTTTTATACACACAATTTGGGTACTTTTGGCCTTGATAATTTGCAAATCTTTAGGTATTTTATGTGGTTTTTATGAATTTTTATCTTATTTCTACATAAATTAGTTTTTACATGTTTTTTACATGTTTTATGTTGCCTTGATGCATTTTTATTATGTTTGTAGGAATTGAAATAAAGACTGCTCGGATCGTTGTTTGTATTAACTCAATGTTCGTGCCTGGATGTCTGTGCCCGAATGGTAGTATGATGTAAATTTGTGCTTGGCGACGCTCGGTGCTTAATTTGATAACATTTGGTAGTTGGGCGTGCACGGCGTCGGAAAGCGTGCACGGCGTGCGGCGTCGGCCAAGCCACGAGGGCAAGGCCGTGCTTGGATATCCGTGCCCGAATGATAATATGGTGAAAAGTTGTGTATGACGATGCTCGGCGTTGAATTTGATGACATTTGGAAGTTGGGCGTGCACGGCGTTGGAAGGCGTGCACGGCGTGCGGCGTCGGCCAAGCCACGGGCACGACGTGCAGCAACTGGGGGCACCAGGCAGGCGCTGGGCGCGGGCACCGCGCGGCGCGCGCGGGCGCATGGGCGCTGGGCGCGGGGCGAGCGGTCGACATCGGCAGCTGGGCGCGGGCGCTCGGCAGCCTCGCCGTTGGGCGAGCGCGCGCGCGGGGCTCGGCGTCACTCGGCAGTTGGGCGTGCGGCCAGCGTGCGGCCCAGGCGCGCGGCACGGGTGTGCGGGGCAGCAGGCGTTCGGCGTGCGGCCCAGGCGCTGGGCGCGGGCATGCGGCAGCCAACGTGCAGGCGTGCGGCACTCGACATGGGCCAACCACGGCTTGGGAGCGCGCGCGCCAGGCACCGTACGGGCTCGCCAACTCTGTCGTGAGTGCGATCTGACACAGTTATAGTGCGATCTGAGCTCTATTTTGTCCGATTTTGGCTAGGGTTTCTTGATAGAGGCTATATATAATCTCTTCTAAGCTACATATCAGACATCTAGAGAGAGGGAGGCTACAAAATACATCAAACAACAGGGCTAAAGGATGCAAATCAAGCTGAATCAAGCCACAAGCCAAGGAACTCAGTCAACAAGAATTGCAAAACTAATGAGGAGAGCTAGAAACCAACAACAACCCAAGGAACAACAGCTGAACAACTTCAAAAGTGGTTTCATTTCTAGATTTTCCACTCCTTTATAATTTGAATTTGACAATGTATAAATTAAAATTGATGTTTATTGTAGCTATCATGAACTAACCTTCTATTCTAAGATTGCAATGGAACCCAACACTTAAATTGAATTAATTTCTCTCTCTATTGATTTCAGTTATTCATTTGTGAATTGATTGTCATAACCTTTGCTTTCTAGATTAATTGCTTGGCCCGTAATTACCTTGGGAACCTAAATGAACTTGACGAACGGATTATAGGTTAAGACCTAGTTATGATAATATGTGAGAGTATAGATTGTTGTGGGTTATTAATCGGATTAAGTGACGTGTGTCTTATTAATTATCTGCAATAATAGGTATCTTGATAGTAGTTGGGATAGATTTATACCTAATTACCGCATGCAACCAATTGAGAATCTAGTCTTAATGACTTCCGATGTGAAAGTTGGTAATTGAGGGGACGATTAATTAGATTTGGTGACACGTGTCTATTAATCATTCCTGAAATTAGTCTCTTGATAGTGTATATGATAGACATATACCTATGCACCACTTAGGAAGATTCGTGATTGACCATCGACAGAGGCTCTTATGTAGTTTTGATTTCTCGGTTGTCAATTCGTATGTTATAACTGATTGAAAAGAGAGAGTTAGGAGATTCAAATGATGTGTTGGGGGAAATTGTAATCTTAGACCTTTGTATCTTGATATTTTACTGCATTTTATTCATTACTTAACTTGTGAACTCAACCAATCAACAAACAATCAAACCTTCATCGTTTAAATTAGATCAAATTGATATACGATTGGTACTTGGTTATTATTTGTCATAATTCCCTGTGGGTTCGACTCATATCTTATCATATATTACTTGTGGGCAGTGTATACTTGCACGTGTGTGTTTATCGATTGCTAAATCGACCAACAAGTTTTTGGCATTGTTGCTGGGGAATTGTTTTCTAATAATTATACCAATATTAATTACTATCAAATTGGTCTTAATTTAAACTTGTATATAAAGTTATTTTTAGTTTGTTTTAACATTTTTTTTCCTGTTTAATGCTTTCTTTTTTACGAGGTACACATGGCCAACTATAATTATCAATGGCCTCACACGGGAATGACCCAATCAGGAGCGGCATGGATGGATGGATTTGATGTGGTGGCGGCACATATAGAGGAGCTGTCAAGGAATGTTAACGCTCAAGTGGCCCAACGTACTCAACGTGTTGCGGTGAATTGTGATTATTGTGTTGGGAACCATCCAAGTCATCTATGCACCATCAATTTTGAGTCGACATGGTATGGTGATAACTTCGGTGATTACCCTAACAGTTATGACTGTTCCGATGCTTATCACCAAGATTAGGGGTATCACCCAGATTCTACATGGGGCTACAATTATGAAGATCAATACTATGCTCCGAGTCCAGCATATGCACCGGAATTTTCATGTTCACCTTCATTACCACAAGAAGAAAATTCAAATGTGAAGGAACTTGGGTCCCAGTCCATAACTTCAATTGAGGAGATTGTGAAAAGTCAGCATATGTCGATTCAAAATCTTGAGAACCAGATGGGACAACTTATTATCGCCTTCAACGATAGATATCAAGGCGAATGGCCCAATGACATGTTTCCCAAAACTGATGGATTCCGCGTGCCAAAGCTGAAACCAGACGTGCTAATTGATGATGATTCTGATATGGAAGAGATATGTGGGAAACAAGAAAAGGAGGTCGAGGATCCAGCCTTGAGCCCCAATGATGATGATGAGCTAATTTCGATTGTGTCCCATATACCTTCTCCTCCAAAGCTCAAGGATCTGGGTGGTTTTGCAGTCCCGTGCCCATTAAGTAGTCATATCGTAGGCAAAGCTCTATGTGACATGGGAGCTAGTTTACAATTTGAGCCATGGCATGATGAAATAGAGGTTCATGAAAAGATCGATGAGGATCCACTTGTGCTTGAGAAACTTAATGTCACTATGTCATTCATAGACACAATAGAGTAGGCTCCTAGCTACTTTCATTTCATACATGAGGATTTATATAAGAACAATAAGCTAGGTGAGCTTGAGACAATGGACCTCATCGAAGCAATGCCCTTAGATGTTTCACCCCTACTAATGGATGAAGCGAATGGAGAAAGTTTCTTTTTGTTGATGGATGAAACTGAATTTGGGAGTCGCCTAGTATGCACTCATGCCATGCAAATCAAAGAAATGACAGCTCGGAGGAATGCTATGGTCATTTTTGCAATCGAGTCGGACTAAAAGGAAATAGGAAGTTAGTCAGGCTGAGGACTTTAACTCAAGCGCTATTTGGGAGGCAACCCAAATCTCCATTTTATTTTTCGAGCTATTTTGTTTTTATTTTTTTTATTTTTTTTAATCTAAAAAAAAAGGTTTGGTGTGGTTTGTTTTTGATTTTATGTTTAATTGTGTTTAATGTGTGTAATATTTCTTGCTGCAGTTTGATGCTTACGACCACCAGTGAAAACTATAGCAGAAGCACAACATCAACACATTGAGCAACAGGCACCAGCACGCTGAGCAGCACAGCAACAATACACTCAGTAGCGCGCAAGCTAGCCATGACAGCCACCAGTAGCTTATATGCACCCATCAGCTCATTTTTTATAATCCAACTTATATCTCTCTCCTCCCACTCCAAAGCCAACGTACATGCATTTTTCCCAAACTCAAATTTGTGCCTCATCACTCCAATTGGGCATTCCAATCTCTGCAATCCATCATTAGTGTCATCTTCTAACTTGAAATTCAACAAGGATTTAGCAGATTTTGAAGAATTCTCATGGCTTTTCAAAAGTTTTCCAAGAAAAGGTAACAAGGTCTTTTAATTTCAAATTTTACTTGTTTGGGACTGTGCTTGGGTTGAGTTTTATTGCAGGAACACTTCAATTCTCCCATTGTAAGACTTTGTGGAGGGCTAACCCTTCTTCCCAATGCATTGACAACTGAGATTTTGGATGGTGCATGCCGCGTGTTTGATTGTTGGCCTGAGAGAGTTTCTTAGCTAATGTGGGCTGTTCTTCATGAGGCATTGATCTGGTAAGGCTTCCAAGCAACACATGGGGTGAAGCTTCATCGTCCAAGCCAACCAAAGCCCATGACAAGAATTTTGTTAGTTCGGAAGCGTCCAAGCGACACCACACTATAATGATGTTGCTTTAGTTCCTCAGTGAAGTTCTCTATTTTAATTCTGTCTATTATAAACATCGAGGACTATGTTTATTTTAAGTTTGAGGGTGTGGTAGTATAATTTAGTTATTTTATTTCGTCTAAGTCGTGTTGTGCTACAAGAATGGCCAATGATATTTTGCTAGTTATTGTGTTTTCATCTAAAGTAAGGCTTGAGCATGTTTAGTTACTTCTTAACATTTTGGCTAACCACTCTACTCTTGGTTGTTTTAGCTCTTCACGTACACAGTGTACTTGTTTAGTTAGTTAGTATTGAGAAATCTCATTTACTTAAATGCTTGGGAGATTATACTTGAAATGTACTGAACTCGCGTCAACAACCTTTTATGCTTATTTTAGACTTTCATATAAGTTTGGGGGAATTACAAAAAAAACATTATTATTATTGGTTGACCAAGTTTAATTACGTGGCCATTGCTACTCGAGTTAATAGATCCTCAGGGGTGTTTTTACACCTAATGCCCTAAAGCCATTGGGTTTGGGAGTCATTGATCAAACACTCGTTACATGGGTAGCTCTGAATAGCCTAATGTGATTAGACATTGCATGGTTATGCGATTAGTTAAGGTGAGATGGAGCGTAAAATGCACTCACCAGTGTGATTACTCATTACTGCAATAATCTCTTGGGAACCCCTTTCTTATATGGTCGTCTTGTTTGGTATTTATCAAGGTAATGTTGAGTTTGTAGATTTATAGTATAATCCCTCATATATTGAGTTCATGCGTTAGCTCTTTCCTAACTCGCATAAATAGATAGCACACTCACACACACACATTGTTGAGATCCTGAGTAGCTGTGAGCTTAGAAATTTTGTTAATTTGTAACTTTACGTTGTTCTTGGGCCCCTTTTGATCTTTTTCCTTCGAGGCCAATTTTTGGAGTCGTTCTCCTCTAATTCAGTTGTTGTTTGTGTTTATTTTAATAAATTAGTATATCTCTGTTTACTTGAGGACAAACAAAGATTTAAGTTTGGGGGTATTTGATGAGTGTGTTTTATACATATAATTTGGGTACTTTTGGCCTTGATAATTTGCAAGTCTTTAGGTATTTTATGTGGTTTTTATGAATTTTTATCTTATTTCTACATAAATTAGTTTTTAGTTATTTTTACATGTTTTATGTTGCATTGATGCATTTTTATTATGTTTGTAGGAATTGAAATAAAGACCGCTCGGATCGTTGTTTGTATTGACTCAATGTCCGTGCCTGGACGTCTGTGCCCGAATGGTAGTATGATGGAAATTTGTGCTTGGCGACGCTCGGTGCTTAATTTGATAACATTTGGTAGTTGAGCGTGCACGGCGTCGGAAAGCGTGCACGGCGTGCGGCGTCGGTCAAGCCACGAGGGCAAGACCGTGCTTGGATATCCGTGCCCGAATGATAATATGGTGAAAAGTTGTGTATGACGATGCTCGACGTTGAATTTGATGACATTTGGAAGTTGGGCGTGCACGACATTGGAAGGCGTGCATGGCGTGCGGCGTCTGCCAAGCCGCGGGCACGACGTGCAGCAACTGGGGGCACCAGGCAGGCGTTGGGCGCGGACGCCGCGTGGCGCGCGCGGGCGCATGGGCGCTGGGCGAGCGGACGGTATCAACAGCTGGGCGCTCGGCAGCTGGGCGCGGGCGCTGGGTGCTCGGCAGCCTCAGCAGCCTCGGCGTTGGGCGCGCGCGCGGGGCTCGGCGGCACTCGGCAGTTGGGCGTGCGGCCAGCGTGCGGCCAGCGTGCGGCCCATGCGCTGGGCGCGGGCGTGCGGGGCAGCGGGCGTTGGGCGTGCGGCCAGCGTGCGGCCCAAGCGCTGGGGGCGGGCGTGCGGGTGCGTGGTGCGGGCATGCGGCAGCCAGCATGTGACACTCGACATGGGCCAACCAGGGCTTGGGCGCGTGCGCGCCAGGCACCGTGCGGGCGCGCCAACGCTATCCTGAGTGCGATCTGACACAGTTATAGTGTGATTTGAGCTCTATTTTGTCCGATTTTGGCTAGGGTTTCTTGATGGAGGCTATATATAATCTCTTCTAAGCTACATATCAGACATCCAGAGAGAGGGAGGCTACAAAATACATCAAACAACAGGGCTAAAGGCTGCAAATCAAGCTGAATCAAGCCACAAGCCAAGGAACTCAGTCAACAAGACTTGCAAAACTAAGGAGGAGAGCTAGAAACCAACAGCAACCCAAGGAACAACAACTGAACAACTTCAAAAGTGGTTTCATTTCTAGATTTTCTACTCCTTTGTAATTCGAATTTGACAATGTATAAATTGAAATTGATGTTTATTGTAGCTATCATGAACTAACCTTCTATTCTAAGATTGCAATGGAACCCAACACTTAAATTGAATTGATTTCTCTCTCTATTGATTTCAGTTAATCATTTGTGAATTGATTGTCATAACCATTGCTTTCTAGATTAATTGCTTGGCCCGTAATTACCTTGGGAACCTATATGAACTTGACGAACGGATTATAGGTTAGTACCTAGTTATGATAACATGTGAGAGTATAGATTGTTGTGGGTTATTAATCGGATTAAGTGACGTGTGTCTTATTAATTATCTGCAATAATAGGTATCTTGATAGTAGTTGGGATAGATTTATACCTAATTACCGCATGCAACTAATTGAGAATCTAGTCTTAATGACTTCCGATGTGAAAGTTGGTAATTGAGGGGACGATTAATTAGATTTGGTGACATGTGTCTATTAATCATTCCTGAAATTAGTCTCTTGATAGTGTATAGGATAGACATATACCTATGCACCGCTTAGGAAGATTCGTGATTGACCATCGACAGAGGCTCTTATGTAGTTTTGATTTCTCGGTTGTCAATTCGTATGTTATAACTGATTGAAAAGAGAGAGTTAGGAGATTCAAATGACGTGTTGGGGGAAATTGTAATCTTAGACCTTTGTATCTTTATATTTTACTGCATTTTATTCATTACTTGACTTGTGAACTCAACCAATCAACAAACAATCAAACCTTCATCATTTAAATTAGATCAAATTAATATACGATTGGTACTTGCTTATTCTTTGTCACAATTCCCCGTGGGTTCGACTCATATCTTATCATATATTACTTGTGGGCCGTGTATACTTACACGTGTGTGTTTATCGATTGCTAAATCGACCAACAGTGAAAGCGGTCAGCAACCCATCCTCATGTAAAATGGGTACTAAGTACTAAATTATACCCAAAAAAATAAAATTGATCATATTGACATATACGGATGAAATTTCATTTCAGTTCATGAACTATATACATTGTTTATAAGAATATATCGATGCGCACACTCAAAGTGTACGGTAAACGATACATCGAAAGGTAAAATAATAGTATAAGAAGATAGAGGAAAGAAAAATATTTTACTATCATTTTACCTTTGAGTATGTCATTGGATGTACACTTTGGGTGTGTACATAGGAGTATACTCTTGTTTCTAAAGTTTCTTTCGCAGCAGTTGTAACTTGTAAACATGTTATTGATTGTAGGTATAAAATCATACATCAAATATAAAAGCATTAATATATCTTTAACTTTTTGGACAGATTTTTTGTGGCTGTAATTTGTTACCCATTAAATAGGATAATAAACATCATATAAGATAATCCTTAATAAAAAATTACATTCATAAACGTATCCCAGGTCAACTAACCTTTAATATAACATTATAACACTGGAATATAATAAGTTCATTACATAATTCATCACAAATAAAATATAGACTAGGAGTTATCTATTCATGCTTCTTGCCTTTGCCTTTGCTTGAAGATGGTTCCTCAGGCTTCTAGTTCTTAGCTGAAATGTTTTGTGCAAGGGTGAGCAATCAAATTTTCCACAAGTAGAACAATATATAATTGAGCAAATGCTTATTCATTGGAATCAATCAACTGATAATCAAAGGCTTGTGAATTCAATGGAATAATCGTCTATTAAATGAAATCATCGATATTGAGTTTTGCTGTATATACTGAGGGTCTCAAGACCACGAACTATATCCTAGGTTTAGAAGAATATATATCGTACCCTTTATCAGCCTAATGGCTGTGGACTATCCATCTCGTACTCCAGGTGATCAGCCCTTTGCACTATGTATTGTGCACAAACATATTATCGCTATTGCGTAGTTCAGAATTATAGTTTCCGATAACATCTGCCCTTTATATAGGGTTGTTCATCTCAGCTTTATCATAGGAATCCGCACCAAAGACAATTTGGTTTAGAATAACATTAGAAAGAATTCTAATCTTTTAGAACGTTCATCGACTATGTTCTAACCAAATCAACTGGATTTGATAAATAATCAAAGATTTAATAACAACATCATCTCGAATAATTGCAATAAATATGCCATGATTCAATAACTTATATTTGAACGAGTATTATTCATCAAAGTAATGCTTTCAGAAAAGAATTAGAAAGCTTGCATGTCCATAGGAAACTCGCACAAATATGAAAGAATTGTACGGTTTAGGAAACTTTGCTTAATATTAAAGTAAAAGCAAAAGTTAGAGAACTTGCCTTGCGTGTTCGCTACAAAGTTATGATATACGTTCTTCAAATATCCTACGTGACCAATCTACGAAAATGTCTCTCGGCATTGCGGCGTTCGGAAATGACACGACCCGCTTATCGCCCCCTTATGATATTTTACTTCAAAATATATCATTGCTCAAAATTCATTTCAATCCGAGTTATAAAACTCATTTTCGCAGTTTTTCTTTAACAAAATATTGTTCATATTTTTATCATATCTCCTTCGTTACTCATTCGTTTTTGTTCGTTCTTACGTCAAATTAAAGCTTATGCAGTGTACTTTAACACTAGCTAGGCCCTTGTTCCAGCCCCTTCTTCAATAAAAATAGATTTTCATTTTTTCAAACAAGGTCAGATTGCTACAAAAAAAACTTGGTCAGTTGTACCCTCTCTCGCTAAACAGTCATACATAATTTATTTCAAAACCTTTTTGAGCGATTCTTGCGCCCACACGAAGCAAATTTTCGGGACTACAACTTTCATTTTTACACTACTTTCGAATTCTGAACACACAAGACCAGAAAATTTGTACAAGAAACATGTCAGAATCTGTCCATTTCTACATTTGAGCTTTACGCATAGGATCGAATTTGTTTGCTTTTGGTTCCACTTGTAAGTTGTTACCAGTTTGTTTAACACTTGAAATAACTTATATGAACTCTTTAACAACTCATGCAATCAAAATAACAACTAACCATGCAATTTTAAGAAATGAAAGTTTAAAGTTTTAGAGTTGATTCATTACCTCTCGACTCCTCTTTTCCTTAGCTAAAGCGTGTAAAATGCATGCTTAAACTCCTCCTTGCTTCTCCTTGATTTTCTGGACACTTTACTTCAAATTCACTGAAGACCCACTTCACTCTCTCTCTAGAAAATTTGAGTTTTTAATGGAGGTTTTGGAATTTAATGGAGTTTAAGGATGAACTGGAGGTGAATAATGGTTTGCATTTGCTAAATTAACTCTTATTCTTCTTCCCAAGTCACAACTGGACTCCCTCCGATTCACCTCCCGATGGTTTCTCCGGCGGCATTCTCTTTCTCTCTCTACTGTTAGTATTTAAACTCTTAGCAACATGGAATGATCAGATGAAGACTGGGGTAAGTGATGTTACAATTGGGTTTATCCGATCATTATTGGGGAGATGAAAGGTCGGAGACGTTTGGGAGAGGAAAGCGTTTGGTTGCCTGAGCTCAACTTTTGGTTACTCATGGAAATTTGCCTGCAAGTTTATTTCTCTCTCCTCTCTAATTGGTTAACAAATGTCATGCATGGTTTTCTTCTTTCTCTCTCTTCTTTAATTGGTTAATAAATGTCATGCATGATTTTAATGAATAAAAACAATAAACACCCACTTGCATTTCCGTAGCTCACATTTGTTCCCAAATACTGAAAATTCATAACCTATTTATTAACCATTAAACCAATTTTTTTAACATTCCAAATGGGATTTTAAACTGGGTTTATTAAGGAATTAAATAAACATTTAATTCCCACATATATTTGGTCAACACATAAACGCCAAATAAATTATTCTAAAATTAATAGTACTCATTAAAAGATTTATTCAATAAATATTTATAACTATATTAAGAAATTTAACTCGGGTAACAATCGTTACATTGGGTATATCTCGAGCAACTTATTTTTCAATTCACACTGATAAAGAGGATGGAACACCACTTAGTGGAGGCTTCCTGCCACCTCCCTTTCCACTATGCACTTTAAGAACGACACTGACGAGATATGCAGATCTTATGAGTTCTCTAAAGAAGGTAGGTCTTTTTTTCTTTCGTTAATTCATTGAATGTCTTTTATCTTTTATTTATGTAGGATTTTTGAGATTTATGTATGCATATGAAAATTTAGGATGCAATTTATTTTTAATTAACAATCTGAATATAGATCAAATTATGGGCCAATCAAGGAACATTTCTGTGTTTAAAAAATTTGTGAAACATTCTCATCGCATATTGGATAAATTATTCAATCTATTATTTAAACTAGACCTAGCCCATGCATTACACGGGTTATCAACTAGTATTAAATAAATTCACATTAATTTAAAATTTAATATGTCGTCGTTTGACTTCAAAAGTCAAATTGTATCTCTAATCTTGGTACGGAGGGAGTATATATCTTTAATTTTGAAAAGAAAAGAAAATCTGAAATAGTAAAATGGTAATCTCACCTACATAATATGAATTGAAGTAAAAAAATAAAACAACTAAATATTAATAACTGAAAACTCATATTAATAATTGAAAAACAAATAATAAAATAACTAATGTTTGAAAATTAATATTATTTTTAGAAGGAAAAAAATAAAGATTTATATATCTTATCTTTTCCTTAAACAAAAACATCTTATCTTTTTAATAGTACAAAACATCAATTAAATTAAAAGAAAAAAAACTAACTCAAAAATACAAAACACCTTTAAAAGATATAAAATATCTTATCTTTTCCTTAAAATAAAATATCAATTCAAAATAAAAACCAATTAAAAGAATAAAAAAAGAAAACCAAATCCTCATATGTGTTTCTCTTTCTCTAGATCTCGATGTTGTCCAGATCGAAGTAATGGGGGGCGCGGGGGGAGGGGGCGGCAGGGGGGGTCTGTTTTCCGATGAAACATTACACCAAACATTCGCAACCTTAGTTGTGGTCGACGGTAAGGAGACAGGACGCAGGGGGAGGAAGATCGGCGGCGACGACGTCCATGACTAAGGTTGCGACAACATCCCCAATTCTTAGTTGTTGTTACCAAGCTATCTGATCATCTCAATTTGTCTCCGAGTATAAGGGTTGTGTCTAATCATCTCAATTGGGTTTTATTTTGTTCTTTGTTGGATTTGTGTTTTGGATGGATTTGGGGATGGATAGATGGAAAGTGATGTTGAATGCATTTCATGTGAGGCATTTCTTTGTTTTTGTTTTTCGTCTTTGCTATTAATTGCATTATGACTGGGATTGTATTTTGGCCAAAGTATATTAAACAAATAGGTGGGTATGCAGACAGAAGGTAAAAGGGTTTTTGGGTTTTGGGTGTGGCAATTTGATTTTAGTCTGATCTTCTTCTTCATTCTAAGTTGGTACTTCGAGACCAATTCATCAATGGAAGATGACAAATAAGGGACTTTTTCATGATGCGTGTGTTCTTGGTGTGTTAGTGCGTGTTTGGAATTGGAGATGAGGGAGATGAATTTGTTCTGAGACACCGCAAATACGATCAGAAATATATGGTCAAATCGTATACAATACTTATTTGGCCGGATTATGAAATTGGGGGCTACATTGTATGCAATTAGACACTTTATGTAGTAAATTGTTGGCCTAAATTTTTTGGGGGCTGAATTATAAATATGGTGATACTTGATGTAACGGAAGTATATTTAGCCCTTTATTAAGAAATACAATTATTACACCAATTTTATTAGTAAAAGAACAATTATACCCATACTTAAATTTACTCATCAAAAACCTACAACCCACATAATTGTATTTTTGGAATAAGAGTCTTTTGGAATTATTGCACAATAAATTATCCTCATATATGCACCTGTTTTTTTATTGGTAGAAATAAGCTCAACATTTTTATGAAGTAAAATGTGACGCCCCCAAATCCATGTACTAGCTACAGTGGACTGGTGCTCACTATTCAACCTAAAGTTTAGACTCACACTATTGACAACCAGGCAGTTCCCAAGAAAGAGGGGGCCTTCCGCATAAACGACGTGCAATCAAATAACCCCTTTCCTTGACAGAACATTCTAGACATTGTCAATAATGTTAAATCTAAATTAAGAATTTACACATTTAACTAAACATAACTTAGATAGTTTATTTCAGACATCTCCGTCTAGTCCCAAGGTTCTTATAACCTTTACAAATACACACATATATAAAATCCTTCAAATTCATTACAAATATTATAAATATTTAATTATTGCATAACATGCTTCCTATTCATCCATCTTTCCTTTCCCTTTATCCTTGCCCGATCCTTCGGCTTTTTCATGTTTAGCTGCAAATATTAGGTTTAAGCAAGAATGAGCGCAAATTGCCCAGCAAGTAATATGAGAGTTTAACATTGAACATCAAGAAAATGGATCATCTACATCTGAGCTTCAACAATTGGAATAAACTTGAGAAGTATTTGAATAACAAGAAATAAGGAGATTTCAAGTTGTTACTATCGTACTGAGCGGTAATAAATACCTTGAACAAATAAAACAATCAGGACGAATATCAACCACAAAGACCGATAAATATCCTCCGCAGGTACTTTAGGGAATCAACATATTGTACCATATATTGTGCACATATATAAATTTTTAACGCCTAAGCGTAAATGGGACTATATGCCCGACATCTGTTATCCCTTTTTCAGGGTTGTTCATCTCAGTTTTATACCACGAGTCCGCACCAAAGCAATTTGGATTGGTTTGACTTTAAATAACATCTATGATTTGAACGAATTCAACAATATATCATCGCACATCAATATTGTCTAGCCGGAACAATTGGCTTCGACGCATCTATTCAACAGTTCATGAATATTAAGAACTTTAATAACATAAGAAATTCGATAAAGAAACAACGCTTTTAATGTACATAAGTACCATCAATTGAATAATTTATAATTTAACAATAAAGGAGACTTGCACAATATGTAAACTTGTGTAAGTTATAACATCATCATCATAAGAACTTGTACGGAATAATAATTGCACAAGTTAGGAAACTTACATTCAATATAGAAATCGAATGAAGTTAGGATATTTGCCTGATATGTCGTCTAAATATAACATTATTAATTTGTCCTTCAAAAGACCTACACATATTATTAAGGTCATCACACCAATTAGTTACATACGTCATATGCCGTCATATTTTAGCCGATGAAACTTTACTCGAATTAATTGTTTTACCTTTACATAAATTAATTTTCTTTATTAAACGTTGTTTACCATTTTCTTATTTTTCTTCCTCTTGGCCACACATACTTAGAAATATTTCTCATGTAAAAATAATTTTATTATAATTTTTTAACTTTATTAAGTATTTTTAAAAGGTCTCATTTCGGTTCAAAACTTAGGAATTTTGCTATAACGAACTTAA
The DNA here is from genome assembly GCA_034770075.1 of Aralia elata. Lineage (NCBI taxonomy): Eukaryota > Viridiplantae > Streptophyta > Magnoliopsida > Apiales > Araliaceae > Aralia > Aralia elata. Next base: position 37,032,476 of record CM068383.1, on the reverse strand, counting down.
TCCCAAAAATTCCCAAATTTGGTCAGTATCTTAATCATATTAAAGTATACTTTCAGTTAAAATTTCATAACCATCTGAGTTATAGAACTAGAGTTATAGCAGTTTTCGTCGAGAAAATCCTAATATTAAATTGGTCATATCTCACTCATCCGAAGTCGGATTACGTTCATATTTGGAAAGGAGATTTGTTATACCATATAGTTTCATTACTCAAAAGGGCTTAATTTTTCTCACGAGTTAGGTGGACAAAACTGTCCACGAAAAAAAATGGGCAGCAAGCTTTTACCGATTTTTTAGTTTTGCCTGTTTTAGTATAAATTTCATCATAAATAACTTACAAGATATTTTCTGGAAATTCCAGTTGGAGGGGTTAGGGAACTCATATATCTATCACCATAAGTTGACCACACTCAAAAATTCGAAATATAATGAGAGTTATGGTTGTTCAAATTTCAGTTTCTGTTTTTAGGAAAAACAGATTTTATCTTCTTTATTGCAACTTTGGTTCTTCAACTATTTTTCATCAGCTAAGTTATTTAACATCAATATCTAACATATTTACATATATATGAGTATGATACATATTTATATACATATATCCAAGACCGTTACAAGAAAATTGAATATAGGAAGGTTTTAGGTATTACCTTCACTTAGTTAGTAGAACTTCCACTACAAAAAAATGGGGATTCAGCAACAACCGATTTGCGTTGCTAAAGGTGTCACATTTCGTTGCAAAAGGGTTTTGGCAACGACTTTACTATCGTTGCGTCTTTCGTTGCGCAATGAGCGTTGCTAATTGTTTCGCAACGAACTTATTTTTTTCGTTGCCAAAAGTAATACATTTTGTAACGAAATTTGGCTTTCGTACAAAGACATCGATCCTTTAGCAACAAAATGTATTGTTGCAGAATAATTAAAATTTCGTTGCTAAAAACCCCATTTTGTTGCAAAAGCCTGCTAATTGGCAACGAAATGAACTCTTTTTTTTTGCAACGCCATGCATTTTCGTTGCAATTGACACCATTTTGCAACGACATTGTTCGTTACAGTAAATTATGAAAATTGTTGCCTAAGCTTACTTTCGTTGCGGAATGTAAACTTTTTAGCAACAATTTTCGTTGCTGATTATATTATTTGACGACATTATGCTGAATCAGCAACGAAAATTTTTGTTGCTGGTTATTTTTCAATAGCAACGAAAGTCGTCGATTAGCAACGACATTATATGTTGTCGTTTCTTTATATGTGCAACGAAAGTTGATATGATTTGCAACGATAAAAAATGTTACCTTTTCTTTTTGTATTAGCAACAATATCCTCTCCGTTGTTATTAGGTTAATTTTTCGTTGCCAAATATTATATTTTTAATGCCATTAGCAACAAAAATTTGTTGCTAAATGTATAAAAAATTGTTGCTATATTAAAACTTGTTCAATGCTTTGGTAACGAATTATATTGTTGCCAAATCAAAATTCGACATTCTTTTTGTGTACCTGGCTGGCTCAATGTCCCCATTGCAAATAATGGCAAAAATACAAAAAAACTAAAATATTATTTACTTAATAAAATCATCCACTACATAATCATTCATTATCTTTACAATTAACCATCTAAAGCTACCACAGTTCTTCAATCAAAGTATATATCTACTACATATATAGAGAGAGTACACTTCATAATTTCGTCCCTTGTCTTCCGTAAACGTAGCACGAAAATTTGATACCCAGTATTGTAAGGCAGGTCGTAGAAGCAGTCTTCCTGCACATATTTAAAAATAATATCAAGTCAGGAAAATGAAGCAAATAGGTCACCATAGGCAAGTAATGCCAAAATCAAAGACAATAGAGATGCTACGTGGTACTAATGTACACCGTATTGCTCATAAGCAGAAAAAGACAAATAGGCAATCACAATATCTTTTGCTACAAATCCAAATAGAAAAAGAACCTTCAGTGCGACTATATGATTGCTCTCTTACAAGAAAAAATTGGAATCTTAATCGGCCATTTCATGAATTAATTTCAGTAAGCATAGTAGTAAAAATATTTTCTGTTACAAGACTTGTAGATTATTATTATATGTTGACCCCAAGTCAGAATTCAGTCACATTCAACAACCACAAGCATCACACAATCTTAAATACCATCACACAATCTTAAATAACAATGTTTAGATTTCTATATAGAAAGGACAACAATTATGGAAAAGTTGAGGCTATTAGTCAATGTGGAAAAACTTTTCTTGAGACGACAAATTTCCATACAATATATGCCCCAAAGATGCTAGCTATAATCACAGACATCATAGATTTAATTACACATGAATTCGTATTGATTGCTATTATATTATTTATAATCCATGAACAGGTCTATTAACCTAATTAGAAATTAATAAATAATAGACTTTCATGACAAGATCTAGAAACAAACCAATACCAGCTTTATTGTTCACCTGAATTGTTTAAACTTTTACGCTACCGTGTGACAATATCAGGGTATCCTGCACCTCAACTTATTGATTTCTATAGGAACATTATCATACCTGAGCAAAAAGTAACTTGCATTAAGAATTTAAAGTGAATACTCTGACAACAATCTAACCAAATAGAACAATACTTCATGAATTCGCAACATACCCAAGTCGATCAACAAAGGGTTTTAGGGCCATTATCTTCTTCTCCGGATTGTTTTGTTGTCCAGTTCCCAGTCTGGGCAGTCCTACCTGCCGGTTCGATTTAGTTCCTAAAACATTGGTGTCAATAACCAATACTTGCACTCCTCAGAAATGAAAAATAATTGTGCTGCTTAAAATACTATAATTAGTAAAACATTCAGTGAGACTGACTATAGTAAAGTCCATAACCAACTTGTCTGTCATCATGGCATAATCACATGTGATGGATTCTTGTTACCTAAACTCCCCTCAACACTTCTCTGTACCAATCTCCTCTCAAAATTTATAGGTCCCAAGATCAACATGTATACTTTTAGAAAATGACATAAAATCTCACGTGTTGAATAATATAGATTATATCAATGGATATGCATATGTTTTCTATAACTGGATAGTACATCTGCTGAAATGGTGAATTTACCTTCCCAAAATTTGAACAAAATAAAAATAAAGAGCCACCACTGCAGATATCAAGACGCAAGAAAAACGATTGTATAAGAAGTCAATGACATCATGTAGATTTAACATTGATGATGACAAACATTTCTAATTAACTGATCAGAAATTAAGAGTCATGTGCTTGGTTTTGCTTCAAGGCTCTGATTTTGAGAGAGAGAGAGAGATAATCAGTAGTAGTGGTAGTTGAGTAGTAATAATAATTAGTGGGTGGAGGGTGGTGGGTGGTGGAAGCATAGATAGATTTGTATAGGTGTCTGAGCACTTAGCAGCAGTGCATCACTCCTATTTATTTTACTTTTGATAATCAAGAGCTAGAGGGTCGGACAGGAGGTTGGCTAGATTTGTCTTGTAATGTCTCGTAATATGTTTTTGTGTTGTTTTTCTAGTCTCTAGTCTTTCCACTTTTTATTCTTATTTTATTTTTTCTACTTTATTCAATGAGTTGGTTGGGTGTCCACATTCACTGATCAAGGCCTTTCAACTAACCTTATAAAATTTATTATCTGTAGATTTAACATTGATTGATGCTCAAGATCATGTAGATCATAGCAGAATGGAATTTTCAAAACAATCTGTCAACAAAACAAATTCAGATACCTCAGGTGGACTTGTGAGCTCTGTAATATTCTCTCCTAAAGACACAACAGCCAGAACCAAGAATCCATCTGGTCTATCCACAGCAGTAAATCCATATCTAGCAGCTTCAACTGCAGCATCTGAGCATACAATAGCCTTCCCAAACTGGGAGTCGACAAACACAAAATAAGTTAATCTTTAATGATTTGCATAGATAAAAACGTGATAACTTGACTTTGTCTCACCATGTATCCTGGAACTGGAAGATGGCAAACCGCTGGCAAGAATCCTTTGTGCAAGTGCCTTAGAAGATTTGAGCTCCGAGTACCTTACAGAACCAAGGTATAAATCTAAGAAGAGAACTCAAAGACACCCCTTTCTTAACCCCCCAAAAGACAACCCCTCCATGTTGATCAGAAGACAAAGCTTACCACACCAAAGCAGAACTTTGTTCGGGAGTTTCTTGATCTCTTCATAGGAAGGGCCAGCATTCACTTCAACAGAAAATATATTTTCAACGGATACAGAGTAGCTCTGTTTAACAGAATAAGAGTTTTAGCAGAGCATAAAGTGATAGCTGATGTAGTTTAATAAAATAAAAATAGGAGTACAATGTTCCTACAACATCTCCAACTTTGGCAGGTTCATAGCTTTTATGTAGATAGTTCACTATCATATTGTAGTCCTCGGAACCCTTCTCCACAACAGAGATGTCGCAACCCAATTTCTTGTAGCGATCAGAGAGAGGGTCATCAATGGTAGCACCACTCAAGTCACCTATAAGGTGCGAGGCTACAACTATGTCTCTAACAGTCTCCAATGCAGCTGCAGCCTACAAATTCGGACACAAAGCAGGATATCAGTATACTATTATTTAGAAGTACCAAACATGTCAACTGCAATCGCTGCCTATGTTATGGTCAAATGTACAAAGTCATTTCTTACATGATCTGCAAGATCATTGTAATCCTTAAAGATGAAAGGTCTAGTGGAGTGCATTTGTGTAAACCATCTCTGGCTAAAATCTGACCACACTGCCATAGCCTTTTTCCCTTCTACCTTCATTGATTTCAGTTTCTCTATAAATTCTAGGAGAATCTCTTCACATTTCTTCAGATGGAAATCTGTAACCATTCCAATTGGAATCTCGGGGGAATCCAATCCCATCTCCATAAGAGCATACTTGTTCTAAATATACAGATATTAATACCTAGCGACGCCGATGGTTAAAAAAAGGAAAAAAGAGGCAACCCAATAACTTGCGGGGCGTGATATTTAACCTGTAAATTTCCTGACTACAAAGAACCTTCATGAAATTTGCCACCATTGGATCAAGCTTGCAATGTGCAACTGCAATCCCAAGCTGCCGAAGGCCAAGGCCTCCATATCTAACTTCATACCCATCATCCTGCACATAACAAAATTTTTAGAACAAAATATCTTGCAATCAAATTCATCAGCCAAAACAATTAATGGACTGTTATTTCTGTTAAATCTTCTCTTCTAGGTTTCTACTTGCAACACTTCAAAAACATTGACTACAGATACCCTTCTAATTTTTCAATAACTACAGATAATAAACATTGACTTTCAGCAAAAGAAAAGTTTATAAAACCAAGGAAATTCAAGTCAAATACCAAACAACTAGCTCCTGATTAAGTTCCTCAACCATGTATCTCACAACAAAATTAAACTCTTAAGCATGTGTAGATATTGGCACAATAAATGGATGTACAGGTGAAAGAAAAATGAAATTAGAGTTCAGTACAGGGTAAAATGCCATAACTGTAATATCGAAAGCACTAAGCTGAGAACTTCATGGTTGGACACTGTGTGGTTCTTATATTTAGATAAAAGAAAAAAATATCCTTCAACACTATGTGGTTCTTATATTAAAACTTACTTGAACTCTTAGAGACATTTTGTTAAACAGCTTTAAGCAATTGTTAATTGAAACCAGTAACTCAAAACACACACACACAAAGGGAAAAAAACAGGTTAATTTATTGATACCCAAGATTAAGAAGTAGAACAGTCAAATTAATTACCAATTCTGAACCGCTAGTGAAGATAATTCCAGCACCAGCAGAAGCGTAATTCACTCCATGAATCATATCTTCAACAGAGCCAGTCTGCCCAAGATAACTCCGTACAAAGGGAAGCCCAAGACGAAATACTAATCAATTTAACCAAGAAACATAATTGTAAACATCAAATCAATCAAAAGGAACCCTAAAAAAAAGAAAATTTCAGAAAATTCAGATTCAACCAAATCGAGAACCCCCATAAACCCAATAAAGCTAAACCCTCAGTTGACATCTGTTTACTTACATCTGACACAACCACACTATTCTCAAATATCACTGACAGTTCCGGTTTCCAATTCCCCGCCGATGACGACTGCAGTTTTTTCAAACGCCCGCGATTCGTCGTCGCCGTCCGTGAAGCCGGTGAAGGAGAAGGAGAGTCCCAAGATGGCACTCGAAGCTCGGCTAAGGGCTGCACCGCTGCTCAAATCATCAAGATCTGAAATGAAATGAAAATAAACAAGATCTGAGATGAAATTGATGAACCTGGAGGGCTTGAGAGGGCTAGGGCTTCAATTGAGAGGTATGATAAGGTATGAAATCACACTAGGACTTCGATTGAGAGGATGATAAGGTTTGGCAGTTCGATTGAGAGAAGGAATAAGGTCTGAGTATAGGATTGTTGTGGCTCAGAACTTAGAAGGAAGTAAGTGACCGAACCCAATCGTATGCTCCTTTTTTAATTTCAAATTTTCACTTCTGCCTTTTTATTTTTTGCTCGTGTTTTTTACATAGATAACATTTATTTTTAAACCTTATCTATTTAAAACCAAAAATTGCCCTTATAAATACATAATATTTTCTTATATATATCTACAACGTTTTGTTAAAAAACATTGTAAAAAAAAAACACCACAACGTTTTTTATAAAAACGTCATCTTTTAAGTGTTGTCTATTTATGGTTTTGTACTGGTGTTTGTTCAATAATTTATTTATTTTTTAAAAAAATTCCAGCATTGTTCAGAAGTAGATAAGGATAATCAAGGTAATAAAGTCATTTAAAGTGAAGGGTCAAAATCATTTATTATTCATCATTCGTAGAAGGTATGTATATATCTATATTATAGAGTCGACCACTTTTTAGACGGTTACTTTTAGTGTTAATAATTAATTTGTGTAACTCTGTCACAAAAAAAAATGCTCAATAACTCCATCAATAATATTGATATTACTTATCCAAATACTTAAATTATATCATTCAGTTATTCGTAAACGTATGATTTGTACCTCTATATAATTCTAAAAATATTTATGTATATATGTATACCAAATATAGTTTATAATTTTAAACTTTAGTTAATGTAATTAAAATGATTAACATGTACCTTTAATAGAATATATACTTAAAATTTTAAAAATTATTTTATATTAATTTAATATCTATCTTTAAAATTAGAAATATTTTTGTGAAAATATATCATTGATTCTCTAAGATTTACTTCAAGCAAAGTAATGAAGAATTTTTCCCTAACAAAATAATTGTCACTAATTACATATTGTGAATAAAATTTATTTCATAAATAAAAATTTTCTTCATTAGTCCCTCACAAAAAAGGCTTATTTGGGAAGGAAACAATTCACTCACAAAATTTCCTTCGCAAGAGCCCCAATTTCTTATAGTGAGCACACATATGCATATACTTAAATAAATAATAAAACAAACAAGTAGAATTCAATTATGACTCAAACAAACATATAAACTTTTGAACAATTTTTAATGAAGTATGTTATTAGTAATATAATTTTACGAAAAAAAACTAAAAAATACTAATAACATTTTATCGGTCCATAAATTTAAAACAAAAGATTATAACAACTTTCATTAAATTGGTTACTAATTTATTAAAGAAAAATCAAACGCAATCAGTACATAACAAAATTTGGCTCAGAAAATGCAAATAGTCTGAAATGACTTATTATTTTGGCAGTGTACTTGCAAAAATAAAAATAACAATTAGTGTCTATCATAATTTGCTTCTTCATTATTTGTTGTTTGGATAATACACTTTTTGGTCACTATACTAGGGTCCGATTTTCATTGTGGTTACCGAAACTTTTTTTATTACAATCGAATAATTGTACTCTCAAAAATTATAAAATGGTCATTATTTTTAATTTTCGTCCGAAAAAACGGACGGAATGCTGACTGTGCATATTTTTGCTGACGTGGAGCTCGGCTTGCCATGCTTAAAAATTATTTTAAAAAAATGCTGCTCATGAGTGTTGAACTCGAGACCTCTCCGCACTAAAAACCTTATATTCCAACAAAAACCACTGAACCAACTACCTATCATGCTAAAATTTATGTAACACTAATATTTAAACCACCTAGCATCGTTTCTATGCATGTGAAAATGAGATAATACACTTTTTGGCCACTATACTAGAAATTGTAATAATAATAATAATTATAATAATAATAATAATTGTAATAATTATTATTGTATTAATAATAATAAATTTTAAATACTTAAAATAATAATAATAATAAAATAATAATAATAATTAAAATACCCTAAAATAATATAAAGCAGTTACAAATTAAATACCCTAAATATAAAATTATATTCAAAGTTTTTTTAACCACTGAATCAAAATTTATTTTGTTTTTTTTGTACTAGTCACGTTGGTATCAATGTTTTTCGAGTAAAATTTATAATTTTGAAAGATTTTTCTTTTTATTGTTATAGGACTCGATCAATGATTAAAAATAGTCACTATAATAGAAAGATTTGCCAGAGTTCAATAATACTAATAATTGTAATAATAATAATACTTGTAATAATTAAAATAATAATAATAATTATTATTATTATTATTTTAATTATAATAATAATAATTATTATTATTTTATTATTTAAATTTTTAATTATCGCATGGTAAACACTTTTGTCTTGTGAACACTTTTTAGTTTCTAACATTGGTAAATGCATGCATGTAGCAACATGACTTATTTCATAGCTGCCAAATCTATGTTGAAATTTATATCTCAATATATCATCTTTTGTATTTTGTTCAAGTCTTAATACTGACGAGCTTCGCAGGATTAGTACTATAATAATAATAATAATTTTATTATTATTTAAAATTTTAATTATTATTATTATTTTATTATTATTTTAATTATTATTTTATTATTATTTTAATTATTTAAAATTTATTATTATTATTATTACAATTATTATTATTATTACAATTCCTAGTACAATGACCAAAAAGTGTATTATCTCATCTTCACATACATAGAAACGATGTTAGGTGGTTTAAATATTAGTGTTACATAAATTTTAGCATAATAGGTAGTTGATCTAGTGGCTTTTGTTGGAATATAAGGTTTCTAGTTTGGAGAGGTTTGGAGTTTGATACTTGTGAGCAACATTTTCTTTAAGGAAATTTTTAAGTCAGGCATTTCTGTCCTCCACGTCAGCAATAACGGGCCACATCAGTAAAAGTAACGGGCCAATATGCACAGTCAGCATTTCGTCCGTTTATTATTTTGTTGGTCAGATGCTCTGCAGTGTTCTTGAAGTCCAATGCAGTGCTCATTTGATCTGTTTTGGCCTTATGCTCTTGTATTGTCTTAGAATCTGAGTTTCACTGTTTGTCATGTTGAGTTCCCTTTCTTGACATTTTGTATCGATCTGGAAAATGCCCCTAAGTATATGTATCTCTTTTCTCTTATATACATTTAAATTTAGCAAAAAATAAATTAAATAATATGGAACAACTTATAAGTACAATTTATACAGCTTATATGTACAATTTATATTAGTAAATTTTAATTGATTTTTATGATCAATTATGAATGATGATGTATTTGATATGTCTCCCATTTATGATATGTATTTTTACAACTTTAAATGGTTGTGATTTGTTAGTAATTGGTCAATATTTTTTTATTTTTATTTTTTATAAATAAATTGAATAAATTGTTTATTAGGTGATTGACACTCGAATTCGGATATTTGAATAATTTGTTTATTCGAATAAAAAATAGAAACAGATATTTTTCGCGTTTGGACATAATTTTTAAATACTAAATACGAATATTTTTTGACAATTCTCCGAATACCGAATATGGTCTTACAAAAACATACTTATTGGGATTATCTTAATTTAAGGCAACATTTTAATAGTCGTTGCAAAAAGTTGTACAAAATATGCAACAAAAATAAAAATTGTTGCCAATGAATGTGGTCCATATTAGGCAACGAAATATAGCAACAAAAAAACTTTCGTTGCCCACGATGAGGAGAAATCAAGTGGTTAGAAATTTTGCAACGAATTTCTAACGAATTTTGTTTCCAAATTTTGCAACGACTTATGAATTTCGTTGCAAACAGTGAAAGCCTGACACAATCTACAACGAAGGACAAGTTTCGTTGCTAAACATACACTTTTAGCAACGACTTATAAAGTCGTTACCTGAAAAATCGTTGCTAAAGCCCCATTTTTAGCAACAAAAAAACTTTCGTTGCCCACGATGACGGGAAATCAAGTGGCCGAAAATTTTGCAACGAATTTCTAACGAAATTTTTTCCCGCCAATGAATTAGCAACGCATTTTTGCAACGACTTATGAATTTCGTTGCAAAAAGTGAAAGGTTGACACAATCTGCAACGACGGACAAATTTTGTTGCTAAACATATACTTTTAGCAACGACTTATAAAGTCGTTGCCCGAAAAATCGTTGCTAAAGGCCCATTTTTTTGTAGTGTTCCTCCTCTTCCTCCTAAGCTTTCCCCCAAGCTCTTAAACTCTCTCTTTCTCTTATCTCTAACTTAGTTTTCTGAAAATGAAGTAATGTAATGCAAGTATTCTTGGTGTTGGCTATTTATAGACCCAAATGAAAGAATTGCAAGTAGCTCCTCCTTTCTTGGTTTTCATTTATGGTCGATCCACTCCCTCATCTTTTCATCTTCTCTCATTTGTCCTAACTATTTACCCTAGTCATCCAATCAATTAAGCTAGGATTTAGGGTAGTCAAACTAGGGAACCATGATCCCCATTTCCCTCCTTGTTTTCTTCCATGTTTCCCTCCTTGTTTCCCTCTTTGTTCCCCACTATGTCTCCCACCATCTCTTTTTCTTTTCTCTTTTTTTAACTCATTTATTACATCATTAATGCATCACCACTTCTAGAAGTTGGATCAAGGACTTGGGCTTGGCTTTTTGGGCTCCTTGCAAGATTTATTAGGGCTTGTATTGGACTCATGCTTGGGCTATTTTAATTCTTTCTTGGACTCTCCCAATTAACATTTAACTTGGGCTTGTCAACTAGGTTTAATTCCTTAACTATTTTGCCCCATTAGTAACTTACTTGCATAATTAATTTGGGCTCTCTTACATTGCCATACAAGACTAGTAACCAAGCTTTGTTAGTAAATAACATAAGGTTTAATTCTCTTAACACTTAATCAACTTGATTAAATTATTTCTTTTCTTTAGTTAGTTCAAACTAATTAAATTAATTAGTCTTATCTAACTATTAACTTACATCTCTCATCACTTAAATAAATATATTACACATATATTTATTCATTTATAACATTTGCATAAAAATTTAAACAAACTTCATTTCATTAATAACTATACATAACCTTATTTACAATGCTACATGATTTTCTCGGTTATTACATTCTTCCTCCCTTATAAGGATTCCGTCCCCGGAATCACTATTATAAGATTAAATAAAAAGATGAGGATAATTTTTCTTCATCTTTTCTTTGAGCTCCCACGTAGCCTCTTCGGCATTATGGTTTCTCCAAACTACCTTTACCGAAGATATTATCTTATTTCTTAAAACTTGCTCTTTCCTATCAATTATCTGACTAGGAATTTCTTCATATGTTAGGTCTTTTTCAACTTGAATAGGCTCATACTCTATCACATGCTTGTAGTCTTGCTTATATGGTCGTAAGACTGACACATGAAACACATTATGAATATGTCCCAACTCAAGAGGTAAAGCTACTTCATAAGCCACCTCACCTACTCTCTTTAGCACTTCGAATGGTCCTATAAATCTCGGACTCAACTTACCTCTCTTTCCAAACCTTATCTTCCCTTTCCAGGGAGATACCTTTAGAAACACATAACTTCCGACATCAAACTCTTGTTGTTGCCTATGCTGATTTGCATACTTCTTCTGTCGATGTTGAGCCGATACTAAACTTGTTCTTATCTTCTTGACAACCTCTGCAGTCTGCTGAAACAGTTCCGGTCCAAGTAGTCGACGTTCCCCTACCTCATCCCAACACAGTGGTGTCCTGCATTATATCCCATATAGTGCTTCATAAGGCGGCATACCGATACTCGCATGATAACTGTTGTTATATGCAATTTCTACTAACGGTAGGTGGCCGTCCCAATTTCCTTTGAAATCCATAACGCATGCTTTTAACATGTCTTCTAGTGTCTGAATCGTTCTTTCACTTTGACCATCTGTCTGAGGATGATACGCCGTGCTCAACCTCAACTGTGTTCCCATGTGTTCTTGGAAACTTCTCCAAAAATTTGATGTGAATCGCGGATCACGATCTGACACAATCGATACTAGCACTCCATGTCTAGAAACTATTTCATTGACATAAAGTTTGGCTAACTGGTCTAGCTTGAACCTTACCTTAATTGGTAAGAAATGCGCTGATTTAGTTAAACGATCCACGATCACCTATATTGCATCATATCCCTTCTAAGTAGTTGGAATCCCTACCACGAAGTCCATCGTGATATGCTCCCACTTCCATTCTGGAATTTCTAAGGGTTGAAGTAAACCACTTGGTCTCTGATGTTCAGCCTTAACTTTTTGACACGTTAAGCATCTACTGACGCATTCTGCAACTTCCCTCTTCATATTTGGCCACCAAAAATGTTGACGAAGGTCTTGGTACATCTTTGTACTCCCCGGTTGAATTGAATAGTTCGAGCTATGAGCCCCTTGTAAAATTTCTTCTCGTAATTCAGGTACTAATGGTACCCAAATTCTATCTTCAAATCTCAATAATCCTTCATTATCCACCCTGACTTTAAGCTCTTCTCTTTCTGAAATTCTGTTCTTTATCTTACCACATTCTTCATCATTGCTTTGTGCTTCTTTTACTCTGTCCAATAAAATTGGGTGAGCCTCCATTGCAAACAATTTCTCTTCCAACTCATTCGAAAATTTGATTTTTATTTCCATCCTGACATCTCTTTGATTAGCTCTTCTCGAGCTGTTAACATTAACAATTTCTCTTTTGTCTTTCTACTTAAGGCATCGACAACCACATTAGCCTTCCCCGGGTGATATAAGATTTTACAATCATAATCTTTTATCAATTCCAACCATCTCCTCCGCCTTATGTTAAGCTCCTTCTGTGTGAAGATATACTTTAGACTCTTGTGGTCCGTATATATCTCACATTTCTCACCATATAAATAGTGCCTCCATATTTTTAGGGCAAATACTACCGCTGCCAATTCTAGGTCATGGGTAAGATATCCCTTCTCATAATCCTTCAACTGTCGTGACGCATACGCAATAACTTTATCATGTTGCATAAGCACACAGCCAAGCCCTTTGTGCGACGCATCACTGTACAGCACAAATCCTCCTGTATTATCTGGTAAACATAACACCGGCGCCTCGCTCAATCTTTTCTTCAACTCTAGAAAGCTTTTCTCGCACTTTTCCGTCCATTCGAATTTCACTAACTTCTTTGTTAAATTAGTTAGAGTTCCTGCTATTTTCGAAAAATCTTGAATGAATCTCCTATAATAACCTGCCAATCCCAAGAAACTCCGCACTTCTGTTGGTGTCTTCGGCAGCTCCCAGTTAATCACTGCTTCCACTTTTGTTGGGTCTATTGAGATTCTGTTTTTATCAATCACGTGTCCCAAAAATTGAACTCTTTCCAACCAAAACTCACACTTGGAAAATTTTGCGTACAATTTTTCCCTTCTTAGTGTTTCTAACACCAATCTCAAATGTTCAGCATGATCCTCCTGCATCTTAGAGTAGACCAGGATGTCATCTATGAACACAACTATGAATTTATCCAAGTAATGCTTGAATACTCGGTTCATCAAATCCATAAATGCTACTGGAGCATTCGTCAACCCAAAAGACATCACCAAGAACTCATAGTGGCCATAACGAGTCCTGAATGCTGTCTTCGATACATCCTCGTTCTTCACTTTCAACTGGTGATATCCAGATCTTAAATCTATTTTAGAGAAATATTTCGCTCCCTTCAACTGATCGAATAGATCATCGATTATAGGCAATGGGTACTTGTTCTTAATCGTCACCTTGTTCAGCTCCCGGTAGTCGATACAAAATCTTAACGATCCGTCTTTCTTCTTGACAAATAAAACTGGTGCTCCCTAGGGAGACACACTAGGTTGAATATATTTTTTATCCAACAACTCTTGTAATTGAACCATCAATTCTTTTATCTCTACCGGTGCCATTCGATATGGAGCTTTCGAAACAGGCATTGTTCCTGGTAATACATCGATAATAAACTGAATTTCTCTATCAGGCGGAAGACCTGGCAGATCCGCCGGAAATACATCTATAAACTCTCTCACCATAGGTATTTGTCCTATCTCTGCTCCCATCCTCTGGGTATCAACAATGTGAGCCAGATAACCTGCACATCCTTTTCTTAACAGCTTCCTAGCTTGCATCATCGTCAAACAATAAGAGTTTCTAGGCGATTTATTACCATAGAACACTACTTTAGTTTGACCTGGAGTCTGAAAGTTCACTATCTTCTTATAGCAATCTATCATTGCCCCCCCATGGTTATACAACCAATCCATTCCTAAGATTACATCAAACTCGCCAAGTTGAATTGGAATTAAATCCATATACAACTCATGCCCTCCTATAGTTATGCAACAATTCCTGTGAGTATGCCTAACGGAAATTACTTCCTTATTTGCAACTTCTATGTTCAGAGGATACTCTAATTCTTCTTGGGGTAATTTTAATCGTTGTGCAAAATCACATGATACAAATGAACAGGTAGCACCCGAATCAAATAATACATATGCATTTATATCATTGATCGGAATGATACCTGACATCACATCTTTGGACGCCAGTGCATCTTGCACGGTCATGTTGAAAGTTCTTGCGGTTGGTCGATTAAGTGGGGTTGGACCAGTCATTGTGTGTTTGCCATTGTTGCTCCTCTTGTTCCCATTTCCTCCACTCGTCCCCTTTCTCGAACAGTTCCTCGCCTGATGGTCTAATGCTCCACAAGTAAAACACCCATTCTTTTTTGGGACGGGACAATTAGGAGAAATGTGTCCCTCTTGCCCACAATTGAAACACACATTCTTACACTTCAGACATGCGCCCGAATGGTTCTTCCCGCACTCCTTACAAGTGTCTATCTTCTTCTTTGAATCTCCCAGTTTATTTTCAGAATTTCCTGGCTTATTGTTATTCTATTTCCTTTTGTTAGTACCTCCACTACTTCCTTCACCTCTGTGCACTCCTTCATTCTTGTGTTTCATCTGTTCTTTGTTGAACTTCATCAGAGCCTCGCTTCCTCCCTCAGCAATTATGGCTTTTTCCAAAAGGGTAGCGAAACTGTTTGTCTGCAACACTGATAGCCTATTATACAACCACGATTTAAGACCCTGCTCAAACCTCCTAGTTTTCCTTTCTTCTGTATCAACCTGATGAGGTGCAAACCTCGCCAGTTCGTTAAATTTTGCAGCGTATTGAGGTACAGTCATATCCCCTTACTTTAGTTCCAGAAATCGTATTTCCATGCGACTCTGCATGCTTGTAGGAAAGTAATTCTCAAAGAATACTTCCTTGAATCTCTCCCATGGTATTATTCCTGCTCCAACCCTGTTTAGGTTCGCCTCCCACCAAAAGTTAGCTTCGCCTTTCATCATGTATGTAGCAAAAGTCGTCTTCTGCTCTTCCGCTACTCGAGCGATTGTAAATGTTTTCTCGATCTCTTTGATCCATGCCTGAGCCTCAATCGGCTTTGTGGTTCCTTTGAATTCTGGACGTCCCACACTCTTGAAATCCTTAAAACTAGTCACTTGAGCCATCATAGGGTTTTCATTTGTGTTATTCGTAGCTCTACCCTGGAGTGCCCCGATTAACAAATCTATAAATTGTTGCGTGGGATTTGGTGGATTCCCAGCGCCGTTAACAGGCTCTTGTTGTTCTCTTTGTCTTCGAGGTCTTCCTCTTGGCATATTTATGTAACATATATATTACTATATATTATCACCCCATCATTTATTCTCACATCATTATAAGTTGAAATAAATAAATAAATAAACCATCACATCGCATATCTTAATAAACATATTTATATTAATATGCATATCGTAGTACATTGTACTTTACATCTGCTAGCATTCTGCTATTTACATACATATCCTTTATTTTACATAAGAGTTGGGATTTATATAATATTTACATACACACTCATATATATATATATATATATATATGTATATATATATATATATATATATATATATATCCACTCATTATTTATGGAAGCATTCCACGCTCAACTGCTTCATCGTATTCCTGATCCATTATACGAATCATTATCTCTCGATCCATGGTGAATCGAGGCTGACCGAACTGCTTTGGGTAATTATAAATTCGGTCTTGGGTTCTCTCAAATGTTGTCCAAAAAGCATATCCCATATCATCTATCTTGGCCTTTTTAGATTGAACTTCTCTCTCTCTATAATATCAACACGTCGTGCAGCTCTAACCCATGTATCTTCCATCCTTACTCGTTCAACTGATTCCTCTTTCAACTGGCCTTTGATATTTTCTTTCTCCAATTCTAACTTTACTATTCTATGTTCCGCCTGAGCTAGTTTTTGTTAAAGCTCTGCATATCGGGTAGCAAAATCTTGAACTACTATGTCTTTTTGTTCAACAGTAGTATGCCACTCTTCATCCTGCTCCTCTAACTCTCGGATTCTATCCTCTAGTCTAATATTCTTATCCATCAGCTCAGCTAACATGTTATCCTCAATTGAGGTATCATCCTGGGGTATTCCATTTGAGTCCTCCAGGGGCTCTTCTTCCTCACGATCCTCTTCTGGTTCACTCTCAGCTGCTACCTCTGTGATTGGCTCGAGTGCAACTATCAATTCTTCACTTGCCACATGAATATCTCTAATTCCTTCTTCGCCTGACATCCTATAATCAAGTTTAATAACTTAATTAGTATCTATCAATAATTAACTTTGTTTTAGCAAAAATATTATACTCATCACTTAAAACTCTACATGAGTTTATCTCCTTACTATCTCCACTAATTTTCTCTACGGTTATATTCTAAGGTACTCCCACCTAAGGTTTATAACCTATAGCTCTGATACCAACTTGTGACGCCCCCAAATCCATGTACTAGCTACAGTGGACTGGTGCTCACTATTCAACCTAAAGTTTAGACTCACACTATTGACAACCAGACAGTTCCCAGGAAAGAGGGGGCCTTCCGCATAAACGGCGCGCAATCAAATAACCCCTTTCCTTGACAAAACATTTTAGATATTGTCAATAATGTTAAATCTAAATTAAGAATTCACACATTTAACTAAACATAACTTAGATAGTTTATTTCAAACATCTCCGTTAGGGGTGAGCAATTCGGTTATAACCGAACCGAATAGGCTATTCGGTTATAACCGAAAACCGAAATGTACACATTTTTGATATCCGAAAAAGTAACCGAATTTTGAAATAACCGAATTACCGAATAACCGAATGGTAAATTCTGTTATTCGGTTAATAACCGAAATGAAAAACAGAAAGAAAAAGATAAACTGGCACCAATTTGATACTAATTAAGAAAATCTGCTCCATTTGAAATTTAAATTACTACATTCATGAATACAGCAGGTAAAAGCAATTGAGATTCATGTGAATTTGATGGCAAACTGTTAGGAATACAAGTGAATGGTGAATTAGCTTGAAGGAGGTCTGGTTTAGCACATTTTATAGTGCATAACTTGCACAGATTTTCTGGATTTCTGGATACTATGCCGCTATTTTGATCTATAACTGATTGTCATTGCATTCAATTCTGGCATGCCTCGACTGTTGATTATGCTAAAGATAATAATCCCACTTGACTACAAGTTCAAGTTTCTATGTGAGAGATGGGAGTTAGATCTAAGATTAGAGAGAGTATGATGAGAGATTACTATTTTAATTTTTAAGCCTTAATTTTTTTTTTATTTCTAATTCGGTTAGTCGGTTAACCGGATAAAAAAAAATCAAAAACCAAACCCGAACCCGAAAACCGAATATAAAATCGGATATAACCGAATTACAAAAAATACCCACATAAACGAAAAAATTCGGTTAAAAAATTTTGGTTCGGTTCGATTATTCGGTTTTATCCGATTTTTGCTCAGTCCTAATCTCCGTCTAGTCCCAAGGTTCTTATAACCTTTACAAATACGCACATATATAAAATCCTTCAAATTCATTACAAATATTATAAATATTTAATTATTGCATAATATGCTTCTTATTCATCCATCTTTCCTTTCCCTTTATCCTTGCCCGATCCTTCGGCTTTTTCATGTTTAGCTGCAAATATTAGGTTTAAGCAAGAATGAGCGCAAATTGCCCAGCAAGTAATATGAGAGTTTAACATCGTACATCAAGAAAAGGGATCATCTACATCTGAGCTTCAACAATTGGAATAAACTTGAGAAGTATTTGAATAACAAGAAATAAGGAGATTTCAAGTTGTTACCATGGTACTGAGCGGTAATAAATACCTTGAACAAATAAAACCATCAGGACGAATATCAACCACAAAGATCGATAAACATCCTCCGCAGGTACTTTAGGGGATCAACATATCGTACCATATATTGTGCACATATATAAATTTTTAACGCCTAAGCGTAAATAGGACTATATGCCCGACATCTGTTATCCTTTTTTCAGGGTTGTTCATCTCAGTTTTATACCACGAGTCCGCACCAAAGCAATTTGGATTGGTTTGACTTTAAATAACATCTATGATTTGAACGAATTCAACAATATATCATCGCACATCAATATTGTCTAGCCGAAATAATTGGCTTCGACGCATCTATTCAACAGTTCATGAATATTAAGAACTTTAATAACATAAGAAATTCGATAACGAAACAACGCTTTTAATGTACATAAGTACCATCAATTGAATAATTTATAATTCAACAATAAAGGAGACTTGCACAATATGAAAACTTGTGTAAGTTATAACATCATCATCATAAGAACTTGTATGGAATAATAATTGCACAAGTTAGAAAACTTACATTCAATATAGAAATCGAATGAAGTTAGGATACTTGCTTGATATGTCGTCTAAATATAACGTTATTAATTTGTCCTTCAAAAGACCTACAAATATTATTAAGGTCATCACACCAATTAATCACATACGTCATATGTCGTCATATTTTAGCCGATGAAACTTTACTCGAATTAATTATTTTACCTTTACATAAATTAATTTTCTTTATTAAACGTAGTTAACCATTTTATTATTTCTATTTCTCTTGGCCACACATACTTAGAAATATTCCTCATGTAAAAATAATTTTATTATAATTTTTTAACTTTATTAAGTATTTTTAAAAGGTCTCATTTCGGTTCAAAACTTAGCAATTTTGCTATAACGAACTTAATCCCAAAAATTCCCAAATTTGGTCAGTATCTTAATCATATTAAAGTATACGTTCAGTTAAAATTTCATAACCATCTGAGTTATAGAACTAGAGTTATAGCAGTTTTCGTCAAGAAAACCCTAATATTAAATTGGTCATATCTCACTCATCCGAAGTCGGATTACGTTCATCTTTGGACAGGAGATTTGTTATACCATATAGTTTCATTACTCAAAAGGGCTTAATTTTTCTCACGATTTAGGTGGAAAAAACTGTCCACGAAAAAAAATGGGCAGCAAGCTTTTACCGATTTTCTAGTTTTGCCTGTTTTAGTATAAATTCCATCATAAATAACTTACAAGATTTTTTCTGGAAATTCCAGTTGGAGGGGTTAGGGAACTCATATATCTATCACCATAAGTTGACCACACTCAAAAATTCGAAATATAATCAGAGTTATGGTTGTTCAAATTTCAGTTTCTGTTTTTAGGAAAAACAGATTTTATCTTCTTTATTGCAACTTTGGTTCTTCAACTATTTTTCATCAGCTAAGTTATTCAACATCAATATCTAACATATTTACATATATATGAGTATGATACATATTTATATACATATATCCAAGACCTTTACAAGAAAATTAAATATAGGAAGGTTTTAGGTATTACCTTCACTTAGTTAGTAGAACTTCCTCCTCTTGCTCCTAAGCTTTCCCCCAAGCTCTTAAACTCTCTCTTTCTCTTATCTCTAACTTAGTTTTCTGAAAATGAAGTAATGTAATGCAAGTATTCTTGGTGTTGGCTATTTATAGACCCAAATGAAAGAATTGCAAGCAGCTCCTCCTTTCTTGGTTTTCATTTATGGTCGATCCACTTTCTCATCTTTTCATCTTCTCTCATTTGTCCTAACTATTTACCCTAGTCATCCAATCAATTAAGCTAGGATTTAGGGTAGTCAAACTAGGGAACCATGATCCCCATTTCCCTTCTTGTTTTCTTCTATGTTTCCCTCCTTGTTTCCCTCCTTGTTTCCCTCTTTAACTCATTTATTACATCATTAATGCATCACCACTTCTAGAAGTTGGATCAAGGACTTGGGCTTGGCTTTTTGGGCTCCTTGTAAGATTTATTAGGGCTTATATTGGACTCATGCTTGGGCTATTTTAATTCTTTCTTGGACTCTCCCAATTAACATTTAACTTGGGCTTGTCAACTAGGTTTAATTCCTTAACTATTTTGCCCCATTGGTAACTTACTTGCATAATTAATTTGGGCTCTCTTACATTGCCATACAAGGCTAGTAACCAAGCTTTGTTAGTAAATAACCTAAGCTTTAATTCTCTTAACACTTAATCAACTTGATTAAATTATTTCTTTTTTTTTAGTTAGTTCAAACTAATTAAATTAATTAGTCTTGTCTAATTATTAACTTACATCTCTCATCACTTAAATAAATATATTACACATATATTTATTCATTTATAACATTTGCATAAAAATTTAAACAAACTTCATTTCATTAATAACTATACATAACCTTATTTACAATGCTACATGATTTTCTCGGTTATTACATTCTTCCTCCCTTATAAGGATTCCGTCCCCGGAATCACTATTATAAGATTAAATAAAAAGATGAGGATAATTTTTCTTCATCTTTTCTTCGAGCTCCCACGTAGCCTCTTCGGCATTATGGTTTCTCCAAACTACCTTTACCGAAGATATTATCTTATTTCTTAAAACTTGCTCTTTCCTATCAATTATCTAACTAGGAATTTCTTCATATGTTAGGTCTTTTCCAACTTGAATAGGCTCATACTCTATCACATGCTTGTAATCTTGCTTATATGGTCGTAAGACTGACACATGAAACACATTATGAATATGTCCCAGCTCAAGAGGTAAAGCTACTTCATAGGCCACCTCACCTACTCTCTTTAGCACTTCAAATGGTTCTATAAATCTCTGACTCAACTTACCTCTCTTTCCAAACCTTATCTTCCCTTTCTAGGGAGATACCTTTAGAAACACATAACTTCCGACATCAAATTCTCGTTGTTGCCTATGCTGATTTGCATACTTCTTCTGTCGATCTTGAGCCGATACTAACCTTGTTCTTATCTTCTTGACAACCTCTGCAGTCTGCTGAAACAGCTCTGGTCCAAGTAGTCGACGTTCCCCTATCTCATCCCAATACAGTGGTGTCCTGCATTGTCTCCCATACAGTGCTTCATAAGGCGGCATGCCGATACTCGCATGATAACTGTTGTTATATGCAAATTCTACTAACGGTAGGTAGTCGTCCCAATTTCCTTTGAAATCCATAACACATGCTCTTAACATGTCTTCTAGTGTCTGAATCGTTCTTTCACTTTGACCGTCTGTCTGAGGATGATACGCCGTGCTCAACCTCAATTGTGTTCCCATGTGTTCTTGGAAACTTCTCCAAAAATTTGATGTGAATCACGGATCACGATCTGACACAATCGATACTGACACTCCATGTCTAGAAACTATTTCCTTGACATAAAGTTTGGCTAACTGGTCTAGCTTGAACCTTACCTTAATTGGCAAGAAATGCGTTGATTTAGTTAAACGATCCACGATCACCCATATTGCATCATATCCCTTCTAAGTAGTTGGAAGCCCTACCACGAAGTCCATCGTGATATGCTCCCACTTCCATTCTGGAATTTCTAAGGGTTGAAGTAAACTTGTAACGCCCCCAAAATCGGGAGTAACTTAATCCCAAATCAGGACTATTCTTAATCCCGACATTGTGCGTTAAATACTATCTTGATTCAACTTCACTTTATACTTAGATGAAATAACAGCTGAAAATGCGGATGATTAAAATTTTTTTATATCTTTCTTTCTTTCGTTCCCTGAATCGCAACCTTTACGATTATAAATTCCAGAATCATATTCATTTCTATGATTCATTTTTGTTAGAGTAGATATGAGTCTATGCAGCTCAATCGCTCATACATGTTTTTTTTCGTATAGTGTTATTACTATAACACTTTAATTCTCAAGGTAACTATGATTCTATCTTTCAAACTTAAAATGATCATTCTCTATTTATTGAATAATTTCAATGTTACATATCAGTCAGTTACACATGTCAAGAACCATCATCATGATTCAATAGAATTTCTAGATAAAGGAAATGGATTCCTTTGCGCGTCCTCTAGATGTTATCATCTTGAAAGCTAAAGTCTAGCATTGCATCGTGAATCTGCAAAAATTGTGTTTTTGCAAGGTTGAGCTCGACAACCCAACAAATTTAACAGTCTATCATGCTTCACATAGCACATAGTTTCATATTCAAATCATACATGCATCATAATTCTAAACAAAGCATCTATCTATGCTTCATGCATTATACCTCTAATACCATCAAGCTTATCATCGTTCATATGTGCCACCATTTGGTGCTATAAATTTTTTTTCCAATTCAGGGATTTTCATACAAAATCTGGAGTTCAAACCAAATCAATTTAGTTAGATAATTCAAAATCGATATCTGAATCTGTGTCTAGTCGATTCAAAACGGCACTTGACACTTCTTGATTTACTAAAATACTGAAAATCATTTTATGACGCATAGGACCGCTCTGTTTTAACAGTACGCTGAGCATGCCGTCATTTTATGATTTTGTCATTCTACATCATACCATAGTGGGCTGACGATCCTTAGAGCACATCCAACACTAGGTTAGACTGCATTGATGACTCCATCATTTAAAATATATTTTGATATTTTCAACTTTGTCTAGCCGAAACAATTAGCATAGACATAAGAAATAACCATTTTTTTTAAAAACCTATTGGTTTAATGATTTGACCCAATATATTTTTCAAAAAGACAACAGTGCAACTACCAGCACGATTTCAATAAACTTCGAAATCTAGCCTTGCTAGAAGATTTAGAATATCCATTTCTCCACTCATCAGCTTTAACTTTCTCCATAGTTCCACTATATAATCCTATCCATCTATAATATCATCAATTCACAATACACTAAAAATAATTAGCTCTTAATTTATAACACTCTTATTCCCTAATATAGTTCGTCAAACTTACCACACTTTATGTGTTCAGAAACTTACCATAAAAATATGAGTTTAGGAACTTGTCCTAGCGATACGTAATCCAAGAACTAATCAGGGACTGTCCATATGCTTAGGAGCTCAAAACACATCATATGATTATGAGTCACAAACTTGCCATAAGCATGAGTTTTAAGAACTCGCACCTAATCTTATATTCTCTAATTATCAAATATACATATGAGAAAAGAATCACCTTCTCGCCATATATATACCGATAGCGTGACACCGACATTTTAACGATTATCAATATGATAAACTAAGTGGTCGTTAAACCAAGCACAAAACCTCTGCCCATACAAAGGTGTGTACAACTCAGCTATCACATGAGTCCTCAATTGAAATCCCACCCAATCTTAGCTCGTTCTTTTCTTGCTCTTTGCTTAATACGAATCTTCTTTAATCCGTATTCCATTTCTATAACTCTTCTGAGTTTTCTTTGTACTATCTCATAGTACCTTCTTTCTATAGCATTCAACTAAAATTTTCAATCTTTCGATTGATCATTTGTTCTTCTACAATAAGACTTTGTCGTGATCTTATCATACAATCGTTTAACGATTCTTTTTCTATCTTATGATCGTGTTCTTGAACGATATTCTTATCTTCCCCTTTAATCATATTTCTATGACTATTCGAATCAGGTGTTCCCTGATCCTATTGCTCTTTTAGATTCGTTTTTTGAATCTTTGCGACATACCCCAACTCATTCTTTATGAATTTTCTAAATTCATTTAATATTATTTAACCCTCATTTGGGTTTATGCTTATCATCTTCTTCATTCTTTATCCTCTGATCCTTCTCTTGAGGTCTCTTTTCTTACTCCTAGAGCTTTCTGGATTCCTTATTACCTCTTAAACGACCATTTTTGTTTGTATTGACATCAGTGGTGTCTAATTTCTTATGACACAATATAAGTGTCTAGTTCACTTGTTTAACAATACCCCAAACTTCTAGGGTTGTTCATCTCTATTGTCAGAGTTGGTTAACTCCTGATTACGCATCGAGATTCTTCTTCGAATCCTTTCATTTATTCTTATCATTTTTATCATTATCTTCTTATAGACATCGTCTATCTATTATCACTTTACTTCTTCACTACTGGAGTCAGGTAACTCCTGATTCCCGTCTTTAATAACTCTTCGAGATTCTTCCTTGAATCTTCTTATACATATCTTAATTCACTTCTTGAAAATTTTCTAAATTTATTTTTTTTATTTCTCAAATTCTATTTGAGTCTATTCCTTATCATATCCATCTTTCTGTTCTGAGGTTATAGTCTAAGGTAACTTTTACCTACAGTTTATAACCTACGGCTCTGATACCAAGTGTAACGCCCCCAAAATCGGGAGTAACTTAATCCAAAATGAGGACTATTCTTAATCCCGACATTGTGCGTTAAATACTATCTTGATTCAACTTCACTTTATACTTAGATGAAATAACAGCTGAAAATGCGGATGATTAAATTTTTTTTATATCTTTCTTTCTTTCGTTCCCTGAATCGCAACCTTTACGATTATAAATTCCAGAATCATATTCATTTCTATGATTCATTTTTGTTAGAGTAGATATGAGTCTATGCAGCTCAATCCCTCATACATGTTTTTTTTTCGTATAGTGTTATTACTATAACACTTTAATTCTCAAGGTAGCTATGATTCTATCTTTCAAACTCAAAATGATCATTCTCTATTTATTGAATAATTTCAATGTTACATATCAGTTAGTTACACATGTCAAGAACCATCATCATGATTCAATACAATTTCTAGATAAAGGAAATGGATTCCTTTGCGCGTCCTCTAGATGTTATCATCTTGAAAGCTAAGGTCTGGCATTGCATCGTGAATCTGCAAAAATTGTGTTTTTGCAAGGTTGAGCTCGACAGCCCAGCAAATTTAACAGTCTATCATGCTTCACATAGCACATAGTTTCATATTCAAATCATACATGCATCATAATTCTAAACAAAGCATCTATCTATGCTTCATGCATTATACCTCTAATACCATCAAGCTTATCATCATTCATATATCTCATGTCTTAAAATAAATTGAGTTCCATAACTTAAATCACCTTAGTCATATATTGACTTTAATGACTCATGGAGCAACATAATGCAAATCATGAACATTTAAATAATTGTAAGCATATTATTATACTAAGAATTACTTATAGCAAATATAAGTTCACAGAAATAAACTGAGAAACTTGCCTTGGCTTGCATTTATACGTTCCTTGAACGTCCATGATTACATTTCGATTCGTCAGTTAAAATCATCTGTACATTTTGCTTCGTCGTATTTCCTAAACATATAAATGCACATACATGTATCAATTAGTTACATGGTCAACGCACATTCTTGCTTTACCTAAACTCTTATTCGTTACTTATAGCGTTTGATTAATTGAGATTAAAACACCACTTAAGTCATCTATTTCCTGTCACGACGTTTCGCCGCTTAAGTGTTGTAACGACCGGGAATTTTAGAATTTTTCTTGTAATTCGAATTTTTGAATATTAATGAATATATTATGTAAATGCATAAAATTTTACGTGTTATAGTTTTGTTTAAGTGAATAATTGATTTCGCATAGCGTCGCTAAATCACTATTCACGGGGCACGTTTCCCGAGGTACTATTCACGCGATAATTTTTTTGTGTCTGTTTCGACCTTAATAAATTTTATAAATACGTGTATGCGTACGAATAATTTTTCCAAGTGTTGAAAATTTTATTTGAGCTGATACATAATTTTATTCGTATCCGAAATGTATTAAATGGGTGTTCCGAATATTTGGATAAATCCCATAATAATTATTTTTACCCATCCCAATAATTATGGTAATACCCATTTTAATTTTGGGTAGAGTTATTTACCAGTTTTGGTACAAAAGTGGGAGTTTTCGGATATAATTTTGGTATATTTGGGTGTTAATTTTGGCTTGTCACTCTAAGAGGGAACCAATCCCTCATTTTGGACCAATCAAATTGCTAGGAAATGAGAGAGTTGGGAGTATTGCCGGCAAGCTTTTGAATTTGGCCACCTTGAGCCTCACTCCCACTTTCTCCCAAAATTCCTCCACTTCTCTAATAATCATTCATTCAACTCTCAATCCATTCCATTCCAAGTTGCTCAGCTGATAGAGATAGATAGAGAGAGAGAGAGAGAGCTGTAGAAGAGAAAGGAGAAGGAAGTCGCCGGAGGTCGCCGAAAAAAGAGAAGAAGGTCGTCGGAAAAAGGAAGGAGGAAGAAGAAGAAGGCACGGGAGGAAGAAGAAGAGAATCCAAGCAAGGAGGACCCTCAAAATCAATCCTAGCCAAGCTTCGTAATCATCTAGGAAGGATTTATAGAGGTAAACACTAATCAAATTCTTTCCATTCGATTTCTTGATGAGTTCTTCAAGTTTTTCTTAGTTTTGAGCTCTTAAGCTTGTGGGTCAGATTTTTGGCGATTCTTGGTGTTTTTGTTTGTTGTGATTGTTTGTAAATGTTGTTAAGAGGTTATATAAGCCATTAATAACATCAAAGTAGAACAAAAATGCAATAAATCCGTACCTATGCTTAAGGAGGATGAAGAACATGAAGAACAATGGACATTTTGAACAAATCTTGGACCGTACCTATGGACTGTTTTGGACAATTTGTAGCTAATTTTTCGTGTTGGTTTAATTTGTTTGTTGTTATGGTATTGTAGTTCCATGGGTTACCAAGTTAACCCAACTGGATTCGAGTAAAAAGGGATTAAAACAAAGATTTAGTGATGATTTTTGTGAAGAACGCTAAGAACACCAAGAACACGAAAACATAACATGAGTTGATACTTTGGCCTAAGATTTGGCCATGTTAATGGTAATGGCTAACTCTAAATTTTTGATATGTTGTAGCCCTATGTCTTAGGAGTCCATAGAGTCCAGAACGGACCAATTTAAACGTGTATTGAGGGAGTTATGGTGGTTGGAAGCAAGATAGGCCTAGAACACCAAAACAGAGCATTCCGGGAAGCAAAACGGGTTGGGGACTCAGGCCGAGCGCCTAAGGCGCTGGCTAGGCGCTGGCCACGAGTCCAGCTACTGTGAGAGAACGCTTTAGGCACTGGTCATAGGCCATTTGGAGCGCCTAAGGCGCTGGACAAGAGACTGTGCAAACAGCTTTAACGTCCTTTAGTAAAATGGGCATAACGTTCTCATACGAACTCAGATTGAGGTGATTCAAGATGATTCGGAAAGAGAACGAGTAGACCTAAAACTTTCGTTCTTTGAGTTTTTCAATTTGAGGTCTGTAGCATGGCCTAAATTGGCCATTTATAGGACTGATGTGTAATTGGGGGCAATCGGAGGGTGTCGGGCATCCACGTAAGCATATGTAATGCTCCCGACAATGTAAAATGATGTTCTAACTTTCATAACATGATTTTTATGATCTATAATTATACTTAGCATTAACCATGGAGTATTAGATGAATCGAATAGGCATGTTAGGCGTACACAATTGCGTGTCGCTTGGACATTCGAATAAGCAAGTTGGGCATATAGGCGTGCAAGCGTCGTAACGCCGTAACTAGTGTGTATAATATTGTTTAATATTATGTTTGCAATAAGAATGAAACATCATAGAGTAGTATAAACTATTATTGGATATCCGGTATGTGACTAATTGTTATGTAGATATGTACTTAATTGTGTAGGCTATTAAGGAGCGTGTGTTGTAATACTGTAGCAGACGCACCAGGAAAGTTTCCTAACGCTTGTCTAACCCTTGTGTTGGGCAAGTTTCCCTAACCTTACTCAAATTATATTTTGAGCAGGTTTCATATTTTAATAAGGTGTTGTATATTGTTGCAAGTTTCATGACTCAAATGGAGTTATTACTTTTGAATCATATTAGTGGATTAATTATTGTCAATTACTCCACCTCCAAGATAATTATTGATATTCGCTGCTTATGCATTTGAATTCATTATCTATTGTTGGATTGTGAAACGTTTAAGTTCTTCATTCATGAACTGTTTAAGGAGATAGTCTACGCCATTCATTTCGCCTAGACATGTACAGGTTATTATTTTAAAAGCTATCCAAACCAGTAGTTGGTACGGATTCTTGGACTGAGAGAGCAACCCTTATTAGGGATTATAATGTGTCGGTTATTCGATGCAGTCAGAGTTAAATGTTATGCATATACATGGTGTACAAGAGGCTGATCCCCTCAAGTACAACTGATGGGGCCAGGTTTTTAAAAGAGTTAGTTGAATGATTGACTTTTTGGCCAAGTTCATGGTCGGTTGGACCACTCAGCAATAAATAATCATTATTCATTGATTCATTTGGACTTTGCTTATGTCATTTCAGTTATTTCATCAATGTTCATAAATTGTTGATCTATGTAGCTATTATTCTTATTCGTTCATGATATATCTTCTTCTTGCTTTTAAACTTGCTGAGCAAAGTAGTTGCTCACCCTTGCTATATCATGAACCTATTGCAGTTAAGCCGGGAAGTTCCAAAGCGGACAAAGGCAAAGGAAAGCTTACGGAGTAGTTATATTGTACTATCCCGTTATGTAATCGTGGAATAGTTTTGTATTATTAATATATTCTACGATGTATTTATTTAAGGTTATAGACCTTGAGACCGTAGTAAAGCTTTTGTAATGAACAACATATGTTTATTTTATTCCGCATTAGTTGATTTATGTTGTTTAGAGGTGTATGGATGTATTTTATCGTGAGCACCAAATTCGAGGCATTGGTACCTGAATTTGGGGGTGTCACAAGTTGGTATCAGAGCTTTAGGTTATAAACTTTAGGAATGTGAAACCTAGGTTATAACCTTAGTATTAAATTCGTATTGAGTATGCTAGGTGATGGATCGAGGAGATTCATTTGATGGTCATGTCTGGAGGTGGATTGTAGAAGTCCATCGAGCCGAGTTGTGCATGATAAAATATCATTTCATTTTATCAATGAATATATTTTATTGTGGCACTGACATCTTGCTGTCTATTTGTTTTTGTCTATGACTGTAGGATGTCTAAGATGGGAGAGTACAGTCCTGCTAGAGAGGTGGAGTTCACAGACATTCATGTGGACGCAGGGCATTTAGTGGAGGTGCAGCCGAGTGAGCCAGAGATGATGGACACTAGGGATGAGTTTGAGGCCGAGTATGGATCTGAGGAGGAGCCAGTTACTGGAAGAGTGCTGAGATTGGTAAACGGTGAGGGGGAGGATGAGGACCCCGAGGAGGATCCAATGACGGAGGAGGATGAGCCACCTGAGTATGCAGATGGCATGGGCACTACTGCTAGTGACATCATCGAAGAGCTGACAACTAGGAATGAAGAGCTCGAGAATCGAGTATCCCACTTAGAGGAGCAGAACCAGGACCACCAGGACCGAGAGGAGCAGTACAGGTCATTAGCGTATCAGACTTTAGGAGAAAAGGCTGAGTTGACCCAGAAGTTGCAGGAAAAGGACCAGAGGATTGCCGAGCTAGAGGTAGAGGTTCACGGTCGGCATGGGGCTTCTATTCAGCTTGGTGTTATGGTTTATGACCTCTTAGAGAGGAATGTGGTGTTGGTAGGACAGATAGAGCGGGTAGAGGATCAGCTGGAGACTAATCATTTGGAGAAAGATGAGGCTATAGAGCAGTTGGCATCCCGGACTTCAGAGATTGATTCCCTCCGTTTAGGCTTGACTACTTCCATTGGCAGACTGAGGGACAGGGTAAGGAGGTACCCCAGGGATGAGGGGAGCAGTAGGCGCATGATTAGGCGCCGAGTGGTCGACAGGCTGGCTCGACGGGAGCTCCGAGTTGCACTTCGCCGCAGCAGGCGGTGATGTGTTACTTTTAGCATTATGTTTGTAGTAGGTCCCACTTTTGTTATAATAGGGGCATACTTATGTTGTAAATCCCTATGCTTGCAGCACGCATGGGATAGTAGTTGAACCCCCAATTTTGTTTCTATTAGAGGGGTGGAAGGTTATTATTCCCCAATTTTGTTTGTTAGGGGATATTTAATGATTGGCAGACTATGTCATTTAGCGTTTATAGAAGCATGCCACATGTTGACTCTGGTTGTATTAAAACAGTGGTGTATGATTATAAATGTAGTTGTTTTATTTAAATCAAACGTGTTTGATAGATGCTTTTTACTTTTGATTGTCGACTTAAATGACTTTTTGCATATGGCATAAATCTATTAGTAAAAGCCGACAGTTTTCTTTTAAACAGATAATGCCGCCGAGAAGACAACCCCGATATACAAGGGCAGAAGAGTCGGTGAATAACGAGGAGGGTCAGGCAGACCCTATGAGGACTTTTGTGAACTTGTTAACCAAAGCAATGCAGGGCAGACCAGCCGCTGCGGTTGATCAGCCAGGAAGACACATGGCGAACTTTAAGGACTTCAAATTAGTAGGGCCACCGGAGTTTCGTGGGACTACGGATCCGATTGAAGCCCAGACATGGGTAGAAGAAATGGAGAAAGTTTTTGAGGTCGCACGAGTGGCCGAGGAACAGAAGACGTCGTTTGCCACTTTCATGATGAAAGGTGAGGCAAATTACTGGTGGAAGGCAAACAAAGGTCGAGCTGGGGAAGGTACGATTGCAGGGGCCCGTTTCAAGGAGCTGTTTTTCGAAAATTACTTTCCAGCAAGCATGCAGGCAAGTATGGAGATAAAGTTCTTGGAACTAAAGCAAGGAAACATGTAAGTTGCGGAGTGTGCCGCAAAATTTAACGAGTTAGCTAGGTTTGCTCCACATCAGGTGGACACCGAAGCTAGGCGAGCGAAGAGATTTGAACAAGGGCTGAAACCTTGGGTGTATAGTAAGGTTGCAGTTTTGCAGATCAACACATTTTCTACGCTACTTGAGAAAGCAATCATTGCTAAGGGAGGAAATGAAGCTTTGACAAGGCACAACCAAGATCAGAAAAAGAAGAAGAGCCATGACGGTCATAAGGAAGGTAGCAGTGGGGGAAGTAACCCAAATAAGAGAAAATGGAACGACAGTCAGATGCCAGGAAGCAAGTCCGGAGGGGATGCAAAGAAGGGCAATAAATGCGAGAAATGTGGAAGGAATCACTTTGGAGAATGCATGAAAGGAAAAGGAGTTTGTTTTAACTGTGGTCAACCGGGGCACATTGCCCCACAATGCCCAAAGGCGAAGGCAGGAAGTTGTTTTTCTTGTGGCGCTTCAGATCATCAGAAGAAGGATTGCCCAAAGAGGAAGAGCGATGCAGGCAGTGCTAACCAAGGGAACAACAGTAAGCTGACTATCGAAGGACCAGCACAGCAGAATAGACCAGTAGCACGCACCTTCAACATGACTGTGCAGGATGCGATGGAATCGAAGGACGTGGTGTCAGGTATTATTTCAATCAATAATATCAGTGCATATGTGTTATTTGATTCGGGTGCTACCTGTCCTTTGTTTCCGAAGATTTTGCTAAACGGTTAAATTTACCTCTTGAGAAATTAGAGAATCCTATGAATGTGGAAGTAGCTAATAAAGAAGTTATTCTTGTGGAATACATCCATAGAAATTGTTGTGCTGAGATAAACGGGTATAAACTGAGCGTAAATTTAATTCCGATACGAGTAGGAGAATTTGATGTAATTCTTGGGATGGATTGGTTGTCTAGTCATGGGGCTGTGATTGACTGTCAGAAGAAAAGTATACACCTGAAGACCCCGACTAAGTCGAAGGTCATATTTTACGGTAGTAAATCACCGAGACAATCTTGTTGTCTGACGATAATGCAAGCGAAGAAATTGCTAAGGAAAGGTTGCATAGGTTATTTGGCTCATGTGGTTGATACTCAAAGAGTAGGGAGTAAAATGGGTCAGATACCTGTAGTAAGGGAATTCCCAGATGTTTTCCCAAATGAGTTACCGGGTTTACTGCCGGATAGAGAAGTGGAATTTGTGATCGACTTGGTACCGGGAACCGCACCGATCTCAAAGGCACCGTACAAGATGGCACCGGTGGAGATGAAAGAACTGATGGTTCAACTACAGGAGTTGCTAGACAAGGGGTATATTCGTCTGAGTGTATCTCCGTGGGGAGCGCCAGTACTGTTCGTGAAGAAGAAGGATGGATCGTTAAGGCTCTGTATTGACTACAGGGAACTGAATAAGGTTACCATTAAGAACAAGTATCCGCTGCCCAGAATTGATGATCTGTTTGACCAGTTGAAGGGAGCGAAATACTTTTTGAAGATTGACTTGAGGAGGGATATCACCAACTGAAGGTGAGGCAGGGAGCTATTCCAAAGACAGCATTCAGAACTCGATATGGACACTTTGAGTTTCTGGTGATGTCGTTTGGGCTGCCGAACGCGCCAGCAGCATTTATGGACATAATGAACCGAGTGTTCAAGCAATACCTAGATAAATTTGTTGTCGTTTTCATAGATGACATTTTAGTCTACTCGAAGACAGAGGAGGAACACGTCGAACATTTGAGGATAGCCCTGGAAACGTTAAGAAGGGAGAAGCTATATGCAAAGTTTTCCAAGTGTGAATTTTGGCTACAAAGGGTGCAGTTTTTGGGGCACGTAATTGACAAGGATGGTGTATCAGTGGATCCTGTGAAGGTAGAAGCAGTAATAAACTGGGAGCAACCAAGGACGCCGACAGAAGTTCGAAGTTTCTTGGGATTAGCGGGTTACTATCGGAGATTTATTCAGAACTTTTCAAAGATAGCGACACCGTTAACAAATTTGACAAGGAAAATTGTAAAGTTTGTATGGACGGATAAGTGCGAAAAGAGTTTCTTGGAGTTGAAGAAGAAACTTAGTGAAGCACTTATGTTACCACTACCAGATAATACAGGGGGATTTGTAGTGTACAGTGATGCGTCACACAAAAGCCTTGGATGCGTGATGATGCAGCATGGGAAGGTCATTGTGTGACACCCCCAAATCCGGGTACTTCAACTCCACAGATTTGGTGTTCACTATAGCATACATTCATTACTAACTACCCATGATTAAGATAATATAATTAAACTGAATAAAACATCTTCCCACAAAAGGGGTTACATCTCCAATCTCTTAATCAAACATGTAATGTCCAGAAATTTCTAAACATTGTATTGAATTATTTTAATATATGAAATTCGTTTTATTTAATTTTACGAATTTAATTTGGATCTATGTAAGAATTATTATTTAATTAAATAATTATATGGTCCAATAATTTTCTTGCATTAGAAAGGGCTCATTAATAGTTTGATTTAAATTAGTGGGCTAACCCTAAGAAATTAATTGCAAGAAAATTGGG
The DNA here is from genome assembly GCA_034770075.1 of Aralia elata. NCBI lineage: Eukaryota > Viridiplantae > Streptophyta > Magnoliopsida > Apiales > Araliaceae > Aralia > Aralia elata. The sequence goes on along the minus strand of CM068383.1, from coordinate 36,998,617 downwards.
AAGAAATTAATAAATAAATAATTTTATCACTATCGGATTAAAATAATTCAAATACAAAATTATGGTTAAAATAAATATTTTAAATAAATAATTAATTTGTTTAGTTACTTGATTTAGAATATTAGAAATGCAATGTGGTTAATTTAATTGGGTCATTTCTCTTATCGAACCCAAATTTTAATTGAGCCCAATATTCTTTTATTTTCTGTGGGCCGAACCAAGTGAGCTGGTCAAGTTAAATCATTTGGGCTGAGCCCATCACTTATTTCTTTTACCAGCCGGGTTATATCATTAGCAAACGGGTCGATCCAATTGATTTGGGAAAAGGTCCAGTCGGTTTAACCAATTGCAACTGGGTCGGTCAATTAATTTGGGGGAAAAAGGGGATCGCTGGGATTTATTTGGGACAACCAAGCCACAACTTCTCACCCTCAAGTCAGCTATAATCGAGCAACAGAGATAGGATTCGAAGCTCTCAATCAAGCGGACCTTCGATCGGACGAGACGGAAAGGAGGTGTCGCCAGGCGTGCGCCGGCGACAGCTCGAAGCGAGCTGACAGCACGATGAAGGACCGACGACTACAAGGGGTTGACCAGCGGCTAAACGGGTGTCATCACGGGTGACCGAGCAATAACCAATCGGACCGGAGGACTCGAGGTGACCAGCGACTGACGGATGGAAGCGCGCGGCTCGAGGCTTGTCGGCGATTTTCGCAGTCGGCTGGATGGGGTTTGATTTAGACAGTCCACTCCCTCCTACCGCTGGATTTTGGTGGATTAATTTAGGTAATACCCTATTAAGTGGGTAATCAATTTCCTATAAATTGAGCCCCAAAACCCTAAATTAAGCTGCTAGGATTTCTTTTGTTTTTCTTTCTTTGCAATTCGAATTAGAAGGAGAGCAGCCACCGAGAGAAGAAGAACAGTGGTTCAATCGGACCCAAGGTATATAATAGTCCAGTGTCTGTGATGATTTTTATGTTTAGGATGTTATGTAGATTTTCGTAATTCCTTTCATCTGTACTAGGATTGTGCTGTGTTAAGTCTAGTTGGGAATTCTGGAAATTGCAGAACCTTATGGTTCGGATAGCATAAACTCTGTTTTGGGGTATTTTGTTTCTTTGTATTGGATTAAATTGTGTATACATTGAAGTTGGTTTGTGAAAATTCCTTGTTGAATTATTGCTTGTATTGTGTTATATTTGAACCAAAATCTGTTGTTGGTAAAAGCAGTCGATGGTGTTGGTACTATACATTGTTCTGGTTTTTTTTATTTGTGTTAATTCCTGTTTGTTTTCGATTTGGGAAAAAAAATCTGGTATTGTTAAAATCTGGGATGGGATTGTGCTATTTTGATTTTGGGTTGAAACTTCTGTATATGGATGGACCTTAAGGTCTAGGCAACTTGATTTTACCTTGCAAGTAGGCCAGTTGTGTTGTAGAAAGTACGCCATGTGGTTGTGAGAATGCCCGAATGTAAACTGTTTTCAAATATGGTAACAAAGGTCTGTTGGTAGCATTGATTTAGAATCAAACTCTGATTTTCTTTTGATATCATATTGCTTGGGGTAATTACTGAATGGGGAACCAGTGTTGTTAATTCCTTACTATGTTAAACTATTGCTTAAATTGGGTTGAAAATAAATTGCAGAAGCTTGGTACATCACTAGTAGCTGTGGATGCAACAATTAAACTAACTGTGCTATCATTGGCTCAAATTTGGTTAATAGTTTAGAGCTAATAATATACTTATAAATTAATTTGTTATTTTAACTAATCAATCAAATAATTATTTATTATTTATCAATAAATAATAAATAAAGATAATAAATATTTAACTATTATTTGATTAAAAATAATAATTTAATATGAATAAATTAGTAAGTAATTATTTATTGTAAATAATAAATAAAGATAATGAATATTTAATTATTATTTGATTAATGTTAAATAATAATTACATATGAATAAAGGAGCGAAATAGTTATTTAATATTTGATTATTTTAACTAATAAATTAGTATGAATAAAAGTAATAAAATAGCTTTACAAAATTTAATTCTGGAATATGCCAATATATTTTCCATATAAAATAAATTGTTTATCTATTTTCAACAATGATTTAAAATTGTAAATTTATCATTATTTGATTAACTTTAAATAATAAATAAATCTAATTAGTTATTATTATTAAATAATAAACTAAAGATAAATTCATTAACAATTATTTGATTAACCTTGATTGATGAATAAACTTAATTAGTTATTATTTACTATTAGATAATAACTAAAGGTAACTCTTACTCACTAATTAATTATTTATCATTCGATTAAGTAATAAATAAACCTAATTAAAGATAATTTTTTTAATAAATAAAACCTAATTAATTATTATTAAATAATAATTAAAGACGATTAAAATTAATAATTCGATTATTATTTAATTAATAATTTAATAATTAGTAAATATAATTAGTTATTAATTTCTATTATTAATAACTAAAGATAATTAATTACTATTTAACAAATATTAAATAGTAATTAAATAAAGTTAATAAAATAAGGAGATTTTAAATAACATATTAATTAAACAATTATAATCCATTGTTTAAGGGTTCAATCAGTGTTTATTCTTAAGGGATTCGTGGTTGGTTAATTAAACCACCAATCTAGAAAGCAATTAAGTGCCTTATAAAATTACTATAGTTTATTTACTGTGTGCTATGTGAATTGCTTAATTGTTAAATAAATAGCATAAGTAAGCGTATCGGCGTACAACTACGCAGTACTAATTGATAGACCGACATTATCTATGTTAGGTTCTTCAAGGCCAAATAGTTAAAGCTAGAATTATTTGTAGCTGAGCAAACAGGCAAGTTCCTAACCCTAAACTTCTTACATTATTGCAAGTTCCCTAACTCAATCTCGAGTTATTATTTTCGAAGCATGTTAGTGAATAATTATTGACGATTATTCACATCTATACTGATTATTGAGATTCGCACCTTGTGCAATTGAATTCCTATCCTATTATGATTGAACTGTAAATTTAATTAAAGTTCTTTCAAGCATGAATTGTTTATGAGATAGATCTATGCTATTTGTATCAGCTAGATCCAACATGTCTAAATTGGTTAAGACAATGGTATTTTAAAAGCTGTTCTTATTAAATTGCTATGGCAAGAACTCTTGGTTGAGAAAAGGATAAACTTGTTTAAGGCATGATATCAATGCTGGTTATTAAGTGTTTATGCATAAATCACGGGGTATGAGAGGCTGATCCCCTCGATTACCAAAACTTTTAGAGGCTGATCCCCTCGATTACCAAAACTTTTAAGAGGTCCAGTTTAAATGCTGAGAACCTTGGAAAACGTCCTTGGTTATTTCAAACCACTCAGTAATTGTCATTCAATTATTCGGATATTCAACTGTTGTTTACTAATTCATGTTCCTTCACACTCTTATACTTTTGTTGAACATTGAAAGCAAAACCTCCTTCTATCATGATATATCTCTTTGTGTATATACTTGCTAAGCAAATTAGTTGCTTACCCTTGCTATATCATGATCTTTATTTCAGCTAAGGCAGAAACGTCTAGAGGAGACAAAGGAAAAGGGAAGGTGCAGGAATAGATGCCCGATAGTGCCTATGTACTAGTTATTATTGAATGTTGTTTGATTAGGTGAACCTTTTATTGTATTAAGGGTACGTTTTATGTTAAGGTTAAAGAACCTTGGGACCGGAATTGTAAGACTTTAATTCTATTCGATAAACAATGTATGTTTATTATTCCGCATTTAGTTAGAAAGTATGTTTGTTGTTGAGAATCGTGAGCACCGAATTCTAGGTTAGGAAACCCGGATTTGGGGGTGTCACAAAACAAATCCCAGGTTATCTAACCTCTATTACATCAATGCGGAATAAAAACATAAAATTAAATAAGTTTTATTACAAGTAAACACTCAATGGATAACAGGTCTTTCGCTACTTCGGCATCTTGCCCTTGCCTTTACTCGTGGACGGTTCGTCCGACTTCTCTGTCTTAGCTGTAATGTTTAATGCAAGAGTGAGCAAACAATTGCCCACAAGTATGATAATAATTATAATTGAGTAATCAATGAAATAGATTTCAACCGAGGTATAATAGTTTTTCTAAATTCAATCAAAAACTAGTCAAGATCTGAAAACTCAATAGAAAGCTTAGCTCAAGAACTGAATATAGATTCAGGATTAAAAGTGTATCTGAGGGTCACAAGACCTCGAACTATGTCCTAGGTTATCAAGTATTTCTACCGTAACCTTTAACAGTCTTATAGACTATGGACCATCCATCTCGTACTCAGGGGGATCAACCCTTTGTACAATGTATTGTGCACAAATATTTTAACGCTGTTGCGTAATTAATCCCCTATATTAGGGTTGTTCATCTCAGTCTAGTATCTGAATCCGTACCAAAAGGAACTTGGTTCGGAACAATTATTAAAAAAATATTCTAAGTCTTTAGAACGCTCATCAACTAAGGACTAGCTGAATCAATAAGGGTTTGCTAGTCACTAAAGCATTTGATTCATCAATGAAGTTGTCCAATAGAATTTATAATCAAAGTCTGAATAATGATCAATGATCGTATAACAAATGACTTGAATAATACATAGGTACTTGACATGATAACAACCTTGCTTGAATAACAATAAGCTAAGGTTAATAAGTTGGCTCAATGAAATTAAACTTGCTTTAAACGAAATAATAAGATTAAGGATGAAAAACTTGCCTCGAGCGTAGATTACAGATTTAAATAATGCACGTCCCTTAATCACCCTATACATTTTGATTACAAAATGATAACGATAATTAGTTACAGATTCATATACATTTTAAGTCTCGTTCTTATCCTAATTTATTGTACCATCTCGATTGACATTCGATATTCCACAAATATTTGCTAACAACCCTCGTGGTATCTCATTGGTCATTTAATACCTCAATATAGGTTTTAAACATACATATAGCAACATAGCAATATCACAAAACAAATAAATAAATTTTAATATTTTTTTTTTCAGTTACTGTTCCACCGCCGGGGCGGTGGATTTCTATACAAAACCGTCGCCGGGACGAGGCTGTCGCTGGGGCGAGGAACATAGTTCAAATATGCCGCCGGGGCGAAAAGACCGTCGGGGCGACAAGACTGCCGGGGCGATACTTCAAGTTCATTTCTACCGCCGGGGAGGTAGACTCGACGACTTTCACCTTCTACAGTTCGCGAACCAGTGAAAACTTAGGCCAAATTTGGCCAAATTTCTCGAATTCTACCATCCAACACATAGTTTAAACATACCCAGATATCAAATACAATATAAAACAATTACCCAACATGTTTCTAAACATTCTAACCATTATAATACACATAACCAACCAAATTGAACCAAAAATTCTCTGTTTAAACCAAATATTCATGTTTTAGCCATTTTAATAAAATTAACCATTGTAAACTCATTTTTCAACCATTTTCATCCATTCCACTTGCATTCTTTTCGTTGTTTATTATATAATCATAATCAAATGTCAATTTACCGATTAATAACCAAATTGAACATCAATTTTCATACATATATGCCATACATGAAAATAGAACTCTGTAAACTAAAAACTCAATTTTAAAACATGCTTTCATGGATTAATTCATTTAAATTGGTTTATAATCATCATGAAATCATCTAATACTTGTTTACTATCAATCACATCAACTAATTCATGCTTTTAGAAAATAATTCACCTACATGAAACTAAAAACCATATACAGTGAAACAAAACTATTAATAAAATTTTAAAAAGATTATACCTTCTATTGCCTAGAGAACTTGGTGAATTCTCTTTTGATTCTTCTCTCCAATCTCCAACCTCTTCTCTCAATTTCTCTCTATTCTTACTCCCTCTTTTTCTCTGAACTCTCAAGCTCTGCTCTGCCTTCTTTTTTTTTTTAACTGATGAACCTTATTTTAACGTACTCAGACTTCAATTGATCAGCTGAGGAAATCAAGAGTTAGGCCATGTTTGGCCAACTCAAAAAAAAATGGAATCCTAAAAGGCATAAGGCTTCGTTTGGCTGAATAAGAACAAAATAACCCTTTTTCTTAATCAAGGGTCACAAGGCCTTGTTTGTTAAAACAAAAACAAAACCCTTTCCATTTATTTTAATAAATCATTATATTATATAGTTTTAATTGTCACACTTTTAATTTAATTAAACTTATTATTAAATAAACTCAATTAAACCTTACTAATTAATTAATAATTCTATTTAACCAATAACAATAACACCAAATAAATTATCTTATTCAAATAAATTATTTATTCAAATAAATTATTTAATCATCTAATTTAATTATTAAATTAAATTAGAATAATCGTATCAAATCACAATTGAATAACATTTAACATAAATTCTTTCACTGTAACTGTATAAATTATTTATTTTACTCAATAAAAAAATTAATAAAAATATTTATATAACTCAATAAATATTTTTATTTAATCACAAAAATTGCATTCGTTACATCCTTCCCTCCTTAAAAGGATTCTGTCCCCAGAATCACAACGCGATAAATTCGTCCGCTACATTCTCCCCTCCTTACAAAGATTCTGTCCCCAGAATCGCGACACAAAGATTAAACAAACAATTGAGGATAACTCTGCATCATTTTCTCTTCGAGTTCCCACGTAGCTTCTTCAGAATTGTGGTTCCTCCAGATTACTTTAACAGAAGGTATCACTTTATTTCTGAGAACCTGGTCTTTCCTGTCTACTATCTGTACAGGTATCTCTGCATAGGATAAATCTTTCTCAAACTGTATTGGTTCATATTCTATTACATGTTTATAATCAGGCTTATACGGTCGTAGCACCGATATGTGAAAAACATTATGAATGTGGTCTAACTCGGGAGGTAAAGCTACCTCATAAGCCACCTCGCCTACTCGTTTCAGCACCTCGAAGGGTCCAATAAATCGCGGACTGAGTTTACCCTTTTTACCAAATCTGATTTTTCCTTTCCAGGGAGATACTTTGAGGAACACAAAACTCCCGACTTCAAATTCGCGATTTTGACGATGCTGATCCGCATATTTCTTCTGCCTGTCTTGAGCAGCTAACAATCTGGCTCTTATCACCTTGACAATTTCAGCTGTTTGCTGTACCAGCTCAGGTCCCAATAGGCGACGTTCACCAACCTCGTCCCAACATAACGGAGTTCTGCACTTTCTTCCGTACAAAGCTTCATATGGCGGCATTCCAATACTCGCGTGATAACTATTGTTATAGGCAAACTCGACCAGAGGTAAATGATCATCCCAGTTACCTTTAAAATCCATGACGTACGCCCGAAGCATATCCTCCAACGTTTGAATTGTTCTTTCGCTCTGGCAATCGGTTTGAGGATGGTAAGTTGTACTCATTCTCAACGGCGTCCCCAAACAAGCTTGCAGACTCCTCCAAAATTTTGATGTGAAACGTGCATCTCTGTCTGACACAATTGATACTGGAACTCCGTGCCTCGAAATAATTTCCTTGACGTATAATTTGGCCAGTTGATCCAGAGTGAATCTGATTTTGATAGGCAAGAAATGTGCTGATTTCGTCAGTCTGTCCACTATGACCCATATTGCGTCATAACCCTTCTGAGTAGTTGGAAGCCCTACCACGAAGTCCATCGTGATATGCTCCCACTTCCATTCTGGTATCTCCAAGGGTTGTAACAAACCACTTGGTCGTTGATGCTCTGCTTTGACCCTCTGACAAGTGAGACACTTCGCAACACACTCAGCAACCTCTCTTTTCATGTTTGGCCACCAAAAATGTTGTCGAAGATCCTGATACATCTTTGTACTTCCCAGGTGTATCGAAAATCTTGAGCTATGAGCTTCGTTCAAAATCTCTTCTCTGATCTCCAGCACTGACGAAACCCAGATTCTGCCTTCGAATCTCAGCAACCCTTCGGTGTCGATTTTGTATTTAAGCTCCTCTCCCTCAAGCACTCTTTTCCGTATCTTAACACATTCCTCATCCTGAAGTTGCACTCCCTTCACTTTTTCCACCAAAGTTGGTTGGGTTTCCAGATGGAACAATTTTTCATTAGGCTCTACCAGACCCTTCACCTCTAACTCCAATTTAGCCATTTCTGCTACAAGCTTCTCCTGAGCAGTTAACAAAAATAATTTCTCCCGACCTTTTCTACTCAAAGCGTCGGCAACCACATTAGCCTTCCCTGGATGGTATAGAATTTCACAATCATAATCTTTGATCAATTTTATCCATCTCCTCTACCGCATATTCAAATCTTTATGTGTGAAAATATACTTCAGACTTTTATGGTCTGTATATATTTCACACTTCTCCCCATAGAGATAGTGCCTCCAGATTTTCAAAAAAAATACCACGGCTGCCAACTCCAAATCATGGGTCGGATACCTAATGAGTAGGTTTTAACCTACGCGTTTGATATGTCTTTTGGCTTATTCTTTACTTGTTTTTAAGTGTTTGGTAGCTTTTTACTTGTTTTGCATTGGTTTTGTACGTCATGGCTGGATGCATGAATGAAAAGAAGAAAATTGGCTGGGTGCAGGGCATTCTCGCCGGGGCGAGAATTTGTGAGTTATATTTCTCGCCGGGGCGGAAGTTCGCCGGGGCGAGAACTTATGCCTTGAATTTCTCGCCGGGGGGAGAAAGCGGCAGATGGAAATCCTGATTTTGCTGGAATGTTGTTATTTTGGAAAGATAGAAGTGATCAAGGACTCTTGTTATTACACTTATTGAGGGACTAAAGGAGACTATAAATAGAAGATCAAGACTTGGATTTACATATACACAGACTTATTCAGAGATTGACTTGGAGAGCTAAGCAAGGAGATTGGAGGACAAGTTAAGCATCGTGAGAAGTTCAGATTGGAGAGCTAGAGATTATACTGAGTTTCTTTTTAATCTTTATCCTTTGATTTGTAATCAATTATGATGACTTATTTTGGTATTCTAGTTTTAATTGCTAGTATGAACTAAATTCTTAGTTAAGGCTACAATTGAACCAGTTATAATTATGAGTTGATCATCTATTTGATTTCAATTGTTCAATTTGACAGGAGTTGTCTATCTTATTTTATGTTTGTTGATTAATTGTTTGGCCGAAAATTAGCGGGTTACTTTAGATGAATTCGGGAGATGAAATCTAGGGTTAGAACTGGATAAGATAGCATGTATTCCCAATTATTTGCATGTGTTGAATAATTGGATTTGTGAAGTAAATACGAATATTGCTTGCTGCATGTAACAATTGGAAATTGGAACTTAATGAATTTAATCTTTTAACTTTGCATAGGAATATAGTAGAGTTAATTGGATTAGATAGATTTATTTGATCACTTGGAAAAGGGCTTATAAATGCAATTAAATTTCTGTTAACAACTCCATTGAAGTGAATGATTGGAAGACATAGATAGATTGGTTTATGATAAATAACTGGGGATATTGTAGTCTTAATCATCTTAAATCTGAATTTCAACCTTTGAATTAATTGTCAGTGTTAGTATTTATTTAATTATTCTTAATCAAAAATCCCAAATTGTGATTTTTTAATAGAATAGGCATAATTTAGATTGGTAATTGGAGATTAAAAACATAGTAATTCCTGTGGGTTCGACACTCTCTCTTATCACTTTATTACTTGTTGATCGTGTATACTTGCACGTAATTGTCGATTGTGAAATCGGGCAACAAGTTTTTGGCGCCGTTGCCGGGGATTATTTATGTTTATAATTTTCAATATCAGTTTAGTTAAGTATGTTTTAGTTAAGCAAACTTATTTTTCTTTTGTTTCTTGTTCAGGTGACTGTTGAGTCGTTTATGCAAATGCGATCAAAACAACCGGAACTCGTGCAGTGTGAGGATAATGTTGAGAACAAGCTTCGTCAGTTGAGAAAATTCTGTCAGGAGACACTTGAGAAAGAGAAAATGGCTAACGAAGAGCAGAAATCATTGAGAGAATATGCTATGCCTAAGATAGACGAGATTAAATCGAGCATCACGAGACCAGTCATCACCGCTAATTCCTTCGAAATCAAGCCGGGAACAATTCATATGCTTCAGAATGCAGTACAGTTTGGGGGTTTAACCAACGATGATCCAAATGAACACTTGGTTAGTTTCCTGGAGATTTGTGATACCTTCAAATATCCCAATGTGACAGATGATGCAGTGAGATTACGTCTATTTCCGTTCACACTGAGAGATAAAGCAAAGAGCTGGTTGCACTCACTTCTACCAGGGTCCATCACAACGTGGGATGATTTAGCTCAAAAATTCCTAGCGAAATTTTTCCCGCCAGCTAAGTCGGCTAAGTTGAGAAACGAGATTTCTACATTTTGGCAATAGCATGAAGAGTCACTATACGAGGCTTGGGAAAGGTTCAAGGAGTTATTAAGAAAATGTCCACATCATGGGCTACCCAAGTGGCTACAAGTTCAGACATTCTACAATGGGCTGAATAATGACACTCGAACATGCATTGATACAACTGCAGGTGGAGCACTTATGGATAAAAAGTTTGATGAAGCTTACACTTTGTTAGAGACTATGGCTGCAAATAATTATCAATGACCGACTTCCAGACTAAATCAACAAAAGGTAGCTGGAGTTTTGGAAGTAGATGCGGTCACGACACTCACAGCTCAGATGGCAGCCATGTCTAAGAAGATTGAAGCTTTGTCTGAATCGAAAGTCCAGCAAGTAGCCTATGTGTGTGAGCTTTGTGCAGGTGCGCATCCGACGGAGTATTGTGCCATTAATCCAGAATCGGTACAGTTCGTGGGGAGCTATAACAGACAGCAACAGCCATACCAGAATGCATATAATCCGGGGTGGAAAAATCATCCGGGTTTCTCATGGAGCAATAACACTCAGGTTCAAAATCCAGCTCCTAGAACTCAGAATCCCCCAGGTTTTCAGAACCAAGCTCCACAACATGCAAAAAGAAAGCCGAATTTAGAAGAATCGTTGGCAAGGTTTATCACAACATCTGAGAAAAGAATGAATGATCAAGATAAGTTGTTAACTCAGGTAGATTTGAATGTGAAGAGCCAGGCAGTGTCAATTAGGAACTTGGAAAATCAGCTGGGACAGTTGGCTTAAGTCTTGAATAATCGACCACAAGGGGCACTTCCAAGCGATACAGAGGTTAACCCAAGAACGGAAGGAAAGGAACATTGCAAGGCTGTCACCTTAAGGAGTGGTAAAGAGCTGCCAGATGCAGTTAAAGGAAATTCTAAACCAAAAACAGTTGTGGAGAATGAGGATGAGGAAGCCCCGGTGAAAAGTAAGGTGAATGAATCAGAAAAGGTGAAGGATACAGGTTCGGAGGTAAAGTCAAAGGAACTCAAGCCAGATAGTGTAGTGCCTCCCGTACCCTTCCCTCAAAGATTGCAGAAAGCCAAGCTAGACGAGCAATTTTCCAGATTTTTGGACGTTTACAAGAAACTACACATTAATATACCGTTTGCAGAAGCCCTGGAACAGATGCCCAGTTATGCAAAGTTTATGAAGGATGTTTTGTCAAAGAAAAGGAAATTGGGTGAATTCGAAACGGTGGCACTTACCGAAGAGTGCAGTGCAATTTTGCAAAACAAGCTGCCACCTAAACTAAAGGATCCAGGAAGCTTCACTATCCCTTGTGTAATTGGTAACCAGTTCTCTGGAATGACATTGTGTGACTTAGGAGCTAGTATCAATTTAATGCCATTATCAGTTTACACTCAGCTTGGGCTAAAGGCACCAAAACCAACGAACATCAGCTTGCAGTTGGCAGACAGATCAGTGACATATCCGAGGGGTATTGTGGAAGATATTTTGGTTAAAGTCGATAAATTTATCTTCCCAGTTGATTTCATTGTTTTGGATTACGAAGAGGATAGGGAGATTCCCATCATTCTAGGTCGTCCATTCTTAGCAACAGGGAGAACGTTGATAGATGTACAAAAAGGTGAATTAACAATGAGAGTTCAAGATCAGGAAGTCACCTTTAATGTATTTAAATCGATGAAATTCCCTAAAGAGGGCGAGGAATGCTTACGGATAGACCTGCTCGATGAAATCGTGAATGAACAAACCAGGGCAATTATTGTTGAAGATCCATTAGAAGCTGCTCTGGTTGGGATAGATACTTTTGATAATCCAGATGAGTGGGATTGTGTCAAGGTTCTAGACTCATTACCTATTGCTCAGAAATTTAACAGGCAATTTGATGTACTTGATCGGCCGAACGAAGGAGAAAAGAGGTCCAAACCGTCAGTGGAAGAGCCACTTGTGCTTGAGCTTAAACCTCTTCCATCTCATCTACGGTATGCTTACTTGGGAGACTCGGACACATTACCAGTAATAGTTTCTGCGCATTTGAATGAATCTCAAGAAGAAAAACTATTAAGGGTTTTGCGTGAGTATAAAACAACAATTGGGTGGACAATAGCAGACATCAAGGGAATCAGTCCGTCGTTTTGCATGCATAAAATTCTGCTTAAAGAAGGAGCAAAACCGGTCATTGAGCAACAAAGAAGATTGAATCCGATTATGAAAGACGTGGTGAAAAAGGAAATTATTAAGTGGTTAGACGCCGGAATTATCTATCCAATTTCAGATAGTGCTTGGGTAAGTCCCGTACAATGTGTGCCTAAAAAGGGAGGAATGACAGTGGTTGAGAACGAAAACAATGAACTCATTCCTACAAGAACGGTTACAGGTTGGAGAGTGTGTATGGATTACCGCAAGTTGAACAAAGCTATGCGCAAGGATCACTTTCCCTTGCCATTTATTGATCAGATGTTGGATAGGTTGTCCGGTCATCAGTTCTATTGCCTTCTCGATGGATACTCAGGATATAACCAGATAGTGATAGCTCCAGAGGATCAAGAGAAAACAACTTTTACATGTCCGTATGGAACGTTTGCATTCCGGAGAATGTCTTTCGGGTTATGTAATGCACCGGCTACATTACAGCGATGCATGATGGCTATCTTCTCGGATATGGTTGAGCAGAATTTAGAGGTATTTATGGATGACTTCTCTGTATTCGGTGATAGTTTTGACTTGTGTCTTAATAATCTCATTTTAGTATTGAAGCGTTGTGTGGAGACGAATCTGGTGCTTAATTGGGAAAAGTGCCACTTTATGGTGCGAGAAGGGATTATTCTGGGGCACAAAGTATCTGACGTAGGTCTAGAGGTGGATAGGGAAAAGATTGAAACCATTGAAAAGCTACCTCCACCGACATCTGTAAAAGGTATTAGAAGTTTTCTCGGACATGCAGGATTCTACCGTCGATTCATCAAGGATTTCTCAAAAATTTCAAAACCATTGTGTTCACTCCTTGAAAAAGATGTTCCCTTTAAGATGGATCAAGCTTGCATCGAAGCCTTTGAAGTGCTGAAAAAGAAGTTAATCACAGCCCCGATCATAGTTGCTCCCGATTGGACTTTGCCTTTTGAGTTGATGTGTGACGCAAGTGATTATGCAGTGGGAGCTGTGCTGGGTCAGCGAAGGGACAAGGTTTTTCACACCATCTACTACTCAAGTAAGACACTCACAGAAGCTCAATTGAATTATACTACTACAGAAAAAGAGTTGCCTGCAGTAGTATTTGCCTTTGACAAGTTTCGAGCATATCTAATTGGAACCAAGGTGATTGTCTACACTGATCATGCAGCTATCAAATACTTGATTGCAAAGAAGGATGCCAAACCTAGGTTGATTCGATGGGTCCTCTTGTTGCAAGAATTTGACTTGGAGATTCGAGATACGAAAGGTACGGAGAATCAAGTGGCTGATCATCTTTCAAGGTTAGAGAATGCCGACATGCAGAAAAAGAATAATGTGGTAATCAATGAGTCGTTTCCAGATGAACAATTGTTTGGTATCAACACCGAAGTCCCTTGGTATGCTGATTATGTGAACTTTCTAGTCAGTAATGTGCTTCCGCAAGATTTCACTTCTCAGCAAAGAAAGAAATTTCTCCATGATGTCAAGCAATACTTTTTGGATGAGTCATTCCTCTTCAAAACTTGTGCGGATCAGAGGATAAGACGTGTGCCACAGGTAGAAATGGAGAGCATCTTGACTCATTGTCATTCGTCAGATTATGGAGGCCATTATGGAGGAGAAAGAACTGCAGCTAAGGTCTTACAGTCAGGATTTTTCTGGCCTTCGTTGTTCAAGGACGCTCATCTCTTTGTGCTTAAGTGTGATAGATGTCAACGGGTTGGAAATATCTAGAAGCGGCACGAAATGCCTCTCAACACCATCCTTGAGGTTGAACTATTTGATGTTTGGGGTATTGACTTTATGGGGCCGTTTTCGTCATCATTTAACAATCAATACATACTTTTGGCGGTGGATTACGTGTCAAAATGGGTCGAAGCACTTGCATTACCCACCAATGATGCCAAAGTGGTTCTACGGTTCCTGCATAAGAATATCTTTACTAGATTCGGTACACCAAGAGCCATAATCAGTGACGAAGGTACTCATTTTTGTAACAAGCAGTTCACTAAGTTGTTAGCTAAATACGGAGTCAAACACCGGATTGCTACAGCTTATCATCCCCAAACGAATGGCCAAGCAGAGGTATCGAATCGGGAAATTAAGCAAATTCTGGAGAAAGTGGTAAACCCGACTCGTAAGGACTGGGCAACAAAACTAGACGATGCTTTATGGGGGTATCGCACTGCTTATAAGAATCCCATCGGAATGTCGCTGTATCGTATGGTTTATGGGAAATCATGTCATTTACCGGTCGAACTTGAGCATAAGGCCTATTGGGCAATTCAAAAGTTAAACCTTGATCTTCAAGCCGCTAGTGAGAAAAGGTTGCTCCAATTGAACAAGATGGAGGAGTTTCGCCATCATGCCTATGAGAATGCCAAGCTGTATAAAGAAAAAGTCAAAAGGTTGCATGACAAACGGATTGTGGATCGAAAGTTTGAACCGGGACAAGCTGTGCTGTTGTTCAATTCCAGGCTGCGGTTATTTCCTGGGAAGCTGAAGTCTAGATGGTCAGGCCCTTTCATTATCACTGCTGTAGGATCTCATGGGGCAATTGAAGTCGAAGAGCCGGATTCAAAGCGCACATTTAAAGTCAACGGTCAGCGACTCAAACATTATTGGGGAGGCGATGTGGATCGACAAGTATCAGTGATTCACCTTTCTGTTCCCGATCAAGCTGAAGCCTAATTCTGCTGAGAAAGTCGGGCTGACGACTATAAACCAAGCACTTGATGGGAGGCAACCCAATCATGATATTTTATTACTTTCATAGAATTAGTTTCATTAATGTTTTTTTTAGGAGTAGTTTAAGTGTTTCTGTTTGAATTTGGTCTTCAATCTTCTGTGTTTAACTCATTTATGTGGTGTTCATTGAAACATGGATACAGTCTATGGGAATGCTTTAGAAGGAAGAAACATGTTCATTGGGATGGTACAAGAGAGGACAAGAGGATCAAGAGGAAAAAGCAAAAAAAGTTTTCAAGTCTGAGGATTCTCGCCCCGGCGAGAAAATTGCACTAAGGTTTCTCGCCCCGGCGAGAACCTCTCTATTGAAGCGTGCCCCGGCCTGGATTTTTCTCGCCCCAGCCCCAACCTCTCTGCCACTTCTCGCCCCGGCGAGGTTCATAAGCCTATTTTCTCGCCCCGGCGAGAATCGCGGAATCAGTTTTTAAAAAATCCGATTCTAATTTGATTTTTTACATTCCAACTCCCATGCAACTTCTCCAAAACACTATTTCTCCTTCTCCAATACCAACCCATCCCGAATCCTTCCAATTTCACTTCTAATTTCTTCCCAATTTCTTTCCATACTTGAAATCCTACGCAAACCCTAAATCATACCACTATAAAAACAAACCCTAGCCTCTGTCTAATCCATCTCTCATTCATTAGACGGAATACTCTGTGGTTTTCAAGATTTTTATGTGCTTTATTGTTGCATGCAAGTATTCTAGGGTTTACTCATCAGATCTATTCCATTGGATTATGCTTTTATCACTTCGGAGTTAGAAAAGTTGGAGTTTGGGGGGAATTGTGATTGCATAGCAGATTGTAGTGTTTGGGTTGTTTGTCAAAAGATCAATCATGGCTCCAAAGAGGCAACGTGGTGAGGGATCATCGTCTACTCCATCCAGGGCCTTTGATCGAAGAAAGTTTGTCAGTGCAGAGGCGACTATCAGATATGAAACATATACATCGGGTAAAGCTCTAACTCCCGAGCGCGGTCTCACGTCTGACGAGGTGGTTGATGGGGAGATGATGCATCAGATAATCGAGAGGGGATGGGAGACATTCACTGCCCATCCGGAGCCTGCATGTATAGCTATAGTCAAGGAGTTTTACGCTAATGAAGAGGACGCGGCTAGATGCGAAGTTACAGTCCGAGGGAAGACAGTGTCCTTCAGTGCCCAAACGATCAATGAGTATTACAACTTGAGGCCTGATTTACGTTGCAGATACACTCGATTCCTTGGGGAGGGGCCCAATGTGGAGAAGGTAGTTACTGACTTATGCAGGCCTGGGACGACATGGATATCTAGAGGGCCACGTGCTGCACCTATGTTTCATAGCAAGGACTTGAGTTGGTATGGTAAGGTCTGGTATGCTTTCCTTTCGGCTAAACTGATGCCATCACAGCACGTGAGTGATGTTCCCAGGGAGAAAGCTTTATTATTATATGTTATTGTGACGTGGATTGAGATCAATATGGGTCAGTTGATTGAGGCATCGATTCACCGCACTATACGGACTTTGCATAGTCAGGGTGGTTTGCCACACCCTTCGTTGATATGTGGATTGTGTCTTCGTGCGGGAGTTCGTTGGGGAGCTGAGGAGGCTTTGCAGCAGCCCTTACTACTTTTGGATCACCATTTGATTGCACGTTATAAGGAATGGGAAGGCGGTGAGTCCCATCCTCGTGGTATGGGTTACATAGTTCATTCTCCTCCCGCTGAAGAAGCACATGAGTCTGATGATGATGAGGGAGCGGGTCCTTCGGAGGGTCCTTCCACTTTTACTGGGCCACAGAAAGCCGAGTTCAGCCTCCAGTTTCGAGAGTTGCAGCGTCTTATTGATTCTCATCATAAGACCATATTGAGGCAGAACCAGCGATTGGCGGATCGGCAGGAGCATATGTATGCGTACCAGCAGAGTTGCACCCAAACCATGGCGAACATGTACTCCAATATGCAGCCGATGATGGATCCTGTTCAGTTTCCCGTAGCCCAGCCATTGTCAGTTTTTCCATAACCGTCCCCAGATGACGATGATGAGTTCGAGCCTACTGCTTGAACTGCTATAGGAGTCCTCTGTTCTTAACTTTCTTTATTTTTCGCACAATGAGGACATTGTTTCGTTTGAGTTTGGGGGGGGGGGGTGTTTGCATATTTTCATGTTTAGCTGCATCATTTGAATCTGTAGTTTTAGTTGCATGAGTGTCATTGTAGCGTAGTTTTTATTCAGTTATATTTATAAAAAAAAATTAGAAAAAAAAAATTAGTAGCATAGGATCATATGATATTGCATTTAGAGGTATTCAAGCAATGTGTTGATGGAAGTCATTTAGGGATGGCCAATGATGAAATTTGATTAGTTCTACTATAGTTTAATGGGATGGATACTTATTGCTAAATCTGGAGGTTAACTATTGTAGTTGTGGTTATTTGAGACCCTTGGTTTTTACTTGTTCACGAATGTGGATTAAAGTAATTAGGAGTTGGTTCTTCTTTGGTGTATTACATGCTCATATGTAGATATAGACTGTTATCACTTGTTGGATCTAAAAAAAAGAAAGAAAACTGAGAAAAGATGAAAAATGAGAAATTGTTTTTATAAATACTGCTTCGATGTCTGTCTAAGTGTAAGAAAACGAGGAATTAATGAATATAGACAGATAAGAGCAGGTCTTGACTAAGTTTGTCTTTGTGGCCGGTGTCATTTGAATGAGTATACCCTTAGGAGATGTCTTTACACTCAGCGCCCTAAAATCGTCTGGTTTGGGAGTCGTTGGTTGAAAGTTCGCTACACGGGTGGCACTGAATAGCCTAATAAAGATGAACATTGCACTAGTCGGGATATATGACGAGATGGAGCGTAAAACGCACTCGTTAAAGAAAAAGAGGGAAAAAATGAGAAGGCAAGTGAATAGCAGTTGAGCTTAAAAGTAAAATCTGTGAATTTGTCTCTTTTTGAGCATTGTGATACCTAGAGTTGGATTCATACCCTGATTGGTTTAATATATGTTGCATACTTATGGAAGGGTTGAGAGTGATTCATAATTGCTAATAGTTGGCTTTTGGATGGTATGAGGTTGAAATTCTGTTGAACTGGTAGTTACCGATTTCTGAGGCCGGATTTTTATGATGTCGATTGATTAATTGCTTGAGTATGGTTAGTCATGCATGTGCATTTATGTAGTAGCTAGTTTAGTTGTGGTTTTGCTTTGTTTTATGTTTCGCTTGAGGGCAAGCAAAGTTTTGAGTTTGGGGGTATTTGATGAGTAGGTTTTAACCTACGCGTTTGATATATCTTTTGGCTTATTCTTTACTTGTTTTTAAGTGTTTGGTAGCTTTTTACTTGTTTTGCATTGGTTTTGTAGGTCATGGCTGGATGCAGGAATGAAAAGAAGAAAATTGGCTGGGTGCAGGGCATTCTCGCCGGGGCGAGAATTTGTGAGTTATATTTCTCGCCGGGGCGAGAACTTATGCCTTGAATTTCTCCCCGGGGCGAGGAAGCGGCAGATGGAAATCCTGATTTTGCTGGAATGCTGTTATTTTGGAAAGATAGAAGTGATCAAGGACTCTTGCTATTAAACTTATTGAGGGACTAAAGGAGACTATAAATAGAAGATCAAGACTTGGATTTACATATACACAGACTTATTCAGAGATTGACTTGGAGAGCTAAGCAAGGAGATTGGAGGACAAGTTAAGCATCGTGAGAAGTTCAGATTGGAGAGCTAGAGATTATACTGAGTTTCCTTTTAATCTTTATCCTTTGATTTGTAATCAATTATGATGACTTATTTTGGTATTCTAGTTTTAATTGCTAGTATGAACTAAATTCTTAGTTAAGGCTACAATTGAACCAGTTATAATTATGAGTTGATCATCTATTTGATTTCAATTGTTCAATTTGAAAGGAGTTGTCTATCTTATATTATGCTTGTTGATTAATTGTTTGGCCGACAATTAGTGGGTTACTTTAGATGAATTCGGGAGATGAAATCTAGGGTTAGAACTGGATAAGATAGCATGTATTCTCAATTATTTGCATGTGTTGAATAATTGGATTTGTGAAGTAAATAGGAATATTGCTTGCTGCATGTAACAATTGGAAATTGGAACTTAATGAATTTAATCTTTTAACTTTGCATAGGAATATAGTAGAGTTAACTGGATTAGATAGATTTACTTGATCACTTGGAAAAGGGCTTATAAATGCAATTGAATTTCTGTTAACAACTCCATTGAAGTGAATGATTGGAAGACATAGATAGATTGGTTTATGATAAATAACTGGAGATATTGTAGTCTTAATCATCTTAAATCTGAATTTCAACCTTTGAATTAATTGTCAGTGTTAGTATTTATTTAATTATTCTTAATCAAAAATCCCAAATTGTGATTGTTTAATAGAATAGGCATAATTTAGATTGGTAATTGGAGATTAAAAACATATAATAATTCTTGTGGGTTCGACACTCTCTCTTATCACTTTATTACTTGTTGATCGTGTATACTTGCACGCAATTGTCGATTGTGAAATCGGGCAATAATACCCTTTTTCAGTCTTTTAGTTGGCGCGATGCATATGCAATAACCTTACCATTCTGCATAAGCACACAACCAAGTCCTTTATGTGATGTGTCACTATACACCACAAAATTTCCTGTATCATCTGGCAAAGACAACACAGGCGCTGAACTTAGTCTCTTCTTTAGTTATTGGAAACTCTCTTCGCACTTCTCCGTCCAAACAAACTTCACTGACTTTCTTGTTAAATTCGTCAACGGAGTGGCGATCTTGGAGAAATCTTGAATAAAACGCCTGTAATAACCTGCCAAACCTAGGAAACTCCTCACTTCTAACGGTGTTTTCGGCTGATCCCAGTTCATTACAGCTTCCACTTTAGCTGGATCCACCGAAATCCCGTCTTTATCGATAACATGCCCAAGTAATTGAACAGCTCCAACCAAAATTCGCACTTTGAAAATTTTGCATACAATTTCTCTTTCCTTAACGCCTCCAATGTCACCCTTAAATGCTCCATATGTTCTTCCTGAGTTTTGGAGTAAACCAAAATGTAGTCTATGAATACCACTACAAATTTATCCAGAAATGGTTTGTATACTCTATTCATTAAATCCATAAACGTTGCAGGTGCGTTTGTTAAACCAAATGACATAACCAAAAACTCATAATGACCATATCTAGTTCGAAATGCCGTCTTTGGTATGTCTTCCTTCCTCACCTTTAACTGATGGTACCCACTTCGCAGATCTATCTTTGAAAAATATCTTGCTCCCTTCAATTGGTCAAACAGGTCATCGATTTGTGACAACGGATACTTGTTTTTAATCGTGACCTTATTCAACTCTCTATAATCAATGCAAAGACGCATTGATCCGTCCTTCTTCTTGACGAATAACACTGACGCTCCCCACGGCGAAACGCTCGGTTGAATATACTTTTTATCTAGCAACTCTTATAATTGCACCATCAACTCCTTCATTTCTACCGGAGCCATTCGGTATGGGGCTTTTGATATAGGAGCTGTACCCGGTGCTAAATCAATTACAAACTCTATTTCCCTATCTGGCGGTAATCCTGGCAAATCATCAGGAAACACGTCCGCAAAATCCCTAACTACCAGTATCTCCTCCAGCTTTACGCCCACCTTTCGGGTATCGACTATGTAAGCTAGATATCCTACACATCCTTGTCTCAACATCTTTCTGGCCTGCATCATCGTCAGACAATTCATTTGTCTAGGCGACTTGCTGCCATAAAACACTACCTTTGACGGAGTCATAAGGTTTACACACTTCTTTTGACAATCAATAACTGCCCCATGATTGAACAACCAATCCATTCCTAAAATGACATCAAACTCCCCAAGACGAATTGGGATCAAGTTTACTGTCATCACATGACCCTTAATATCTACCTGACAGTTTTTGTGGACAAACCTAACAGGAATCACTTCCATATTCACAATTTCTATATTCATGGGGTAATCTAATTCTTTCTGGGGTAACTTTAATTTCCTAGCAAAAACATCGGATATAAATGAACAAGTAGCACCCGAATCAAATAACACGTAAGCATTTACACTATTGACCGGAATGATACCTGACACTACATCCTTTGACTGCACAACATCCTGCACCGTCATGTTGAATGTTCGAGCGGTAGGTCGATTGGGCTGCGTCGGTCCTGTGATAGTTAGATTGCCACCACTACTATTCCCCTTTCCTGCACTAGCTCCACCTGTAGCTTTCTTAGGGCAATCCCGAGCAAAGTGATCCTTCGACCCACAAATAAAACATGCGCCCTTCTTTGGACTAGGGCAATTCGGTGCGATATGACCCTCCTGACTGTAGTTAAATCACACTCTCTTACCCTTCAAACAAACACCCATATGACTCTTTTCGCAGTTACTGCATACCTCCACCTTCCTTTTCTGACTTCCCTGCTGACTGCCACCAGAGTTACTATCACTCCACTTTCTCTTTTGATTGCTGCCACCATGGCTAACACTTGCTTTATTATCATTTTCACTTTTCTTTTTCTTCTGCTCTTGATTGTATTTAGAC
The DNA here is from genome assembly GCA_034770075.1 of Aralia elata. Lineage (NCBI taxonomy): Eukaryota > Viridiplantae > Streptophyta > Magnoliopsida > Apiales > Araliaceae > Aralia > Aralia elata. The sequence continues at coordinate 36,976,728 of CM068383.1, read as the reverse complement.
AGAGCATCACTCCCTCCTTCAGCGATTATTGCCTTTTCTAACACTGCCGCAAATGAATTCAGTTGGAACATTGAAACTCGACTATACAGCCAGGGCTTCAGTCCCTGCTCAAACCTTCTAGCCTTTCGCTCATCCGTGTTGACTTGATATGGCGCAAACCTCGCCAACTCGTTGAATTTTGCAGCATACTCAGGCACCGTCATGGTACCTTGCTTCACTTCCAAAAATTGAACCTCCATTTGATTTTACGCGCTTGCCGGAAAGTAGGTCTCGAAAAACATCTCCTTAAATTGCTCCCACGGTATTATCCCTTGCCCGCCTCGAGTTTTATTAGCTTGCCACCAGTAACTTGCTTCTGATTTGAGCATAAATGTTGCAAATGCAGTCTTTTGGTCCTCATTGACCCTAGCGACATCAAACACTTTCTCCATCTCCATGACCCAGGTTTGTGCCTCGATCGGATTCATAGACCCTTGAAATTCTGGGGGTCCAACAGCCTTGAAATCTTTAAAAGTCGTGGCCTGAGCTTGGGGTTGATTCGCAAATACTTCCATTAGCAGATTTACCAGTTGCTGCATTAGATTAGCGTTGACGTCTTCATTGTTATTGGTGGATCCCTCAGGGGTCTGTTGACGGGTTTGTCTTCTTGGTGGCATCTTACTGTCAAGAATTCACGCTATTAGATTATTACTCAATTACTTAAACATTTAAGTCTTAACTTAAACATTTATAAACCACACTTAACATATAGCACATCTGATAAACTTTCGCATTTTATTCATTTACTGCTTTAAAACATAATAAAAATAACGTCATAGTTATTTACATCAAATCATCTATCCTGACATCATAAAGTTCCAGGATTACATCATTATTCTATCCCATTATATAAAACTGGGATTTAAAACTTATTAACTTCATAAATTTTCATACTAGCATATCTAATCATTATATATGATGACATCCCACGGCGCACAGCTTCCTTGCGTTCCTGCTCCATAATACGAGTTACCATCCTTCGATCCATCATATCTGGATGACGATGAACTCGATCCAGAGCTCTATCAACTGTGGTGTGAAAAATATACTCCATCTCATCAATCTTGGCCTTCTTTGACCGCACTTCATATTTAACACGATCTGCGCGATTAGCCTCCCTCAGCCAAGCGTTTTCAGCTATAACCCGCTTAGCTGACTCCTCTTTCAATTCTTCTCGCACAATTTCATTTCTAGCCAATAATTGTCCTCGTCTGTACTCAGACTGAGCTAGTCTCTGCTCGACCTCTGCAAGACGTGATGATAAGTCCTGGATCTCGACATCCTTCTGCTCTAGAGCGGCTTGACGTTCCACAACCTGTTCTCCTAACTCCTCCTTTTCGCTCTCAACATGAACCAGCTTCCACTCCACGTCCCCAAGACGTATATCTAGCTCCTCAATCTCACTGTTCTTCTACTCCAAGACAGTCTGTCTTTCAGCCAGCTGCCTCTCTAACTCCTCCACTCTATCTTGTAACTCTATGTTGCGATCATACACCTGCTCGTACATCTGAACACCTAAGGAAGTTAGTGGTATCTCCTCAGGGTCTTCTTCCTCCTCCTCAACCTCCTCCGGATCCTCCTCATGATCAGTCTCAGGCTCGTACTCGGGACTTGTAACTGTGATCAATGGGGATGGCTCCCTCTGCACCAGCTGCTCCCGAACTACATGAATATCCCGGGGCTCCTCCTCCCTAGCTTGGCTGGGTTCTCCTCTATCAGTCATCCTAATAACAAAATTTTAAGTTTTAATTACTACTCGATAATACTCGCGAGCACATAAGTTTGTTATCAAATAAGCACATAAGCACATAATCATTTTATTATCTTTTATGAATTTCCGTAATTCATTCCTTATCTTATCACCACTATATTCTCTATCCTCCAAAAGGCTACTACCCTAAGGTTTTCCCCACCTAAAGGTTCATAACCTATTGGCTCTGATACCAGCCTGTGACACCCCCAAATCCGGGTACTTCAACTCCACAGATTTGGTGTTCACTATAGCATACATTCATTACTAACTACCCATGATTAAGATAATATAATTAAACTGAATAAAACATCTTCCCACAAAAGGGGTTACATCTCCAATCTCTTAATCAAACAAATCCCAGGTTATCTAACCTCTATTACATCAATGCGGAATAAAAACATAAAATTAAATAAGTTTTGTTACAAGTAAACACTCAATGGATAACAGGTCTTTCGCTACTTCGACATCTTACCCTTGCCTTTACTCGTGGACGGTTCGTCCGACTTCTCTGTCTTAGCTGCAATGTTTAATGCAAGAGTGAGCAAACAATTGCCCACAAGTATGATAATAATTATAATTGAGTAATCAATGAAATAGATTTCAACCGAGGTATAATAGTTTTTCTAAATTCAATCAAAAACTAGTCAAGATCTGAAAACTCAATAGAAAGCTTAGCTCAATAACTGAATATAGATTCAGGATTAAAAGTGTATCTGAGGGTCACAAGACCTCGAACTATGTCCTTGGTTATCAAGTATTTCTACCGTAACCTTTAACAGTCTTATAGACTATGGACCATCCATCTCGTACTCAGGGGGATCAGCCCTTTGTACAATGTATTGTGCACAAACATTTTAACGCTGTCGCATAATTAATCCCCTATATTAGGGTTGTTCATCTCAATCTAGTATCAGAATCCGTACCAAAAGGAACTTGGTTCGGAACAATTATTAAAAAAATATTCTAAGTCTTTAGAACGCTCATCAACTAAGGACTAGCTGAATCAATAAGGGTTTGCTAGTCACTAAAGCATTTGATTCATCAATGAAGTTGTCTAATATAATTTATAATCAAAGTCTGAATAATGATCAATGATCGTATAACAAATGACTTGAATAATACATAGGTACTTGACATGATAACAACCTTGCTTGAATAACAATAAGCCAAGGTTAAGAAGTTGGCTCAATGAAATTAAACTTGCTTTAAACGAAATAATAAGATTAAGGGTGAAAAACTTGCCTCGAGCGTAGATTATAGATTTAAATAATGCACGTCCCTTAATCACCCTATACATTTTGATTACAAAATGATAACGGTAATTAGTTACAGATTCATATACATTTTAAGTCTCGTTCTTATCCTATTTTATTTTACCATCTCGATTGACATTCGATATTCCACAAATATTTGCTAACAACCCTCGTGGTATCTCATTGGTCATTTAATACCTCAATATAGGTTTTAAACATACATATAGCAACATAGCAATATCACAAAACAAATAAATAAATTTTAATACTTATTTATTTTTCAGTTACTGTTCCACCGCTGGGGCGGTGGATTTCTATACAAAATCGTCGCCGGGGCGAGGAACATAGTTCAAATATGCCACCGGGGCGACAAGACCGCCGAGGCGATACTTCCAGTTCATTTCTACCGCCGGGGCGGTAGACTCGACTGTCACCTTCTACAGTTCGCGAACCAGTGAAAACTTAGGCCAAATTTGGCCAAATTTCTCGAATTCTACCATCCAACACATAGTTTAAACATACCCAGATATCAAATACAATATAAAACAATTACCCAACATGTTTCTAAACATTCTAACCATTATAATACACATAACCAACCAAATTGAACCAAAAATTCTCTGTTTAAACCAAATATTCATGTTTTAGCCATTTTAATAAAATTAACCACTGTAAACTCATCCTTCAACCATTTTAATCCATTCCACTTGCATTCTTTTCGTTGTTTATTATATAATCATAATCAAATGTCAATTTACCAGTTAATAACCAAATTGAACATCAATTTTCATACATATATGCCATACATGAAAATAGAACTCTGTAAACCAAAAACTCAATTTTAAAACATGCTTTCATGGATTAATTCATTTAAATTGGTTTATAATCATCATGAAATCATCTAATACTTGTTTACTATCAATCACATCAACTAATTCATGCTTTTAGCAAATAATTCACCTACATGAAACTAAAAACCATATACAGTGAAACAAAACTATTAATAAAATTTAAAAGAGATTATACCTTCTATTGCCTAGAGAACTTGGTGAATTATCTTTTGATTCTTCTCTCCAATCTCCAACCTCTTCTCTCAATTTCTTTCTATTCTTACTTGCTCTTTTTCTCTGAACTCTCAAGCTCTGCTCTGTCTTCTTCTCTTTTTTTTTAACTGATGAACCTTATTTTAACGTACTCAGACTTCAATTGATCAGTTGAGGAAATCAAGAGTTAGGCCATGTTTGGCCAACTCAAAAATAAAAAAAAATGGAATCCTAAAAGGCATAAGGCTTCGTTTGGCTGAATAAGAACAAAATAACCCTTTTTCCTAATCAAGGGTCACAAGGCCTTGTTTGTTAAAACAAAAACAAAACCCTTTCCATTTATTTTAATAAATCATTATATTATATAGTTTTAATTGTCACACTTTTAATTTAATTAAACTTATTATTAAATAAATTCAATTAAACCTTACTAATTAATTAATAATTCTATTTAACCAATAACAATAACACCAAATAAATTATCTTATTCAAATAAATCATTTATTCAAATAAATCATTTAATCATCTAATTTAATTATTAAATTAAATTAGAATAATCGCATCAAATCACAATTGAATAACATTTAACATAAATTCTTTCACCATAACTTTATAAATTATTTATTTTACTCAATAAACAAATTAATAAAAATATTTATATAACTCAATAAATATTTTTATTTAATCACAAAAATTGCATTCGTTACACATTGCGTACGCTTCACGGCAGCTGAAGGACTATGAGAAGGGATATCCGACTCATGACCTGGAACTAGCGGCAGTGGTGTTTGCTCTGAAGATTTGGAGACATACTGTATGGGGATAAGTGTGAGATATACACAGACCACAAGAGTCTTAAGTATATCTTCACTCAGAAGGAACTAAACATGAGGCAAAGGCGATGGTTGGAGTTGATCAAGGACTACGATTGTGAGATTCTATACCATCCCGGTAAGGCTAATGTAGTAGCTGATGCTCTAAGTAGGAAGGGCAGAGATAAGTTGATGATGCTGACAGCTCAAGAGAAACTGATCAAGGATATGGGAAGACTAGAGTTGGAAGTCAAGTATCCGATGAATGCAAACGAGAAACTGTTCGCAGTGGAGGCGAGTCCAACTTTATTATACAAGATAAAGGAGGCTCAAGAAAAGGATGACGAATGTGTTGCCATAAAGAAGCGAATCTCAGATAGAGAGGAATTGAAGTACAAAACTGATAGCATGGGACTGCTAAGGTTTGAAGGGAGGATCTGGATACTGATAGTTCCGGAGTTGAGAGAAGAGATTTTGCAGGAAGCTCATTCTACAAAGTATTCGATACACCCTGGTAGTACCAAGATGTATCAGGATTTGGACCAACATTTCTGGTGGCCAAACATAAAAAGGGAGGTCGCGGAGTGTGTTGGGTGATGTTTGACATGTCAAAGGGTAAAAACAGAACATCAGAAACCGGGCGGACTGCTACAACCGCTGGAGATTCCGAAGTGGAAGTGGGAGCATATCACGATGGATTTTGTGACGGGGCTTCCACCAACTCAAAAGGGTTACGACGTGATATGGGTGATCGTGGATCGTTTAACTAAATCTGCACATTTTTTACCGATCAAGATAAGGTACAATCTGGAGCAGCTAGCAAAGTTATATGTGAAAGAGATTGTGTCACGATATGGAGTACCGGTATCTATTGTATCTGACAGAGATCCGCGCTTCACGTCGAATTTCTGGAAGAGCTTACAAGAAAGATTGGGAACTCAGTTGAGGTAAGTACGGCGTATCATCCTCAGACGGATGGGCAAAGTGAACGAACGATTCAGACGTTTGAGGACATGCTTAGAGCATGTGTGATGGATTTTAAAAGCAGCTGGGACGATCATCTACCATTGGTGGAGTTGCCTACAATAACAGTTATCATGCGAGTATTGGCATGCCGCCATACGAAGCATTATACGGAAGGAAGTGTCGAACACCTCTGTGTTGGGACGAACTCGGTGAACGGAGACTATTGGGGCCTAAATTGGTGCAGCAGACCGTGGATGTCATTAAAGTGATAAGAGATCGATTGGTAGCGGCTCAAGATCGACAGAAGAAATACGCCGATTTACATCGTCAGAAGTAAGACTTTGAAGTTGGCAGCTTTGTGTTTTTGAAGGTATCACCTTGGAAGGGGAAGATCAGATTTGAAAAAAAGGGTAAATTGAGTCTCAGGTTCGTAGGACCTTTTGAAGTTTTAAAGAGGGTAGGTGAAGTAGCGTACGAGGTAGCTTTACCTCCTAAACTGGAGTATATTCATAATCTATTTCACGTTTCTGTGCTACGACCATATAAACCTGACTACAAGCACGTGATATCCTACGAACCAATTCAAGTTGAACGAGATTTGTCATATGAAGAGATTCCTATCCAGATATTAGATAGGAAAGAGCAGACGTTAAGAAACAAGGTTTTTCATTCGGTTAAAGTACTTTGGAGGAACCATGCAGCTGAAGAAGCTACGTGGGAGCTAGAAGAGAAGATGAGGAAGAATTATCCGCATCTTTTTGAGTGAACCTATGTTAAGTTTTCCGTACCTAGATTGTAATTCTGGGGACAGAATTCTTATAAGGAGGGGAGGATGTAACGACAGGGAATTTTAGAATTTTCCTTGTAATTCGATTTTTTGAATATTAATGAATATATTATATTTTATTAATATATTTTTTTTTTATGTTGCATCTTTAAGGGCTGTGTGACAACCTGGATTATGTAAATGCATAAAATTTTACGTGTTATAGTTTTGTTTAACTGAATAATTGATTTCGCGTAGCGTCGCTAAATCACTATTCACGGGGCACGTTTCCCGAGGTACTATTCACGCGATAATTTTTTTGTGTTTTTTTCAACTTTTATAAAATTTTATTTGAGTTGATACATGATTTTATCCGTATCCGAAATGTATTAAATGGGTGTTCCGAATATTTGGACAAATCCCATAATAATTATTTTTACCCATCATAATAATTATGGTAATACCCATTTTAATTTTGGGTAGAGTTATTTACCAGTTTTGGTACAACAGTGGGAGTTTTCGGATATAATTTTGGTATATTTGGGTGTTAATTTTGGCTTGTTACTCCAAGAGGGAACCAATCCCTCATTTTGGACCAATCAAATTGCTAGGAAATGAGAGAGTTGGGAGTATTGCCGGCAAGCTTTTGAATTTGGCCACCTTGAGCCTCACTCCCACTTTCTCCCAAAATTCCTCCACTTCTCTAATAATCATTCATTCAACTCTCAATCCATTCCATTCCAAGTTGCTCAGCTGATAGAGATAGATAGAGAGAGAGAGAGAGAGAGCTGCAGAAGAGAAAGGAGAAGGAAGTCGCCGGAAAAAGAGAAGAAGGTCGCCGAAAAAAGGAAGAAGGAAGAAGAAGAAGGCACGTGAGGAAGAAGAAGAGAATCCAAGCAAGGAGGACCCTCAAAATCAATCCTAGCCAAGCTTCGTAATCATCTAGGAAGGATTTATAGAGGTAAACACCAATCAAATTCTTTCCATTCGATTTCTTGTTGAGTTATTCAAGTTTTTCTTAGTTTTAAGCTCTTAAGCTTGTGGGTCAGATTTTTGGCGATTCTTGGTGTTTTTGTTTGTTGTGATTGTTTGTAAATGTTGTTAAGAGGTTATATAAGCCATTAATAACATCAAACTGGAACAAAAATGCAATAAATCTGTACCTATGCTTAAGGAGGATGAAGAACATGAAGAACAATGGACATTTTGGACAAATCTTGGACCTATGGACTGTTTTGGACAATTTGTAGCTAATTTTTCGTGTTGGTTTAATTTGTTTGTTGTTATGGTATTGTAGTTCCATGGGTTACCAAGTTAACCAAACTGGAATCGAGTAAAAAGGGATTAAAACAAAGATTTAGTGATGATTTTTGTTAAGAACGCCAAGAACACCAAGAACACGAAAACATAACATGAGTTGATAATTTGGCCTAAGTTTTGGCCATGTTAATGGTAATGGATAACTCTAAATTTTTGATATGTTGTAGCCCTATGTCTTAGGAGTCCATAGAGTCCGTAACGGACCAATTTGAACGTGTATTGAGGGAGTTATGGTGGTTGGAAGCAAGATAGGTCTAGAACACCAAAATAGAGCATTCTGGGAAGTAAAACGGGCTGCGGACTCAGGCCGAGCGCCTAAGGCGCTGGCTAGGCGCTGGCCACGAGTCCAGCTACTGTGAGAGAGCGCTTTAGGCGCTGGTCATAGGCCATTTGGAGCGCCTAAGGCGCTGGACAAGAGACTGTGCAAATAGCTTTGACGTCCTTTAGTAAAATGAGCATAACTTTCTCATACGAACTCGGATTGAGGTGATTCAAGATGATTCGGAAAGAAAACGAGTAGACCTACAACTTTAGTTCTTTGAGGTTTTCAATGTGAGGTCTGTAGCATGGCCTAAATTGGCCATTTATAGGACTGATGTGTAATTGGGGGCAATCGGAGGGTGTCGGGCATGCGCATATGCACATGTAATGCTCCTGACAATGTAAAATGATGTTCTAACTTTCATAACATGATTTTTATGATCTATAATGATACTTAGCATTAACCATGGAGTATTAGATGAATCGAATGGGCGTGTTAGGCATACACAATTGCGTGTCGCTTGGACATTCGAATAGGCAAGTTGGGCGTATAGGCGTGTAAGCGTCATAACGCCGTAACTAGTGTGTATAATATTGTTTAATATTATGTTTGCAATAAGAATGAAAGATCATATAGTAGTATAAACTATTATTGGATATCCGGTATGTGACTAATTGTTATGTGGATATGTACTTAATTGTGTAGGCTATTAAGGAGCGTGTGTTGTAATATTGTAGCAGACGCACCAGGCAAGTTTCCTAACGCTTGTCTAACCCTTGTGTTGGGCAAGTTTCCCTAACCTTACACAAATTATATTTTGAGCAGGTTTCATATTTTATACAGGTGTTGTATATTGTTGCAAGTTTCATGACTCAAATGGAGTTATTACTTTTGAATCATATTAGTGGATTAATTATTGTCAATTACTCCACCTCCAAGATAATTATTGATATTCGTTGCTTATGCATTTGAATTCATTATCTATTGTTGGATTGTGAAACGTTTAAGTTCTTCATTCATGAACTGTTTAAGGAGATAGTCTACGCCATTCGTTTCGGCTAGACATGTACAAGTTATTATTTTAAAAGCTATCCAAACCAGTAGTTGGTACGGATTCTTGGACTGAGAGAGCAACCCTTATTAGGGGATTATAATGTGTCGGTTATTCGATGCAGTCAGAGTTAAATGTTATGCATATACATGGTGTACAAGAGGCTGATCCCCTCGAGTACAACTGACGGGGCCAGGTTTTTAAAAGAGTTAGTTGAATGATTGACTCTTTGGCCAAGTTCATGGTCGGTTGGACCACTCAACAGTAAATAATCATTATTCATCGATTCATTTGGACTTTGATTATGTCATTTCAGTTATTTCATCAATGTTCATAAATTGTTGATCTATGTAGCTATTATTCTTATTCATTCATGATATATCTTCTTCTTGCTTTTAAACTTGTTGAGCAAAGTAGTTGCTCACCCTTGCTATATCATGAACCTATTGCAGTTAAGCCGGGAAGTTCCAAAGCGGACAAAGGCAAATGAAAGCTTACGTAGTAGTTATATTGTACTATCCCGTTATGTAATCGTGGAATAGTTTTGTATTATTAATGTATTCTGTGATGTATTTATTTAAGGTTATAGACCTCGGGACTGTAGTAAACCTTTTGTAATGAACAACGTATGTTTATTTTATTCCGCATTAGTTGATTTATGTTGTTTAGAGGTGTATGGATGTATTTTATCGTGAGCACCAAATTCGAGGTATTGGTACCTGAATTTGGGGGTGTCACAGGTGTCGCGTGCCTATCTCGGTTCATACGAGTGCTAAAGCGACACATTCATGCGTACGTTCAACGCCTCGTTACGTTCATTACTTATATATTGATAAACCTAAACTCCACTTTCAATTTGGTTTCGTTTCACAATATCATTTCATTCCTAAACATTCATTTAAGTCTTTCAATAAATATTCAATTAGATTTAGACATTCCATAGATAGGTTTTATAAGAGCTCAAAATTGTCCAATCACATCAGATTTTCAACTGAGTCAAAATTGTTTAATTAACCTAAACTTGCTTCAAATCCATTTCTAACTCAGCTAAACCACCTACGAAACATCATATATTATATACCCAAGCTACCTTGATCACCATATCAACAAGTTTTAAATTTTAAAGTCTAATAGCCTCTAAGAGGAATTTTATCAAACATACACAGTGCATGGCTTAAACTTTCAGGATTCATAAACATTAGTACATGGTTATATCCAAAATTTTCAATCCTATTACTTCAGGTAGCATATACTCCCACTACTTAACCAATTTCACAATCAAGCATAACTAATATAACAATACAAAATACTATCTACTTTAAGTTTCATGAATTTTAACAAGAACAAATGGTTTACCTTAAAACCCATTTAATTTAATGAAGTCAAACTTTGATATTCCGCTCACTAAATCTTTCTTGCTGCTATTGCCTTAAATATCTTTCCCAAACTAGTCTGTACTTCAATTCTTCTTGTTGGTAATTCCAGTAGAAATTGAAGAAGTTAAGGTTTGGTTTTGGAGTAGGGGAGTCGAGAACTGTTTTTCTTTTCTTCCTTTGTTTGGAACGGATGACAGAGGCTGGGAAATAGACATAAGGGCTACTTTTGTTCTTTTTCTTTTGGGACGAAATTGGCAGGACAGGGAGTATAGAGTGAAATGGCAGAGAATGAAGTAAGTAATGTTATTAAATTTTCTAACTCATTCTTCTATATCTCAAATGTTTGTTGGGTGTCCATCATAATGCTTTATAACTCACCACCTCCTGCTTAATTATAGTGACTCAGCTTTTCCACTAACTATTTCATTCTCAACACAAGTTACATACACGTCTATTATAATATATTCACGTTTTATAACATATATATTACAGATATATATATGTATTACCTTATGATAAATTCTATCTCCAGTACCCAAATTATTAGTTACAACTGAATACTTATACATTTACAACATGTATAGAATTATGCAAATAATTATGAAATTAAATCCATAATTAGACCATACACCTGTAACGTAACAAATCCATTACGTAAATAATTAATATTATTCTATTACTATTAAATTCCTTACTTCCATCCATAAATTGTTGTTAAATAATTTATTTAATATATACATTTCATCTCAATAAAATATTAACTTGTGTATTATAATTACATGATACCCAAAATTGGATAATTATACATTTGTAATATGTATAAAAAATTTACTCCATTAATCATGAAATCAAATTCATAATTAAACTAAACACTTTTAGTGTAACGAACTATCATTTCAAATAATATAATTTAATTTAATTTCCATTTCTTAATTACTTCTAACCATTTATTTACATTATAATCCTATTAAAATAATTTAATATTATAAATTATTTTAATTTGCTCATCAATAGATACAAAATTTTTGTATCTTTAAAGCTATCCATCTCTTTAAATAAATTGATTCTCACAATTTATTTCAAACTAAATCAAATATATAATAATATATTCAATTATTTTCTTTTCTTTCTATAAATTATTTTCTCACAAATCATTTAACTATAGCAAATATAATAATATATTAACTATATTACATAACATGCATACATTTCACCCAATAAAATGGAGGTTATTAAATATATTTAAATACCACCAAAATACTATATTAAAATAATTTAATATTATAAATTATTTTAATAACTTCTTTCATCATAAATTTGTTTTACCCATCTCATTTTTTCTTAATAAATTGATTATACAATTTATTTATATGAAATAATAAATATATAATAATAATAATATATTTATTATTATTTACAAAAATCACATATTGCATAGAACGTATTCATTTATGCAATATAATGTAACATCACCTACCACCAAATAAGAATTTTATTTATTAAATTCTTATTTTAATCTTTTTCTAAAATTCGAGTTATCACAAAACCATTTGGTCTCTGATGTTCAGCCTTAACTTTTTGACACGTTAAGCATCTACTGACGCATTCTGCAACTTCTCTCTTCATATTTGGCCACCAAAATGTTGACGAAGGTCTTGGTACATCTTTGTACTCCCCGAGTGAATCGAATAGTTCGAGCTATGAGCCCCTTGTAAAATTTCTTCCAGTAATTCAGGTACTAATGGTACCCAAATTCTATCTTCAAATCTCAACAATCCTTCATTATCCACCTTGAATTTAAGCTCTTCTCCTTCTGAAATTCTCTTCTTTATCTTACCACATTCTTCATCATTGTTTTGTGCTTCTTTTACTCTGTCCAATAAAATTGGGTGAGCCTCCATTGCAAACAATTTCTCTTCCAACTCATTCGGAAATTTGATTTTTACTTCCATCTTGGCCATCTTTTTGATTAGCTCTTCTCGAGCTGTTAACATTAATAATTTCTCTTTATTCTTTCTGCTTAAGGCATCGGCAACCACATTAGCCTTCTCCGGGTGATATAATATTTCACAATCATAATCTTTTATCAATTCCAACCATCTCCTCTGCCTCATGTTAAGCTCCTTCTGTGTGAAGATATACTTTAGACTCTTGTGGTCCGTATATATCTCACATTCCTCACCATATAAATAGTGCATCCATATTTTTAGGGCAAATACTACCGCTGCCAATTCTAGGTCATGGGTAGGATATCCCTTCTCATAATCCTTCAACTGTCGTGATGCATACGCAATAACTTTACCATCTGGCATAAGCACACAACCAAGTCCTTTGTGCGACGCATTACTGTACAACACAAATCCTCCTGTATTATCTGGTAAACATAACACCGGCGCCGCACTCAATCTTTTCTTTAACTCTAGAAAGCTTTTCTCGCACTTTTCCGTCCATTCGAATTTCACTAACTTCTTTGTTAAATTAGTTAGAGTTCCTGCTATTTTCGAAAAATCTTGAATGAATCTCCTGTAATAACCTGTCAATCCCAAGAAACTCCGCACTTCTGTTGGTGTCTTCGGCTGCTCCCAGTTAATCACTGCTTCCACTTTTGTTGGGTCTACTGAGATTCCGTTTTTATCAATCACGTGTCCCAAAAATTGAACTCTTTCCAACCAAAACTCACACTTGGAAAATTTTGCGTACAATTTTTCCCTTCTTAGTGTTTCTAACACCAATCTCAAATGTTCAGCATGATCCTCCTGCATCTTAGAGTAGACCAGGATGTCATCTATGAACACAACTACGAATTTATCCAAGTACTGCTTGAATGCACGGTTCATCAAATCTATAAATGCTGCTGGAGCATTCGTCAACCCAAAAGACATCACCAAGAACTCATAGTGGCCATAACGAGTCCTGAATGTTGTCTTCGGTACATCCTCCTTCTTCACTTTCAACTGGTGATATCCAGATCTCAAATCTATTTTAGAGAAATATTTCGCTCCCTTCAACTGATCGAACAGATCATCGATTCTAGGCAATGGGTACTTGTTCTTGATCGTCACCTTGTTCAGCTCCCGGTAGTCGATACAAAGTCTTAACGATCCGTCTTTCTTCTTGACAAATAAAACTGGTGCTCCCCAGGGAGACACACTCGGTTGAATATATTTCTTATCCAACAACTCTTGTAATTGAACCATCAATTCTTTCATCTCTACCGGTGCCATTCTATATGGAGCTTTCGAAACAGGCATTATTCCTGATAATACATCGATAACAAACTCAATTTCTCTATCAGGCGGAAGACTTGGCAGATCCGCCGGAAATACATCTATAAACTCTCTCACCACAGGTGTTTGTCCTATCTCTGCTCCCATCCTCTGGGTATCAACAATGTGAGCCAGATAACCTGCATATCCTTTTCTTAACAGCTTTCTAGCTTGCATCATCGTTAAACAACAAGAGTGTCTAGGCGATTTATTACCATAGAACACAACTTTAGTCTGACCTAGAGTCTGAAAGTTCACTATCTTCTTATAGCAATCTATCATTGCCCCATGGTTATACAACCAATCCATTCCTAAGATTACATCAAACTCGCCAAGTTGAATTGGAATTAAATCCACATACAACTCATGCCCTCCTATAGTTATGCAACAATTCCTGTGAATATGCCTAACGGAAATTACTTCCTTATTTGCAACTTCTATGTTCAGAGGATACTCTAATTCTTCTTGGGGTAATTTTAATCGTTGTGCAAAATCACATGATACAAATGAACAGGTAGCACCCGAATCAAATAATACATATGCATTTATATCATTGATCGGAATGATACCTGACACCACATCCTTGGACGCCACTGCATCTTGCACGGTCATGTTGAAAGTTCTTGCGGTTGGTCGATTAAGTGGGGTTGGACCAGTCATTGTCTGTTTGCCATTATTGCTCCCCTTGTTCCCATTTCCTCCACTCGTCCCCTTTCTCGGACAGATCCTCGCTTGATGGTCTAATGCTCCACAAGTAAAACACCCATTCTTTTTTGGGACGGGACAATTAGGAGAAATGTGTCCCTCTTGCCCGCAATTGAAACACACATTCTTACGCTTCAGACATGCGCCCGAATGGTTCTTCCCGCACTCCTTACAAGTGTCTATCTTCTTCTTTGAATCTCCCAGTTTATTTTCAGAATTTCCTGGCTTATTGTTATTCCATTTCCTTTTGTTAGTACCTCCACCACTTCATTCACCTCTGTGCACTCCTTCATTCTTGTGTTTCTTCTGTTCTTTGTTGAACTTCATCAGAGCCTCACTTCCTCCCTCAGCAATTATGGCTTTTTCCAAAAGGGTAGCGAAACTGTTTGTCTGCAACACTGATAGCCAATTATACAACCACGGTTTAAGACCCTGCTCAAACCTCCTAGTTTTCCTTTCTTCTGTATTAACCTGATGAGGTGCAAACCTCGCCAGTTCGTTAAATTTTGCAGCGTATTGAGGTACAGTCATATCCCCTTGCTTTAGTTCCAGAAATCGTATTTCTATGCGACTTTGCATGCTTGTAGGAAAGTAATTCTCAAAGAATACTTCCTTGAATCTCTCCCATGGTATTATTCCTGCTCCAACCCTATTTAGGTTTGCCTCCCACCAAAAGTTAGCTTCGCCTTTCATCATGTATATAGCAAAAGTCGTCTTCTGCTCTTCCGCTACTCGAGTGATTGTAAATGCTTTCTCGATCTCTTTGATCCATGCCTGAGCCTCAATCGGCTCTCTGGTTCCTTTGAATTCTGGAGGTCCCACACTCTTGAAATCCTTAAAACTAGTCACTTGAGCCATCATAGGGTTTTCATTTGTGTTATTCGTAGCTCTACCCTAGAGTGCCCCGACTAACAAATCTATAAATTGTTGCATGGGATTTGGTGGATTCCCAGCGCCGTTAACAGGCTCTTGTTGTTCTCTTTGTCTTCGAGATCTTCCTCTTAGCATATTTATGTAACATATATATTACTATATATTATCACCCCATCATTTATTCTCACATCATTATAAGTTGAAATAAATAAATAAATAAACCATCACATCGCATATCTTAATAAACATATTTATATTAATATGCATATCGTAGTACATTGTACTTTACATCTGCTAGCACTCTGCTATTTACATACATATCCTTTATTTTACATAAGAGTTGGGATTTATATAATATTTACATACACACTCATATATATATATATATATATATATGTATATCCACTCATTATTTATGGAAGCATTCCACGCTCAACCGCTTCATCGTATTCCCGATCCATTATACGAATCATTATCTCTCGATCCATGGTGAATCGAGGCTGACCGAACTGTTTTGGGTAATTATAAACTCGGTCTTGGGTTCTCTCAAATGCTGTCCAAAAAGCATATCCCATATCATCTATCTTGGCCTTTTTAGATCGAACTTCTCTCTCTACAATATCAACACGTCGTGCAGCTCTAACCCATGCATCTTCTATCCTTACTCGTTTAGATGACTCCTCTTTCAACTGGCCTTTGATATTTTCTTTCTCCAATTCTAACTCTACTATTCTATGTTCCACCTGAGCTAGTTTTTGTTCAAGCTCTGCATATCGGGTAGCAAAATCTTGAACTACTATGTCTCTTTGTTCAACAATAGTTTGTCACTCTTCATCCTGCTCCTCTAACTCTCGGATTCTATCCTCTAGTCTAATATTCTTATCCATTAGCTCAGCTAACATGTTATCCTCAATTGAGGTATCATCCTGGGGTATTCCATTTGAGTCCTCCAGGGGCTCTTCTTCCTCACGGTCCTCTTCTGGTTCACTCTCAGCTGCCACCTCTGTGATTGGCTCGGGTGCAACTATCAATTCTTCACTTACCACATGAATATCTAATTCCTTCTTCGCTTGACATCCTACAATCAAGTTTAATAACTTAATTAGTATCTCTCAATAATCAACTTTGTTTTAGCAAAAATATTATACTCATCACTTAAAACTCTACATGAGTTTATCTCCTCACTATCTCCACTAATTTTCTCTACGGTTATATCCTATGGTACTCCCACCTAAGGTTTATAACCTATAGCTCTGATACCAACCTGTGCCGCCCCCAAATCCATGTACTAGCTATAGTGGACTGGTGCTCACTATTCAACCTAAAGTTTAGACTCGCACTATTGACAACCAAGCAATTCCCAGGAAAGAGGGGTCTTCCGCATAAATGGCGCGCAATCAAATAACCCCTTTCCTTGACAGAACATTCTAGACATTGTCAATAACGTTAAATCTAAATTAAGAATTCACACATTTAACTAAACATAACTTAGATAGTTGATTTCAGACATCTCCGTCTAGTCCCAAGGTTCTTATAACCTTTACAAATACACAAATATATAAAATCCTTCAAATTCATTACAAATATTATAAATATTTAATTATTACATAATATGCTTCTTATTCATCCATTTTTCCTTTCCCTTTATCCTTGCCCAATCCTTCGGCTTTTTCATGTTTAGCTGCAAATATTAGGTTTAAGCAAGAATGAGCGCAAATTGCCCAGCAAATAATATGAGAGTTTAACTTCGTACATCAAGAAAAGGGATCATCTACATCTGAGCTTCAACAATTGGAATAAACTTGAGAAGTATTTGAATAACAAGAAATAAGGAGATTTCAAGTTGTTACCATCGTACTGAGCGGTAATAAATACCTTGAACAAATAAAACCATCAGGACGAATATCAACCACAAAGACCCACAAACATCCTCCGCAGGTACTTTAGGGGATCTGTTGGTTCCCTGGGACACAATGTGGATCTAGAAGGGGGGGTTGAATAGATCATTTAAAACTTTTTCATTTATTAATGAAAGTATAACAGTTATGGGATAGAGAATCAATTCATGCATAACATTAATATCGCCTTCATAGATTCAAGCATAGTCTCAGTTCAGTCTACAAGTCTGTAGTATGGTTGATAACAGATATAGCAGTTTATTGAGCATAAAGTAAATGACATAAAGTAAATGACACGGGAGTTTTTAAGTGGTTCGGAGACGTAATAACTCCTACTCCACTCTTCTACTTTAACAAGTAGGAATCCACTAATTGTTTTAGTTACAAAGACAAGGACTCTACGCCCTCCTCAAGTCCAGCAGACAAGAGTTGTTTTTAGCCACAAAGGCAAGGATCTTATGACCCTCCTCAACCCCTGCAGACACGGATCCTCTGACCCATCTTGTGTCTCGCAGACTTAAGTTGTCTTTAGTCCCTCGGACAAGGATCCAATGACCCTCTTCAAGTCCAGCAGACATGGAAACCCAGTTCACAAAGAACCCTTCAAGGCCAGCAGCCTTGGAACTTGTAGACTAAAGCCAGCAGCCTTAGAATCTCTTGTACCCTTTGGTACTCAGCAAGTCCAGCAGACTTGACTTTGTTTAGTCATTAAGACAAGGACACCCTGCCCTCTTTGGTGTGGTGAAGGTTTGTTGAGTTGTGCTGTCAAGATTAACTTTGATCTCCTTTATCTTTAGGTACTTGACAGCTGATGGTGATCTTCTTCTGGATGCTGCTGATGATGGTCGTTGAAGTCCTTCCTTCTTCTGGTACATAGCAGATATAGATGATCACTTCCATTGAACACTGGTTGACTTGTCCAAGTCATTTCTTTATCCATTCAGTCATTGTGTTCCTTGCTTGATCATAGAGTTTTCCCTTCTGGATTTGGTTACTCTAGATCTTGGCTTCTTGGTCTTTCGACTCTTAGCTCATATGTCAGCCCTTTGGCATACCTCTTTGTTGTAGTGAAGCTTTTAGCTGATGGTACAGTTGATGTTCTTGCTCTCTTGCTTACTGCATACCAACACACACTCACATTCGAGTGTTGTTCTTTCTTTTGTAGTTCTCTATTTTCTTTCCGTTGGAAGTTTGCCGTTGATATCTTCCTGTTGCACTTCTTTCCGTTGAAGATTAGCTTTCTGCAGATTTATTTATTGTACTACTGAGCATTTTGCTTCCCTAAGTCTACTAGTGATGGCTGAGTCAGCATCCATTAGCCAGTACCAATGTAGTGGAGTCACATGCGCTATCTGTTGACTGCTGCAGATACGACTGTTTGTGCTCCACTCAACTTATTTAAATATTATACTCTTGCTTAGCCGCTCATCTTGGAATAGCAGCCCTGAGTGCTTAATATCTTTAATCCAGCTGGCACTGACCTCTTTGCTCTACGATCGTCTGGGGTATAGCCCGTTCCTTCTGTTCGTAGAGTTATCTTGTTTGCTTCATATTGAAGGCTGTTGACTTGGACCGTAGAGTTTACTGTTAACTTCAGTTGTGGCCTTGTGCTCTCTTGCAGTTCGTAGAGTGGCTGTCTACACTTGCATTGTACTTTGATGTGCTTCTCACCATATTACAGTCTATGCTTCCTCATGCTCTGTGATCTCTATTCAGCTTTTTGTTCTTGAGCATAACATTTAGGATCTTTGTTGAGCCTTTGCTATAATCTGCTTATCATAGAGGACTGCTCTATTGTTCTTTAGATGTTGACTCTGCTGCTGTGTCATAGAAGACTGCTCTATGATCCTCTTGTTTGTTGTGGCACCTTTGATGTAGAGGACTGCTCTACTTAATCTTCAGACATTCTTCCTTTTGTCATAGAGTGCTGCTCTATGATCTCTTTCGCTTTGTTTCTCTGAGACTGATTGAGTGCTTCTATTATTTTTAGATTCAGCTCTACGATCACTTGATCTTGCTGACTTTCCCGCTCTACGACCTTTATCTTTAATGCAGGTCTAGAGTCTTGATGGATCGTAGAGTGATCACTTGACCTTGTCCTTTGATCTCTGTCATGACTTGATGCTTTGGTTGTGTTCAAAGATTTTGCTATGTCTGATGACTCATGCTCAACTGGCTTGGTAGTCTTGAAGATTACCATTTTATCTTTGAGTGCTTCAGCAGCGACTGTTCTACGTTATTGCTTTGATTGCACACTGTTCATGGGAGTCGTAGAGTGGCTTGTTTGAACTGACTCTACGAACCCATGTTAGCACAACGACTTTCTCTTTGTAGTGTATGCTCTACGATTCTGAGTAAGCCCTTGTTCTGCCGAGTCATACTCTACGATTGCCTTGCATGCTCTACGTTGACATGCGCAGCTCTACGATGCTCGGTAAATGCTGCCGAGTGATCTCTACGATCTGCCGATCCTGTTACTGTGCTTGCCTGGCAGACTCTACGATCTTAGAGTTTTAGCACTTCAAATACCGAGTTAACTCTACGTCCTGCCGAGACGACTCTACGTCCTGCCGAGGCGGCTCTACGTCCTGTCGAGGTTTTACATTTTCTAGCAGACCCTGTGATGACATACTTGGCTCTGCAATGTAGTGTATGACTGCTCGATGATCCTTCACTTAGTCAGTGCAATGCTCTACGATCAGTCTGGCTCTCGTTTGTACATATGTCATTACAGTACATAAGATCAACCTGACAAATTTGATCTTCTTCTATTCTAATCTAAGTCCTTGTACATCACATTTGTTTTAAGGACATTACAAAGCCTAATATTACAAACATGCTTTGATCAGATATTCATTCAGCTTAGATCAACCTAACACATTTGATCTTCTAAGTCCTTGTACATATATTTCATTAAGGACTTTACAAGGCTTTGACAGTATGAATGTTCTTCTCATCATTTTGCCATCAATCAAATCACATATAATTAATAGTGGTAATCACATGCAGATCTTGTAGCATTCTCCCCCTATGATAGTCAGTGTAACAATCGCATGCTGATTCCCAACAGGATCAACATATCGTACCATATATTGTGCACATATATAAATTTTTAACGCCTAAGCGTAAATGGGATTATATGCCCGACATCTGTTATCCCTTTTTCAGGGTTATTCATCTCAGTTTTATACCACGAGTCCGCACCAAAGCAATTTGGATTGGTTTGACTTTAAATAACATCTATGATTTGAATGAATTCAATAATATATCATCGCACATCAATATTGTCTAGCCGGGACAATTGGCTTCGACGCATCTATTCAACAGTTCATGAATATTAAGAACTTTAATAACATAAGAAATTCGATAACGAAACAACGCTTTTAATATACATAAGTACCATCAATTGAATAATGTATAATTCAACAATAAAGGAGACTTGCACAATATGTAAACTTGTGTAAGTTATAAGATCATCATCATAAGAACTTGTACGGAATAATAATTACACAAGTTAGGAAACTTACATTCAATATAGAAATCAAATGAAGTTAGGATACTTGCCTGATATGTCGTCTAAATATAACGTTATTAATTTGTCCTTCAAAAGACCTACACATATTATTAAGGTCATCATACTAATTAGTCACATACGTCATATGCCGTCATATTTTAGCCGATGAAACTTTACTCGAATTAATTGTTTTACCTTTACATAAATTAATTTTCTTTATTAAACGTAGTTAACCATTTTATTATTTTTCTTCCTCTTGGCCACACATACTTAAAAATATTCCTCATGTAAAAATAATTTTATTATAATTTTTTAACTTTATTAAGTATTTTTAAAAGGTCTCATTTCGGTTCAAAACTTAGCAATTTTGCTATAACGAACTTAATCCCAAAAATTCCCAAATTTGGCTAGTATCTTAATCATATTAAAGTATACTTTCAGTTAAAATTTCATAACCGTCTGAGTTATAGCAATTTTCGTCGAGAAAACTCTAATATTAAATTGGTCATATCTCACTCATCCGAAGTCGGATTACGTTCATCTTTGGACAGGAGATTTGTTATACCATATAGTTTCATTACTCAAAAGGGCTTAATTTTTCTCACGAGTTAGGTAGACAAAACTGTCCACGAAAAAAAATGGGCAGCAAGCTTTTACCGATTTTTTAATTTTGCCTGTTTTAGTATAAATTCCATCATAAATAACTTACAAGGTATTTTCTAGACATTCCAGTTGGAGGGGTTAGGGAACTCATATATCTATCACCATAAATTGACCACACTCAAAAATTCGAAATATAATGAGAGTTATGGTTGTTCAAATTTGTTCTATTTTTAGGAAAAACAGATTTTATCTTTTTTATTGCAACTTTGGTTCTTCAACTATTTTTTATCAGCTAAGTTATTTAACATCAATATCTAATATATTTACATATATATGAGTATGATACATATTTATATACATATATCCAAGACCTTTACAAGAAAATTGAATATATGAAGGTTTTAGGTATTACCTTCACTTAGTTAGTAGAACTTCCTCTTGCTCCTAAGCTTTCCCCCAAGCTCTTAAACTCTCTCTTTCTCTTATCTCTAACTTAGTTTTCTGAAAATGAAGTAATGTAATGCAAGTATTCTTGGTGTTGGCTATTTATAGACCCAAATGAAAGAATTGCAAGTAGCTCCTCCTTTCTTGGTTTTCATTTATGGTCGATCCACTCCCTCGTCTTTTCATCTTCTCTCATTTGTCCTAACTATTTATCCTAGTCATCCAATCAATTAAGCTAGGATTTAGGGTAGTCAAACTAGGGAACCATGATCCCCATTTTCCTCCTTGTTTTCTTCTATGTTTCCCTCCTTGTTTCCCTCTTTATTCCTCACTATGTCTCCCACCATCTCTTTTTCTTTTTTCTTTTTTTAACTCATTTATTACATCATTAATGCATCACCACTTCTAGAAGTTGGATCAAGGACTTGGGTTTGGCTTTTTGGGCTCCTTGCAAGATTTATTAGGGCTTGTATTAGACTCATGCTTGGGCTATTTTAATTCTTTCTTGGACTCTCCCAATTAACATTTAACTTGGGCTTGTCAACTAGGTTTAATTCCCTAACTATTTTGCCCCATTAGTAACTTACTTGCATAATTAATTTGGGCTCTCTTACATTGCCATACAAGGCTAGTAACCAAGCTTTGTTAGTAAATAACTTAAGCTTTAATTCTCTTAACACTTAATCAACTTGATTAAATTATTTCTTTTTTTTTAGTTAGTTCAAACTAATTAAATTAATTAGTCTTGTCTAACTATTAACTTACATCTCACATCACTTAAATAAATATATTACACATATATTTATTCATTTATAACATTTGCATAAAAATTTAAACAAACTTCATTTCATTAATAACTATACATAACCTTATTTACAATGCTACATGATTTTCTCGGTTATTACATAAAAACCTTTTACCTTCTCCATATTTGGATATTAAACATTTATGAGGAGAAAGATTAAGTGAAAAGGGTTAACTTGTACTAATATAACCACTTTAATAGTCCAAAAAAGACCAAAATACAGTTATTTTGGTACAACAAAAATTATCTAAAAGTGCAGATAATTTGGGATGTAGAGAGTATTGAAGAAGAGTAATGTATTAAGGGAAATTGAATGAAAATGATAATGGAGGGAATTCTATTTTAAATAATGTAGTCAGAACATAAATATCACCTGTTTTTTTTAGAGAACACATAAATATAACTTAAAAGATATTAAATATTGATAAAATAAGACTTAAATACATTTTGTATTTCTCAAGTATACGGGATTTTGCATATTGCATTACATATTTCAAAACGTGACACTTTACATCTCATATTTTTAGCGAACCAGCACATAACATTTTCTAAATCAAAATCCGTCGCTAAAAGTGATGGAAAAATGTCTAATTTTGCACTTTTAGCAACGAATTTTGGGCCTAAGGTGTTGTGTGAGATCGTTAAAAGTGCGGAATGTAAAATGTCACATTTTGAAGTATAGAATACAATGTGCAAAATAGATAAACTTGAGGGGTCCAAAGTGCATTTAACTCATAAAATAATTGTAAAATTGTTGTTAAATATATTTTTTCTTTGAAAATATCAACCACATTTTTATAAAACAAAGTACATGATTGTGTCGAGAAAACTAACTCAATATCTCATATGTACATAGGTATAAATATTTAAAGTTTCAACTAATATTGGTTTCGCGTGTACAACACCAAAGAATGTTTGGGGGTCTAAAACTCATATTTTTCTGCCGACTTTTAACGAAGTGCTCATGCAATGTTCTGTGAGCACGTGAAATGTTGTTTGGACTATTAAGAAGTTGAGGATATCAAGTGTGACTTGTTATGTTAAGAAATAAAATTATACTTCGATTTTCAAAATTATTTATTTATGGATACTTTGGACTGCTTATTTGCCCTATATTTTGTAATGGACTGTACACATAATTAAGTAGCAATCACTCGCCCAAAGTATCCATAAATAAATAATTTTGAAAACCGAAGTATAGTTTTATTTCTTCCCATAACAAGTCACACTTGATGTCCTCAACTTCTTAATAATCCAAACAACATTTCACGTGCTCACAGAACATTGCATGAGCACTACGTTAAAAGTCGGCAGAAAAATATGAGTTTTACACCCCAAACATTCTTTGGTGTTGTACACGCGAAACTAATATTAGTTGAAACTTTAAATATTTATACCTATGTACATATGAGATATTGAATTAGTTTTCTCGACACAATCATGTACTTTGTTTTATAAAAATGTGGTTGATATTATCAAAGAAAAAATATATTTAACAACAATTTTATAATTATTTTATAAGTTAAATGTACTTTGCACCCCTCAAGTTTATCTATTTTGCATATTGTATTCTATACTTCAAAACGTGATATTTTACATTCCGCACTTTTAACGATCTCACACAACACCTTAGGCCCAAAATTTGTTGCTAAAAGTGCAAAATTAGACACTTTCCCATCACTTTTAGCGACGGATTTTGGTTTAGAAAATGTTATGTGTTGGTTCGCTAAAAGTACGAGATGCAAAGTGTTACGTTTTGAAGTATATGATGCAATATGCAAAATGGGGTATACTTAAGAAATGCAAAATGCATTTAAGTCTTATTTTTATCAATATTTAATATCTTTTAAGTAATATTTATGTGTTCTCTAAAAAAACAAGTGATATTTATGTTATGGCCACATTATTTAGAATAGAATCCTTCCATTATCATTTTCATTCAATTTCCCTTAATACATGACTCCTCTTCAATACTCCCTCCATCCCAAATTATCTGCACTTTTAGATAATTTTTGTTGTACCAAAATAACTATATTTTGGTCTTTTTTGGACTATTAAAGTGGTTATATTAGTACAAGTTTACCCTTTCACTTATTCTTTCTCCTCATAACTGTTTAATCCCCAAATATAGAGAAGATAAAAGATGTTTACTTCATGAAAATGTTGCGCTTATTTCTACCAATAAAAAAACATGTGCATATATGGGAATAATTTATTATGCAACAATTCCAAAAGGCTCTTCTTCCAAAAATATAATCATGTGGGTTGTAGATTTTTGATGAGTAATTTTAAGTATAGGTATAATTGTACTCTTACTAATAAAATCGGTATAATAATTGTATTTCTTAATTAATGTATAAATAGTTAAAAGTGTAAATAATTTAGGATGGATGGAGTATTGTTGAAGCAAGCCTACTTTTAGATAGTTATAACATATATCTGCTTCTTTGACTGAAATTAAAGGCGTACAAATTCATACTAGAGTCGGCGAATGTTATATCCATAAAAATCACAATTAATTTCTTCAAGTTAATTAGAAATACAGAATATTTGAGAGCTAAAGAATATTTTGTAGGACCAAGTAAGTACGTTAATTATACTTTTAAGTGTCATATGTAAATTTTCTTACGGGTCTAATTATTTGTGAGATTGATCTTTGACAATTGTACTAATGTTTTTCTTGGTGTGTGAGAGTGTATATATATTAATAACTGGCGCATAATCTTGTGTAATATATTCTATGTTTTAAAGAAAAAAAATTCATCAATTATCAAAAAAAGTTATTTTATATGTTCTAATTATTGATAATAGTATAAAATAGCATAATATCTTCACACTTGATATTTTAATTGCATTATTATACATCATCAACTTAATTAGATCCACGGAAAAACAAGAGACAAAAGACATTCTTACTATTTATAAATTTTCAATTGGGACTACTTTATGGAAGGGAGTGGGTAGTATGTTTCAGCAAAAGAATGAAAAAATAGAAAGAAACAAAGTATGCTTTAACTTGTAATTAATTAATGAATGATTACTACTCCAATAGGAATGTCCTTTTTCAAAAGATTACGGCATCATGCAATCATAATATTAACACAAGTAAAGTTTAATCAGGTGACAACATTGACTACAACCCACCTCTCTCGTAGTGAAAACGGTCAGCACCCCATCCCCATGTAAAATGGGTACTAGGTACTAAATTATACCCCAAAAAAAATGAAATTCATATTGACATATACAGGATGAAATTTCATTTCAATTCATGAACTATATACATTGTTCATAAGAATATATCTATGTGCACACTCAAAGTAGTAAACGACACATTTAAAAGTAAAATAATAGTAAAAGAGGAGAGCGAAAGTGTGGTAAAGAGACGAGAGAAAATATTTTACTATCATTTTACCTTTAAGTATGTCATTGAATTTATACTTTGGGTGTGTATATAGATATACTCTTGTTTCTAAAGTTTCTTTCGCAACACTTGTAACTTGTAAACATGCTATTGATTGTAGGTATAAAATCGCACAGCAGATGTAGAACCATTAATATATCTTTAACTTTTTAGACAGATTTTTTGTGGCTGTAGTGAGTTGCACCAAAAGAAATTAAAAGCTTTCGATTGTAAGCAACTGATTTAGCAAAACCAATATTAATGAAGGTCCATTTCAAGTGACTGATTTAGCAAAACCAATATTAATGAAGGTTGATCCGTTGTCCAAGAAAAATTATGGCATTAGGGTATGGAACTAGCTAGAGTTAATTATTAATAGAATTAATATGAGATAGAGAGAGGAACAACTTGTGCACGCTATCTATAAAAGAATTCCTTGCGAGTGTTTGTGTACATGAAGCAGCTTGCTGGTGTTAATTCTAAGTTGCATCAACGGAGAGAGACATTCTTTTTCTTCTTGCATGGGCTAAAAAATACTTCTTTCTCATCATAAAGGCCAGAAGAAAAGGAATGTTTCTCTCCATTGATGTTTCATTATAAGGGATGAGATGGAGAGAAACATCTTTGTTTCTGTTACTCCATCTGTTCTACAAAATTATTCAGTCGATCTAGTCTAAAAGTTTTCTAGTCAATTTGCGAAATACAAAATTTTAAAATTAATGTGAATTTGTTTAAGTTTGATTAATGTAAAAGTTAATATTGTAAACTACATAAAAACGTTCACAAAATTTAAAATTTTGCAAATTAACTTGGAGTAATTATGTGCTTTTGTTTATCAAATAACAACTATAAGATTTATATGTTCACAAAATTTCAGGCCTAGATGCTGTTGCGTTTGTGTTCGCAGCAAATCCAGAAAAATCCACACTATAAGGTGCTGGGAATT
The DNA here is from genome assembly GCA_034770075.1 of Aralia elata. Classification (NCBI taxonomy): domain Eukaryota; kingdom Viridiplantae; phylum Streptophyta; class Magnoliopsida; order Apiales; family Araliaceae; genus Aralia; species Aralia elata. Next base: position 36,949,633 of record CM068383.1, on the reverse strand, counting down.
TGCGGGATTTCCTCAAAATGTGCCAAGAACGGATGTGGAAAGTGATGTTATAATAGGAATAATAGATACCGGAATTTGGTTGGAGTCTGACAGCTTCAAGGATGAAGGATTTGGTCCACCACCTTCAAGATGGAAAGAAGTTTGTCAAGGATATAATTTCACATGCAACAAGTTTCGTTGCCGGCACCATGCATGCAAACATACAAGATTAACGTAATTTTGTGCGTGAAATTATTATTATCAGACTAGAATGTAAAATTGTCCCCTTAGTTTAATCACTTGTGACGGTGTCAATGTCCTTCATGAGTTGATAAATTTGATAAAATACCCCCTCAATATAAGCTTGTAGCGTAAAATTATATCTTTTGAGTCAAAAAAGTACAATTTTACACTAATAATTGTACCTTGAGAGAGTGTTTTTCTAATTAGTCAAATTCAAGTACAAACACAGGCGCTAACAGAGGGGACAGCTTTGCATTTAGTCATATTACTAACATAACAATTCTCAACTTTGCAATGCAGCAAAATCATTGGAGCGAGATATTATCTAAAAGAAGGAAACTTGAGCGATACAGATATTGCATCTCCAAGAGACTCATCAGGCCATGGAACACACACCGCGCACGTCCACTGCCGCTGGGGGGATAGTTCCTTCAGCAAACATGCTAGGATTTGGGCTCGGAACTGCTCGAGGAGGGGTTCCATCAGCCCGGATCGCTGTCTACAAAGTATGCTGGCAACGTTGTACTGATGAAGCTATTCTTGCAGCATTCTCGGATGCAATTGTTGATGGGGTTGATCTAATTTCCATATCGCTTGGGCGACGCTTTGCTGAAGATCATTTAAAATATTCCATAGCAATTGGATCATTACATGCTTTTCAACATGGAATATTAACATCATCATCTGCACGGAATGACGGTCCTAACCCCGTAATTATTGTTAGAAAGTAATTATGTAATCTCATATTTCTAGAAGCAGTTTTAAATATGGTTGTTGAGCTTGCTAGATTCTATAAGTGTCTTTTGGTATTCTCAAAGAGTCTTTAAGTCTTATTCTAGAGAACTCTACTCCTAGATTAATAGGAGATTGCTGTAACCCATGATGTATTAAGAAAAATAGTCCAGCAGGAGCAGTAGCTCTGCAAAGCCTATTGTACTCACCTTTTAATAAAAATCTAGTTTTATCAATTTCTTTGAAAAATCCTGTCACTGCTCATTGTGCTTTCATTTTGCCCCAACAAATTTGGTATCAGAGCTATCATGAGTTCAACTTCAGTCCCTACCTTGTTTGCATATTCTCCATGTGATCAGCATCCATTAGCCGGTACCAATGTAGTGGAGTCACATGCGCTGTCTGTTGACTGCTGCAGATATGACTGTTTGTGCTCCACTCAACTTATTTAAATATTATACTCTTGCTTAGCCGCTCATCTTGGAATAGCAGCCCTGAGTGCTTAATATCTTTAATCCAGCTGGCACTGACCTCTTTGCTCTACGATCGTCTGAGGTATTGCCTGTTGCTTCTGTTCGTAGAGTTATCTTGTTTGCTTCATATTGAAGGTTGTTGACTTGGACCGTAGAGTTTACTGTTAACTTCAGTTGTGGCCTTGTGCTCTCTTGCAGTTCGTAGAGTGGTTGTCTGCACTTGCATTGTGCTTTAATGTGCTTCTCACTATATTGCAGTATATGCTTCCTCATGCTCTGTAATCTCTATTCAGCTTTTCGTTCTTGAGCATAGCATTTAGGATCTTTGTTGAGCCTTTGCTATAGTGTGCTTATCATACAGGACTGCTTTATTGTTCTTTAGATGTTGACTCTGCTGCTGTGTCATAGAGGACTGCTCTATGATCCTCTTGTTTGCTGTGGCACCTTTGATGTAGAGGACTGCTCTACTTAATCTTCAGACATTCTTCCTTTTGTCATAGAGTGCTGCTCTATGATCTCTTTCGCTTTGTTTCTCTGAGACTGATTTAGTGCTTCTATTGTTTTTAGATTCAGCTCTACGATCACTTGATCTTGCTGACTTTCCCGCTCTACGACCTTTGTTTTTAATGCAGGTCTAGAGTCTTGATGGATCGTAGAGTGATCACTTGACCTTGTCCTTTGATCTCTATCATGGCTTGATGTTTTGGTTGTGTTCAAAGATCTTGTTATGTCTAATGGCTCATGCTCAACTTGCTTGGTAGTCTTGAAGATTGCCATTTTATCTTTGAATGCTTCAGCAGCGACTGTTCTACGTTGTTGCTTTGATTGCACACTGTTCATGGGAGTCGTAGAGTGGCTTGTTTGAACTGACTCTACGAACCCATGTTTGCACAACGACTTTCTCTTTGTAGTGTATGCTCTACGATTCTGAGTAAGCCCTTGTTCTGCCGAGTCATACTCTAGGATTGCCTTGCATGCTCTACGTTGACATGCGGAGCTTTACGATGCCCGGTAAATGCTGCCGAGTGATCTCTACGATCTGCTGATCCTGTTACTGTGCTTACCTGGCAGACTCTACGATCTTGGAGTTTTAGCACTTCAAATGCCGAGTCAACTCTACGTCCTGCCGAGGCGACTCTACGTCCTGCCGAGGCGACTCTACGTCCTGCCGAGGCGACTCTACGTCCTGCCGAGGTGGCTCTACGTCCTGCCGAGGTTTAACATTTTCTGGCAGACCCTGTGATGACATACTTGACTCTGCGATGTAGTGTATGACTGCTCGACGATCCTTCACTTAGTCAGTGCAATGCTCTACGATCAGTCTGGCCCTCGTTTGTACATATGTCATTACAGTACATAAGATCAACCTGACAAGTTTGATCTTCTTCTATTCTAATCTAAGTCCTTATACATCACATTTGTTTTAAGGACATTACAAAGCCTAATATTACAAACATGATTTGATTAGATATTCATTCAGCTTAGATCAACCTAACACATTTGATCTTCTAAGTCCTTGTACATATATTTCATTAAGGACTTTACAAGGCTTTGACAGTATGAATGTTCTTCTCATCATTTTGTCATCAATCAAATCACATATAATTAATAGTGGTAATCACATGCAGATCTTGTAGCATTCTCCCCCTATGATAGTCAGTGTAACAATCGCATGCTGATTCCCAACAGATAGATAGCATGAATAAAGTTCAAGAATACCTGCACATTAAAAGAGTATTGAAACTTGCATAACATATGGATCCATGGTATAAAGTAAATGCAAGGGTTAAGATAATTATTCAATATAAATTTGAGTAAGGTTAGGGAACTTGCCTTGTCCGTCGATTACTGCTACGCAATCTAATTTATTCTCTTAAGAAAGACCTATCATTTATAAGATTGATCTTTCAATCAGCATAACATATTATAACTCATTTAGTCACATAATTCAAATACTAGATACTACAATAAATTATTAGTAATATTATCATCTTTTGATAATAGTCTATCACATAACCATCATCTTTAAACTCCCTTTAATATCAAATAATATTTCATCACTTCTTAACATTATTAATCACATAATAATATTTTATTCTCTTTTCAATATTATTAGCTACTTAATAATATTTTATTCATTCACAAGTATTATTAATCACTTAATAATATCTTACTCACCTCATAATATTATTAATCATTTAATAATATCTACTCACCTCATAATATTATTAAATCATTTAATAATATCTTACTCACTTACTAATATTATTAATCACTTAATAATATTATTAATCATTTAATAATATCTTAATCACTTATTAATATTATTAATAATTTAATAATATTTTAATCATTTATTAATATTATTATTTATTTATTAATCATTTAATGATATTTTAATCATTTACTAATATTATTAATCATTTAATAATATTTTATTTAATTTTGAATATTATTAATCATTTAATAATATTTTATTTATTTACTAATATTATTAATAATTTAATCATATTTTAATCAATTATAAACAATTTAATATAATTGTTTATATCTTACTATTTAATTCATTTAACACACATATCATGTCATTCATCTAACATTTTATTAAAAATAACCAAAATACCCTTATAAAGTTTTTATACATCATATATTGATAATTAATCAATAAAATCACATTAACTAGTTTTACAACTTAATATAACTTAATTTATTCATTTATTCTTAACTTAATCATAGGCATTAAAAATACCAAATCAAGTTATTATTATTTTTATCTTCTGGAAAAACTTAATATATAATATTTTAGTCACAAGTTTCTAAATTCGTTTCGTATTTTTTAAGTGTTCAAAACAGTCCGAAATTGTTACAATTATCATAAATTATCCTTTTATTCAAAAATTATGAAATTTATACGGTAGTCTCCTCTTATCAAAACCTAGCTCCTGTAAAAGTTTCATATTTGTTTGAGTTGTATTTTAGGAGTTATTATAGTTTACTTTTAAAAATGCACTTTCTTGTAAAAGACATAACTTTCATTCTGTACATCAACAAATCGTCATCTTTGGACTGAATCTTACTAACTTAGTATACTAACGTCTCAAATGTTTCCAGAATTTTTGGAGCATATAAAATAGACGAAACTACCCTTAGCACAAACTGACCCAAAACAGTTTTCTTTCTCTTTTTCTTTAAACTGGACTGTTTTGACTAAAACAACCCCCATGGCTTGAAAAATTAATATTTTTGAATGGTACCACTTGAGTTTAAGAGCTAACATACATATTTAACATCCCTCTTTGACAGATCGCAAAAAAAGGTGTAGATTTCAAATGGTACCCATTTAAAGTAGAAAAAATTAGGGTTTTCTAACTTTAGAAAACTAGTTTTTCTTTTCTTTTGTTTTTAAAATAAATCAACACCCAACATGGCATGATCTAAATATATTACACTATAAAACATATACATCTAATGTTTTGGAGTTCAAGAATATAACTTTATATTTTGTAAACCAACCAAAATAATAAAACAAAAGGTGTTTATACCTTGATCTAAGGGATGCTCTTCTTCTTTTACCAAAATAAGAGATGAACTTGGGATATATCAAGATCAAAGCTCTCTCCCCTTTTTTTTCTCCAAGTAGCTCGGCAGCCCCCTTCTAAGTCCTCTCTCTCTCTATTTTATTAGAAGCCTTTTTGGAGAAATTAGATGAAAACTTTTGCTAACAATTAAAGTGTACTTTATTTATAGTTAGTGGCTTAGATAGATATAACATATATATGTATATATCATATCTAGAAAATCTCCACCAATTCAAAGGCTATGGATTTATTTTTTAATATACTAAGCAAATAGGGAACAAAGGCTATGTGGAGTTAGTGAACAACTTTTGAAAAGGGGAGAGATAAATGAAATGAACCATGTGCCTAAATCTCTCCTTGATGTGCCGGATCTCCCCTTGATTTTTCTTCATTTTGATATTTTTTTATTGCATTATTTAGCTTCTAGATAATCCACACAAATTTGGGCTAAAGTTGGGCCTTCCATTCAATTCATTTGGGCTCCCTAATTAATTTAAATTGCTTGGGCCATGCAAATTAAAATGGTCCAACAGATAAATTGTACATTACCCTATATATTTAATTAGAGTTTCTAATCCACCCATTTTGGATCTTTAGTAATTACTCATGTAGATTAAATTATATAACCTAATTTGACTTGCTTTAATTAGGTTTAAAATAAATACTTAAATTGAGATAATAAAATTAATCTCTTAGGTTAATATATATATATTACACAATACAAACATACGTACTTTTAAATACAATTATAACAATAAATGTATTTAACATTCAAATCCATATTCATAGATCAAATTAGGGTTTTGATCGATTATTTCACATTGCCTCATTTACCTTTCTTAGTCAATTTAAAATAAATAAACTGACTAATCTGCTAAATTCATATCATAAGGAAATAATCATATCACTAATAATAATACTAAAGATCTATTCGTAAAATATACATATGTTATTTAAATAATACATTAATCATATTTTCATGGAAAATAAATAATAAAATATTTTTACTACAAAATTAATTTATTATCAGAATATAATTTATAATAATCAACAATTCCTTTTTCGAAAAATTTATTTGAAATCATTCATGCGATAAACAAATATAAATTTATCACATATACACATATACTTTACCTTGCACATATTACCATATTCACTTTTGATACTTAATAAAAATAAATAATAAAAAAAAATTATTCGTAAAATTGCTTATTTAAATATATCGAAAATCTTGGGTTATTACAATTCCTCGTGAGATCGACAACTCTACTTTCACTTTATTACTTAATTAATCGTGTATACTTGCACGTAAATTGCTAGTATAGATTTAGCTCATCAAGTTTTTGGCGTCATTGCCAGAGAATAATTCTAGTAATTAATTTCTTTATTTCCAATATCAATTACAATCAATCCGATTTATATTTAAACAAAATTTTTATTTTGTTTCTTTTATAGGTACTCTTGATATTGCTTCAAAATATAAGATTTAGAGAATATGATTGCAGAAGAACAAAAAGCATTACAAGATTATGTTGTACCTTTAGTGATGAATATTCAATCGAGTATTCGAAGACGTGCGATTCAAGCTAATAGTTTTGAGATACAACTATGCATGATACAGATGATTCAAAGTTCAGTACAATTTGGGGGTTCACCTAGTGATTGTGACGCCCCCAAATTCTGACGCCACTGTCTCAAATTTGGTTCGTCACGATCTAACACAATAATGACATCAAACTAATGCAGCGGAAATAATAGAATAACTTACATTGATGTAATATAATTATTCTCGTCCCAAGGTCTCGCAACCGTTACTACAATACTATCCAAAAGTCTAGATCCATCTAAACATGACATTAATACATAATCCATGTCTAAGCTTAATACATAATCGGACTTAAAATAACATAATGGAAAATCTTCTTCTTAAGGAAAACAAGGCTACTCCGTAGTTTTGCCCTTTCGCTTATCCTTGCCTGAAGGTTCACCGCGCTCTGCCTTAACTGAAAGGTTTTAGGAAAGCAAGAATGAGCAACAAATTTGCCCAGCAAGTAATATAGCATTAAGGTGAACAATCATAAGATGCGAGGTATCAAGAATATAACATGGATTTGATAACTCCAGAATGGTATGGGATATCAGTTAACTTGAAATGAGAGTCACTATGGACAAGAGAATATCAACATAATTCAATAATATAATTCTTTCAAAGTTCGAGTTAACGAATACTGAGCAGTCACCAAGGACTAAGAACTCCTGCTAGAATTAACAGTTATTATACTGATAATCCAATAAAACAAGTACACAGGTGATCAGCCTATAGTACTCCATGTTATGCATAACTGTCACATGCTTATAAGTGCGCACGTCGGTTCCCCGACAATATATAGTTTCCCCTCCTATGAGGGTTGTTCATCTCAGTAGATAAAAGTCCGCACCAAGACAATTGGTTTGGATAGCTTCTTAACACATGTCTAATAGTCTAGCCGAATCAAATAGCATAGACCACATTCACAATATATTTATGAACAATACATTTAAAGCTTGCCACAAGAATCAAGATACGAGTTTCGTTTCAAATTAGAATGGGCACTTGCGTGGATATAACTGTTATAGCAAGGTCACAATATGTGAGGTCAAAGAATTTGCTTAATATAAGTTTGAGTAAGGTTAGGGAACTTGCCCTCAATAATACTTGCATCACAATAATACAATTGCACAAGCTAATAGAAGTCAAGGGAACTTGCATGTTTGCTCAGCTACAAATAGTCTAGCTTTAATTTAAAAATGCGTTGAAACGACCTAACATTAATAAGTCGGTTCCTCAGTTAGTATATCATAACTAGCATGACTTTATTCTTACAAAAGGTTATGCACCACATAGTCTTAACACACAATCACGTAGGTGGAATTACGATTATTAAGTCCATATTCGTAAATTCTCATTTTAGCTAAATGAGTTAGCAAATATAGAATATCTCAACTCTAAGCATCAACATAAGCTCTAACACATAACATATTAGTTCTACCATGCAATATAGCTTAAAACATTCATACATACATGCTACAAGGCTCGATTTACAAATTAAAATAACTGCGCAATTCTGGCGACCAGCGCGGCCGCGCTGGTTTTTGCCTTAGGAGTGGCGCGACCGCGCCACTCTCTGGGCAGACCAAAAATGTAATTTTATTCAGGTGGCAATCCGAGTCTATTATCCAACATTCAGGCCACTGATATAACTCAAATACACATGCTCATAAAGTTATTAGTTTGAGTGTAAAACTTAACATGCTCATGCTAAATGTAATCCAAGGTTATGAGGTGTTATGTTAGAAATTTCTATATTTTAAACCAATCAAATCCATCTCGCAAAGGACCAATTATTATAATCATGACACCACATAATGAGACTAAACCATACTTAATAAGCATGCTCGGGGGTATATAACACATGTACACATTAATCCCATAGTTTACAATTGGAATGTCACCTTTTTGAACACGCGTACATAGTTAGAATTCATGTTCAGCTAGATGGCGCTCATGTCAACATGTTCTAGAGGCATAATGAATCCTATTATTCATGCTTGCAAGGTTGGAACGAAATTTACACAACGTTTGACAACAATGGTCCTCACGTCTTAAGTTTTTCTTAAACATTTCACATTAGACTAACTAAACTTGCTTATTATCTCTACATGACTTTCCGTATGCATTCACACATATAAATAGATCATATATACATGCTTGTAAGCTCAGAACATCAAGGGTACAAGGTCCGTTAAGTTTTACTTCTAACACTTCAAGGTTTCTTTTTTAAAAAGTCGTTAGAATTAAACTAACACAACTCATGTCATGCAAGGTAACCCTAGGTAATATATTAGACTTGTTTTCATATATGCCTAGGCTAGTTATATATGCACAAAGGATCAAAAGGCATCACTTTCATAAGGTTTAGTTTTCAACTTCTAAGTTTTAATTCAAAATCTCGTAAACCCAACACATTTCATGCAAGACCATACTAGTTCACATACCAGATACACACATAGGCTTATTTAAGCTAAACTAACATGCTCATGACATCAGAAGAATCAAAAGTTGGAGTTTCATTCTGGGGCACGGCGCGGCCGCGCCTGGTTTTGCCTGGGGAGTAGCGCGGCCGCGCTGCTCCTCGGCAGAACCAGGAAACTCTCTGTATCGCGAATTCTTCAAACCCAAACACAAATTCTTTTACTTAAGCATACCAATGATCAGTCACATTGCTATTATACATACATATAAACTTATCAAACATCATGCTAACAATTCCCAAGCAATTAATTCTTGCATTTCTAATAATTTAGTAAACTCAATTTTAATAGAATGACTTAACAATGTATTACCTCTATTGAAGCTTGGAACAAGAATTCCTCCCAATATTCAGATTTCTAAACTTATCAGAGCTTGGCAAGTGAATTAGAGAAGAGATGAATTCAATTTATAGAGAAATTAGTAACCGTGCAAAAGCTTTACCCAATGTGATTAACTAATGTGAAGAAGAAGGATTCATTGGGCAAATGATGTTTGGTGTAATAGTGAGGGAACACTATTTGGACCACTTCCCCACCATTATTACCTCCATAGCTAGCTTCATGGTGCAAGAAACCATAGCCTTTTGGCTATTCACGTGAATGAAGAATTAAGCAAGAAGGTGACACTCTTTTTGGGACAAAAGAAATAATCAGGCATTCCAACCAAGGCTATTTGGCATTCTTAAATTAAATGCAAACTTAGACCATATAGTGTGTTAAATAATTAGAATGCTAGCCACAATGTATTAAATAACATTACATGAGCACATATCATATAATCTATGTATATATTAAGTACAGAAAAATTTCATTAATCGCTAACACCCAAATATTCAATGTACATTATACATTTATTGCAATAACCTTCAAGTATGGAAATGATTATCATATAACAAATATTAATTACCCCATGTAATTTAAATGTACATCACACATCAAGGCGTTACATAGGATATTCATGCAATTTAAATGTCCCGCATATTCCACCTTATTTAATGACTTATATGAATATTCACACATGCTAATGTCACAAAAAAATATCATGACACATAACATTTAATTAAATGAAAGGAGATTATTAGCCACAAAATAATTAATTAAGATTCATTAATAATTTCTTTTCTTATTAAATCACTCCTCTATTAAATAATCAAGAAATCATTTTATTGCATCACTATTATGGTGACGTATCACATATACTCATATTTGAATAAATATTCGATTTAAATAGAAAAGTCAATAATAATATTATTCAAAATTCTCGGGTATTACAGTGATGATCCGAATGAACATTTAATTAATTTTTTGGAGATCTGTGATACATGTAAGTATGAAGGAGTTACTAAGGATGCAATCAAACTGAGACTTTTCCCTTTCACACTTCGTGGTAAGGCGAAAAGTTGGTTACATTCGCTACCAGCAGGATGCAATCAAGTTCTTTCCACCAGCTAAAACTACAAAGTTAAGGAAGGATATCACAACATTTGCCTAATTAGACTCTGAATCTCTATATGGAGCATGGGAAAGATTTAGGGAACTAGTTAGGAAATATCCACATCATGGCATTCCAAGGTGGTTGCAAATTCAGACTTTTTATAATGGTTTGAAGGATACAATGCGAACCAACATCGATGCAGCCGCATGTGGAGCTTTAATGGAAAAGAATTGTGATGAAGCATATGAGTTATTAGAGATAATGACAAAAAATAATTACCAATGGCCCACGACAAGAAATACTTAAATAGGGACAGTGGGAGTGAATCAAAATGACGTAATTTCAGCATTAGTGGAACAAGTAGCGACCTTAGCGAAGAAATTGGATTCTTTTGGATCTTAGTCTATGCAAAATGTATCGATGGTATGTGATATTTGTGTAGGAAATCATGTGAAGGAACAATGTGCCATTAAGGTTAAATCAGTGCATTACATTGGAGAATTTAACAGGCAAAACAATCATAATCTCAACATTGATGATTAAGGATGGAATAATAAGCAATATCAAGGTCAACATGCTTCTCAGCAAGATCAAGAGCAATAGTCTTTTCAGCAAGAACAGAAGGCAATGATGGAGGAATTGTTGTCAAAATATCAGGCAAAAAATAATGCAAGAATTGCTAAAATGGAACAATTATTTGAACATTTTCCTACCAACATCACTAGTCAATTTCAGAAATTTTCAAGTAATACAATGCAGGAAGTGCATAACCTTGACGAAAATTGTAATATTGTTTTACGAAGTGGTAAGGAATTATCGAAGGCAGATAGCAATAATGCAATTGATGATGTATGTATGGATGCGGAATTAGAAGTGGGTGAAGTCAACAAAGAAAAGAAGCAAGCAAAGAAGGAAGATAATCCACAAGTCAAAGTAGAGTTAGGAAAACAGATTCAAACGATGCCTTAGATTCCTTTTCCGCAGAGATTGCAAAAGCAAAAGGTGGATAATCAGTTTGTAAAATTCCTTGAGGTATTTAAAAAGCTTCACATCAACATACCATTTGCAGAAGCTTTGGAGCAAATGCCAAGCTACATAAAATTCATGAAAGACATTTTATCTAAGAAAAGGAGATTAGGTGATTTTGAAACTGTGGCACTGACTAAAAATGTAGTGCAATCTTACAAAAACAGTTACCTCCAAAGTTGAAGGATCCAGAAAGTTTCACTATCCCATGTACGATCGGTAATCAGTTTGTAGGGAGAGCTCTATGTGATCTGGGAGTAAGCATAAACTTAATGCCATCATCAATTTATCGGAACCTTGGATTTAAGGAGGCGAAGCCCACAAACATCACGTTGCAATTAGTAGATAGATTAGTAACTTATCCTAGGGGAATTGTTGAAGATGTCCTGGTTAAGGTAGATAAGTTAATTTTCCCAGCGGATTTTGTGGTGCTTGAGTTTAAAGAAAACCGGGACATTCCGATCATTCTTGGGCGACCATTCTTAGCAACAGGGAGAATGCTCATTGATGTGCAAAATGGTGAGCTGACCATGAGAGTCAACGATCAAGCAGTCACATTTAATGTTTTCAAAACTATGCAGTTCCCAAATGATGTTGAGGAGTGCTTTCGGGTTGACGTGGTGGAAGGAGCAATTAAAGAGGTAGCTATGGAAAATCGTATTTCTAAACATATTCGGGTCGCTAAGCTACATATTGAGAATGTTGAATTATGTATAGAGAAATCCAGAGGAATTTTGCATGGCGCAATCTCAATCCAAGAAGTTGATCCAGGATAAGAGTGACAAAGTTAGGCTGAAGACTATAAAACAAGCGTTGATTGGGAGGCAACCCAAATGTTTTTAATTTGTGTCTTAGGATTTAATTAATTTTTCTTTTAAAAAAAAGTATTATTATCACATATTTATACTAATTGCATGTTAGTTTAATTATTTCAGGTACTACGTAGTGACTAACAAGCGAACCAACATTGCGGGTATGGCCATGAACGAGAGCGAATGAAGATGTTTGATTGCCCCAAGGAAGTCCTATTGTTTTAATTCGTTCTATTTATTTACAAATATTGAGGACAATATAATTTTTAAGTTTGAGGGTACTTGTGTTGTTTATTTGGTACTTGAGATATTAGTTACGTTATTTGGTTATTTTTGTATATTGGTTAGGAATTTGAGCATTGTTGTCAATTGAATTTGTTAAGGCCTATGATAAGAAATGAAGAATTTTGGTTAAACTTTGGTAAAATTTTGAATCATGCATTAGATTAAAATGTTGACTTAGAAGTTGATTTTACTTTAGTTATGATCCCTTGCACTTTAATCAGTCACATCTTGCTATTCAGTTGATTGTGTCTTTAGAGAGATTGTATAGTTGAAAAGTTGTGAGAGGAATTGTTGAGATCCTAGGAACTTATTTCAAGTTCAATTAAAGCGAAGATGGGCTTTCATTTAAGTTTGGGGGAAATATGGAAAAATTGTGGAAAAAATAGAAAATTTTATCCTTCCATGAAATATTACATTATATGGTGGGTTGATAATGAGCTTAAAAGCACACTCCCCTATGAATACATGAACGAGATGGAGCGTAAGATGCACTCGTTCAATTAAATGTGAGATGGAGCATAAAATGCACTCACCAAATGAAAAAAAATGATGAGAAAAAGAAAATGTGGGAAGGAAATGGTTAGAAGAATCCCTTTATACCCCCGGTTTTTATGAAGTTTGTTGTTGCTGAAATTGATGTTGTAAATAAGATTTTGGGGTTGATAATGATCTCCTTTTATTAGCTGTTTAGTGATTTGATCTTGTCTTTTGTATGATTAGCTTGAACGGTTAGTACACATGCACACTTTTTAGGGATCATGATTGTTGTGAATTAATGTCTGAGTTGAATTGTAAAGCTCTGCATAATTTGGTTTTGCTGGGAGTTGGTTATATAAGATCCTTGAGGCCATGTTTAAAATTCATGTTAATTGTTTTCTTAGTTTAGTATGCATCTTAGTTAGTTAGTTTTTAGTTATTTTGCTTGAGGACAAGCAAAGATTCAAGTTTGGGGGTATTTGATGAGTGGGTTTTATACTTATGAATTGAGTACATTTGACTTGATAATTTGTGAGTTTTCGAGTATTTTCTATTCTTTTTTGTGTGTTTTTATGTTTTAATGTAGGAAATGAAGTTGGAAGTCATTTGGTTGTATTTTAGCTAAATTGGAGCTATTTGGTTGCAGTTCAGTTAAATTGGAGAAGCATTGCAATTTTCAGCTTTTAGGAAGATTGACCTCCGGAGTTTCAATGGAGGATTGGATGGTTTTAGAATTTCAGAATGAGAAAATGGTCTTCATAAAGTTGTAGAGGACGTCTTAATCTTTCCAAAAATGTATGGTTTGCAAAAATCCAAGTACGTTTGGATCTCCAAACAGTTTGTCAAAGTAATGTTAGTTGGAGTTGGAGTCTTGTACGGACGTCCGTTGGTAAAATGGTCATAACGTTTTATCCGGAAGGAGTTACGGGACGAGCCACCTGTCAAAACGAAGCTAACAAAATTTTTTACATGGACAGAGATTGTATGCCACGGCTTTCAATAAGGTGCGCCGCGGCGCTTGAGTGAAAGTCGTGGCGCTACTTTGGAGAGTCATGGCTCTTGTCGCGCTGGAGCGGATTTTTGCTGAGTTTTTCACTTCCAATTGACTTGGGACTTGCTATATTGATTCTTAATTGGGTTATATGTTTACCAAGCTACATAGAGGCTATAAATACACATAAAATTAGGAGAAGAGGAAGAAGACGAAAGATCAAGATCTGGAGTATTCAAGCGGAAGTCGTGCTATAGATTCTTTCTCTTCCCCTTCTTTTAGACTCTTGTACTTTCAATTGATGATAAATAATGTGATGTTGCCCTTCTTCTTATTCATGAACTAAATTCTTATTTAAGATATGTAATGGAACCCGATGATTGGATTTAATTAATTTATTCTCTATTTAATTATGATCAATTGTATGCAAGATTGTTTATCATATCTTGTATTTCATTTAATAATTGTGTGGCCAACAATTAATCTAATGGTCTAGATGATATAGGAATTCTAGATTGGGTGTGGAATATGATACATGTGTTAGATTTATTCCTCTAAGGAGTGAATATCCAATTTGCAAGAGGGATAGGAATATACCCAATTGTCGCATAAACTTGTATAAGAATTGGTGATTATTGCTTCATTGTTAATTATTCATATAGGAATATAATGAATTAATTAGGAATGAAGACACTTATTTAATTTGAAAATAAGTTAGATAAATACTTATGAATGCTTGGTTAACAAATTGCAACAATTGACTGATTAAATAGGGAGTGAACATTGGGAACATCATCGGGGAAAATTGTAATCTTGATATTTCATTTTAATAGTTATATTCGTAGTTACTTTGTTAATTAATTTTGATAATCTTAATGAATTCATTTGTTTAAATAGAATTAGGTTAATCAATGGTTGGTAATTGAAATAATTAATTAATTTATTAGATTATTACTCGTGGGATCGACAACTCTATTTTCACTTTATTACTTGATTGATCGTGTATACTTGCACATAAATTGTTAGTATAGATTTAGCTCATCAGTAGCTCATCGCGTATCACGGCTAACTGTTCCGGAGGGATACTCGTAATTTTAACGGTAACCCCTGATGCAATATCCTAAGCTAGCTGGGGAAGGCAAGCACGACTAGGCAACTCTTGAAAACGGATAACCGGATTCGTACGAAATGTCTCCGACACAAGCGCCATGGTCCAAGCCTACGCCCGTATGAGATGGTCCAACGGGTACTCTCGAAAACTGGCACTGGTTAGAGCCTGCGAAAATAAATATAACATTAATAATAATCTATATCGCGATATAATTTATGAAAAAACAAGAAACACAATAAAATTATTACCTCCAGATAGTGTATAGGTTGGTATCCTTGGCAGCCCCAACACTCGATACACTACAAGAAAAAGCCTTAATTCCGAGAGAATATTCTGTCAGAAAATCATTTGTAATTAAGTTGGCCGGGGATAAGTCCGTCGGACATTCAGTTGGAAATAAAAATTGCCGACGAAATTATGGCTGACTAACGGTTCATCGTAAATAGGCTATTGCCAATAGAATATTTACGACGAACTAACTCCGTCGGTAATAACTTGTGCACGTGTCAAGCCCGCACTCGTGCGGGAATGCATAATTCCGACGAAATTTCCGTTAGGTTTAGCATATTCTATCAGAAATAATGATTTTTTAATCTTTTTTTTTTGCAATTTCTAGGTTTTTAAACCCCATTTTTATACTTGTAACCTGCTTTATCCCAACAACGCATACAGTAATCTATATATATGTTATAGTACATACAGCGTAACTACTTTAATTACCACATATATACACGTTTTAATGTATATATAACTACTATAATATATACCAACAACATGATTTACATAACAACAATGATTTACAAAAGTCAACTAAAATCCATTGATTTACGATAAGTAAATTACAAAGAATCAAACTTAAAAGTTTTACAAAACTAAACTAAAATCCATTGATTTACAAAGAATTAAGCTAACTACAATGATTTACTATGTTTTACAAAGCATCTAAGTAAATGTTATACAAACAATCAACTTAAACTAGTAGTACCGCGCGCCGTTGTGAGGAGACATCTAAGTAAATGTTATACAAACAAAATGTAATTCATCGGGTAGGGGTCAACGTTATTGCTGTGGTGTCTCTCAAATTCATCTCCATCATCTCCCCGCTCGCGATCGGCATCGCCAACCCTGTTGATATGATTCAAAATATAACTTATTAATCCTATGGTTTCATGTCGTTTTGACGCCCAGGGACCATTTTGGTCTAATTTTTCTAAAATATTTTAAGTCTTAATTTTTAATATAAGTTAGGCAAACATTTTTTTTATAATAGTTTATATAATCAATATAATTACAAAATATATACTTAAAGATATATATTAATATTTTTATATACCTATCGAATATGTGGGAGGAAAGAGCTTTACAAATACAACATCGCAAGATTGCTACTTCCGATGCTAATAGTTCATAACCAACTACCTCTATAGACAATATATAGATTCTCATTCAAAATTCATGCAACATTTTGAGATTTCAGCACGACATTAGAAGGATGAGGATGTTTATATATTATCATGACTTCCATCAGCATCAACCCTAGTTCTCTACATTTCAAAGTTTGATAAATTATATAAACAACTCATTTCTTCTTCATGTTTGTATCCATCATCTCTATTAATCATATAAAATTGCTCTATATCGTATTCAATAGTTGAAGTAAGTTGGATTCTACCATTTCTATTTTGTAAACTTGAATTGTTATCCTAGATATAACAGAAGTTTCAACTTGCTTCGACTATTGAATACGATATAAAGTAATTTTATATGATTAATATAGATGTTGGATACAAACATGAAGAAGAAAGAAGCTGTTTATATGATTTGTCAAACTTTGAAATGCAGAGAACTAAGGTCGATGCTGATGGAAGTCATGTAATATATAAACTTTTTCATCCTTTTAATGTCGTGTTGAAATCTTAGAGTGTTGCAGGAATATTGAATGAAAATCTATATACACTATAATTACAAGTCATGCAGAATAGACCTGAGTAGTCGGGGGCTAACTCAGCATCGACCTAAATAATTGAAAATGTATTTACAACCCTCTGCTTAATTTTAAATGAACGCACACAACCATATAACAAAATCATATGTAAATTTTTATTCTCTTAGGTCCGGACTTCCTTTTCGTAGCAAGTTATATCATAGGAATTATAGCCAACAAAAGTAAGAAGTCTCCAAGTTTTAGAATATCTAAAAAGTAAGAAGTGTCTAGGTTCTAAGGAATTATCGCCAATAAAATCACCCCAAGCCTTTTGAAAACACAAATGGTTTGTCAACCATTTTAACGTATACGTGCACAACTTGTCATTTGCATGGCTCCTAAGTATGCAATTTTATGACAAAGATGCTCCGTTAAACCCTTCCTAAGTATGCAACTTTTTCACATAGATAATTTTTGTTATACCAAAATAATTGCATTTTCGTCTTTTTTGGACTATTAAAGTGGTTATATTAGTACAAGTTTACTCTTTTCATTTATTCTTTCTTCTCATAAATGTTTAATCCCCAAATATGGAGAACGTAAAAGGTTTTTACTTCATGAAAATGTTGAGCTTATTTCTAAAAAAATAAATCAGGTGCATATATGGGGATAATTTATTGTGTAACAATTCCAAAAGACTCTTGTTTCAAAAATACAATTATGTGGGTTGTAGGTTTTTGATGAGTAATTTTAAGTATGGGTATAATTGTACTTTTACTAATAAAATTAGTATAATAATTGTATTTCTTAATAAATGTATAAATAGTTAAAAGTGCAGAAAATTTCGGATGGATGAAGAATTGTTGAAGCAAGCCTACTTTTAGATAGTTATACCATATATCTGCTTCTTTGGCTGAAATTAAAGGCGTACAAATTCATACTAAAGTCGGCGAATGTTATATGCATAAAAATCACAAATAATGTCTTCAAGTTAATTAGAAATACATAATATTTGAGAGCTAAAGAATATTTGAGAGGACTAAGTACGTTAATTATTTTTAAGTGTCATGTGTAAATTTTCTTACGGGTCTAATTATTTGTGATCTCTGACAATTGTACTAATGTTTTTTGAAAGCAATATATTATTGATAAGGTCTTCTTCCCCCTTGACAAGATTTGATTATTTACTCTTGAAACTCACATTATTCAAATTTTACTTTTCTTGGCGTGTGAGAGTGTCTATATATATATATATATATATATGTTATTGGTGCATAATCTTGTGTAATATATTCTATTTTCAAAGAAAAAAATCATCAATTGTCAAATAAAATTATTTTATATGCTCTAATTATTGATAATAGTATAAAATAACATAATATTCTCAAGCTTGACATTTTAATTTCATTATTATACATCATCAACTTAATTAGATCCACGGAAAAAACATGAGACAAAATACATTCTACCTATTTATAAATTTTCAATTGGGACTACTTTATGGAAGGGAGTGGGTAGTATGTTTCGACAAAAGAATGAAAAAATAGAAAGAAACAAAGTATGCTTTAACTTGTAATTAATGAATGATTACTACTCCAATAGGAATGTCCTTTTCCAAAATATTACGCCATTATGCAACCATAATATTAACTCAATTAAAGTTTAATTAAGTGAGAATAAAGTGACAACATTGACTACAACCCACCTCTCTCGTAATGAAAGCGGTCAGCACCCCATCCCCATGTAAAATGGGTACTAAGTATTATTACCTCCGTTCCTTTTTAAATGTTGTTTTAGAAAAGTATTTTTGTCTCTTAATATTTGTCGTTTAAGAATTCCAATAAGTAACACTCTCTTATTCTTAATGTAAGAATAATATTGACATTTAAAGTTATTTTTAGCTAAAAAAAATAGAATTAATTATTTTTCTGAATATATGTGTCAACTTCTAAAAAGACAAATAATAAGGGACGGGGGCAGTAAACTAGACTAAAAAAAATGAAATTCATATTGACATATACTGGATGAAATTTCATTTCAATTCATGAACTATATACAATGTTCATAAGTATGTGCACACTCAAAAGTGTATATAATTGGAAGTTGTCGTTAACACTCCAAAATTAAAACTTTACTTTAACTTTATGAACACAAAATTCAGTATAGCAATAAACAAAGATCGATCCCACAGAAAATAAATTGTCTTTTATTTATCCTAATGTTTAAGGGGGGTTTTGAATTTAATTTATTAACTAAAATGACAGAAAATATTTAATAAGAATAATCAATGAATTAAAGACTTTAGTTCTTCAGTTCAGTATCGTCTTTTTACAATCTTTGGAGTAATTAAGTACTACAATATTTATCCTTCAATGAAATTAATAATCCTAAATAACCGCAATCGCTAATTATCTGAAATTCTCCTTAAGTTTTAAATCTAATGTGACAATCGCCCCAAGAGACGCTAACTATCATACAACCTAAAACTATCAGTCTAAATTTAATATAACAACAACATTAAGAATTTGAGAATTAGGTTATTCCAAGAAAAAATCACACAATCATAGATTATTTAACTTGCCTTATGATAATCTTAGCAATACTCAAAGGCTTGTCCACAATTGTATCACTAATTGCTAGTTATGATCAGATATAATATCGTTTATTTAATACTATATCTTAATCTAGTAGATAATATTAATTTGATTAATCTAACTGACCACATTAAACCAATCAAATCAAATAACATGCAATCAATTAAAACAAATTATTAGAATAAATTTTATGCAAGAAGGAATAAATAAAGTGGACTTGATCAAACCATTAATTATAAAGAAGGTTAATATAGCACCCCCAAATCCGGGTCCCTTTAACCACAGACCTGGTACGTTACAATACATCCTTTTCATACCTGTTCTATAACTAATGCGGAAAATATAAGCATACATTGTTTATTTCGGAGTATTCTATAATATTTTTCAAAGTCTACAACCTTTATCTAGATACATACCTTAATAATTCAAAAGGATTACTTATATGTGGTTTACACATGAAAAATACCATCATCAGGGTTTAATTCAATCTGCTTTAAACAACTAGATTTCTTTTCATGCGCTCCTAATCACGAAGGATCGCATCATAGCTTTTACCTGCAAATTAAGCAAGATTGAGCACGACGGCCCAACAAGTCTAACATCCTATCATGCAGCACCTAGCACATAGGTTTCGCATTCATTTCATGCATTTATATTTTTGATATTCAAGCATATTACAAACGCATTATCAAACTTAGGCAAGGGTAGCAATATACGTATCATAGCATACTACACATGTTCTGCACTTGTCATGTACCACACATATCCATTGAGTTTCCCGTCTCAATTCAACATTTAGTCATAATTTGACTTTCACCATTCAAACAGCATATAATGCAATTCCTGGTATCACATACTTGTAAACATAGTCCTGCTAACAGTTATTTATAAAAGATATGAGTTCACAAAAATAAACAGAGAAACTTGCCTTATTTGGAGATTACCGCTATAATTTAATTCAGAGTCTCTCCACAAATCCTTATGCTCTCTATCTTTATTAGATCCAAGCTTTGCTACCTCCAATTTAGCTTAACACTTGATTCTAATTTTGGTTATGGCCTATGAAGCCCACGGATTACCACTTCTTCATATAAGGAAAATTTCTAAAATTCTCAAGGTATGAGGAGAGATAGGGTTCGGTAATATGGAGAGGGGGAGGGGGATAAAATACTACCAATTGTGCAAGCAAAACTGATCTTAGTGCCTAAGCAAAAAGTGTGGCCTCCACTCTTCCCTCTTATCCTTCCTTTCACGGCAAAACCAAGAAATTGAAAAACTTAGAAATTAAACTTGTAATAGTAACTTGGGCATTTAAGGAATTAACCAACTTAGCTTAATTAAATAAATTATCCAATTATTCTAATAACGCTTTTCCATTGAATAAATGATTTACCCAAAAGTTAGTAATTAGATTTTCATTGCTAAATTACTAACTCACCCGTAATAAAATAATTTACCCTCTTAGAACATATAATTTATATAACTCATCTTTGGTATATAAATTATATAAAACACAACATAACATACTTAAATTACATATTTATTTTATAATTGCAAAATAAATACGAAATACACAATTCCTCATGCAAATACAATTATTTATTTACTCAAGATATTATTATAAATATAATATCCTTGTCTCATTAACATAAATTCATTTAAGAATTTATTTACTACTTTAATATAATATCCTTCCTTTATTAAAATAATTCATATAAGAATTTATTTTAATACTCTTGGGTAAAGTATATATAAATATTATATATCTAAACCTCTCATTCAATTCAGTCAACAAATTGATTAAATCAATTCCAACTCATCACATACTAAATATATAAATATATTATATATTTACTAACACAAGTATTTTGTTCACATTAAACTTTTCTTCTCAAATAATAAATATATAAACCTATTATACATTTATTATCATACAAACACATTATTCTCTTCTTAATATATAATAAATATATAACCACCGTATATATTTATTATTACAAAAACCCATTGATCAGTCACCGCAATCTCTTCTTATCGCATAGTAAATAAATAAGCATAATATATATTTATTATTACATAACAACTTGTTCAAATCCATTTCTTTTCATTATATAGTAAATATATAAACATAATATATATTTATTATTACGTAACCAAATGTTATACTAAACATTTTTATTCTCTCATATTATTCACGTTAATCCCTTCATAACATAAATTGTATCTTAACCATTTATTCACATATAATAAATATACATACACATATTTATTACTTCATAAATATCCATTATACTACACATATACACATATGCAGTATCACATACCCATTTATTTTCTAATTCCTTGTTATAAATATTTATCGAGAAATTCAAATTATGTTCTTTTCCCTTCTCTAAATTGTTTCAACAATTTAATTGTAGTAATATAATAATGTATTCACTACATAAAAAAAACATGCATACATCACACCCAATAATGTAATACATGATTTCTTCAATAAAATGGTGGTTATACATTCAGTATATTTAATGCCACCAGTTTACCACATTAAAAATAATTTAATATTATAAATTATTTTAACTTACTTATTTAAATCTTACCCATCTTATTTCCATTAATAAATTGTCCCTACAATTTATTTACATATAATAAATATATAATAATAATATATTTATTAAACATAAAAATCATATATTGCTTAGTTCGTATTCACTTATACAATATAATCTCACCTTTCGAACTTCAGGTCTTGTACCTTAACCTTTATTTAATCATTCAAGATTTTATTAATAAATTTTCGGGTTGTCACATTCACCCCATCTTCTAAGAATTTCGTCTTCGAGATTATAACGTGCTTATTTCTCTGCTCATTCTATTGATCAAAACTAAGTTTCCAACTTAACCTTTACATTTTCACTTCAATGTCTTGTAAACAATTCTCTTTCCTC
Organism: Aralia elata; assembly: GCA_034770075.1. Taxonomy (NCBI): domain Eukaryota; kingdom Viridiplantae; phylum Streptophyta; class Magnoliopsida; order Apiales; family Araliaceae; genus Aralia; species Aralia elata. The sequence continues at coordinate 36,926,954 of CM068383.1, read as the reverse complement.
CTCTAAGGATTTCTCTTTTATCATCTCATTCTACAATGACTTCTCTCTAAGGAGTTTAATCCTCTTAATAATTCAGGAATCTTCACAATTGTTCAATAATTGTGAAGCAGTATAAATAATGTAAAAAGTTTTATTCAAGAAAACTTTTTATATCGGACTGAGGGGTCATATAGACCATGAACCTTGAGGTTTAAGGATATTATTACCAAATTTCAATTACGAAAAAGGTAATCTACCTCTTAAAAGTTAAGGTATGTTTACAATCACAAGAAAGTAAACTACCTAGGTACCTCAGGTGATCAGTCTATCGTACCTTAGTTTTCGGAACGACTATTTGCGTTCTTAGATTGGAATATTTTATCCAACCGGTATATCCCCATTTTTCGGGGTTGTTCACCTCAGTCTTAACACAAGATTCCGCACCAAAACAATTTGTTTTGGCATATATTCTCAAAGAACACTTGAATTTTTATAAACATTTGTCAAGCTGAATCAAATAGCTTAGACGTATACCAATAATTCGAACATCAATCAAAATATTTGTCTAGCCACATTAATTGGCATTGACTTTTCTTTAACTGGTTCAAAATTCTGAAAATAATTTTATGACGTCATGATACCGCACTATATATACAGCCCGTTTGAGGATTCCGTCATTTTGTGACTTTGTCATACTACATCATACCATAGTGGGCTGACGATCCTTAGATCACATCCAACACTGGGTTAATATGCATTGATGACTCCATCATCTGTCATTCTACACTAGGTTCCATGATGCATTGATGACTATTTAAAAATACATTTTGATATTTTAAATCATTTTTGTCTAGCTGAAACAAATAGCGTAGACCCTTCTTTAAATAGTTCGAAACCATTGAAAAATTATTTTTGGTGTTATCATGCCGCAATAGGTAACGATGTGATAATGGCTCGAAGTCCATCTCCACACCCTTGTCACCATGTATGGAAGATAACAAAAATTTTATTTTTATTTTTAAAGGCACATCAGTGTGAATTTAGCTTGATGTCAAAAATTTCGAAGTCTAGCATAGCTAGAAGATTAAGAATACCTATGCCTCCACCATCAACTTCAATTTCTCCAATGATCCATTGCTTAATAATTCTATCTATTTCTATCATCCTTAAAGCTTTCTATACTAAAAATCCTCAATTCTTCATGCATAACTTTTCTATACCCCAATATAGTTCATCAAACATACCACACGTTATGAGTTTAGGAACTTACCATAATTATATGGGTTTAGGAACTTATCCTAGTCAAACCAAAATCGTTCATTCGCTGAGGGGTTCCACCATACGATTATGAGTCACAAACTTACCATAAGTATGAGTTTAAAAAACTCGCACCTAATCTTAATATTCTCTAACTATCAAATATAAATATGAGAAAAGAATCACCTTCTCACCATATATATATTGATAGCGCGGTACCAATATTTCAATGATTATCAATATAGGAAGCTAAGTGGTTGTCAAACCAACTCGACCACTAATCAATATAGGAAGCTGAGCGGTTGTTAAACCATGGACAAATCCCTTCCCATACCAGGATTTGTTCAACTCAACCATTATATTAATATAGGAAGCTAAGTGGTTTTCAAACCAAGCATAAATTCTTGTCCCATACTAGGAATCGTACAACTCAGCCACTAACATGAGTCCTCAATTGAAATCTCACATAATTCTAACTTCCTCTTTACTCAATACGAATTTTATTTAATCCGTATCTCAACATTAATTACTCTTTCATCAACTTACATATTACAATTTCATAGTCAACTTTCGTACAACAATTTTGCTATAAAATTTTCAATCCTTCGATTGATCATCTATCATTCCATGGCTTAATCAGATCACGTTGTGATCCTTCTTATAATCGTGTTATATTACGATTGTTTTCTATCTTAGGATCGTTTTGTTTTACGATCTTCTTATCTTTCACTTTAATCATATATTATGATTTTATTTAAGCTTTTCATCTTTACTACTAGAGTCAGGTAACTCCAGATTCTTATCTTTATAACTTTTCAAGATTCTTCTTTGAATCTCAATTATCTTTTTCTTTACTTAATAATGAATTTCCAAAATTCATCTCTTAGCAGTTAAACTTAGCCTAAGGTACTCATACCTAAGGTTTATAACCTACAGGTCTGATACCAACCTGTAGCGCCCCCAAATCCGAGTCCCTTTAACCACAGACCTGGTACGTACCGATTCATCCTTTTCATACCTGTTCTATAACTACTGCGGAAAATATAAGCATACATTGTTTATTTCAGAGTATTCTACAACATTTCCCAAGGTCTACAAACTTTATCTAAATACATACCTTAATAATTCAAAAGGTTTACTTCTATGTGGTTTACACATGAAAAATACCATCATCAGGGTTTAATTCATTCTGCTTTAAACAATTAGATTTCTTTTCATGCGCTCCTAATCACAAAGGAACGCATCATAGCTTTAACCTGCAAATTAAGCAAGATTGAGCACGACGGCCCAGCAAGTCTAACAGCTTATCATGCAGCACCTAGCACATAGGTTTCGCATTCATTTTATGCATTTATATTTTTGATATTCAAGCATATTACAAACGCATTATCAAACTTAGGCAAGGGTAGCAATATACGTATCATAGCATACTACACATGTTCTGCACTTGTCATGTACCACACATATCCATTGAGTTTCCCGTCTCAATTCAACATTTAGTCATAATTTGACTTTCACCATTCACATACCATATAATGCAATTCCTGGTATAACATACTTGTAAACATAGTCATGCTAACAGTTATTTATAAAAGATTTGAGTTCACATAAATAAACTGAGAAACTTGCCTTATTTGGAGATTACCGCTATAATTTAATTCAGAGTCTCTCCACAAATCCTTATGCTCTCTATCTTTATTAGATCCAAGCTTTACTACATCCAATTTAGCTTAACACTTGATTCCAATTTTGGTTATGGCCTATGAAGCCCACGGATTACCACTTCTTCATATAAGGAAAATTTCTAAAATTCTCAATGTATGAGGAGAGAGAGGGTTCGGTAATATGGGGAGAGGGAGGGGGTAAAATACTACCAATTTTGCAAGCAAAAGTCATCTTAGTGTCCAAGCAAAAAGTGTGGCCTCCACTCTTCCCTCTTATCCTTCCTTTCACGACAAAATCAAGAAAGTGAAAAACTTGGAAATTAAGCTTGTAATAGTAACTTGGGCATTTAATGAATTAACCAACTTAGCTTAATTAAAAAATTACCCAATTATTCTAATAATGCTTTTCCATTGAATAAATAATTTACCCAATAGTTAGTAATTAGATTTTCATTGCTAAATTACTAACTCATCCGTAATAAAATGATTTACCCTCTTAGAACATATAATTTATATAACTCATCTTTGGTATACAAATTATATAAAACACAACATAACATACTTAAATTACATATTTATTTTATAATTGCAAAATAAATATGAAATACAGAATTCCTCATGCAAATACAATTATTTATTTACTCAAGATATTATTATAAATATAATATCCTTCTCTCATTAACATAAATTCCTTTAAGAATTTATTTACTACTTTAAAATATTATAATAAATATAATATCCTTCCTTTATTAAAATAATTCATATAAGAATTTATTTTAATACTCTTGGGTAAAGTATATAGAAATATTATATACCTAAACCTCTCATTCAATTCAGTCAACAAATTGATTAAATCAATTCCAACTCATCACATACTAAATATATAAATATATTATATATTTACTAACACAAGCATTTTGTTCACATTAAACTTTTCTTCTCAAATAATAAATATATAAACCTATTATACATTTATTATCATACAAACACATTATTCCCTTCTTAATATATAATAAATATATAACCACCATATATATTTATTATTACAAAAACCCATTGATCAGTCACCGCAATCTCTTCTTATCGCATAATAAATATATAAGCATAATATATATTTATTATTACATAACAACTTGTTCAAATCCATTTCTTTTCATTATATAGTAAATATATAAACATAATATATATTTATTATTACGTAACCAAATGTTATACTAAACATTTTCATTCTCTCATATTATTCACGTTAATCCCTTCATAACATAAATTGTGTCTTAACCATTTATTCACATATAATAAATATATATACACATATTTATTACTTCATAAATATCCATTACACTGCACATATACACATATGCAGTATCACGTACCCATTTATTTTCTAATTCCTTATTATAAATATTTATCGGGAAATTCAAATTATTTTCTTTTCCATTCTCTAAATTGTTTCAACAATTTAATTGTAGTAAATATAATAATGTATTCACTACATAAAAAAAAATCATGCATATATCACACCCAATAATGTAATACATGATTTCTTCAATAAAATGGTGGTTATACATTCAATATATTTAATGCCACCAGTTTACCACATTAAAAATAATTTAATATTATAAATTATTTTAACTTACTTATTTAAATCTTACCCATCTTATTTTCATTAATAAATTGTCCCTACAATTTATTTACATATAATAAATATATAATAATAATATATTTATTAAACATAAAAATCATATATTGCATAGTTCGTATTCACTTATACAATACAATCTCACCTTTCGAACTTCAGGTCTTGTACCTTAACCGTTATTTAATCATTCAAGATTTTATTAATAAATCTTATAAATTTTTGGGTTGTCACAGTTAAACATCACTTAGAACTGAAATAGAGAATTTAGCATGACATACCTTCAATCTTGCTCCAAAACTAGGGCTTGTAATTGAATGTAGATCTCTCTAATATCTGACTAAAAACATGTATTTATATTCCTAAGATAATATCCTAATACTCTAAGAAATAACAATCCTAATTGGAGTCAAATTAGATAAAAATTACACCTCTATTGAAACTCCTGATGCCGATAATTGGCTCTATCACGCCACTGTAATACCCGAGAATTTTGTAATAAAAAATGAGAATGTTTTAAAAATTGGTTGTGTGGACACATGTATGCATATATGTTATGGGTCTCATTAATTCAATGAATATTGAATTAAGCATGTGATAATTGAGAAGTCTAGTAATAAGGCTAAATCACTATTCACGCGATCACTATTCACGTAGGTACTATTCGCGTGATCACTATTCACGCATGCACTATTCACGTGATCACTATTCACGCGAGTATTATTCATGTGATCACTATTCACATAGGTATTATTCACGTGATCACTATTCACATAGGTACTATACACACGATCACTATTCACGTAGGGTACTATTCACGCGGTCACTATTCACGTGTGTACTATTCACGATAAAAACGCTTTTACATTTTCTTCGATTTTCAAATTACGTCATAACGTTTATATGAGGTCACGAGGTGTAATATCTAATAGAAATTCACAAAAGAAAAGAATTAGTTTTTTTTCCGGCTAATTGATCAAAATACGATAGTTAATTGAGTATCATACGAAATATTATACGAGTAGAATGCAAGAATAATACGAGTTGGACACGAAAATTATACGGTATAAATACGAAATTAGTATTCATACGAAAGTACTATTCGTACGAAAATACTATTCATTTATACGAAAACTCGAATTTGGAGAAAAAGTTAACAAATGTTAACTAACTAAATTATTTAGCAAATAAGTAAAGAAAAAAACTAAATTAAACTTATTAAACCCTAATTAAGGGTTAAGTTAGATTAGTTTAAGGGAGTCAATCTTCGTGATATCTAATCGACCAATCATAGCAAAGGATGATGTAAGCATTGTGTAGTATGACATAAAGCTCAAAGAAGCACAAAAGATGATGTAAGCATGACGTGGCATGACATAAGGCCCAAAGAAACACAAAGATGATGTCATCATAATGATATTACATGTACTAAGGTGTAATTAATGAGGTACCAAAGTGTAATAAGTCGAGCCCTTAATGTGCTGTGATATCCCGAGTTTTCAGAAATTATTTTATAAATTTTATAAATGTAAAATAAGAATTTAATAAATAAAATTCTTATTATGATTTATGAGATACATTTAATATTTAATAGTAATTTAACTAGTAAATAAATGATTTAAATTAATAAACTAAGGAATTTGAGAAGGTTAATTAATTAATATTAATTAACTAAGGATAAGATAAAATTAAGCGATGGATTAAATTTCATAAACGAATTAGTTAATTCACTTACTTAAATTAGTTAATCAATATATGCATGCTGTTTTATTACGATGAGGGAGTTAATTTAAACTCATTTTAATAATATATTACGTATAAACGTAATATATTATTGTGATGACTTAATATATAATATTATACCAAATTGATTTGATTGAATATCAAATGTGGCTCAATATATATATATATATATGTCGGAACTAAGTTAGAAAGTTAAATTCATGTTTGAACAATGAATAAATATATTAAATAAATATATTTAAGGTGTAAATAAATTGCTTGAAAACAATGTATGGAAGGAAGGAATAAGTTAAGTTTAATTATACAATATTAATTGTATAAATTAAATGAGCTATCTAAAATAATTAATGAAGTAAATATTAATTATTAAATGATTTGTTATACTCAATGTGTTATAATCGGTCAATTCCATATTTTTGGAATAATTTTATTATTTAATATCCCATTTTTTTTAAATATGGAAATAAGAATAGATATATATATATATATATATATATATATGTATGTGTGTGTGTTTATTATATGCATGAGTGGGAAGCTAAGAAAAGAAAATAAGGACAGAATGATTATATATCATTCCAAATAAGAGTAGTGTGATTTTTGCATGGATATGCTTGTCCGTTTCTGTAATTGAAAATACACCAACTTGTAAGAACGAAAGTTGTGTCCATTGTGTGTTGGGCGGTTAAACCCCTATTTTTCTTTTATACTTTGTTCATTTTAAATCTCACCATTCATGTATTCGGAAACAAGGGAATAAACTTTCTAGCCAAGCTAGAAGCTAGGGAGCGCACATTTTTTTATTATTCAACCAACTTAGTCTAAATAATTGAAAGTGGACATTTTGGGACAAGGGTACTGATACTTTACGCGGAAAGGGTGGACTAGCCTCTATATTTTTTTAAGTAAAAGCACCCCGTGAGTGCTAATAAAAAAAAAAAGAGGGGAGACAAACCGCCGAAAGCAAAACCACATTATTTTTTTTTATCTGGATTTCTTTGGGTTTCTTTCATCAATGTGGGATAGCAATAATACGCATACAATATGCAAATTTATTCCTTTGGCAGACAAAAGCAAATAAATTAATGATGAACTTTAAACCTTAAATACTATAGTGTGCCGCCTGCCCATTTTTCCTGAGAGACCTTTAAACATGGTTTTATCTGTAAGCGAAATATCTTGACCCATATTAATTTTCTTTTCTCTACTCAATTCAAAGTTGAATTCTTTGTTGATCTACAAATGGCAAATGCATCTGGGTTCTTTACACCTTCAGTTCCCAGAGTTAGAAGGAGGATTTATCCATCTATAGGCATATATCGAACTGGGTTTTGTACCCCAGAGGGAAACTCCACAAGGGAAATTATGGGAAAGCAAGGTGTCTTCCGCAGAAAGGCTGAACGAGAGCAAACATGCACGAAAGCTGCATGGCCAAGTCATTGAGAAAGAAAATCTAGAAAGAGGAAATCAATGAAAAATGGCTAAGCTTCCGTTTTTCTCTCTATATTCTATACGTGATTTTTCCAGCGAAAGGAGTTCATCGGGGGTGGTGGTTTACGGCGTTTCAGTAACTAGGGGTAACTAAAGTTGCAGCTTATCATCATCACTGCCACGAACTGTAACTGCAGGTCCATAAACATGAAGTTCACGAACAATGGAATGTGTACCAATGAGTTCGGGGCAAGTGATATGGTGCCACACTTTTGTAAGCGCAATAATTCAACAAGAATATCCTAGCGGGTATCTTCATATGAAATAAAAGCACCCCAATCCTCATTTGCTGTATAGTCACGGCGAACAAGCCCAAGTTCTTCTGGCTTTATTCTCAACCCTAGAAGTAGCTAGGGGCATAGGAATGTCCCGCTGAACTTTGCAAACATGTCACCAAGGGAGTGCCACGGCTAGAATCCTAGCCACGATGTCCACAAGCTGCTCAAGCGACACCCATGCAGAACCGAATAGGACACCGTTAACCTCCCTCTAAGAACCGAGTCTAGAGATTGAAATATACATATACATACATATATTTATATTTAGAGAGAGAAAGTAGAGAGAGAGATGGTACGTTACTTCAATATGTTGCTGTACGAAGTGAGAGAGATATATAGAAGTACAAGAGTTTAGAGAGACAAAAGATGAGTTGATAAAGTATCTATGTTATTCATTCCAACTTCACATTTTGATTCCTCGACAATATTACATAGAACTCAAGTAATTGTCAGTAACATGCTTGCAACTACATGTGGTTTAAGCTGGGAACCAATGGTAATGGTTATGTGGTGTGCATTCCGACAGATTAAAACCCTTAATCATTCCACGTTGTTGGATGTGGTTGCCCTCAATTGTTTGGATTAAAGCCTAACTTGCATGGGAAACTTCCATGGATGCTGCATGGAGTAGGTTATCATTCGAAGGAAGAAATTATGGATATGCATGAGATAGATGACAAATTACGGACCGAGGCAAGTTTTTCAGAACTTGCTCTTATGTGAAAAATGTCATTATCTATTAATGTGTTGTTATAATATAATATGCTATGAACTGTTGATTTAGCTGTTACGTTCAATTTGAACTTTATACTGTGCAATGAAAAACACGATAATATGTGATTTACGTGTTAATATGTTTACATGTATAACTGTCATACATGGAAATATTGTGAAGCATGCATGATACATGATTTATGTGTTATGTGTAACTGTTAAACTTGCGGGCAACGTAGTTGCTCACCCACACCACAAACAGATTTTTTTTGCAGCTAGCGTGGAAAGATCTGGTTGTTCAGAAGAAGATGATTGAAGGGAAAATGTTTAAAAGAAGAATTAAAAATCTATATCGCGACATTGTATTATTTTAATGTTGCACTATTATTTACAAGTTGATGTATTGTATACTTTGATTTAGAATTATTTGTACGATTAAATGTTAGAAAACTTGGGATTAGACTAAGATGTACTGTAATACTATAGAGATTACATTTATGTTGTAAGAATTGTATTGTTTATGTAGTATCGTGATGAACTGGACCCGAGGTCAAGGTGACCCGGATTTGGGGCGTCACAGTTGGTATCAGAGCTGTAGATTATAGTTCTATGGTAAGAGTACCTTAGGATATAACCTAAAAAGATTAAGCCGTATTTAAAAATTCTAGAGGCCAAGTAGGCCAATAGGGGGTACAAGTGATGTAAGAGCCAACTATAGGCCGAATATAGGAGGCGAGAACTTTTGTAGACTCGTTGAAATTGATTCCCCAAAAAGCGGATCTTGTCCCCTTGCTTTAATTAATAAATATTTACTTTAACCTTATTAAATGAATAATTGGGGTTAGAGAAGATAAGTCTGAGAACCTTGGTGGGACTGCTAATGGAAGGTAAAGAGAACAGAGAATATTAATTGTGAGTCTGTGAAGTGGCCTATAAATAAGCCTTCATAGAATTGCGTATTTCTCTAAGTTAGAAGTAAGAAAAATCAAGAGTAAGCTAGAGAGAAAGATTAATAAAAAAAAAAGAGTCACAGATTTAAAAAAAAACAAAGATGTCAGGAGATGAAGTACTTAGAGATATCCTAGTAGTTTCGGAGGAGCCGATAACTGTAGAGCCTTTATCTACGGTAGCTCCTGAACCTGAGGATAGGGAGGAGTCGGTGGAAAATCTATTAACAACAGTGGTAGATAGGAACATTGAGTTGGAAAATATGGTGCAAGAACTAAAGGCGGAAGTGGAAGAACTCCGATCAGACAATCAAGGACTAGAGGCAAAAGTGGAAAAACTCCGAACAGACAAGCAGGCTATAGAAGTCCACTTAGAAGATGAGATTTTAGAAAAGTTGAGAGCGCAGGATCAGGCGCAAGATTTGGAAGAAGAGGTGAGAAGCAAAAACAGGAAGATGGATAGAATGAGGTGCGCCTTTAACAAGTTGGTCGGGCGTATTCAGGACAGGATATCCAATTACCCCGAGGAGGAAGATCATACTGGACCCGTCATTAGTAGGGATCAGGTCATGATCATTACCAAGGAAGAACAAGAAGAGGCCATTGAGCGTGGTCTAGGAGGTTGAGATGTGAATGGCGTATATAGATACGCCTACTTATAATGATATTAATATGTAATGATAATTTTGTGTAAGTTAAGAGATATGTTTTTGTTATAAACCTCCACGTGTATAGTATTAGAGGGATATGTTATGTAAGTGCTATAAGATGCAAAGTATTATGTACTACGAAAAGTATGTTTAATAAATGTGCTTTGAAATGAATAGAGAAAGACTACCCGGTCTTAAATGAAAATAAATGATAAGAGATAGCTTATGATAAGATTCTTGAAAAAGCAGAAAGAATAGTAGCAGATCATGAACAGATCTATAACAGATGTTTAAGATGAATCCATAAAGATATGGATTAAGTTATAAACAAGAAGATTCAAATAAGAATCTTGAAGAGTTATAAAATATGAGATACGAATTAAAGAAAAAGTTCGTATTGAGCAAAGAGTAAGCTAAAATTAGAATTATGTGGGATTTCAATTGAGGAATCATGTGATAATTGAGTTGTACAAACCTTTGTATGGGCAGGGGTTTTGTGCTTGGTCTAACGACTACTCATTTTATCACATTAATAATCATTGAAATGTTAGTATCGCGCTATCGATATATGTATGGTGAGAAGGTGATTCTTTTCTCATATCTATATTTGATAGTTAGAGAATATAAGATTAGGTGCGAGTTCTTAAAACTCATGCTTATGGTATGTTCGTGACTCATAATCGTATGGTATGTTTTTGAACCCCTAAGCGTATGGACAGTCCCTGATTGGTTCTTGGACTACGTATTGCTAGGACCAATTCCTAAACTCATATTATTGTGGCAAATTCCTGAACTCATAACGTGTGGTAAGTTTGATGAACTGTACTGGGTATAGAAAAGTTGTGTATTGAGTTCTGAGGATTTTCAGTGTAGTAAACTTTAAGGATGATAGAAATAGATAGAATTATTGGGCAATGGATGATCATGGGAGAAATTAGAGTTGATGGTAGAAGCGTATGTATTCCAAATCTTCTAGCTATGCTAGATTTCAAATTTATTGACATCGTGCTGATATTTATACTTTTGTGTTTTCGAAAAATATGTTGGATCAATTTTTGAACCAATAAGCTTTAAAAAGGTCATATGATTCATATGTCTATGCTATTTGTTTCGGCTAAGACAAAGATGATTTGAAAAATATCAAAATATATTTTTTTAACAGTCATCAATGCAGAGTAACCTAGTGTTGGATGTGATCATAGTATCGTCAACCCACTATGGTATGATGTAGTATGACAATCACAAAATGACGGAATTCTAACACACTGATTGCAACAGTGCAGTATTATGACGTCATAAAATGATTTTTAGAATTTTTTTTTAAACCAGTTAAAGATAAGTCAATGCCAACTAAAGTGGCTAGACAAATGTTTCGATTGATGTTCGAATTATTGGTATACGTCTAAGCTATTTGATTCAGCTAGACAAATGTTTATAAAATTCAAATATTCTTTGAGAATTTATGCCAAACCAAATTATGTTGGTGCGGAATCTTATGTTAAGTCTGAGGTGAACAACCCTATAAAGGGGATTTCTCGGATTGGTTAACGTGGTTCAATCCAGGAAAAGCAGTAAGGGTTGGTTAACGTGGTTCAACCCCGAAAAGTCGTCGTGCACAACGCAATAGTATGACAGGCTGATCACCTGGCGTACAAAATTTGTCCGCGAAAATCGGTAGAAATACTTGAGAACTCAGGACAAGTTCATGGTCTTTATGACCCCTCAGACCGATATGAAAAGTTTTCTTGAATTAACTTTTCACATTATTGATGCTGCTTCACAGTTATTGTACGATTGTGAAGACTCCTAAAAGATATTCTATTATTCTGAAAGTTGAAAGTTTAAAAGATGTAAACTCCTAGTGAGTCGCTATTGTAGAATGTGATGATAGAAAAGAAATCTTCAGAGGAGAAAAATGTAACAGTTAAGTTGGAAACCTAGTTTTGGTCAATAGAATGAGCAGAGAAGTAAGTACGCTATAATTTCGATGACGAAATTTTTAGCAGAAATGGGTGAATGTAATATCCCGGAGTAGAGATGAGTATGCTGTAATTTCGAGGACGAAATTCTTAGAAGAAGGGGTGAATGTGATATCCCGAGTTTTCAGAAATTATTTTATAAATTTTATAAATGTAAAATAAGAATTTAATAAATAAAATTCTTATTATGATTTATGAGATACATTTAATATTTAATAGTAATTTAACTAGTAAATAAATGATTTAAATTAATAAACTAAGGAATTTGAGAAGGTTAATTAATTAATATTAATTAACTAAGGATAAGATAAAATTAAGCGATGGATTAAATTTCATAAACGAATTAGTTAATTCACTTACTTAAATTAGTTAATCAATATATGCATACTGTTTTATTACGATGAGGGAGTTAATTTAAACTCATTTTAATAATATATTACGTATAAATGTAATATATTATTGTGATGACTTAATATATAATATTATACCAAATTGATTTGATTGAATATCAAATGTGGCTCAATATATATATATATATATATATATATATATATATATATATGTCGGAACTAAGTTAGAAAGTTAAATTCATGTTTGAACAATGAATAAATATATTAAATAAATATATTTAAGGTGTAAATAAATTGCTTGAAAACAATGTATGGAAGGAAGGAATAAGTTAAGTTTAATTATACAATATTAATTGTATAAATTAAATGAGCTATCTAAAATAATTAATGAAGTAAATATTAATTATTAAATGATTTGTTATACTCAATGTGTTTATAATCGGTCAATTCCATATTTTTGGAATAATTTTATTATTTAATATCCCACTTTTTTTAAATATGGAAATAAGAATATATATATATATATATATATATATATATATATATATGTATGTGTGTGTGTTTATTATATGCATGAGTGGGAAGCTAAGAAAAGAAAATAAGGACAGAATGATTATATATCATTCCAAATAAGAGTAGTGTGATTTTTGCATGGATATGCTTGTCCGTTTCTGTAATTGAAAATACACCAACTTGCAAGAACGAAAGTTGTGTCCATTGTGTGTTGGGCGGTTAAACCCCTATTTTTCTTTTATACTTTGTTCATTTTAAATCTCACCATTCATGTATTCGGAAACAAGGGAATAAACTTTCTAGCCAAGCTAGAAGCTAGGGAGCGCACATTTTTTTTATTTTTCAACCAACTTAGTCTAAATAATTGAAAGTGGACATTTTGGGACAAGGGTACTGATACTTTACGCGGAAAGGGTGGACTAGCCTCTATATTTTTTTAAGTAAAAGCACCCCGTGAGTGCTAATAAAAAAAAAAAGAGGGGAGACAAACCGCCGAAAGCAAAACCACATATTTTTTTTTTATCTGGATTTCTTTGGGTTTCTTTCATCAATGTGGGATAGCAATAATACGCATACAATATGCAAATTTATTCCTTTGGCAGACAAAAGCAAATAAATTAATGATGAACTTTAAACCTTAAATACTATAGTGTGCCGCCTGCCCATTTTTCCTAAGAGACCTTTAAACATGGTTTTATCTGTAAGCGAAATATCTTGACCCATATTAATTTTCTTTTCTCTACTCAATTCAAAGTTGAATTCTTTGTTGATCTACAAATGGCAAATGCATCTGGGTTCTTTACACCTTCAGTTCCTAGAGTTAGAAGGAGGATTTATCCATCTATAGGCATATATCGAACTGGGTTTTGTACCCCAGAGGGAAACTCCACAAGGGAAATTATGGGAAAGCAAGGTGTCTTCCGCAGAAAGGCTGAACGAGAGCAAACATGCATGAAAGCTGCATGGCCAAGTCATTGAGAAAGAAAATCTAGAAAGAGGAAATCAATGAAAAATGGCTAAGCTTCCGTTTTTCTCTATATTCTATACGTGATTTTTCCAGCGAAAGGAGTTCATCGGGGGTGGTGGTTTACGGCGTTTCAGTAACTAGGGGTAACTAAATTTGCAGCTTATCATCATCACTGCCACGAACTGTAACTGCAGGTCCATAAACATGAAGTTCACGAACAATGGAATGTGTACCAATGAGTTCGGGGCAAGTGATATGGTGCCACACTTTTGTAAGCGCAATAATTCAACAAGAATATCCTAGCGGGTATCTTCATATGAAATAAAAGCACCCCAATCCTCATTTGCTGTATAGTCACGGCGAACAAGCCCAAGTTCTTCTGGCTTTATTCTCAACCCTAGAAGTAGCTAGGGGCATAGGAATGTCCCGCTGAACTTTGCAAACATGTCACCAAGGGAGTACCACGGCTAGAATCCTAGCCACGATGTCCACAAGCTGCTCAAGCGACACCCATGCAGAACCGAATAGGACACCGTTAACCTCCCTCTAAGAACCGAGTCTAGAGATTGAAATATACATATACATACATATATTTATATTTAGAGAGAGAAAGTAGAGAGAGAGATGGTACGTTACTTCAATATGTTGCTGTACGAAGTGAGAGAGATATATAGAAGTACAAGAGTTTAGAGAGACAAAAGATGAGTTGATAAAGTATCTATGTTATTCATTCCAACTTCACATTTTGATTCCTCGACAATATTACATAGAACTCAAGTAATTGTCAGTAACATGCTTGCAACTACATGTGGTTTAAGCTGGGAACCAATGGTAATGGTTATGTGGTGTGCATTCCGACAGATTAAAACCCTTAATCATTCCACGTTGTTGGATGTGGTTGCCCTCAATTGTTTGGATTAAAGCCTAACTTGCATGGGAAACTTCCATGGATGCTGCATGGAGTAGGTTATCATTCGAAGGAAGAAATTATGGATATGCATGAGATAGATGACAAATTACGGACCGAGGCAAGTTTTTCAGAACTTGCTCTTATGTGAAAAATGTCATTATCTATTAATGTGTTGTTATAATATAATATGCTATGAACTGTTGATTTAGCTGTTACGTTCAATTTGAACTTTATACTGTGCAATGAAAAACACGATAATATGTGATTTACGTGTTAATATGTTTACATGTATAACTGTCATACATGGAAATATTGTGAAGCATGCATGATACATGATTTATGTGTTATGTGTAACTGTTAAACTTGCGGGCAACGTAGTTGCTCACCCACACCACAAACAGATTTTTTTTGCAGCTAGCGTGGAAGGATCTGGTTGGTCAGAAGAAGATGATTGAAGGGAAAATGTTTAAAAGAAGAATTAAAAATCTATATCGCGACATTGTATTATTTTAATGTTGCACTATTATTTACAAGTTGATGTATTGTATACTCTGATTTAGAATTATTTGTACGATTAAAGGTTAGAAAACCTGGGATTAGACTAAGATGTACTGTAATATTATAGAGATTACATTTATGTTGTAAGAATTGTATTGTTTATGTAGTATCGTGATGAACCGGACCCGAGGTCAAGGTGACCCGGATTTGGGGTCGTCACATGTTCAATTAATGAAACTTGGTTTTTCTATAAATAGAGAGCTCTCCATTCATTATTTTCATCCATTTCAAGAGTTAGAGTTACTCTACACAAATAATTTGAGAGCTATAGTGAGAAAAAAATAATAATATATAGATATATATTACTTTCGAAGCATAGAAGCATTACGCGATTGGAAGTAAAGCTAACAACTACAAAAGGTAATACTCTAGTGGTAATTATTTTTATTTTCTTTATATAAATAATCCAAAAGTCCTATTTACAAGCAGTTATAATGCGCAAATTATTTTAAGTAAATAGTACAAAAGGCTTATTTACAAGCAGTTATAATGCCCAAATTATTTTAAGTAAATAGTACAAAAGTCTTATTTACAAGTAATTATAATGCTCAAATTATTTTAAGTAAATAGTATAAAAAGTCCTATTTACGAGCAGTTATAATGTCCGATTTATTTTTCTTATAAAGTAGAAAATATACTTTTATAAGCAGTTACTATGTTTGATTTTCTTCAAGTATTTATCTGATGAATATCTATTGTATAAGCAGTTATAATGCTGAAATTAATTCATGTATAGTAGAATGAGTCTTATTTGTAAGCGATTATAATGACTGAAATAAATTTTAAAAAAAATGTGGGTGAAAGGTTATATTTTAAATTAAAAGAAATATATTAAAGTGTTTAGTAAATGAAGTGATTTATTAAAGCCGAGTTATGATTAATTGGTTATTCAACGTGATTTAAATGTGTAGGTCACTTGAAGGATAAGTTAATAACGTTATATTTAAACGACATAACAGGCAAGTATCCTAACTTTATTCGATTTCTGTATTGAATGTAAGTTTCCTAACTTGTGCAATTATTATTCCATACAAGTTCTTATGATGATGGTGTTATCACTTACACAAGTTTACATATTGTGCAAGTCTCCTTTATAGTTGAATTATAAATTATTCAGTTGATGATAGATGCTAGTATTCGTACTTATGTACATTAAAAGTATTGTTTCGTTATCGAATTTCTTATGTTATTAAAGTTCTTAATATTCATAAATTGTTGAATAAATGTGTCGAAGCCAATTGTTCTGGCTAGACAATATTGATGTACAATGATATATTGTTGAATTCGTTCAAATCATAGATGTTATTTAAAGTCAAACTAATCCAAATTGCTTTGGTGCGGACTCGTGGTATAAAGCTGAGATGAACAACCCTAAAAAAGGGGATAACAAATCTCGAGCATATAGTCCCATTTACGCTTAGGCGTTAAAATTTTTTATATATGTGCACAATATATGGTACGATAAGTTGATCCCCTAAAGTACCTGCGGAGGATGTTTGTTGGTCTTTGTGGTTGATATTCGTCCTTATGGTTTTATTTGTTCAAGGTATTTATTACCGCTAGTACGATGGTAACAACTTCAAATCTCATTATTTCATGTTATTCAAATATTTCTCAATTTTATTCCAATTGTTGAAGTTCAGATGTAGATAATCCCTTTTCTTGATGTTCGATGCTAAACTCTCATATTACTTGCTGGGCAATTTGTGCTCATTCTTGCTTAAACCTAATATTTGCACCTAAGCATGAAAAGTCGAAAGCTCGGGCAAGGATAAAGGGAAAGGAAAGATGGATAAATAAGAAACATGTTATGCAATAATTAAATATTTATAATATTTGTAATGAACTTGAAGGATTATATATATATATATATATATATATATATATATATATATATATATGTGTGTGTGTGTGTGTGTGTGTGTATTTGTAAAGGTTATAAGAACCTTGGGACTAGACGAAGATGTTTGTAATAAACTATTTAAGTTATGATTATTTAGGTGTGTGTATTGTTAATTTAGATTTAACATTATTGGCAATGTCTAGAATGTTCTATCAAGGAAATGGGTTATTTGCTTACGCACCGTTTATACGAAAGGCCCCCTCTTTCCTGAGAACTGCCTGGTTGGCAGTAGTGTGAGTTTAAAATTTATATATTTAGAAGAAGTCCAGGTTGAATAGTGAGCATCAGTCCACTGTAGCTAGTACATGGATTTGGGGGTGTCACAGCCACCCTTTCAGGGATTCCGAGTTTCAGCTTCAGCGCGACCGCGCTACATTTGATACTAGAATTGGTGTTGTCGCGCCAACCATACAGGGATTTTGATTCTTCATAGTAGCGCTGTCGCGTTTGATCAATTCATTATTTAGGCGTTGTCGCGCTGTTACTCCAGAGAACATTTTTCCTTCCTCAGAGAAGCGTTGTCGCGTTGCATCCTAGTTCATTTCTGGCGCGGTCGCGCCAGGCCTTCTTCTAGCAACGATTTTGAATCTTTTTCTCTTTTCAGCTCCAATTCCTCCTGTAATCAATAAACACCTTAATAAGTCCATATACACATAAAACATGTAATAAAACTAAATATAAAGGGATCAAAATATATGAATATTATGCACTCATCAAATTTCCCCACACTTAGTCTTTACACATACTCGTGTAAACCAAAACAAAGGTCATATTGAAATCATCTGAATTCTATTCAACTAAACTATCAAAGGTTTCAATTCGATAACCAACCATGAATATCAATACTAATCAACAGAAATCTGTTTAACGCTTCATCAATCAGTTTACAATAACAACTTTGTCCTTCACCATTAAACTTCTCTAAATCAAACTATATGCACATAAGTATCTTTCTTATGATCTGCACTCATAGTCAACTCAGTTATCATGGAACAACAATCGTGCACACTGACTCAGAACTCAGAACATATTTTTTGTGTTATTCATCTTTTTTTTTCTTTTCAACAAAACCATCAAATTCACTTTATTTCCAGGTGAATACATTTTATGCTCCATTTCACCTTTCTCATTCTGTCTTAAGTGGGTGCATTTTATGCTCCATCTCATTTATCAACCAACGAGTGCGTTTTACGCTCCTTCTCGTTGCATGTATTTGTGGGTGAGTGCATTTTACGCTCCATCTCAACCCACCACATGATTTTGCATTTTTCTTTTCTTTTTTCAAAATTTTTTGAACTTCCTCATGTCTTTATTTTCTCATGGTCCTGCAAACATTATTAGCAGTCAAATAGTCCTAAATAATGAAATCAGTGCACATAAACAACTCCACAAATAACTCAGTCAAATAAGCGTATTTCTCATATTCCAGAACTCATGTAATACAAATTCAATTCAAATCAGTTACTATGGATCATGACTTAGTTACCATCATTCATCAACTAATTCGGCATCAAACAAATTCTATCAAATTAGTATCAATTTTCAATCTACAACCATAAACCTTAGAAAGCCTAGCTAAACAAAATCATAGAGCCAAAATTTTTTAGAGCAAAGAAGAATTTTCAAATTTTCAAAATTTTTCAATTTTTTTCACAAAACAACTCGGATTATCAAACTTAGAGCAAAACCTACCCTAAACTAACCTAAACCCCTCCCACATACTCTAACCTTACATTGTCTCCAATATAAGACAATCATGCTAAGATGAAGTAACTAACTAAAATGTAACTATAAAGTAAAGATGGATAGAAAAGCAAAACTGAAATCTTGGGTTGCCTCCCAAAGAGCGCATTTGTTTAACGTCGTTTGCTTGACAACAATCCTCTCGATCAATCATAGACCAGATCTACCAAGCTCATCATCTCAACTTCCTTTACCTGATAGCCTTCGAAGAATGGTTTCAGTCTATGACCATTTACCTTGAATATCTTTCCTGTCTTTGGATTTTGTATATCTATATCACCATGAGGAAACACATTAGAAATAACAAATGGAGATTCCCAACGAGATCGCAACTTACCGGGAAACAATTTCAGCCTTGAATTATAGAGAAGAACTTTTTGTCCAACAGCGAAATCTTTCCTTAAAATCTGCTTGTCGTGGAAAGCCTTTGTAATATTTTTGTACAGTCTATAACTCTCATATGCTTCATGTCGTAGTTCTTCCAGCTCTTGTAACTGTAACTTTCTATGCACTCCCGCCTCATCCATGCCTATGTTGCATTGCTTGATCACCTAGAAAGCTTTGTGTTCCAGCTCCACAGGTAGATGACATAGCTTCCCAAATACCAGCCTATACGGGGACATACCAATGGGAGTTTTAAATGCGTTTCGGTAAGCCCACATTGCATCTTCTAACCTCAGACTCCAATCTTTTCTGTTTGGCTTGATGACTTTCTCTAGAATGGACTTCACCTCACAGTTGAATACCTCAGTCTGACCATTAATTTGTGGATGATAAGATGTAGAAACCTTATGCATTACATTATATTTCTTGAAAAGTGTGGCTAGCATCCTATTGCAAAAGTGAGTTCCTCTATCGCTGATGATAGCTCTCAGAGTTCCAAACTTGATAAATATATTAAACTTGACAAAATCTGCAACAACTTTAGAATCATCAGTCATGGTGGCTTTAGCTTCCACCCACTTAGAGACATAATCAACAGCCAAAAGAATATAAACATGACTATAAGAAACAAGACAAAGTCCCATAAAATCAATACCCCAAATATCAAAGATCTCAATAATTAAAATAGGAGTTTGTGGTATTTGATTCCTATGTGATATATTACCTGTCTTTTGACAAATTGTACATGATTTACAAAACAAATAGGAGTCTTTAAAAATTGTTGGCTAGTAAAAGCCACTTTCTAAAACCTTATGAGCAATCCTTTTTGGTCCAAAATGCCTTCCACAAGCATAAGAGTGGCAAACGGTTAAAATAGATAAAAATTCATTGTTTGGCACACACCTTCTAACTACTTGATTAGCACAAAATTTCCACAAATATAGGTCATCCCATACATAATACTTGGCATCACTCTTAAGTTTATCTTTATGTGATCTAGAGAATTCACTTGGAAAATATGCACTTGCTAAATAATTGATAATATTAGCATACTAGGGATATTCATTACGAATAGAAAGTAAATGCTCATCCGGAAAAGAATCATGCAATAGTAGTACCTCCTCATCTCTCAGCAACCTACTCAAGTGATCCGCCACCAAGTTGTCTGCTCCTTTCTTATTCTTGATCTTCAAGTCAAATTTTTGCAGTAGCAGAATCCATTTGATAATTCTGGGTTTTGAGTCCTTCTTGGTCAGCAAATACTAAGAGCAGCATGGTTAGAATAAACTATTACTTTAATACCAAGAAGATCAGATCTAAATTTATCTAAAGCAAAAACAACAGATAAAAGTTATTTCTTAGTTGTAGAGTAGTTAATCTGAGCAGATTTTAGAGTCCTTGAAGCATAATATATGACATGGACATCTTTATCAATCCTTTGGCCCAAAACAGCTCCCATTGCATAATTGCTTGCATCACACATGATTTCAAAGGGCAAACTCTAATTTGGTGGTTGAATCACATGTGCAGAGCTCAATAGGCTTTTCAACTTGTCAAACGTCTCCTTCACTCATCGAAAAACTGGAATTCCTCATCCTTTTGCAATAACTTACACAATGGCAGAGCTATCTTTGAAAAGTCTTTGATAAACCTGCGATAGAAACCTGAATGTCCAAGAAAAGAACGAATCTCACGTACACTCACGGGGTAAGGCAAAGTAGAAATAATATATATCTTAGCTTTATCAACTTCTAAACCTTTAGTTGACACAACATGACCAAGTACTATAGCTTGTTCTGCCATAAAATGACATTTTTTTCAAAGAACAAGATTAGTCTCTAAGCATCTATCTAGCACACAAGTCAAATTATCCAAGCATATATCTAAAGAATCACCATGAATTGTGAAATCATCCATAAAGACCTCTATGCAATTTTCTAAAAGATTAGAAAAAATGTTCACCATGCATCTCTGAAAAGTACACAGTGCATTACACAGTCCAAAAGACATCCAACGATATGCAAATGTACCGAATGGACATGTAAATATGGTTTTTTCCTAGTCTTGGGGTGAAATCACAATTTGGTTATAACCTGAAAAACCATCTAGAAAACAATAATAAGCATGTCCAGCCAATCGTTCTATCATTTGATCAATGAAAAGAAGAGGAAAATGATATTTTCTTGTTACAACATTCAACTTTCTATAATCAATACACATTCTCCATCCTGTTTGCGTACGTGTGGGCACCAACTCATTGTTGTCATTCTTGACGTCCGTGATTCCAAATTTCTTTGGTACTACCTATACTAGACTCGCCTACTGACTGTTTGAAATGGAGTAGATTATACCTGCAACAAGCAATTTGAGCACCTCCTTTTTCACTACCTCCATCATGGGTGGATTCAATCTTCTTTGTGTTTCTTTAGTGGGTCTTGCTCCATCTTCTAACAAAACCTTATGCATGCACATCGCATAACTTATACCTTTGATATCTATTATTGTTCAACCAAAAATTGTGATGTGGTCCCTTAGGACTCTTAACATTTTATCCTCTTACACTTTGGTTAGATTACTAGTAATAATCACATGTAATGTATCATTAGTCCCTAAATATACGTATTTCAAGTGTGCTGGTAATGGTTTCAATTCTAGAATTGGAGCTTGCACCATAGATGGTAACATATTTTGATGAGAAACAGGAAATTGAATGGATTGGACTGCATACTTATCTGAGATTTTAGGTAAAGAATGCAATGCAGCTACAGCCTCCTTTAATTCCTGATTTTGCTCAATCTCTTCATCTTTATCCATCTCCAAACTGTTAACGATGCATGGAAACCTCCAAACTTTCCTTATGTATGTGTTCAAAAGATCCCTGCACAAAAGAGTCAATGATGTCAATAACAAAAATATGATTAACATTACTAGGATACCTCATGGCCTCATATATATTGAATTGTATCTTTTCACCATCAAATTCCATAGATTAGGTTCCATTGTGTACATCAATCATTGTCCTTGTTGTTTTCAAAAATGGTCTCCCTAATAAGATATGTGAAGGATTTGGAGATCCGTCATCCTCCATATCCATAATGTAAAAATTTCCAGGAAAGATTAGTTCACTTACCTGCACCAAGACATCTTCAATTACCCATTGAGGGTAAGTATTAGTACGATCGGCCAATTGAATAATAACACTAGTTTGTTTTAAAGGACCTAGATTTAAAGAAGCAAATATAGATAATGGCATGACAATATTTATTGAAGCTCCTAGATCTAGCACGGCTCTCTCAAATCTAGTATTACCTATTCTACACGGGATTGTAAACATGCCTGGATCTTTACATTTAGGGGGCATTTTTCTTTGAAGTACTGCTGACACATTTTCTCCAACAGTGACCCTTTCATCATTTTTTAATTTTCTTTTGTTAGTGCACAATTCTTTCAAAAACTTGGCATACCAGGACACTTGTTTTATTATATCCAAAAGAGGGATGTTTACCTCCACCTTCCTAAAGGTTTCCAGAATTTCTTTTTCTTGGTCATCCTTCTTTGAAGTCTTGATATTCTTAAGTGGAAAAGGTAATGACTTAGTCATAACTTAAGAAGATGTGTTAGATTTTACCTTTGGTGTCTCAATCTCTTCCTTAGCTTTTTCCTCCTCAAAATCTGCAACTGCTTTAGGCACTTCTAGCTCTTTTCCACTCTTTAATGTGATCGCACTGTCATTCTCCATTGGATTAACAACTGTTTAGGGGGGTAACTTTCCTAAGCCTTGAGATTCCAAAATTCCCACTACGGTAGCAAGCTGCCCCACTTGGTTCCTTAGATCTTGAATAGAAGTTCTCGTTTCCTGGACGAATTGTTGTGTCTGAGTCATGAATAGCTATGAATGTCCCATAAATGCCTTGAAAATGTCCTCCATGGATTGTCCATTGTTTGCAGGAGCTGTTTGTCTAGGTTGATACCACGGTTGAGCCGGTTGAAAACCTTGCTGCATAGCTGGGAAAGTTCCTTGTGCTTGTGGCCTATTCCCTCCATAGCTGAAGTTCGAATGATCCCTCCAGCCTGGATTGTAAGTGTTTGAGTATGGATCATACTTCTTTTGGGGTTGTTCCTGATAGTTTCGCATTGCATTGACTTGTTGTGGAGACTCATCATCTTGCAATGTGGGCAAACATCTGTGTTGTGATTCGGTTGTAAATAAATCTCGCACGACTTTGCGACTGGCAAGTTTCCTGTAGCTACTTGTCTAACCACACAGTTAATTCCGAAATTTGTTGCTCCAAATTACTTGTGCTTACCTCACTTACCTTTTGTGGTAAATGAGCATTCCTAGTTCCATACTGCTGCGAATTGGCTGCTATGTTTGCAATCAAGTTCTTTGCAGCCTCTGGAGTCTTGTCCACTAGTGCTCATCCGCTAGCAACATTAATCATACTCCTATCCATTGGTAGAAGCCCCTCATAGAAGTACTGGATTAGGCGTTGATCATCTATTTGGTATGGCGGGAAGCTAGAGCACAGCTTCTTGAACCTTTCCCAATATACATACAATGTCTCTCCACTGAACTGTCGAATTCCACATATCTCCTTCCTTATATTGGCTACTCTTGAAGCAAGAAAGTACTTTTTTAAGAACATCTTCTTCATGTCACTCCATGACTGTATTGATCCGGAGGGAAGATAATACAACCAATCATTTGCCAAATCTGCCAGTGACAAGGGAAACGCTATCAGCTTGATTTGGTCCTCTTTAATTCCTTGTGGCTTCATGGTAGAACACACCACATGGAACTCCTTTAAATGCTTGTGTGGATATGCACTTGTAAGGCCACAAAAGGTAGGCAAAAGGTGAATTAGTCCATATTTTAGTTAAAAAGCAGCAATTAAATTAGGATATTCAATGCACAAATGTTGTTGGTTAAAATCAAGAGTTGCCAACTCCTTCAAAGTCCCATTATTATTGGGTGCAGCCATCTTTTCTTCGTCCAAATTACTGGATGAATGGTTTGAAAGTAACTCAAGTGCTATGTTGAGGCCTGGTAATGAAGCCTCGTCTGAATCTGCAATAGTGCGTCGGGATTAACGAGCTTCCTTCCTTAACATGCGTGTAGTTTTCTCTATTTCTAGATCAAAATTCAATCCAAGAGAGTGAGAGGATCGAGTCATAAACTAAAAATAAAATAAAAATAAAGAATAAATAACGACAATTAACACTCCCTAGCAACGACGCCAAAATTTGGGAGCTGTCGTTAACACTCCAAAATTAAAACCTTATTTTAACTCTATGAACACAAAATTCAGTATAGCAATAAGCAATGATTGATCCCATAGAGAGTGAATTGTCTTTTATTTATCCTAATGTTTAAGGGGGGTTTTGAATTGAATTTATTAACTAAAATATCATAAAATATTTAATAAGAATAATCAATGAATTAAAGACTTAAATTCTCCAGTTCATGTAGTATTGTATTTTTACAATCTTTGGAGTTATCAAGTTCTATAATATTTATCCTTGAATGAAATTAATAACCCTAGATAACCGCAATCGCTAATTATCCAAAATTCTCCTTAAGTTTTAAATCTAATGTGACAATCGCCCCAAGAGACCCTAACTATTATACAACCTAAAACTATCAGTCTAGATTTAATATAACAACAACATTAAGAATTAGAGAATTATGTTATTCCAAGCAACATTCACACAATCAGGGATTATTTAACTTGTCTTCTGATAATCTTCACAATACTCAAAAGGTTGTCCACAATCATGTATCACTAATTGCTACTTATGATCAGATATAATATCGTTTGCTTAATACTATATCTTAATCTAGCAGATCATATTGATTAGATTAATCTAACTGGCCACATTAAATCAGTCAAATCAAATAACATGCAATCAATTAAAATAGATTATCAGAATAAATATCATGTAAAAAGGAATAAATAAAGTAGACTTGATCAAACCATTAATTATAAAGAAGGTTCAACATCCCTTAGAACTGAAATAGAGAATTTAGCCTGACATGCCTTCAATCTTGCTCCAAAACTAGGGTTTGTAATTGAATGTAGATCTCTCTAATATTTGACTAAAAACATGTATTTATAGTCTTAAGATAATATCCTAATACTCTAAGAAATAACAATCCTAATTAGAGTCAAATTAGATAAAAATTACACAACTGTTGAAACTCCTAATGCCGACCTGGCGCTGTCGCGCCAAGATTCCTTCTATAATTGGCGCTGCTGCACCACCCTTCCAGGGATTCTGAGTTTTAGCTTCGGCATGGCCGCGCTACATTTTATACTGGAACCGGCGCTATCGCGTCAACCATGTAGGGATTTTGATTCTTTAGAGTAGCGCTGTCGCGGTTGATTACTTCACTATTTGGGCGCTGTCGCGCTGCTACTCCAGAGAACATTTTCCTTCCTTAGAGAAGCGTTGTTGTGCTGCATCCTAGTTCATTTCCGGCGCGGCCGCGCCGGTCCTTCTTCTGGCAACGATTTTGAATCTTTTTCTCTTTTCAGCTCTAATTCCTCCTGTAATCAATAAACACCTTAATAAGTCCATATACACATAAAACATGTAATAAAACTAAATATAAATGGATCAAAATATAAGAATATTATGCACTCATGAATAGTAAACAAACGACACATCTAAATGTAAAATAATAGTTAAAGAGGAGAGAGAAAGTGTTGCAGAGAGAGGAGAGAAAAATATTTTACTATAATTTTACCTTTGAGTATATCATTGGATTTATACTTTGGGTGTGTACATAGATATACTCTTACAACACCTGTAACTTGTAAACATGCTATTGATTGTAGGTATAAAATCGCACAACTAGCACCATTAATATATCTTTTAACTTTTTAGACAGATTTTTTGTGGCTGTAGTGTGTTGCACCAAAAGAAATTAAAAGTTTTTAATTTTAAGCGACTGATTTAGCAAAACCAATATTAATGAAGGTCCATTTCAAGTGACTGATTTAGCAAACCCAATATTAATGAAGGTCGATCCATTTTCCAAGAAATATTATGACATTAGGGTATGGAACCAACTAGAGTTAATTATTATTACCTTCATTCCATAATATTTGACTTTTTAGAAGAAAAAATTTGTTCCAATTTATTTGTCGTTTACAACTTTCTAGCAGAATAAATTATTTAGTTTTCTATAGCACCCTTAACTTCTCTCATTGTCTCATAAAATTTTCTCCCTTGTATTAGTAGTTTTCAACTTCCCATAAAGGGTAGTGATGGAATTTCATACAAATTTTAATTATTAAATAATAGTATTAAATGACTTTTTTAATTCATGTGCATGAAGCTAAAATGACTATTATTAAAAAATGAAGTTAGTAATAGAATTGATATGAGATAGAGAGAGGAACAACTTGTGCACGCTATCTATAAAAGAATTCCTTGCTAGTGTTTGCGTACATGCAGCTGCAGCTTGCGGGTGTTAATTCTAATTAAGTTGCATCAATGGAGAAAAACATTCTTTTTCTTCTTATTGTTTAAGTTTGATTAATGTAATAGTTCATATTGTAAACTACATAAAAAAAAATCACATAATTTAAAATTTTGCAAATTAACTAGGAGTAATTATGCGCTTTTGTTTATCAAATAACAACTTAAGATTTATATGTTCACAAAATTTCAGGCCTAGATAGAGTTGCGTTTGTGTTCCACAAGGTCCTGAAATTTTGTGGGATTTCCTCAAAATGTGCCAAGAACGGATGTCGAAAGTGATGTTATAATAGGAATAATAAATACCGGAATTTGGCCGGTGTCTAACAGCTTCAAGGAAGAAGGATTTGGTCCACCACCTTCAAGGTGGAAAGGAGTTTGTCATGGATATAATTTCACATGCAACAAGTACGTTTCATAGTTTCATTGCCGGCACCATGCATGCAAACATACAAGATTAACATAATTTTGCACGTGAAATTATTATAATCAGACTAGAATGTAAGATTGTCCGCTTAGTTTAAATAATAACCAAATACGTACATTTTTTTTTCCATTTAATTCTTTACTTTATTATATTTCTTCAATCCAAATGTAACATAATGATCAGTAAATATACAAATATCTTTTTAGCGACGACGGCACAAGTAACACAATCATTTACCATAAATATTAGTATCGCTACATGTGTATTGGGAGGAACCCTTCATTACCCTAGTTTTTCACTCGATTTCCTCAGTGTGTGTGTGTGTGTGTATATATATATATATATATATATATATATATATATATATATATATATATATATATATATATATATGGTCCGGATCTTAAGCTCACCCTTATCCGGCTCACCCCAAGCTCACCCCTCTTTAGCGACGGACCCGACGACGGTTTGGTTATACAACCGTCGTCTATACTTTTAGCGACGGACAATATATAGCGTCGCTAAAAGTATAGACGACGGTTGTATAAACCAACCGTCGCCGGGTCCGTCGCTAAAGGGGGGTGAGTTTGGGGTGAGCCGGATAAGGGTGAGCTTAAGATCCGGACCGTATATATATATATATATATATATATATATATATATATATTACTTTGAACGACTACACAAATGATACGACAAATATTATTGTGTCGCCAAACGTAATATTAGTTTATGTCATTAAATATATATGCACTCCATCCATTCTTTTTTACATGTCGTTTTAGAAAGTAAAATTTGTTTCTTTTTAATTGTCGTTTGTAGATTTCAAAAAATCATTAATGACTTAATTTCGCATATTTATCCATTCCACAAAAAATTATTCGTTCCATTCTACAAAAAATCTCCTATTTATAAATATAACAAATATAAAAACTTTATATTTTTATTTTATATTTGCTCTTAAAAATAATAAATTGTCAGTTAAGTAATAGTAAAATTATGATAAAATTATAATAACAAATTTAAAAAAATATGTCATTTCATACTACTATCAATAATAAGAATATTTTTTTTTTGTAAACCAGAATTATTTTATAAATAAGACTCTATTTGCGGGACTGAAGGAGTATTTCAGTATCCATTAATTAGCTCTATAGTAGTTTATTGATAATTGATATAACAATTAATAAGGCTATGATTCCTTTTGAAGTACAATCTTGTAATGAAGTTTCTTTTGTAGGTATTATATAGACTATAACTTAGACCGGAATAATTCATTCATGAGTTTACATTTCTTTGTAGGTATTGGTGATTTTGGAGCGGAGCTCCAAAGCTCGAGCCAAGATCAACCCGATTCCCTCTGCATCTATTTTGAAGTTGTGAAATAAAGTTTGCAGAACTTTAGTTATGCAGAGTATTTCCACAATCGGTGCTTGTGTGGCGCTTCGGTACTGTCAAAAATGAATGGAATAGAGGAAGAAGAAAGGAGAGAGAGAAAACAGGGAGAAAAAAAGAGAAAAAAGCTGAAGAATAAAGAGAAAGAATAAACTTTTTTTATTAAATTTTATTTTTGTCACTTGTTAGTCGTCATAAAATACTCCCTCAATATAAGTTTGTAGTGTAAAATTATACTTTTTGGGTCAAAAACGTATAATTTTACACTAATAAGTATATCTTGAGATAGTGTTTTGCTAATTAATCAAATTCAAGTACGAAAATACAGGCACAAACAGAGGGGACAACTTTGCATTTAGTCATATTACTAACATAACAATTCTCAACTTTGCAAATGCAGCAAATTAAATCATTATCTCAAAGAAGGAAACTTGAGCGATACAGAAAGTGATGTGCAAACACGGTAAGAAAACTCGCACTTACTATGTCCGTTGCTAAAATAATTAGTGATGGCCCCACTACCCGCAATTAGCGTAGCCTAAAACGACTTGCCAGAGACTTTTTGCTGACGGACCGAAGCTCCAACCACCCATGAATATTCCGTATCCGACATGCCACGGATATAAATCCGTGGCATGTTCTGGTCTCAGAGTTCGGTTTCACACTGACACTACCTAGGTTAGGGAAGTGAGGTTTAGGCATGAAGAATTGGTTCAAACATAAATGATTAGCACAATAAATGTGATAAAGTTTTGTTTACTTCATTAATAAATGATTAGAGATATGGCTATACTATATATTGTACTCCCTCCGTCCCAGCATAAATAGTCATATTTGACTTTTTACGTATATTAAAAAAGGATAAAATGATAAAATTATTATTTAATTATATAATTTTTTGCACATGATTAGTGATGTTCCATACATATGCATAGAATATAGAAATATGACAATTAATATAAAGAGTATATAGACAAATTATTATAAAAAATAAATTATTTAAGATAAGTATACATTTAACTTAAGACTATTTAAAATAGTAATAAGAATTTTTATTCTGAGATAAATGAAATATCTATTTAATTATTTTTCTATCAATCTCTTGTAGGATGGTCAATAAGTTCTTACCATATTGGTATGATGGTGTCCTATTAGATTATTTTATTTATTATTATTATAAGACTTTTTTTCCTCCTTAACTTGTTGCAAATACTTTGATTCTTGGAACGTAACAAGCTTGGAATCCGTATAAGGCATAAACTGTCTTTCTTATATATTTTTGTTTATCAAAATAATTCAATTGTAAATTTCTCTTTTAAATTATTATTATATATGTCATTAATATTTTTATGACTTTTCTCTTATTTTATTGTGGGATCCATGTATGTGTGTGTGTATATATATATGTGTATATATATATATATATATATATATATATCAAATTATAATTATATTCATTGAATTTGAACATATATTATTATAATTATGTAATATGTATTTGAAAAAGTTGATGTTCAAATTACCCTTAAAATGACCAATTAAATTAATTTGGATAAGATCTCCTCTTGAATACTGAATGAAAAAAGTTGTTTGATAATTGACATGTCTGAAATATCTGAATAATATATTTTTATTATTTTACCTCTCTGAAAAAATTCAAAATTGTTGTAAATTAATTTAATATTACTTAATATAATAGTTAATATTGTAAAACAAAATTAAATATAAAATATTTCATTCAGCAGTCATTCAACCCATTCAGTCAAAAAAATTACTCTTAGCCATTCAACCCAAAAATCTGACCGATTCAGTCATTCAGACGATTTTTATTCAAAACAAACGTACTGAATTGAATGGTTGACCGATTCAGCCATTTAACTCTAAACAAATACCCCTTTATTATATACTTGTTCTTAATCTGGTTAAACGAGGAAAACATCCGACATGTAATTTGACACTTTCCAAATTAATACATCTTAATAAATCTATATATAATAGGCTTATTTTCATGCCAAAGAAAAGCAACCACACACACGTACACCATAATTCAGCTCTGAATTTTGAGAAATGGTGTCATTACAGTCTCCAGTGAAGATGAAATTCTCTAGTGCTTCATGCCTTGTATTATTAACATGTCTATTTTTTTGTACACAACTGATCAATCTCATTAATGGAGCTTCTGTCGACGACCATCGGAAGGTAATTAATTAATAATCTATTTGGTTATTCCTCTGTTTCTTTTTCCTCTGCATGAGTATACTAAAGAAATTGTGAATGAATGATGCAGACATATATTGTATACATGGGGGATCCTCCTAAGGGTGATGTACCTGCATCATCCCTTCACACTAATATGCTTCATCAAGTTCTTGGAAGGTACCTGAAAATTTAATTATCTCCATTTCCCATTTTTATTGTTCTTTAATTAGACGAATTGAATCCTTAATTTTTTTTTTTTTATAAATGAAATGGATTGTGCAGCGAGGCAGCATCGACTTCTCTACTCTACAGTTATGGGAAAAGTTTCAATGGATTTGTTGCGAAGCTAACAGAAGAAGAGAAGCATAGAGTAACGAGTATGTGAAGTTTCTTCATTATTTTCTTGAGTTTTCTTTGAAATTAATGAAAAAGAACAGTTTTTGATGAAATAATTAATCTCACAATGTGTATAGGATTGGATGGGGTGGTTTCTGTATTCCCAAACAGAAAGAAACAACTACACACAACACGGTCATGGGACTTCATGGGTTTCTCCCAACAAGTTAATAGAACAACCATTGAAAGTGACATCATTATCGGAGTAATTGACTCTGGTATCTGGCCGGAGTCCGATAGTTTCAACGATACAGGATTTGGTCCACCGCCAAGCAAATGGAAGGGCACTTGTCAATCCTCTTCAAATTTCACTTGCAACAAGTAAGTTTGTATAACTTTAATTTTTTTTTATAATTTTCCATTAATGGGCAATGATCGTTATCCACGTTGCATGTAGCCAACAGTCTACCAAACAGAACAGTGACGGACAATAAGTTTGGCTGATTGTTGACTGCAACAACGTTCGTAAATCTTATTCATTAGTTTACAAGTCTACGTACTTTTATCTTAATTAAGACAGAACAAATTACAATTCATTTAATGTAGTAAAATCATCGGAGCACGATACTACCATAGTGATGGAGTTATTGGCAAAAATAATTTAAGATCTCCTAGAGACTCGAGAGGCCACGGAACACACACCTCATCAATAGTTGCTGGAGGCTTGGTGAGCACAGCAAGCCTAATGGGGCTGGCACAAGGGACAGCTCGAGGCGGGGTCCCATCAGCACGCATTGCACCGTATAAAGTATGCTGGACCGATGGCTGTGATGGTTCTGATATTCTCGCAGCATTCGACGATGCAATTGCTGACGGAGTTGATCTAATCAACCTCTCGGTTGGAGGTCCGTTTCCTAATGATTATTTTGAAGATCCTATAGCAATCGGAACTTTCCATGCCATGAAAAATGGGATATTGACCTCTGTATCAGCTGGTAATGACGGCCCTCGACATGGGACAATCACAAATCTTTCACCTTGGGTGCTTACTGTTGCTGCTAGCACAATTGACAGGAAATTCTTGACAAAGTTGCGGCTTGGTAACGGCATGGTTTATGAGGTGAAATTTCTATGCCTTAACGTTGTTAAAGTAATATTAACTCTTAGTGAATCATCTATCAATCTCAATCTGCCTTAATTAATGGGATATGACAGCAAATGTATGAAGCAAAAGTTTTGTAATACCAATTAAATTCAGTTCTCTTAATTCTTTTAGGGGTCAACGATAAACACATTTGACCTCAAGAATGGCACGGTCCCAATAGTTTATGGTGCAAATGTGCCAAATACCACAGCAAATTTTACTGATTACGAATCCAGGTAATTAACACTATTACTTACTAATAATCTTTGTCTAATTGTTGCCTCCACACTGTTAAATTTTGCCTATGAAGCCTAACTGGTGTACATGGAAATGCAGCTATTGCCTTCTAAATTCTTTGGATTCAAATTTAGTAAAAGGTAAAATAGTTCTCTGTAATGGATTGAGGAATGGGGAATCTGAATTACTGTCTGGAGCAGCTGGTACTGTAAGGAGAGGTAGAGGTGATAAGGACAATCCTCAATCGTTTCCTCTCCCTGCAACATACCTTGGTGCAGACGACGGGGAAAGTGTTTTCAATTACATTGACTCGATAAGGTACTTCAAAGACAACGATAACATTTTAATTATCACCGTGTTTATTTTTCATATTACGTGGCGAGAGAAATAAATACACAATAATTTGCAGTTAAGGCATTGAGTCGAATATTTGATGTTATGTACATATAATATAACCTTGAATGATTTTGTGATTCTTATATATTATGTTCACATTGGAACAGCAATCCTACTGCCACTATATTAAGGAGCGACGAGGTTAACGACACAGTAGCACCATATGTCGCCTCTTTCTCATCAAGGGGGCCAAACATTGTTACGCTCGACATTCTCAAGGTAACTACTAATTTAAGTAACCATCCTTAGTTATTTTTCATCTCCTTTTTTAATTAATTGAAATTTCTACGTTTTGGAAAGTAAGCTTAACAAACTTTGTTTGGGTTGTCCCTTTGCCTCTGATATAATTTTTTATACAAAGCCATAAATCTTAAAAACTTCTTGTTTAAAGAAATTAAAAGCTGACACTTGTACACTTGTTTAAATAATAATTCAAACTTTTAGCGACACTTACTGATCTAGCAGCATCATTTATTGCTTTCGCATTACCAATTGTCATAATTTTTAAGTAAAGAAATTAAACATGGTATTTCACATTCAAATTATCTTATGAAACCTTTGCTGAACCTTGTTAATTAATGATGTTGCAGCCCGATTTAACTGCCCCTGGAGTTGGGATTCTAGCAGCATTTTCACCAGTGTCTCCACTTTCGGGAGTTAAAAGCGATAACAGAAGAGTACTATACAATATAAAATCCGGGACATCTATGTCTTGCCCACATGCCACCGCTGCAGCTGCATACATCAAATCTTTTCATCCGTCATGGTCTCCAGCAGCCATAAAGTCCGCTCTCATGACAACTGGTAATGATTATAACTCGTTTAATTACCTTAACGTTATATTTGACAACTCAATTTCCAAGCTTCAGAATAAAAATCGAAATCACATTTAAAATCCCATAAAATTAAAATTTAGTATTAATTAAAAGTTGGCGTTCAATTCCAATTTCAAGGCAAACTGTTCGAATTTATTAATAACAATCTCAATTATGTTGCCTTTCGCAGCCTTCCCTTTGAGTACCACTACTAGTCCAGACGCCGAATTTGCATATGGTGCAGGCCATATTGATCCTATAAAAGCTATAAATCCAGGTTTAGTATATGATGCTGATGAGAACGACTACATAAAATTTTTGTGTAGTCAAGGCTATAATACCACAATATTACGACTAATCTCCGGAGATAACGGCACGTGCACTAAGGCCACAACCGGAACTGTCTGGGACTTAAACTTACCTTCATTTGCTCTAGTTCCATTACCCTTACAATCGTTTAGCCGCAACTTCACCAGGACTGTAACAAATGTTGGCACACCGGTGTCCACATATCGTGCTACAGTTACAGGTTCGAATGCGCTAAAAATCCAAGTTGAGCCGAGTGTTTTATCTTTTACATCGGTTGGGCAAAAGTTGTCATTCAAAGTGAAAGTTGAAGGGCTAATAGGTAGAACTGTAGTGTCAGCTTCTTTGGTGTGGGATGATGGTACACATAAAGTTAGGAGCCCCATTGTTGTGCACGCTTTATTTTCATAGTTCATTACATATATGCTAAATTAGGTGGTCAAAAGGTTTAATTTATAAAAATTTAGAGACATTAAAGTTTAATGTCTCAAAGTAGAAATATTAGAGTTTAAATTATAAAAAATGAAAAAGTTTAAAGTTTAAAATGTATTTAAGTCTTTCAAGTATATGCTCATTTTTTTAATTTGCCAAGGTTTAAATCCTTGCGCATCTTCGATCTTTTACCTTGCTTTCCTCCCCTTCAAATAAGTATATGCATTATAAAGGTGGTTAAAACCTAATGAAAATTGAACTCTAAATCAAATTAATTGTAATAATTACTGATTTGAAAAGAATGAAAAAATGTTAGGTTGATAACTACCATAGAAATAAACTCAGATTATTTAGTTTGTTTACTCTAATTTATTTTGCTCACGCAAAAAAAAAAAAAAAAAAAAATCTTTGTAATAATTTCACCCACATCCGTGTCCTTTATGCTTTCATAAAAAGTTGACATTGACATATATGCCCCCATCCACTTTCACATTTATATGAATTTGTAGTCTTTGTTGACTTTAATTTTCATTAAAATTGCATCAAGTGCAGAGTGCAATTGCATGGTTGAATATTGGTCATACCTAAACTTACCATAACAAGCACATTGACACAAATTTACAAGTATAAGAAACGTAAGTGTGTCACTTTTACAAGTTTAAACTGTAAGCATGAAATTGAAAGTGAAATGCAAGTTGTTCCACAAAAAACGTGCTCTTATTCAGCCATATCAACCTGAGACGTTGATTCCAGTTAGTTTAAAACAATAGAACTGCTTCAGCCATATCAAGCTGGGATCTTGATTCCAGTCAGTTTAAAACAATAGAACTATTTTCGTAGAATTGTTCAAATAACTGTCTGGAATCCAAATATACCGAATTGGTACATTTCTTTTGGAACAATATAAATTGAATGATAAAATCAAGAGAATACACCAAAATCTAAAAGTAAGATTTGAAATCATACTTCAATATATGGTCAATTAATTAATTAAAATAGTTTCTTATTAAATTAAGAACAATTCAACAAAAGTAATAGTTTTCTTAGATCTCAGTACATATCATCCATGATCTATTAACTATTTTGAAATAAGGGGAATTGGTTGCCAGAATTTCGTCTCCTCATTCCAACGTGCATAGCCACTATCAGTTACTTGTACCTTGCATTCATCCTTGCATTTCTCTTGATCCCCATCTACTGATTTGAACAGGTAAGCGTTGCCTACACTAGAAACTCCGGTACAAACAGCTGGAAAAAATCCCTCGACACTGTAATCAGGTGGTACCGGGATGGGAACTTGTTGGCCTGAATTTATAGTTTTAAATACTAATTCTGTTAAATCACCGCCGGCACAATTTACTTTAACCGTCTTCCCATTGCTGAGTAGATTGTTTACAGTAAGGTTAGCGGCATCGCTAATGTCCCAATAAAATGTAAACTGCAGTAGTGCTATAATTGCAACAAATTTCATTGTCGACCACATGGCAGCAATGTTCGTATATATTTAGCTCGAAAACAAAAATTCATAAAAATTGTCAAAACATTTTGTTTTGTGGATGAATCTGTTGGTCTCTTACATTTATTTATATGACATTCTTGATGCAAATAATTAA
Organism: Aralia elata; assembly: GCA_034770075.1. Lineage (NCBI taxonomy): Eukaryota > Viridiplantae > Streptophyta > Magnoliopsida > Apiales > Araliaceae > Aralia > Aralia elata. The sequence goes on along the minus strand of CM068383.1, from coordinate 36,890,503 downwards.
ATGCATCCTCATTCTTTAACTGCTACTATTTGTTATCATTTAATTTTATGTTCTTCTTCATTTACTCTATAGTTCAAAACTGATTTAATTATGTACGTTTTCCTTCTTTTTTTAAAAAATTTAATTCTTTAATACCTTTATAAAATTAAACAATAAAATAAACCTATAGAGATGATTATATATTGAGCTATTGAATCAACTTCTCATCTTTGAATGTACAAAAAGATCATTATACAAAAGTGATGTTGTCAAAATATATATTTAGTGACACTTTTTTGTAATTATTTTAGCGCGTAACACTTTAAGAAATATTTATTGATCTGGTAACATTATTTAATTTTCTTCCAACAATATCAATGTTGTATATAAAAAAAACAAAAGTATACAAACACATCACAAAGAGTGTTACGAGCTAGGTAGGAATTGAAGCATGCAACAGCTTAATTACTCATAAATATTGTTGTTTTTATCTCAGCAATTAAATGAACTTTGAGAATTTAGTAAATTAAAGGTACATAGATGATTAAATCAGTTTAGAAATATAAGTGAAGAAAACATAAAATTGAAGGGTTTCATTCAATTTTGCATCAAATTCATAAGGTAAAGAGTAAGTTACATCGAAGTTCTACCCGGATTATATTCCCAAAAAATGTACTCCATCTATTCTAAAATTAGAGATTCAATTTGACTTTTGAGATTAAACGACGGCATATTACACTTCAAATTGATGTAAATTTATTTAATTTTAGTTGATACAATTATTATAATTGTATGAGTCATACCAATTTTGATAGTTTTTGTTATATACTATACAATTATAATAATTGTATCAACTAAAATTAAATAAATTCACATCAATTTGAAGTTTAATATACCGTTATTTAACCTTAAAAATCAATTGCATCTCTACTTTTAGAACGGATGGAGTATATAATAGGCTAACAATTAAAGTACTCATTCACAAATTACTTGGCAAGTTTGTTTGTGCTAAAATACAAGAATAATTGACAATGAAATCAAGCATTGCATTAGCGATTATAGTAGTAATGCAGTATACATTTTGTCACATTAATTAGCAAAGCTGCTAGTCTGCTTGTAAGCAAACAACTTAGCCCTGGGAAAATAGTTACAGTAAATTGTCGAAGTAATTTGACGATAAGAGTATCCCAAACTGTATACCCAGGCCAAAAAGTTTCAATCAGTGTACCTCCTATAAGCCGTGCTAGTGAGGGCTTCGGGAAAACTGTGTAGCAAAATCTGATGTTGGTTACGCTTACCTGTTCAAATCAGAGGATGGAGATGAATGGACATGCAAGGATAAATGCAAGATACGAGTCAATTCCACTGGTTATTTACGCTGGAATGGGGGGAAGCAAATCTGGCAAAAAATTCCCCTTTAATAATAATTTAATTCAAGTCAATTTTGTTACGCGCTGGTTACTCATGAAATAATGGATTACGATTGCCTTCATTACGTCTGTCATCCATTTTCTCTCAATACACATATAGCGACACAAATATTATATTTAGTGGCATAATAAAATTAATTACAAATAAAAGTGACACTATCAAATTGTCGCAAGAAATTGTTGTTGATACGGTCAAAAGCATCGCGTCGCTAAATGCGTCTCGAGAGAAATTAGAAAATTGGTGTAATGGAGGATCCTAATCCTGAAAACAAAATGTTGCTGAGACTTTGAGAACTACCAAAAATGAAATTACAAGATTGTTTGTAATGTTTGATTAAGTCATGGAATTAATGAGTGATTTTAGTGTACTTGCTTTTTGTATAGAGAGTACGTGTGAAAATGCGAGCCTCTTTGGATTTTGTATTTTCAATAATAAAATTATTTTGTCATTTGCTAAAAGTAAGATACAAGGTTGGAGATATTACGGCATACAAAATTGGTGTCCAATAACTATCCGAACAAGAAAAATTACTTTCATTTATTAATGATTTATATCATGATCAAATTACAAAATCTCACAAAATTACTTTCACATATTCTAGGATATATGCAAGATATGAGTAGATGGAAATGATTAGTTAAGTTGTGTTGAGATTGACTCATATTTGTGCAGATTCGACTAATGGCTATTATGACAGACTAGTCGAGGGTCTTGAGTTTTACTTGATGTTTTTGGGTTTTATGAATTTTTTTAGTTACTATACAACCATTTTTTTTGTGTGGATTATTGTAGTGTGAAAAATATGTATATGAATATATTAAAAAATCAGGATTAGTTAAAATTAGTAAATCTGAGTATATTTTGTGTAGTACTTCTTTTTGTCCGTCTTTAATGTCTATTTGATTGTTCGATATATCCGATCTTAAATTTTAACCAGCTGGAATGCGGAGAAGCAAATCTGGCAAAAAATTCCCCTTTCAAAATGATTAAATTTAAGCCAAATTGTTAGGTTACTCATTACAAAATAATGTATTGAGATTTAACTACCAAGTACCAAAACGAAATTTAAGAATTACAAGATTGTTTGTGATGTTTGATTAGGTTGAACTTGGCTCTCTTTTATTATACATCCCCTCTAATTTTACCTAATACACTAAATTTTTGTGATTTTAATATTGTAATTGAAATCAACACCGTTATATTAATGTTCAGTAGTATAGTTGTTTCATAAACGAAAGTAATTCGACACTTTTTCACATTTAAATGAATATTGTAAATATAGTTAAAATTAAATTTCTTTAAATTAAAAAACGCATGTGCACCAAGTATTTTTCCCTGCGTTTATTTAAAATTCCCGTAAAATTTTAATTCCCTGTGAGAATGGAGATGATTATTAAGTTTTAATGTCCATGAAATGATGAGTGTTAGAATATTTACAAGACATGATATGAAGTGGGATCTGTAATCTTTGCCCCTGTCCCGCCCATTGCCATTCCTAATGCAAACAAGTAAAATTTCTTTCATTTATTCATGATCTTTATTGTAAAATTGGAAAATATCTGGTTTTAAACGCTAATAAACTAAATCTTACTTATATATGATGTAAGACCCCCTTTCCGAAAAATAGGAAAGGGAGGACACGTGCAAAGCACAACAGAACTAGCAAAATAAATCAATAGCTTTATGCCTCAAAATTTAACTCCAATAATAATAATCTCCAGAGGTCAACCGATTCAAACCATAATTTAAAAATATTTGTTACAACTCCAATAACTGAATATCTCCATAACACAAATCAAAATACCAAAGCCTAAATAAAATATCTAAACCACTTGGATAAAAGGAAATTCTCGTCACACTTGCCCATGCTCCCCCTGATTACCTGCCGGAAGGAAAAATACAGCATGAGCCAATTGCCCAGTCCGAATATATAGTACAATAATAAATTGAATTAACTAAATCAATTAATGAACTGAACTGAAACGAACAAAACTAACACAACGAAGTAATAGGCTAAATCAAATGGCTGGGTGTTATTTCATACCGAGCTCAAAAATATAGCTTGCCACATAGACAAGTCAAATCACATAGGCAATCACACATTGGACCGCGAATCCAAATGCATGCAAAATCGGAAGGCGTGTTCGGCACAACATCACCAATCCGCAGAACAAAACAGAAAACTATATGCCTCTCACAACAAATCACCAAATGACCAACTCCCATCGGAGCACAAAACAGAGACGCCGTAGACTAATCACACTACCACGGAAGTGTCATGTCTCTCGTGCTAAGACGACATGCATGTGGTACCCCCACAGGTGGTTATAGCTCAAGTATACCCTACGGTATATTTTAACCAAATATGATGTCACAACACATGCGACATAATATCAACAAATAGAGGATTCTAATATGTATATGTCAAATCAAAACGAATCATCGATACAAGTCTCCAAAATATATTAACATATATATTTCTACAATTATCCAAATAAATACTGGACATAATAATCCAACTCAAAGAGTTCAAATACGAATTCTACGTATCAACGCTAAAATAAAATTATTATATTAATTTCACATGAAACAATTATGTGAATTAATAACGAAATTCAAAATAAGGAACAAAATGAATTAATTAAATTTCAAAAGAGTATCGCTGAAGGAGTACGGAATCCGTACATGGAATAAGCAATGTAATACCCAAATTTATATTTCAAATATAACTCGTTAAATTCCTTCCGTCTGAGCTAATTACACAATTTAATAGAAATAAATTAATAATCATATATTAAATTACTAATTAAAATTAACAATAATTAACCTATATAATCTTGCTAAATTACTGAGTTCATAAAAAAAACGTGTGAACTGAGCTTCTGTTGTTGTACTACTATATATATCCCTTCCTTAACCAAATTATACACTGATGAATATGTACAACATATCTACATATATATATATATATATATATATATATATATATATACACACACACACATACCTACTTCCTGCAACTACATTAACCAATTTTGCAGAAGCATTATGCAGATAGAATATGCATTAAAAACTTCCTACAGAATAAATCTAACAATTTAGAAAAATAATAACTTACTAAATGGATATTGCCAAATCTCAAGGTTAATGAATTCCTCCGTTTAGTTCTTATGCCGCCACTGCTTCTCCTTCTTTTCTCTCTTCAATATGCAATAGATATGAGAGAGAACGAATTGGGTCTGGTAAATGTAAGAGAGAGAAAAGAGAGAGGAAAATGTTTGCTGATATAGAGAGAAAAGGAGATGAATGAGGAATAATTCATTAATATTTTATTAATATTCTCCTCTTTTCAGTCTTCTTTAGCCGAAAGGTGAGGGAAAAAGGGAGTTGAGTGGAGTGCTTTAATAATATACTCATTTATCTTTTGTCAAGCATTACAATACCTCCCCCTTAAAAGGATTCCGTCCCCGGAATCAAAAGAAAGGAACGAACCTAGTTATCGAAAAGATGTGGATATTTCGCTCGAATCGATTCCTCCATTTCCCAAGTAGCTTCCCGCTCCGAATGGTTTTTCCAGAAAACCTTAACAAACGGAATTGTTTTCCTTATCATAATCCTCTCTTGGCGATCCAAAATCGCCTCGGCTTGCTCCTCACACGTAAGATCCTCCCGAATCTTATCAAACGGATATTGCACCACATGCAACGGATGATAATGGTAACTCCTCAACACCGACACATGGAACACATTATGCACATGAGCTAGTTGTGGAGGCAAAGCTAACCGATATGCAACCTCACCAACTTTCTCTAAAACCTCAAAGGGGCCAATATTACACGGACTAAGTTTCCCTTTCAACCCAAATCGTTGAATACCCTTCCAAGGAGAAACTTTTAAAAATACATGCTCACCTGGTTCCAACTCTAAGGTCCTCCCATGCTTATCAACATAACTCTTCTGTCATGATCGAGTCGACTGTAATTTTTTCTTAGCCACTGCTACCTTTTTCGTAGTGATTTGAACTAACTCAGGCCCTTCTATGGCCTTTTCACCAACCTCATCCCAACAAGTTGGTGCCCGACACTTCCTACCATACATCGCCTCAAACGGAGCCATCCCAATACTTGCATGCCAACTATTGTTATAAGCAAACTCAACTAGACTCAAGTAATCATCCCAATTTCCTGACCACTCCAGTGCACAAGACCTCTGTCGACGCCGGTTTCTCGCCTTTTTCGCAATATTTGTCCTTTTCCGATTTTAGCCTTTGTTATTAGATGATTTTTGGGAAAAGGTCGGCGTTGATGTCGACGGGGTTTTGAAAGATCGTTTTTTTTATGATGAGCCAATTAACCAGAGTCGCCAGTTGGTATTTTTGAAATGGATGTACCAACTCATTCGAGTTTTCGTTTTTTTATAAATCGATGGCTCATATGTGACTCCGAATTAATTGGTCTGCGAACTGAGATTCATAGAGTTCGGGGGCTTGCTTAAGCGAGGGGAAGGTGTTAGGCACCCCCCGACTTCCGTGAAATACGGTTACCGCAATCTTGATGCTTTCCTATCCTTTAATTCATGAAATGTGTGTGTATGCGCGCGCGTGTGTGTGTGTGCCTATGTGAATGTTGTGGTGAGTTTGTATGAAAGAATCATTTGGATTTTTAGGGAAAGTCGTGCTTTAATTTGAGAACGCTTCAGAATGTCTTTTCGGCATACACGAGAAAGCTTTATGAGAAAGGTTTGATTTTAATTATCAAAAACTATGAGGTTTTATTAGGTGTCGTTTTGGCAAAACAAGAGTTTTAAACCTTCATCAAAATAGGAATCGAGATCTATACGTTGCCTTCATAAAATGATGGGCAATTTCTAGGATATCTTTAACCCTATGCACAAAGGTTTAATAAAACATTTCGTTCATTCATAAAAGCCATTTTTGGTGATGTTTGAAAGTGATTTTCTTTGGCCTTCTCGTTTAATAGGAATCGACATTCATTAGCATTTCCAATTCTTATCCTCGTGATGCTAATATCCTACTTTGATTGATTTTAGAAAAATCTTTATTGTTTTGGCTTTGAAATCTTTTGTTTGGTGTTACAAATCAAATTAAACATCAAAACGCGTGGGGGGATATTCATGGGCATGTAAGCCATCAAAATACCCCGAACGCCAACAATCACATATTTCACTATTACGGGGCCTTAAACCCGATTCTCGCCTTGGCGTCGTTTTAAGGCCCGACAATTACATCTTACAATAAAGGATAATCGATCCTATTACATCCACCAAAATTGTCCATCATCGGATTTGGACCACGGGGTCGCATCCTAGGCTCACAACCAAAATTGCTACATTAATATAACGAGCTAAAAATCATTAAATGGATATCATCGGGCCATTAGGAAGAATTTCGTTCCATTTGGAACCCTCACTAATAGTCCTCAATCCATGGATCTACAACAATATACAAGAAACACTACATTTCACATAACCCAATTGACAAGAAGATTAACAAAATGATATACAAAAATTGCTACAGAAATGGTTTTTTTCACCTTGCAAATAATCCTTACAATGTGTATGAATTTGTATATTGAGTAGAATAGAAAATATATGAAATAATCTTACACAAAATATATAATTCCTCACTTTTTTCTCTCTATTTCTCTTACAATTTCTGCTGTTTTCTCCTTCTTTTTCAGCTGCTGTCGCCTGCTGCCAACTGCTTCTTCTTCTTCTGTATGCAAAATGGCCTGATAAGGGGCTGCCCTAGGCAGCCGCAGATTGATCTGCGGCTGGCCTCGGTTTCCCCGCGCCCGCCGCGCACTTCAGCCGTCTCGCGCACTACCATTATTTTAATCGTTTGGCCGCAGATCAATCCGCGACTGGGTGGATTGATTTTCTCATTTTCCGAACCGCACCTCGATTCTCGTGTCGGATCATCGGTTTCTGCTGAAAGGCTTGCATTTACAGTCCGGGAACCGCTGGGAAAAGTGCCACATCATTCATGGGTGCTTGCTTCGCCCGTCGTCGTGTCAACCCTGATCACAAGTCGTCGTGGTGGTTTTGAGTGTTCGCACTTATGTCCACCTTCCGTCTCGTAGGCTGGGTCAATTGACGATTTTGCCCTCCTGTCAAGGTCAGTATAGGAAACGCAAAAATTGGGTGTCTACAGCTGCCCCTCTTTATCATGTTTATGCAATGTTGAATGAAATGAACAGGATAAAGAAAAGACACCCGATGCAGGAATGACAGTGCACAAGAATGACAATACATACACGATGCAACACATATAACTTATGATGCAATGTAAGATGTAAGACATTCAAGATATTCGCAAAAAGGTGTCAATGCGGATGATCGCCTCGTCGGGGTCGGGTTTCTCGCCGGTCACCCATCTCGTGATCGCCGGTTATCGTCGTCGGTCGATCGTCTCGTCGGGGCCGGGTATCGTCGCCGGTCACCCATCTTGTAATCGCCGGGTATCGTCGCAGGTCGATTGCTTGTCGGAGCCGGTTTTCGTCGCCGGACATCCCTCTCGTAATCGCCGGTTATCGTCGTTGGTCAATTGTCTCGTCGGGGCCGGGTATCGTTGCCGGTCACCCATCTCGTAACCCCCGATTATCGTCGCCGGTTGGTTATCTTGTCGGATCCGGTTTTCGTCGCCGGACATCCATCTCGTAATCGCCGGTTATCGTCGCCGGTCGATTGTCTCGTCGGGGCTTGGTATCGTCGCCGGTCACCCATCTCGTAACCCCCGGTTATCGTCGCCGGTTGGTTATCTTGTCGGAGTCGGTTTTCGTCGCCGAACATCCGTCACGTAATCGCCGGTTATCGTCGCCGGTCGATTGTCTCGTCGGGGCCGGGTATCGTCGCTGGTCACCCATCTCGTAACCCCCGGTTATCGTCGCCGGTTGGTTATCTTGTCGGGGCCGGGTTTCGTCGCCGGTCACCCATCTCGTAATCGCCGGTTATTGTCGTCGGTCGATTGTTTGGATCTCAGCCCTTCCTAGGGTGGTTAGTTGTTTGGATCTCAGCCCTTCCCAGGTTTTGTTGTTTTTTGCCCTTTTTTCTTTTTGTGGATATCAACCCTTCCCAGGGTTGTTCACCATCTTGTTGTGGTTCGCTTGGATCTCAGCCCTTCCCAGGGTTTGTTGTTTTTTGTCTTTTTTTTGTGGATATCAGCCCTTCCCAGGGTTGCTCACCATCTTGTTGTGGTTCGCTTGGATCTCAGCCCTTCCCAGGGTTTGCTGTTTTTTGTCTTTTTTTTTGTGTGGATATCAGCCCTTCCCAAGGTTGCTCGCCATCTTGTCATGGTTCGCTTGGATCTCAGCCCTTCCCAGGGTTTGTTGTTTTTTGTCTTTTTTTTGTGTGGATATCAGCCCTTCCCAGGGTTGCTCGCCATCTTGTCGTGGTTCGCTTGGATCTCAGCCCTTCCCAGGGTTTGTTATTTTTTATCTTTTTTTGTGTGGATATCAGCCCTTCCCAGGGTTGCTCGCCATCTTGTCGTGGTTCGCTTGGATCTCAGCCCTTCCCAGGGTTTGTTGTTTTTTGTCTTTTTTTGTGTGGATATCAGCCCTTCCCAGGGTTGCTCGCCATCTTGTCGTGGTTCGCTTGGATCTCAGCCCTTCCCAGGGTTTGTTGTTTTTTGTCTTTTTTTCTTTTTGTGGATATCAGCCCTTCCCAGGGGTGCTCACCATCTTTGTTGTGGTTCGCGTGGATCTCAGCCCTTCCCAGGGTTTGTTGTTTTTTGTCTTTTTTCTTTTTGTGGATATCAGCCCTTCCTAGGGGTACTCACCATCTTTGTTGTGGTTCGCGTGGATCTCAGCCCTTCCCAGGGTTTGTTGTTTTTTGTCTTTTTTATGTGGATATCAGCCCTTCCCAGGGTTGCTCGCCATCTTGTCATGGTTCGCTTGGATCTCAGCCCTTCCCAGGGTTTGTTGTTTTTTGTCTTTTTGTCTTTTTGTGGATATCAGCCTTCCTAGGGGTGCTCACCATCTTTGTTGTGGTTCGCGTGGATCTCAGCCCTTCCCAGGGTTTGTTGTTTTTTGTCTTTTTTTTCTTTTTGTGGATATCAGCCCTTCCCAGGGGTGCTCACCATCTTTGTTGTGGTTCGCGTGGATCTCAGCCCTTCCCAGGGTTTGTTGTTTTTTTTTTGTCTTTTTTTTTTTTGATTTGATTTTGAGGGATTTCTTGAAGTGGGATGTGTGATCGGCTTCTGTCCCGGATCTCCCACCAATCATCGCCCACGTACTATGCCGCAAAAGCCATCACGGTCTGATCATTTGTAATGTTGAAGGCGATGTGCTTGTACTTTCCTGAAGATTTTCATTTTGATCGTACCTGCATGCATGAAAAAGATGTTACACATGATCTGGCAGATATGGTATGGACAGATGCATGTGCACAACATATGTTTTAGATAGAAATGACCCATGTTCAGTCAAATGATATGATTCGACGATCGTCGTTGCCTGCCAACATTTGATTGGATCACGCCTCATCGTGAAGTGTAGTTTCTAGACTTCAACATTGGTTTTGTACTCTGCCTGTTCTTGGTCGTCTTCATTTCATCGAGTTGAGGCAGTCTGTTTTGCTCTCTGCGATGATCGACAGCTATGTTGGGCTCTTTGGCCTTTTGATCATTTCTGCTGGCCGATATGCTGTTGTCCCGCATTATATCATCCTTGTATATGCTCATGCATGTGGATCATTTGGATGTCGAGGCAGTGATAGTCAGGATTGGGGAGAGGCCCAATGACGAGAAGTTCTGTACAGCCTCAGCTTCCTTCCATTTCACGATTCTTAACTGCCCCTGCCTCGGCGCGTGTCGCTGCCAAGAATTTCTATCGAAAACTCGCGATGATGACCGTGCTGAGTTATCCACAGCTCTGCAAGATCCTACATATCAGATGACTAACAATTGCCAAAACTTGAAGGCTCGGGCCGTTAGTGTTAGTTCAACATAAATATATTATAATCTCGACAAAAAATGCAGCTAAAGCACATGAAATTGAATATCTGTTGATCGCGCAATCTAGCAAGTTGTGAACCGTGAATGTACTAGATTGGAAGTTTTTTTTTTTTTTTTTTTTTTAATCCCTCGTGAGTTGATGATTTTCTATTTGATGAGTTATGAAATCGTAAGAACACCTTCAAGCATTCATGGTCATTGTACGTGAGTAAGGTCGAATTCAAAAGAACTACCTTCCCTCGTCAAGGGTATCCTGTCTCCATTCTCGACAACGTTCTTAGCAGGACTGACGTCATATGACAAATGCACTGTGCGATGCAGCACTCAGTAGGGGTTTTCTTTCATGACTTGTTGTTTAAGGCCGAGAATTTTTCATATTATCTTTTCTCTCTATCAGCCCACTTCACTTGTCTCGTTTTCTTAGGCTTTTCAAAGTTACCCATTTAACGAGTTTTGGACCAATGACTCCCGAACCAGCCGGTTTTGGGGCATTAGATGTACAGACACCCCTTCGGGTTTATTTACTCGAGTAACAAAGGCCACGGTTCGAGACAAGCTGGTGGTCTGCCCCATTCATTCTTTGCTTGACCTTACGCAAGATTCGTTTTCTTAGGCTTGAGTTACCCATGTAGCGAGTGTTAGGCCGGTGACTCCCAAACCAGACGGCTTTAGGGCACCAGATGTAGAGACACCCCTTAGGCTTAATTACTCGAGTAGCCCATGCCACGATTCGAATCTGCTCGGGCCTCCTCGACTGTAATGCTCGTTTTCTTAGGCTCTGAGTTGCCCATGTAACGAGTGTTGGGCCAGCGACTCCCAAACCAGATGGCTTTAGGGCACCAGGTGTAGAGACACCCCTTGGGCTTAACTACTCGAATAACCCAGGCCACGATACGAGACATTAGCTTGATAATCATTTATCGTCTGACTTCTTGATATTAGCTTGATAATTATTGACTGTCTGACTACGTGCTAATGGCCATCAACATCGTCATAGTTTTATACCCCACAACTGAAAGTTTGTGCAAATGCAAAGTGAAGGCCGTCACATGAGGTCGATTCTGTCGCAAACGTTGCTTTGAATTAATGCTTTGTACCTGATCAAAAGGTTGAATAGCCTTCTTCGTCTAATCATACTCACGACGTGCTCCACGGTTGCTTGTCAGAATTAATCCGATTCCCATCAAGTCAAATAGAATCCCCTTTCACGCGGGTCATTGTCTCCCGGGAAAACTATGCTTGACAAATGCCAGATGGTCGTACCGTTGAAGATTGAAATGACATGAGGTAGCATTTGATGATGCTAGTGCATGTTGATGGGATTGTTGCATGGGTGCCAATTTGCACGTCATCATTTCCTGGGTAGTTGACAAATGCCCCAGTGTTAAGTTGTTTTTCTTGTGATCTCCCTCATAGTGGTTGCATTGGTATCTCGTTGGGCTGACAAAAGATCCGGTCCTCTGACTTGTTGAAAGGTTTGGGATTTTTGATTTTTTGATTTTTTTTTTGTGTTCGAATTTGCCCCTACTCCGGTTCTTTGTGATCGTTAGGGGCTCTGACGTTTGATGGCGATGGTTTGGTCTAAACTGGGTTTGGGTTTACCCTCGACCCATCCTTTGATCTCACCAGGCGTATTGTCGATATCTGTCTCGTCCTGCTCGATCCCTATCAGATCGAAATCTAGCTTTATACCAAAATCGTGATCCTCTTTCAAATTTGGCCTATCGCTTGTCAGGCTAGAATGCCTCAAATCGGGGTACCTGACATAAAACAAAAATGCTTGTCATATATATAAAACATTTCAGCACATGATCTTTCTTTTGGATAACATGACAAAATGACATGAGCGTGCAGGGATTTGAAATAAAACTCAGAATTTTAAAACCCATTGATCCTCTACTGGTCGGGATTCACTGCCACACTCCTGGATTTACCCCTTCCTGGATATCACCTGCTGCACGGTCCAACTGGCCACGGTGAGGTCAAGCAATGGAGTTCATTAGGAGGTGCATGGATCGCATTGGCATGGACCTGGCATTGATGGCATTTCCTGACATGCGTATCGCAGTCAGTTTTCATGGTTAGCCAGTGTAGTAGTGACTCGTTCACATGATTTTCTTTGCCGAAAATGCTCTGCTCATATGGGCTCCGCACACATCGCCATGTACTTCGTTCAGTTGTATGTGGCCTCTTTGGCTTCCAGATATCTCAGCAGTCCCGTAGCTAGGTCCCAATTATGCCCTTTGGTGCTGTATATTCCCATGGCCTGCCGAATGACCAATTCGAGTCTCCAACTACTATCATCCTTTTGATTCCCATTCCCAGGGCTAATCTCAGTCCTAGGATGAATCCCTCGTATTCGGTCGCATTGTTGGAGTGGCAGAACTATAATTTCATGGCTATCGGCCTCTGCCATTTGGATGGATGGAATGGACTTTACGACCTCTTAGTTAGGTCGTAGGGGCAATCTCGCAAAACAAACAAGGGCCGTAGTTTAGTACTGTGCCAGTTACAAGTTGGCAGAGGCATGTCAACACTGATGCATGATTATTATTATTTCTTTTTCTTTTTCTTCTTTTTCTTTTTCTTTTTCTTTTTCTTTTTCCCTTTTTTTTGTGGTCGAATATGCCCCTACTCCGGGTTCTTTGTGATCGTTATGTCACGCTTTCACGGTTCTCTTAATCTTATCCTGCAAAACAAGGTCAGTGTTTGATGACAGGATAGTATTTAGAAGTTTTAGAAAACCTTGGTACGTGGCACGGATTGCCTTCCTGCAAAACCAATGTCAGTATTCTCTTTATATGTGCAGGTGATGTCATCACATGATACAGGACATATTTATTACGATGATGCTGGTATGACAGTTGTATGCCATTTACATGACATTTATTTATTCGACTGAATGATAAAAGGGCATGAAGAAGCTTCCCTTTCGTTAGGTTTATCAGAGGCTGACCTACCCTAGGGTTACTCTCGCGGGCTTTTCGGCATGAAGGTCCCCAAATCTTCGCAATCTACTCGTCTGAATCCTTTCGATTGGAGCGGATTTGGGTGGTGCGTTTCCTGAGCCATCTCCCGGGAGCAGCCCCTTCGAGTCCAGTAATAAGCAACCGACAGGTTCGCCTCAGGAGGAGGTACACTCTCAACATACATTCACATTCATCGTCCTCACTGTATGCAAATGATTACTTTAAAGTAAAGCAATTCCATTCGATCATTCATTCATTGGACAAAAGGCACACATTCACACACAACAATAAGTAAAATAAGTCAAAATATCGCACGTACATACACAATTATAAATTTTAGAGGATAGGATAGCATCAAGATTCAAAAGCGGCTTAAGCCTTCTAATGTCCCCAGCAGAGTCGCCAGCTGTCGACGTCGGTTTCTCGCCTTTTTCGCAATATTTGTCCTTTTCCGATTTTAGCCTTTGTTATTAGATGATTTTTGGGAAAAGGTCGGCGTTGATGTCGACGGGGTTTTGAAAGATCGTTTTTTTTATGATGAGCCAATTAACCAGAGTCACCAGTTGGTATTTTTGAAATGGATGTACCAACTCATCCGAGTTTTCGTTTTTTTATAAATCGATGGCTCATATGTGACTCCGAATTAATTGGTCTGCGAACCGAGATTCATAGAGTTCGGGGGCTTGCTTAAGCGAGGGGAAGGTGTTAGGCACCCCCCGACTTCCGTGAAATACGGTTACCGCAATCTTGATGCTTTCCTATCCTTTAATTCATGAAATGTGTGTGTATGCGCGCGCGTGTGTGTGTGTGCCTATGTGAATGTTGTGGTGAGTTTGTATGAAAGAATCATTTGGATTTTTAGGGAAAGTCGTGCTTTAATTTGAGAACGCTTCAGAATGTCTTTTTGGCATACACGAGAAAGCTTTATGAGAAAGGTTTGATTTTAATTGTCAAAAACTATGAGGTTTTATTAGGTGTCGTTTTGGCAAAACAAGAGTTTTAAACCTTCATCAAAATAGGAATCGAGATCTATACGTTGCCTTCATAAAATGATGGGCAATTTCTAGGATATCTTTAACCCTATGCACAAAGGTTTAATAAAACATTTCGTTCATTCATAAAAGCCATTTTTGGTGATGTTTGAAAGTGATTTTCTTTGGCCTTCTCGTTTAATAGGAATCGACATTCATTAGCATTTCCAATTCTTATCCTCGTGATGCTAATATCCTACTTTGATTGATTTTAGAAAAATCTTTATTGTTTTGGCTTTGAAATCTTTTGTTTGGTGTTACAAATCAAATTAAACATCAAAACGCGTGGGGGGATATTCATGGGCATGTAAGCCATCAAAATACCCCGAACGCCAACAATCACATATTTCACTATTACGGGGCCTTAAACCCGATTTTCGCCTTGGCGTCGTTTTAAGGCCCGACAATTACATCTTACAATAAAGGATAATCGATCCTATTACATCCACCAAAATTGTCCATCATCGGATTTGGACCACGGGGTCGCATCCTAGGCTCACAACCAAAATTGCTACATTAATATAACGAGCTAAAAATCATTAAATGGATATCATCGGGCCATTAGGAAGAATTTCGTTCCATTTGGAACCCTCACTAATAGTCCTCAATCCATGGATCTACAACAATATACAAGAAACACTACATTTCACATAACCCAATTGACAAGAAGATTAACAAAGATGATATAAAATAATTGCTACAGAAATGGTTTTTTTCACCTTGCAAATAATCCTTACAATGTGTATGAATTTGTATATTGAGTAGAATAGAAAATATATGAAATAATCTTACACAAAATATATAATTCCTCACTTTTTTCTCTCTATTTCTCTTGTAATTTCTGCTGTTTTCTCCTTCTTTTTCAGCTGCTGTCGCCTGCTGCCAACTGCTTCTTCTTCTTCTGTATGCAAAATGGCCTGATAAGGGGCTGCCCTAGGCAGCCGCAGATTGATCTGCGGCTGGCCTCGGTTTCCCCGCGCCCGCCGCGCACTTCAGCCGTCTCGCGCACTACCATTATTTTAATCGTTTGGCCGCAGATCAATCCGCGGCTGGGTGGACTGATTTTCTCATTTTCTGAACTGCACCTCGATTCTCATGTCGGATCATCGGTTTCTGCTGAAAGGCTTGCATTTTGCAGTCCAGGAACCGCTGGGAAAAGTGCCACATCATTCATGGGTGCTTGCTTCGCCCGTCGTCGTGTCAACCCTGATCACAAGTCGTCGTGGTGGTTTTGAGTGTTCGCACTTATGTCCACCTTCCGTCTCGTAGGTTGGGTCAATTGACGATTTTTGCCCTCCTGTCAAGGTCAGTATAGGAAACGCAAAAATTGGGTGTCTACAACCTCAACATATCCTCCAATGTTTGAATAGTCCGCTCGGATTGCCCATCGGTTTGTGGATGGAAAGAAGTACTAAAGTTGAGCCGAGTGCCCCAAGCTCGTTGAAACCCTTTCCAAAACCGTGAAGTGAACCGCGGGTCCCAATCCGAAACAATAGATGTCAGAGTACCATGAAGTCTAATAATCTCTTGCTGAAAGATATGTGCCAACCTATCCACTGAGTAACCCTCATGGATAGCCAAAAAGTGTGCCGATTTGGTCAACCGGTCCACCACAACCCAAATGGCATCACTCTTCCTGAAAGTCTTTGGCAAACCAGTTACGAAGTCCATCGTGATATCCTCCCACTTCCAAACCGGTATGTCTAACTGTTGCAGCAAACCACTAGCTCGTTGATGTTCTATTTTCACTTGTTGACAAGTGAGGCACTTACCCACATATTCAGCCACGTCTCGCTTCATCCCATTCCACCAAAAATTCTCCTTCAAATCCCTGTACATCTTTGTGGAACCTGGATGAATAGAAAATGGCGAGCTATGAGCCTCAGCCAATACAGCTTCCCGAATGGTTGAATCCGACGGTACACACAACCGCTTACCCAACCAAATCACACCGTGGTCATCAATACGAAACTCGGGTTGCTTGCCCTCCTCTATGTTTTGTGTCATACCCCACAATTCCTCATCTTCCTTCTGAGCTTCTTTAACCCGTGAGATAAGAGATGGTTCCACTCTCATACCTGCCAAATGCCCATCTGATCCTTGCACATAGAACTCCAACTCTTGCCGCTCCATATCCGAAATAAGTTGAGGTTGTGTAATAAGGGTTGCTACACTCCCTAAATTCTTTTGGCTGAGAGCATCTGCAACCACATTTGCCTTCCCCGAGTGATACTGTATTCTCGCATCATAATCTTTTAGAAGCTCCAACCAACGTCTTTGCCTCATGTTAAGCTCCTTTTGAGTGAAAATGTATTTAAGACTTTTATGATCGGTGAAGATATCACAAGTCTCTCCATATAAATAGTGCCTCCAAATTTTTAAGACAAAGATTACTGCTGCCAACTCCAAATCATGAGTGGGGTAGTAGTTCACCTCATAAGGTTTAAGCTGCCTAGAAGCATAAGCAATCACCTTACCATGTTGCATCAAAATACACCCCAAACCTTTCTTAGAAGCATCACTATAAATCTGATAACCTCTTGTCCCCGACGGCAGTGTGAGTATTGGAGTTGTCACAAGTCGCTTCTTCAACTCCTCAAAACTCTTCTCACGTTCCTCATTCCACACAAACTTCGTGTCCTTTCTCAACAAGTGAGTCAATAGCAAGGCAAGTAAAGAGAAACCCTTCCACAAATCGCCTATAGTACCCTGCCAACCCCAAGAAACTCTTAACTTCTATCACCGTAGTAGGTATCGACCAATTAGTGATAGCCTCAACCTTCACAGGATCCACCTTAATGCCTTCAGCAGACACAACGTGGCCCAAAAATGCAAACCTGCTCCAACCAAAACTTGCATTTAGAGAATTTAGCATACAACTTCTCTTTTTGTAAAATCCCCAAAACTGTACGAAGATGTTTCCTCATGCTCCTCCCTAGACTTGGAGTAAACCAAAATGTCATCAATAAAGACAATAACATATTGGTCCAAATACTCCCTGAACACCCGATTCATCAAATCCATAAACACACAATGCCGGAGCATTAGTCAACCCAAATGACATCACTAGAAACTCGTAATGCCCATAGCGAGTGCGAAAAGCTGTGTCTTAGAGATATCCTCATCTCTTACCCTCAATTGATGATAACCCGACCTCAAGTCTATCTTTGAAAAATACTTCGCCCCCTGAAGTTGGTCAAACAAGTCATCAATCCTCGGCAATGGATACCGATTCCTGATGGTAATCTTGTTCAACTCTCTGTAGTCTCTGCACAACCTCATAGACCCATCTTTCTTCTTCACAAACAAAACCGGAGCACCCCACGGTGAAACACTAGGCCGAATTACACCACGATCAAGCAACTCCTGCAACTGCTCCTTCAACTATTGTAATTCCAACGGTGCCATCCTATACGGCGCCTTAGAGATAGGCTCCGCACCAGGAACAAGATCGATGGTAAACTCAACTTCCCGCTGTGGTGGCAAACCCTGACAATTCCTCAGGAAATACATCGAAAAAATTATGAACAACTGGAACATCCTCAATACGAGACTCACTCATAGAGGTATCAATAACAAATGCCAAATACCCCTCACAACCCTTTGCCATCAACTTTCCAGCCTTCAAAGCTGAGATCAACTTCACCACTCTACCTTGGTTGTGAAACCCTAAAACACAAACTCCGGAGACTTCACATCTCCAAATATAACTTTCTTCGTCTGGCAATCGATAGTGGCCTGGTGCTTATCCAACCAGTCCATCCCAAGAATAACATCGAAATCGTGCATACTTATTGGAAAAAGATTAGCCCTACGAATCTTATCTCCAAAACTGATCGGGCATTCTCGATGTAAATCAGAAATAACTGCTAGAACTCCCCATCGGGGTAGCAATAGACATAACAAAATCTAAAGATTGAGGTGGCACACCAAGGTGCCGAACAAAAGACTAAGCCACAACTGAATGAGTAGAACCAGTATCAAATAAAACAGAAGCCTCACGGTTGCCAACTAAAAGAGTGCCAAAAATAATACCTGGCGCACCTGCTTCCTGGTTATATGTCATGGCAAACACCCGACCACCCTGACGCTGACCTCCATTGTCACCATTATTACTGCCTCCACTATTACCACGTGGCCCAGTACAATCTCTAGCAATATGACCCATCTGTCCACACAAGAAGCATGCACCAGAAACTCTATGACACTGCCTCCCCGGATGATTACCCCCACAAGTAGCACAAGGAACTATCGGAATAAGATTAGGGTTACTCCCATTAGATGGTCCTGGGTAACGACCCTGATTCTGCCCCTGCTGACGATTCTGTCACTGCTGGCGATTCTGACATTGCTAAGGTACCTGAAGTTGACGATTCTGCCCATGTTGAGGCAATTGCTGATATCCCCTGTTCTGATTTTGACCTCGCTATTGCCCTTGCTGACCACCACGGTTCCTGTTCCACTGACCACCCTGATTCCTCCCATGTTGACCCGAAGCTTGACCCTGCTGGTCATCTCTGTCCCTCTTTCGACTCCCTTCTGGTTTAGAAGACTGAAAGTCTTGCCGCTCCATCTCAATATTTTTGGCTGCATTAGCCACTGTCGGACACATCCGCAAACTTGTTGTTAATGAGATATTGGCGATATTTATAATGAATTCTCCACTTAAACTTTTCTGCCTGTTCCGCTTTGCAGTCCCTGCAGAGGTTCCGCAAAGCCTGCCAATCTGAATGAACCTCGTTATAAAGTCCCATAATAGATTCATCGTCTTTCTACCGAATAGACAGATACTCTCTACCATAGGCCTCCTTATCAGCAGTTGGGAAAATACTGTTGATAAAAGACCTCACAAAAACTCTGCCCAACTAAGTGTCTCAGCATAACCATCACCCTTTTTTGTTTTCATCGTCTTCCACAACCTCTGAGCATCCCCCTTCTAGCTTATAAGCTGCAAGCAACACTTTATGATTATCTGAGCACCCCAACACATCAAAAATCTTTTCCAGATGAGCCATCCAATTCTCTGCATCAATTGGAGTCAGAGCTGAACTAAATGAACGTGGCTTCTGCTTCTGAAACCTTTCTAACCCATACATACATTGGAACCACATGCTGATCAAGGACCAACTGCATTCCCTTCCTCTCCGTTTACATGTGAAACCATTAACTCCCGGGTTCCCCTGCTCGGGATTTTCTACCGGCTATTGCATTGCCTGAAAAAACCTGTGCCACCAATTGCGGTAAGGCCTGATTAACTGCCTGAACTCACCAAGGCGGCCAATTGAGCATTGATCTGATTATTCGGTTGTTCCATTAGGTTGCGCACTGGGTTGGCCATCACTACTTCCTCCATTGTTACCTCGCCTACCAGTAATTCTGGCGGATCTACGAGCCATCTAAGAAAGAGATCAACGAATAGAAGTAAAACAATTTAGAGACATATTCAAATATATAGCTGATATGAAAGTTGAACAAAAATTAAACGGAACAAAACCTAACCCAGAAGTCTATCCATTGCTCACATGTCAAACCTAAATAGGTGTTCTTACAAGAAAGAACCTAATCTCTGATACCAACTATGTTACACCCCTGTCCCGAAAAATAGGAAAGGGAGGAAACGTGCAAAGCACAACAGAACTAACAAAATAAATCAATAGCTTTATGCCTCAAAATTTAACTCCAATAATAATAATCTCCAGAGGTCAACCGATTCAAACCATAATTTAAAAATATTTGTTACAACTCCAATAACTGAATATCTCCATAACACAAATCAAAATACCAAAGCCTAAATAAAATATCTAAACCACTTGGATAAAAGGAAATTCTCGTCCACCACATGCCCATGATCTCCCTGATTACCTGCCGGCAAGGAAAAAACATAGCATGAGCCAATTGCTCAGTACGAATATATAGTACAATAATGAATTGAATTAACTAAATCAATTAATGAACTGAACTGAAGACGAACAAAACTAACACAACGAAGTAATAGGCTGAATCAAATGGCTGGGTTGTTATTTTATACCGAGCTCAGAAATATAGCTAGCCACAGAGACAAGGCAAATAATGCCACATAGGCAATCACACATTGGACCGCGAATCCAAATGCATGCAAAATCGGAAGGCGTGTTCGGCACAACATCACCAATCCGCAGAACAAAACAAAATACTAAGGTCGACCCATACGCCTCTCACAACAAATCACCAAATGGCCAACTCCCATCGGAGCACAAAACAGAGACGCCGTGGACTAATCACACTGCCACGGAAGTGTCATGTCTCTCGTGCCAAGACGACATGCTTGTGGTACCCCCACAGGTGGTTATAGCTCAAGTATACCCTACGGTATATTTTAACCAAATATGATGTCACAACACATGCGACATAATATCAACAAATAGAGGATTCTAATATGTATATGTCAAATCAAAACGAATCATCGACACAAGTCTCCAAAATATATTAACATATATATTTCTACAATTATCAAAATAAATACTGGACATAATAATCCAACTCAAAGAGTTCAAATACGAATTCTACGTATCAACGCTAAAATAAAATTATTATATTAATTTCACATGAAACAATTATGTGAATTAATAACGAAATTCAAAATAAGGAACAAAACGAATTAATTAAATTTCAAAAGAGTATCGCTGAAGGAGTACGGAATCCGTACATGGAATAAGCAATGTAATACCCAAATTTATATTCCAAATATAACTCGTTAAATTCCTTCGTCCGAGCTAATTACACAATTTAATAGAAATAAATTAATAATCATATATTAAATTACTAATTAAAATTAAACAATAATTTAACCTATATAATCTTGCTAAATTACTGAGTTCATAAAAAAAAACGTGTGAACTGAGCTTCTGTTGTTGTACTACTATATATATCCCTTCCTTAACCAAATTATACACTGATGAATATATACAACATATCTACATATATATATATATATACACACACACACATACCTACTTCCTGCAACTACATTAACCAATTTTGCAGAAGCATTATGCAGATAGAATATGCATTAAAAACTTCCTACAGAATAAATCTAACAATTTAGAAAAGTAGTAACTTACTAAATGGATATTGCCAAATCTCAAGGTTAATGAATTCCTCCGTTTAGTTCTTATGCCGCCACTGCTTCTCCTTCTTTTCTCACTTCAATATGCAATAGATATGAGAGAGAACGAATTGGGTCTGGTAAATGTAAGAGGGAGAAAAGAGAAAGGAAAATGTTTGCTGATATAGAGAGAAAAGGAGATGAATGAGGAATAATTCATTAATATTTTATTAATATTCTCCTATTTTCAGTCTTCTTTAGCCGAAAGGTGAGGGAAAAAGGGAGTTGAGTGGAGTGCTTTAATAATATACTCATTTATCTTTTGTCAGGCATTACATATGAAATATTATTAATTTTGAATAACTGCATAATATCCAAAAATAAATTTTGAGGTATTCTATCAAATTAATAAAGCGGCATTAAAAAATTAAATCAATAAAAGATTATGCTCCATTCTCGTTAAAAACCAAAAAACTTTTAAAGTTTGACTGTTTTTATAAAATAAAAATTCATATGATAATATTTAATTTTAAGGTAGACAAATTGTAACAATAATATTCTTAAGTAGAGTGTAATGTTGGTTTTGATCCATTAAATGTCATTGGGCTGTCAGACTTTTTCTAGGATTTGTCTGGAAGATAATATATTCAGCGTTTAGATGATGTTTCAGAGTATAACGAATCATCAATGCATGCACATGCATGGTTATTGTATCTTTAAATTTTGTGTCTTGAAATATCACCTACCTACATGCCTACATCTTTTTTTTTATAGAAGAACAAAAATTACTACTAGTAATTAACTTGGTAACAAAATTCAACGCCCATCACCCTACAAGGTTGACTCTTCTTCAATAATATTGTACCAAACCTACAACTAGGGCAGACGTATTAATTAGCATACCATATATTTCCTTAATTTTCTCATTAAGAATAAGAGTGTAAACGAGTCGAATCGAAACGAACAGTGAGCTACTCGAATTCAACTCGAAACATTAAATTCAAACTCGAGTTCGACTTGAATTTGAAATTGTATTTGAAAAATTATACTCAGATTCAATTCGACTCGAATTATTTATTATTTGAATTCGATCCGACTTAGATCGAATTATATTCAAACTACTCGCGAGTAGTTTCAAATTCAAGCTCGAATTCGAGTCTGCCACATAATAACTAGCTTTTTAAATAAATATAATTATAATTTGAAATTTGGTTTATTTTAGTTCAGAAAAGAAAAAAATATATTTACTATTACACTTTACAAATATAAAATCCATAATTATAAATTAAAATTAAAAACAAAATAATAATAATCTAGATTATCCGTATTTGATTTAATTTTGTATAATATTATAAGAGAGACTGTATCGAGTTATCTAATTTTGAATTTGTATTCACTCGAGTTGTGTATCGAAATCGGCAATCGGATAATTACGGAGTAGTTTAGAATCTTAAACGAATCGAGTTATAACCTTGTTCAGGAATTCTGACTCATATGTTTTATTCGAACTACTATTTTTACGCTCAAGATTTGGGTATCATATTTATTAACGAATCCAAAGTGCCTCGCTCAATTATTTTTTGAGTCGAGCCGCGAATCTAGTCATGGGAATTGTTTGGTTCGTTTACAACCCCTTAAAGTTAAGAATGCCCAAATGTATATTATAAGCAAATATCTGAAGTATTTCAGCAAGAGTCTGCATCCCGTATCTTATACCTCAATATTCTTTTTTATTTTATGGTATGTTTGATAAAACATAATTTTTAATGCGTTTGTGTTAGTACACACCAAACATTCTTTTGGTGTTGTATACGCCAACACTGATATTGGTTGAAAACTTTTGAAAATATTTGTATTGGACACATGTACAGTATGAGATATTAAATCAGTTTTCTCGACACAATCATACTTCTTGTTTCTATTTAAAATACGTGGTTGATATTATTAAAGAAACAAATATAACTTTAACCAACAAATTTTTACAATTATTTTATGAGTTTAAATGCTACTTTGGCATCTCCTAAATTTATCTATTTTGGCACATTGCCATTTCTATACAAAATTTAAAAAAAAAAAATATTGATATTTTTGCAATCCCACAATTTTTAAGCGATGCCGGACAATTATAACCACCCCTCTGGTCCAAAAATTCGTTGCTAAAAGTGACACAAATCAGACACATCACCTTTTAGCGTACGAATTTTAGGTTAGAGGAATGTATATGTGTTTGGCTTTCGCCCTAAAAGTGCGAGATGCCAAAGGTGTTTAAACGTTTTTGAAGTAGTATGATTGCAATATACAAAATGAGGTATACTTGAGAAATGCAAAGTTCATTTAAGTCTTATTTTTATCAATTATATTAATATCTTGTGTAAGTTATATTTATGTGTTCTCTAAAAAAACAATGTGATATTTCTATGTGTATGGCTGACATTATTTAATTAGATATAGAATCCCCCTCCCATTCATCATGTTTACATTCAATTGTCCTCTTAATACATCAACTCCTTTTTCAATACTACCCTCCATCCCAAATTTAATCTACACTTTTAGAGGAATTTATTGTATGCTATCCAAACATAACTAATGTTTTTGGTTCTTTTTCTAGACTATTTAAAGTGGTTATATTAGTAACAAGTGTTCATCCTTTTCACCTTATTCTTTCTCCTCATAAATGTTTAATCCCCAAATATGGAGAAGGTTAATAGAAATTTTTTACTGTCATGAAAATGTTAGAGCCTTTCATTCTCTACCAATAAAAAAAATAGGTTGCATAAAATATGGAGGCATTTTATTGTAACTAACAATTCCAAAATGGCTCTTGTTCCCTAAAAATTACAACTTACGTGAGGTTGTAAGTTTTTGATGAGTAATTTAGATTTTTTAAGTAATGGGTATAACTGTATATACTCTCATATAGTTTTACTATGATAAGATAAATATTAACATATCAATAATTGGTATTTTTTAATAAATGTTGTTAAATAGTTAAAAAGTGGTCATATAAGTTGGGATGGAGGAAGAAATTGTTTGAAGCAAGTCCTTACTTTTTAAGACTAAAATAAAATTAAACATAATATAATATTCCATTGTCATACTACCCGCAATTGACGCTAGCCTAAAACGGCTTGCCAGAGACTTTCTTGCTGACGGGGAACCGATGAATATTCCGTGTCCCATCGTGGCATGCCATGGATATAAATATTTTATGTCCACCACATTGGCATTGTCCCACAGATCAAAAATTTGTATGACGGACATAATAATTTGGACCATGAATTCTTTTACAATTTTATCTATTTTATATTTTGACCCCGGGCCCATTATAAAAAATGAGGGGTCGAAATACAAAATATGTGAAATTATAATAAAGTTCATATCCCAATTATCATATTCAATTTATCATGGTCCGCATAGAAGAGCTCGTCACAAAATAATTAATAGTTCTGGTCTTCAGGCTTCGGGTTTCACACTGCGACACTAACCATAGTTACCTAGGTTAGAGAAGTGAGGTTTAGGCGCTTGAGTGAAAAGAATTGGCTTCAAAACATACCATTATTCGATTAGCACGATAAATGTGGATAAAGTTTTTGTCATTTCATCTAATAAATGATTTAGAGATAGGTGAGTACCCACTGGCTAATACTATGTGCTAACTCCCTCCATGTTACAGAATAATATCATTTCGGTCCCAAATTAATTGCTCAATTTTGATTTATTTTAAGTTAAATTGGACTATTTTTAGATATTACATAATTTAAGGCATATATAAATATATTATCTAAAATTTATAAAAAATTAGAGTTAGTAATAAATTGTATATACTTTTCTTTTGGTATTAAAATCTCCTTCACCCTATATTATAGCAAACATAATAAAAGCATACGTTCTTAAAACTACATCAATTTGATTTAAAATGGTCACAATTGAGCCAATATTAATTTTGGGACGGAGGGAGGGTAATTCTGATTGATTTTTTTTACGAATATTAACAAAAGAGGAATAAAATGAAAAAAATTGTTCATACTTAAATTTTTATTTAATTATATAATTTCTTTGCACATAACGTAGTGATACTTTTTTAACTATGCATACAAGATTGAAATATGACAATTATGTAATTACTAAGAGTTATTATTCGATAAGTTATTATAAAAAAACTAGATTTATTTTTAAGTCGGCATTATAGCGAACGACTAATGACCACTATGTACAAGGGGGTAATTAGGGGCGGTCTTGCGTTTTATTTAATGTTTTTGGGCCTTAATGGGGTTTTTATTTTTACCTATACAAATATTTTTTAGATGTGTGGATTGCTATTTAATTATAGTGTGAAAGACACACACACACACACACACAATTATATATGAATATATGAGGAAACTTACGATTAGTCAAAATTTGGCTTAAACGCTGAAGATATATTTATGGTTAGTACTTCTTTTTGTTCAATTATTTAATGTTTGTGTTATTGCTCGGATTATCTTCGCTCTGTAAATTATTAACATTGCTGGAATGCGGGCGACGCAAATCTAGCAACAAATTCCCCTTTCAGAATTATTGTTATAACTTTAAGTCAAAATTGTTAGGTGTACTCATTCTCTTATACCATATATTATAAAGCCTTAATGGAGGCTTCCTCTACAAGTTATGTGTAATTAAGTTACACTGTTTCCTTCTTCTTTTTATTACTCTTTAGCCCTTACAACTTTAGATAAAATTTCTTATTTCGTCTTTTTTTAAT
Source organism: Aralia elata (assembly GCA_034770075.1). Taxonomy (NCBI): domain Eukaryota; kingdom Viridiplantae; phylum Streptophyta; class Magnoliopsida; order Apiales; family Araliaceae; genus Aralia; species Aralia elata. The sequence goes on along the minus strand of CM068383.1, from coordinate 36,864,294 downwards.
GTTCAATGTTTTCTAGCTTACTATTTAATCTCTTAATTTAAAAAACATTGTTCATCTATTACCCTAACATAAATAACACACGCAAATACGTGTTTTGTTAGCGCACGATTAGTTAAATAAATATACTGTTATTGAGATTTTTGAGAACTACCAAATAGTCCCAAAATGAAATTTAAAGATTACAAGATTATGTTTGTGATGTTTGATTAAGTCGAACTTGACTTCCTTTCACTATACCATCCCCTCCAAGGTATTACCTAATACCTTTAATTTATGTGATTTTAATGTTTGTAATTGAGCTAAAATCGATAAATTAATGTTCAGTTTGTAAAACGTAGGTATAGTTGTTTCATAAACGACAAGTAATCTGACACTTTTCTAACCTTTTAAATTAAACATTGTAAATATAGATAACAATGTAGATTTCTTTAAACTATAATAAACCAGACATGCGCCCCAAGCATTTCTCCTGCGATCTTTTAAAATTTTCCCAGTGAAAATTTAAACTTTCTCTGTGAGAATGGAGATGATTATTAGTTTTCATCCCCATAATATAGCCGGTGTAGAGAATATTTACAAAGGACCATGCATCAGATGGTATCTGTAATCTTTACCCCTGTCCGCCCATTTGCCATTCCTAATGCCAACACTGTAAAATTTAATACATATATTCATGATCTTTATGGTCAAATTGGAAAAAATCTCCGGTTATAAAACACACAAAAGCAACTCACATCTTATCTTCTATAGCACATATTATAATCTATTTTAATTTGAAGGAACTGTATATTATCAACAAATAAACTTATTTGAATCCTCTATCAAATTAATAATGCGGCCATTAAAAAATTAAAATCAATAAAAAGTTAATTCTCCATTCTAGGTTAAAAACTAAAACATCTTAAAGTTTGATGTTTTTTATAAAATAAAAAATTCATATAATAATATTTGAATTTTGAAGGTTTAGACAATTTGGTAACAATAAAATTCTTATGTAGAGTTTAATGTTAGTCTTGATCATTAAATGTCAATTGGGCTGTCCGCCTTTTCTTAGGGATTTGTGTGGAAGATAATCTGTTCAGTGTTTAGCATGATGTATACAACGAATCTATTCATGCCTGCACATTGCTATGTTGGTTATTATTATTACTTATGTAACTTTAATTTTGTGACTTGAAAATATCACCCAAATTCCATGCCATACATCTTTTTTATAGTAAGAACGAAAAAAAAAAAATCAAAACCAAAAAAAACAAAAAAAAAAAATAAAAAAAAAAAAAAATCAAAAAAAAAAAAAAAAAAAAAATATAACAAAAAACCAAAAAATAAACAAAAAAAAATTACTAGTAGTAATTAACCTGGTAACAAAATTCAACGCCCCATCACAATAAAGCCTAGGTTCGATTCTTCTTCCAATTATTTGTACCAAACATACAACCTAGGCCAGAACAGTATTAATTAGTAGTACCATATCTTTCCTTAATTTTTCCATTAAGAATGCCAAAAATGTATAATTATTACGAATAACCTTAAGTTATTTTAGATACGAGCTGCATCCCGTATCATATTACTATATCTTTTTATTTTATGTTGATGTCTTAATGATAATTTTCTTTAAATACCTTTTTGCTGTTGTACAGGCCGTCACCGGACATTACTTTGGTGTTGACACACCAACCACCAATATTAGTTGAAACTTTACATATTTCTGCACACGGTACATATACGTATATATTTACTGAATTCAGTATGCTCGACACAATCATATTTTGTTTTTATAAAAACGTGGTTGTTATTATCAAAGAAATAAATATATTTACCCACTCACTTTTACAATTATTTTGTTGAGTTAAATACACTTATCATTCCTAAGTTTATCTCTTTTGTACATTGGCATCAGATAACTTCAAAACGTGATATTTTTCCATCCAGCACTTTTCGCGATCGGACATAGCACCCTCGAGACCCAAAAATTCATTGCTAAAAGTGTCAACAATCCGGACATTTGTCCCATCACGTTTAGCGACGGATTTTTGGGGTTCGACGATGTTATGTGTGGGTTCGCTTAAAAGGTGCTTGATTGTAAAATATCACGTTTTTGAATGTGATATAATGCAAGATGGTAAAATGGGGTATACTTGAGACGATACAATAGTGAATTTAAATATTATTTTATTCAAATATTTAATATCTTTTAAGTTATATTTATGTGTTCTTCTAAAAAACATACTCGTGATACATAATTTAGAATAGAATTCCCTCCCATCTCATTTTCATTCAATTTCCTTAAATATCAGACTCCTTTCAATACTCCCACCATCCCAAATTAATCGTGCCAACATTTTGAAAAAATTAGTGTGTACCAAAATAACTGCATTTTTATTTTTTTTTATTTACTAATTAATGTGGTGATATTAGAATAGTTTTTACCCTTTTTCACCTATATCTTTCTTTCATAAATGTTTTAATCCCCACATATGAAGACACCTAAAATGGTTTTTGCTATATATGAAAAAGTTTGAGTTTATTTCTACTCAATAAAAAAAGCAGAAGCATATATGGGGGGATAAATTTAATGTGCAAAAGTTCCAAAAAGCTCTTGTTCCAAAAAAATACAAATATTGTGGGGTTGACTAGGTTTATGATGGAGTTAATTTTAAGTATGAGTATAATTGTACTTTTTGTGACAAGCCCGAACAACCCGGTTCTATCTTCAATCTGAGTTCCGGTGACTGTTCTAATACACTACCCTACTCAAAATATTCCTAATACAACATCAGAGTGTTATACATATTAAACTATAAGTACAATATAATTCAAAGCTACCAGGTACGAAAACCTTTACATAAATACCTCAAATTAAATATTATTACAAACGATTATTATATAATCATTTACAACTCGTCATATATACTTTAACTATTCTACCTTAACAATTAGTAAATCTTATCTTTCTTCTGACCATTTTCGGTCTTTTTGGATTTGTCGCTGGCCAATAATTTGTAGAATTTGCAATCTGATTGTGCGCATTACTTTGCCCTAGCACGTACCCCCATAAACAGTGAATAAAACAACAATTCATGAATAGAATAATCTTTATGGAAAAACCTTCAACAATTGACCCAATCCTTGTGAATCAGCTCAACTAAATAGGAATTAAAAATTTTCTTTACTTCTTTCATTAATAAACATCAGTCTTAAATCACATCAACAGTTCCTTTATGGAACATTTACATCTTTAGTTTCGCACAAAAGTGCGATATTGAGTCTCACATGTTATTGGAATTAACGCGTAACAATTAGCTCATTTTACGAGAGGATACAATCATAACCTTCTTTGATTCACATTAAACAACACATTGTTGCCACAGTGTTGCAACCTATCATACTAATTGGCCCCAAGCTTTAATTCTAATTTTGACTTGGCACAATCAATTAACACAATTCAAGAAAACTATTACCAATTCATATCTATTTAACAATTTAAAATTCCGACTGGAATAGCTCACAAATCGTAGTTAGGCCGAATCGAAAAATGGCCAAACTACAATCTCTATTCTAAATCATTTAACTTTATTAAGATAGACTTTCATATAACAAAAGCACAATTACCATAACCCAAACATAGGATTTTGGTGTTTTAACATAGTATTTGGCCAACTTGTTACCAAATACAAGGGATGCATTAAGTTTAAAATTCGCACAACCTAAGCATTGGGGTAAATTTAAAGCATCAATACCTCATATATCATTCATAAGAATCATAATGGAGATGAAATTAGAAACATGCACAATATAAAGTTTGTTGTTAGTTAGGAAATACTTACCTTAAAGGCTGCTTACAACTTAAGTTATTCTGCTCTTCAAATACGCTACACCCTATCATTTGTAATAATATACCAATTAGCGCTTAATGACGTTCACATTATTGGTTTATATAACTCTATTCCATATTTTATAATTGTCCTCGATACTTCTTGAGCTTACTAAAACTTCTAAAGGTTCTTTAGGAATAGTATTCTAGACTTTCCAACCACTTTTCACAATTTTCAGATTTTCATCTCAACCAAGTTTTAATTACTTATTTCTATTTCTAAAAACACTATCATTTAATAGCTTCACTAAAAATCGAAATAATAACTAACCATACATATTTTAGATCTTTCAAAAAACATCATCAATATTTATTTTATATTATTATAACGTTTTATACCACCATTATCATAACTTTTCACCATTCATAGAAATTTTCTATGTAATTTCCACTACTTTTTAAAAACTAACTTTAAAATAGCTTAAATAATACAATACATATTTTTTGCTCTTTAATAATTCTTCCAAAATTTTTCAGAAAAATCATAAATAATATTATAAAACTATTCCACCAAATTTCATAAGTTTTTTTGACCCATTCACATAATTTTCTGGTGAATTTCCACTATTTTTTAAACTAACTTTAAATAGTTGTATAAAAATGCAATAAATACTTCTTGCTCTTCAAAAATTCACGGAAAAAAAATTTTCCAGAAATTCTAAAATAATATCATACGATTTTTTTGTAAAAATATTTCGGGGGGCCCACATCACACTAATGTTTTTGATAATTTAATTTTATTATAATTAATAAAGTGTTTGAAATATAAAAATATCATATATAAATTTTAAAACCGCTTTATCGGGAAATAATTACGAATTTTATTATGAAGTTCCAATTTCTGCATGAATATTTAAATACTCTACACTACTTTCTAATACAAGATGTTTTTCCAAAAATTCCGGGCCCAAAAATAGCCCAAAACGGATCTCTTGCCGGAAAAGTTTCGTCGGCGGCGACTTTCCGTGTCATCATTCTCCGGCGCGGATTTCCAAAAAATTTTCCGTGCGAGTTTTCTTTTATGTTTCTTGCACTAGATTAAGATCTACTATATTATTTAAGTATTCCATCCATATTTTTAGTTCAAAAAGCGGCTAGAGGGATTGCATGTTGCCCCCCCCCCCCCCCCGCCCCCCCCCCCCCGAAACAAACATCGGGAAAATATTTTTCGTCCAAATGTTTCCTTCCCTTATAATTTCTTGATTTCTTTTGCTTAATTCTTGATTATACAAGTTTAAACATCTATACCATACATACATTACATAATTATGTCATTCCTACTCATTAAAACTTCATAAACCTTACTAACCATAATAAAAAATTAAATGATTAATCAAGGTTTAGAAAATATTACCTTACACTATGTTATTTATTTTTCTTCTTTTGTCTTTCTTTCTTTCCGTCTTCTTCTCTTCTTTCTTTTGCTCCATTGATGGGTATCTCTCTCTCTTTCTATTTCTTTTGTAGTTTGCTACGCGGAGGGAGTGTGTAGAAATGGAACGGTGGGAGTTATTAATGACTTGTATAATTTTAATTTTCTTTTCTATTCTTCCTTTTTCTTTCTTTTCTCCTCCATCATTTCCCACTTAAACTCTCATTCCTCTCTTATTCCTTCTCCATCCAGCCGCCCCCCTACTCTTCATAATTTTTAGCAGCCCCAAGGGTCCACCACTACCATCCAATAATTTATTTTTTCATCTTTTATTGACACATGTTTAATCCCTTTATAATTGTCCATTTGGACCATTTCGGATATTAAGAAATCAACTTTTCCGAAGCTTTCAGGTCGAATTTCACTACTAAGTTTTCGACGTTGCTCAACGTCATGCGCGGAATCTTCGTTTCTTCAAATTCATCTTCCAAATTTCGGAAATTGGGACTTTGTTACCGAAAAAATCGAAACCGTTAATTTTTTGACCAAAACAGTTCCAACCCCCGAGACACATATTTGTGTTTTTTTTAAGGTCTATTCTTACTTTTCCGACGTTCGCGGAGCTTCAAACGTCCGCAAATCCGCAGTCATTGCTTTAAATTCCTACTACGAACTCAATAATTTCGAAGTTTCTCTACCACTATTCTGGGTCTGTATATGGCAATTATTTTGATATGTCTTAGTTAGTTCATAGTCTTATTATAATATAATTTAGTCTTTAACCATAACTAATAAGTTCACATCCATTTGACCTAATATTTAAATATCCAGATCATTATTCATTAATTACGCATGAAATTATTGTAATTACAAATACAAACTATCGTGTCATTAAACTAAATAATTTGATTTATGTCAATTAAATTAAAGACAAATATTTTAATCCACTACTGTTTCACAATAGTGAATTAATATTAAACTCGTCTATGCCATGTTTAGCTTCATACTAATCTTCTATCGACGTCCCCAAGGCCTAAAAATATTTAAATTATAATATTTTCAGTAATATAAATTTCGAATTTAATTTCAATTTAATATTTTATTAATTTATTAAATAATTATACCCATATATAATGGTCATATATCTTTTCCCACCTATTAATATTATATACATAATTTATCGTCTGATGCACACCCAAAAATCTCTTCGCCCATAACTTCAACCAATATATGAGATATACAAATATATACATGTATCGTCCAACATATACTAATCCTCCGCCTTTACATGAGAATTTGTATAATTAATAAAATTCTTATTATATAATTTCTAAAATATCTGGGCATATTTACACTTTTATCTAATAAAATTAGTATTCATCAATTGACTTTTCTTAACTAAATTGATATAAATAGTTAATTGTAAAAAAGCAGGAATAAATTAAGCTAGACGGTGTAGTATTGTAGCAGCAAAGCCTACGTTTAGAAAGTGTTATACCCATTAGTTTAGCTGCTTCTGTTGGCTTGAAATTAAAGGGCGTTGCTAAAGTTCATACTAGATCAATCCGGCGAATGTTTATATCCATAAAAGATTACAAAATAATGTTCTTTCGAAGTTAGATCTTAAGAAATTACAAAATGTATATTTGAGAGCTAAAGAATATTATGTAGGGACTAAGTAAGTACGGTTAATTTTATTCTTTATAGACGATGTGTCATATTATGTAAAGTATTTTCTTTACGAGTCTTAATTATTATGTGAGATTGATTTCCTGGACAAATAGTGTACTAATGTATTTTGTGAAACGCCTAATATATTACTCGGGCTGTTAAGGTTCTACTTCGTCCCCTCGACGCACGGCTTTGATACTTTACTCTTGAGAACTCTACATGTATTCTCAAAATTGCGTTTCCTAGTTTTTTCCATTGAGGCAACTTAGAATTAGAACCACCCAGACAGCAGCTGCTTGCCCATGTACGCAAACCAGAGCCGTTCCTGAGTATTTTCGGCTGGCACCAGGGCGGTAAAAATAAAAACGAGGGGGCCCCAATAATTAAACAACATTGACTTACACCAAATGAGAAAAGTCAAAAATAAATAAATAAAAAACTATAAAATGTATTCAAAAAAAATGTAATTTCCGAGCTATTAAAACCTAATAGGGTTCGACTACAACCAAACAATATCCAGGGCACATCGGCATAGTACTACAACAACATCTCTGAGAAGATCGACTAAATAAGTTCAGGACTTCCCAAACCAAATATTATAAGAATACATTTTAAAAAAAAGAACTATTTCATCTAGTAATTTCTAGCAGACAAAAACTACAATCAAAATGTTCAACAACTAAAAGGAGTTTCACAATCAAATGTTCAAAATCAACAAGCTACTACTTCTAGTATTCGTATTAGTTGAGTTCGCAGTTTTTCTACGTGGAACACTCAGTATATGCTCTAACTGAACCTTCACCCTGTGCCTCAACAATCTGAAGCATTATACGTGAGTTGAACTCTTCAAATACTATTATATCAATATTTGACCACCCAGATTGGATGATTTTCTGAACAATCTTTACCCACAATAACCCCAACAACCAAATAGAAGCAAAAATAAAATCAAACAACAGAACAAAACGAGTATAACGATGTCACAATCAAGTTCCCCATCAATAGATCCCAAAAATTTATAACCAAAACACTATCAAGGCCTACACTGGCAATAAATCAGGCCATTATAATTTAACACCACCAAACAAATTATACTTAAGGTTAGAAGAAACACACATAAACTTACAAATCCCCAAATCAACATATATAATTTATGATAATAGAACGGTTTAAACACAAAACCACACTCATCAGTTATCATTTTTAATAAACATCTTTCATAGTGTATTTATCTTCTGCAAAAGTTGAAGAATGAGGAATATTAGGATGGGTATCTTGAAAGGCAGATTAAGAAGGAGAGAAGGGAAAATAGATGTTCCACAAAAACATTTTGGGGAAAGGACAGGAAAGTCATAGGTGTAGCCCCATAGGTTAACAACATTTTTTTTCTAATTGGTTAAGTTTGTGGCTTACATCACTATATTTAGAGTTGGCTTTGTTGTAGTCCTTAAAAAATTTATTGGTGTTTTAAAAAATTACTTTTGTATAATCTATCATTCGATATTTCTTATTATTAAGATGTTCACACACACCAACACAACACACTATATTCTATATATTATATATTACTATAGACTATATATATAACAAATTTGGGGGCCCCCCTCATCAGGGGTCGTCCAGGTGCAGGTCGACCATCTCGCCCTATGCTCAGGAATGGGACACTTGACGCAAACACTAGACAATGGATTTTTTTTTATTAGCTAGCCTGCACAAAGTTGTATTCTCTCTCCATATGTCATTATTAATGCGCATAAGTTTTTCTAGATTACTGGAATCGATCTCTTCATTAATATTGGATTTTGGCTAAATCAATTGTCACTTGGAAATGGACCTTCATTTTAATAGTTTGGTTTTGCTAAAATCACTTCACCTTAAAAAATTGAAAAGGCTATGTTAATGTTCGTTTTGGAGACATACAGACACTTACAACCACAAAAAATCTGTACTTAAAAAGTTGTAACGTTATATTAATGGTTATATTTGATGTGCGTTTAAATTCGCTATACCTACAATCAAATAGCATTGTTTACAAGTTAGTAGTGTTGCTGACAGAAATACCTGTTAGAAAATAAGAGTATTATTTATGTATATCCACTCAACGAAGTATACATCGCAATTGACTATAATCAAAGGTAAAATTATTTTTCTCTCCCGTCCTCTCCTATAGCACTTTCTTGCACTCTCCTCTTTTACTATTATTTTACCTTTTTAAATGTTGTCGTTCTACTATACACTTTGAGTGTACACATAGTTTTTTATATTCTGTTATGGATGAAGCAACTGTTATATTAGTTCAAGGAATTGAAATGAAATTTCATCCCGTATTATGTTTCCAATATGAATATCATTTTTTTTGTTGGGTATAATTTAAGTTTCGTCGTAGTACCCATTTTTACATGGGGATGGGGTTATTGAACCGCTTTCACTACGAGCATGAAGGTGGGTTATCTTTGTTTGGTTAGTTCAATGTTGTCAGCCTGATGTCTCACCTTAATTAAACTTTAATTGAGTTAATATTATCGAGGTTGGCATTAATGCCGTAATCCTTTTGGGAAAATCGGGACATTCCTATTGGTAATAGTAGTTAATTCATTTCATTAATTACAACAGTTTAAAAGCCTATAGCTTTGTATCTTATTTTATTTTTTTCATTCTTTTGCTGAAAACTTACTAACTACCTCACTCCAGCCTTTCATGTAAAGTGGTTAGTCCCAATTGAAAAATTTAATAATTAGTATAATAATTGTTATAGTTGTCTCATGTTTTTCCGTGAGATCTAATTTAGTTGTTAATGTATAGATAACTGACCATTAAAATGTCAAAGCTTTGAGGATATTGTGTTATTTTATACTATTATCAATAAATTAGAACATATAAAATAATTTTTTGTTAGGGACCAATTGATGATTTTTTTCTTTGAAAACATAGGTAATATATATGCACAAGATTAGGCGAACAATAATTAGACTATATATGTATATGGTATATGGTACGACAGCCCGCGTTAAATTACATAAACCGTTCATGCCATGAAGTACTGATTTCAGCAATTCATAATTCCCATCCGTTGATCTTGATAATTGTAATGGCCATAAATTGTTAAAATTTTCAAAGCCCCTGCCGCTGCATTGCATGTTGTAGCGGGCCCCAGATGCAATACTTATATATGAACGGCCAATCTGTCAAATTTCCAAATATGCCTCCGAAAGAAGTTGTTACTGGCCCACGTTGCCAGAGTGTTGACGACCAATAATTAACACCTATGTCGCTACAAGTTTCTGTGTTAGCGGTTTGGCATGCTTTAATAGGCATCCTTTGCTCCCTGCCTTTGTATTCAATGATAATTTACTAGGAGAAGGCCCCCCTACATCATTAAATTTTTTACTAGCATGGGGCCCCAGCCATTAAATTTTGTTTCTCTCGGTCCACAGGTAACGCATGCCATCTACTAGTTGTAGGCGACTTGCTTTTTCCCTCTTGTTTTAATTTGTCTCTTTGTAGCTTGGTCTTTTGTTTAAGTTAATCCTTTCTATCCTTTACTCTTCCCCTACAGATCGCCGCCTGCAGCTTGGTTTCCTCTCTTAGATATTATTTTCATTTCTCGCCTTTTGTTTCAGATCTCCTTTCCTTTGTTTGATCTCACATTGTCCACTCTGCGCCACTGTCCCCAAGTTCAACCTGAAGTTCTGATCCGGTCGATTGCTTCCCTTCTTATTCATTAACGTAAGTTTTTCAAAAATGGCAAGAAATATGTCTGCGCATAAATTATTTTTATCTGAGTTTTTCGAGATTTATGTTGCCTTAGTTTAGATTATGAAAAATACATTCTGAGTTTGTATAGTTGAAGTTGAATATCGTAGTATATATCTGAAAGGGATTCCAATTTTTGTTCTATTTTACGGTTGGTCAATTGTGTTCTCTAAGTTGGAAGAAGTGTCGCGAAAAAATGTGGTTATAGATTCATATACTCAAAAAAAAGTAGATTTGAGGATCTATAAATTGTTCAACTACTCACAAACATGCTCATACTGGAATGATGTGTCATCTAGCGTTGTATGTATGTAAGAAAAGCGGGTATTACTCAAACTGTTGTTTGTAATAAGAGTTTACCTTGATGATGAAGATAGTAGTAATAAAAATAATCTAGACAGAGAAGACGATGAGAGATCTTTAGGACGCACATTATGCCAAAGTTAGACATATATGTTGTCCATTGAATAATCGATAAGAAGTACGATTGGCGTATTTTCTTACTGTTGGAATTTAGAGCACAATTCATCACTTACCCTACTAAAGTAGAGTAGATTTGATTGAGACACACCAGAAATTATTACTCTGTGTTGCAAAGGAAAATGTAATTGATTAGTTACATATATCATTTTGTTAACTACAATAGGTGTAATAGGAAAAACTCACTATGGTCCTAGACCCTTACAAAGACTCTCCTTGCTTTTGCGGACATCGGTGGTACCTTGTGTCGGGGGCACTCGTCTTCTAGTTCGGTTAAAGTGTTTGCACCAACAATGGTGTCATTTGTGCCTTGCGTTGGAGGATTAGAACTGTAGGAGTGATATCCGCACTTCGCATTCACTAGGCACCAGCCATTTTGGCATTTTGGGTGAGCTGTGCAGTTACATTGCCACGTAAATTTGTCTGTTAATCGCATTAGGTGATTTTGGCAAGTCAGAACGCGCTTGTGTATATAGTAATCGGGCTTTTTTTTTTTTTTTTTTTTTCTTGAAGGAGTTTGACGACATCATTGTATTCTTCTTCTTACATGAGGATTTGACTGTTCAGGAATACACTTACGTTCAACTTCTTCATTAGCCTCATGGACCTCTTCAGTTTGGGACGCTAGGTATCTTCTAGGTTTTGAGCTGCACCTTTCCTTTTAAAATCCAGAGGGCCAGACATTTTCAACAACCAAGGTAAAACAAGTTGAATGTTTTTCTGCAATTAAATTATCAGAACAAGTATACATTATTAGTATAATAAGGACAAGTACTAGTAATAGATAAAGTTAGGATTTAAAAGGATATGTTGATACATTACAAAAAATAAAACTGCAATTTACTGGTCAGTATATATATTTAAATGTAATATGCGGACAGCATGCATTAGCTGCAACCATAATTTTTATTAAAAGGGGAGTTGAATTTTCTGTTCTGGCGGCTGGAAAAACAATTTATTTGAAAGCCAATCGGATTCAAAAAGTTTACACGGTTAGAATCGCAAAAGTCTTATTTTCTCTTTATGCTGATTTCACATAGACGCGTCCATAATGGAAGCAATTCTATAGTAGCCATAAATAATCTTCCACACTCGTCTTCAGTAACCAAATCTTCCAGACTTGGGCAAATTCAGCACAAAAAAGTTTATTCGCTTATGATTAGTGACGAAATGGAACTTTATGTAAAAGGCTAAATTTTATAAAAACCTACGCAAGTAGCACTTAATTTGAGTTTGAACGCAGTGCAAGGGATCGTCCACAGTTGAATATGCAGGGCTGTTATACTCTCAATGAGTGCTTTTTTTATCAGGCTAGGAAGAATTGGGATTGATGTCAAGTTGTTGTCGCGATAATTATTGCACCAGGGTATAACCAAATAAGCAAGTATAGGCACAGACAGTTCTACAGGTGCCGCTAGATACATACTTTAGCAGTAGGGACCGTTCGCGAGGAAAAAATTTTCTCTAAACCAGAACTAATGTCATGGCAATGGTTAGAATGAGACCCAATTCATAAAATTTACATATCTTAGCACATTGCCTCAAAAATCCTCTATCGGGTTTACTGCTAGAGAACATCTAAACAGATCCTCCTGCTTCTATCAAATTAATAGCACGAGAAACTCGGAGACCGCAGGTAGAATTACCTTAGTTCTCATACTAAATTATACTTAGCTATCCTACTAGAAGAGAATGCTGCTTTGCACAACCTCTTTCATAGCGAGAAAGTCATCATGATCTTCTGGTAGATTACTATTCTTATCGATTCCTAGCCATTATAAAGATGATGAAGATTGTTTTAAACGGCAAAAGAAGAAAACTTTTTTGATATCCAGTTCATATTATACCCCTATGTGAAATCAACTATCGAGGAACTTTAGTCTTCAAATCCACCCAAATCATCTTAGACATTGGGAAGGAGACTCAACTTATGACACAAATGAGGCCTATATAAAGGTTATGTGTATTTAGACGTCTCCCTTCAGCTTCAGCTTATTGAAAAAGTTTAACACCAATACGTCTCACTTTATTTAGAAGTTTTTCACACATGTACGCAAAGCAAAACTTATTACTGCACGAAGCTTGTGAATATTTTAAATTTTGTCAAAAGGGAAAACGCTAATATTACACTCTGGATATGGTACTTAATTATTTCATCCAGAAGTGGCGGTGTGTGGCAGTTCACAAAAAGTATGCTGAATGAAGAGGCTAAAGGCAACAACATTCTCAAAGCTTTTTTTTTTTTTTTGTTTTTTAAACTCTGCTGTTTAAAAAGTGGGAAATGTGGTTTGTCAATATACTATCAAATAGAAGCAAGAGGACTTTTTGGGATGTAAAAACCATTGCTGATAACAGCTTCAGAGTTGTAACTTTTATTAGAGAAGAGAAGTTTTGACCGTGACAAGGAGTGAAAGGTAAAGACACCCGCAAACATGAAGTTTCTAGTCCCGAATCTATTGCAGGGTTTTAGTATTTAGATCCTTTTTAAAAAGCCGAGATCCTTCAAAAAAAACAACAAATCTGGTAATAGGATCTATCTCAATTAGCGTGTTGTCATATCAAGAATAGCCTATGGACTACAAACTAAGGAAATACAATAGGAACAGACAGAGGCTACTACAGTCAGAGTTAGGTATTCTTCTTTTCTTTCTTTTTTATTTAGAGAGGCGGGGGGTTTAAGGAGGGGACTTAAGTTATATGACTAAATTAGAGGTTAATGTTTCTGTTACTACTGAATATTGCGTTATATGTATACACGTATCATTTGGGAGGGTCTAAATCTCAAAAGCACGATATTTGTAGCCAAGACATGTTTACAAATAGTTAGAGCTAGGCCTAACGACATTGAAAATGTTAGGGACTTTTAAGAACTACCTAAAAAAATTGTGGAGGTCTCTGTCGAGTATCTGGTTTATAAGTTCATGGAAAATGCAGCTGTCTAGGACATTTAGAAACATTCATTTTTTATATGTATTTAAATAATATTGTACAATGTTTCTTGTAAAAATAGGATCGAGTTCGAATCACATAATTACGCAAATAAAAACCACTCTAGTAATACATTGCTATTTTGGTGTCCTCATGAACATACATTTTACTTGTTTTATCAAAACAAAACACAATCTATACAAGGCAAACAAGAGAAGTAGACTGGAACACAAAGACAGACCTGCTTGCTAGTGACTCAAGCTAATACTTGGGACTCTAAAAAACATGTAGGCAATAGGAGCAAGTATGCAGAACTCATCGTTTTTTTGCCACCTCCATCAATATGAGATGCATTTAACATTTCTCAGCTGAAAAATTGCACGTTACTGTACACTATACACAAGGAGAGCTTGAACACGAGAATGAAAATGTGCCGAAATGAGGCTTACAGTTCATTTCGCAAAAGTGTAAATTACTGAAGAAATCACATAAAAAAATTACTTGACTCACATCAACAAGCCTTAATTTCTAGTCTGTTTCACAATAGATCAACATAATCAACCAATTCATTCACAAAAAACAAGAACCCAAAATCCCCCAGAACTGAAGAGGGAATAGAAATCAGAAATCACATAATCAAGTTTGCTATAAATGGCACCACTGAAAACTTCATTTTCAAATTGGAAACTATATGCTCCCAAAATCCAAACTAATAGATTAAGAGACAAAATAAACGATTTTTACCTAAATTTAAGTTTGTTGTTTCATTCAATAGTTCTAATCAATTACAAAAAAAAAACCCATCCTTGAAATAATAGGTATCTACATAAGCCTTAATTTTTACTTCAACCTTTAAAACTTATCAGCACTATTCATTCCCCATAAAAATAACCATAAAAGTTTCCCCCGATCTGTGTAAGAACTAGTTAACTCAGTAGATACATCAAAAAACATTACAAACCATATAACCCCTAGAAAGAAAACTATTGAGCATGGAATTGTGAATGATACTCAAACTGAGAGACTCTAGATAACATCATGCAAACGGGTTCAGTTTTAGTAACTAACCTGATGCGAAGAGAACTATGAGTTATCTGCTTGTCGATCTTCTGCTAAAGTTCACACACCCAGCTGAAGGTCACTTCTCTCGTATTTACACAGCGGGGCAAGAGAGATCGGGAATAACTCGAAAAGATACCCGACACTCAATACTATATTATGCAAAGGGCAGAAGAACACTTTCGAATGCGGTGACGATCCTCGATTGAAATGTGGGGGGATTTGAGTTTAGAGCATGGATTGGAAGAAAAGAGATTTGGGGTGGCGTGACAAAAATGTTGGGAGGAGAAAACTATAATTATACTGGAGTGTATATTTATAGCGGGGGGAAATATAAGAAGAATAACTGTGAACATTTAACTCCTGAATAATCGAATATCCGTTACATTTATCTCATCATTAACTCAGAATTTTTTATTGTTTAACTTGAAATGTCATTAAGTCTACTTGTTCCTAAATAATTTTCATTTTGGATTAAGAAATGTAATGTATGTACATGTTATTTATTGAATGATATTCATTAATGTCTTTCAATGGGTACATTGTAATTATATAAATTTAATTTCTGTTTTGCGCTTATTTTTAATAAATAAGTATTTCTTCTGTCCTAAATTAATTCCTCAATTTTTGACCTTTTTAAAGTCAAATTGGACTATGAAACTAGAAGATTAATAATTAAGCATATATAAATGATAGCTTCATAAAAATTAATAAATATTGTGAGTTAGTAATAAATTGTTATATACTTTTCTTTTGGGTTATAATTTTATTCACACCTATATTTTCAGCAAAAGAAACTTAGTAAAAAGATTAGTTTTAAAAATGGTCAATATTTTATTCAACTTTACAAGGTCAAAATTGAGTCTCGCAATTAATTTGGGACGGATAGGGGAGTTATTGTTTATGCCTTGTTTTGTTTTTATAAGATGCAAATACTGGGATATGGCTTTGTAACGAATAATTTCGGTACAAGCATATCAAGTTGTAAGTACTTATAGGATCATGCTTGTACAAAATTTGTAGGTTGCCAACGGTGGTGATAGAGAACTTCTAACGCCACTATTTAATGATGTGGGTTTCTAAATTAGTTTTGAAGGGCTATTTCAAAGGAAGAATTGATTGGACAAATGTTTTATTTTTAAATAGTCGATGCTAGATTAATTTGACGGAATTTTCCATTTTTTCAGGACTAATTGTGACGTATTTTTTCTGCTTTTCGTCTTTTTTCTGCTGGACAGAAACACTTAGCTTTTCAAAAAGTTCTATACTTAGAATTGGGGAGGGTTTGTTTTGTCTTATGGAGAGACCTCCTCCTGTAAAATCATTTGAGTTTTATCATTGAGCTAATATATACATGAAGTATAATTTGGGTTCTGTATTTTCTCCATGTTCTGGAGTGTGTGTTTTTCTTTTTTTGTGTGACTATTATTTTTTCGCTCTTAGTTTGAGGTTATATGTCTTGTTCTTTCACCTCTTGTGGGCATTCTGTTTTTCTCCTTTTATTAGGGATTTGAATTCTCTCTATGTAGAGAGTCAATTTTCATTCAACGGTGATGGATACGGATGGATTGCATGATATGCTATATTTCGCGCTCTCGAGTACACATGTGCGGGATGAACAAACATAGTATACCCAGTGTGTTATTTTTCTTATTGTTATATTCTTTTTTTGCCTCTAGATCATGGAAAAATTTGTAATTCAAAATTGTTATTTTAGATAGAGTAAGTATCCCCTTCAACTTTATCATGTAATTTGTATATTTTCTGATTGAATCGAATGATAATTTTATTATATGTATTTTGTATATTATAACTTCAGTTTTGCTGATTTTAAATTAGTATTATGATCAAAACAAAATTTATTGTGACAGTACTATGATACTACGATTGTACCATAGTACAAGACTGTTAGATTACCTAAAAAATATAAATGTAT